>CM022300.1:13516012-14175568 GCA_011799875.1 Thinopyrum elongatum | reverse complement strand
GATTGGTGCATTTGTATTGACCTTGGAGGAGGAACTTTGATATCTCCATTCTAGAGATCTCTAAGCAAGTGTTTGAGGTCAGTGTGCTTTATAAAGGAATGATTTCGAGTGCACGACTGAATGAGTTTCGATATTCCCAACATGGTTCGCCATGTATTCATGCCCAACCCCAACTCTCGCAGCATGGAGCACCTTACTCCTTTGTCATATGTCATATGTAATTTGGGCCCTTTTCAAAATTGAGCTCTGTTTTTTCAAGATTCGCTATTTTTCTTAAACGGTTCAAACTGATGTTATTTTTTTAATTCATAATTAATCATGACATAGTTTATAGTTCCTTTCACTACTATTAGCATCATCCAATAAAGCATGTCCATGTCTAACCTATCAGCTAGAACTAGAGTGTGACGTGTGCCTTGCTGCGCGTCTCAATCGTAAGCTACTCACTGTCTGGCAATAGCTATGTTATTGCATATATGTTTATATATCTAAAAAATTTTCATTCTAAGCACATCTCATCTCGTGGAGAAATCTAAATCCGTGCGTGTGCCATTAATATATTTTTAGATATATCAGTGGGATTGTACTGTGAAACAAAATAACTCCCAACTATCAGAACAGAGGATTAGGTCACAATTCATTACTGGTCATATGCACATAAAGTTCAGCTACAAAAAAACATGTGTAGTACACATGGAAGGACTACCACGCGTTGTCGAACTCTTCCATCATGTAGAGAATAACGAAATAAAGTGAAAAATTATTAGGTACAAACATACATGAAAAATTGGACATTTGTTGCAATAACAGAATTTCAAAATTATGTACATACAACAAAACACAATAAGTTTAAAATAACTTGTCTCTGTTTTGTTGTAAACATCTTCTGCTACCATCTGTACTTTTCTATCAAGTAGATTGAACCGATGCATTTCTACCCAAGATAATTTGAATTTTGTCTCACATGTGAAGAAGGTTCTAAACACATTTTTGAGACAAACATATTATGATTATGAATTCCATCAAACATAAGTTGCATTAAGCAGAGACATTCGTTATATCAAGTATTGTTAGGCTATACTTGAGCACTATTTTTGTTATACCGTCCTAGTTGGCACACTCAAAATCTTACTGTTTTAGTTTATTTGAAGGCTCCAGGTGGAGATGCTTGGGTTGAAACTAGAGATGTGAAAGCTATACTCGTTGATCCAAAATTTCCCTTTAGTAACTCTGTCCAGGTCCAATCTGCTGAGAACAACACACCTAACTTTTGGATCCTCTTCAACTGTAGCCACTTCATAGCTTGTGGCAGTCAGTCTGCTCCGGTCGTTTTTGTTATGATGTGCCAGTATTCATGCCCAACCCCAACTCTAGCAGTAGGCCCTTTATTTTGGTGCTTTGATTGTTAGATATGTAGATGCTCATTCTGTTTTTGTGCAATGGATGGTTTGATCTACTGTTTGCTGATGATTTCCTGCCCATGTTGTGTGATTTGATGATGGTCAGGGCCTGACCATAAGGCGGCGCTTGACTGGAAACAACTTTGATCCCAAGGTGTGCCACGTGGTGGCGGTGACCTCGGCCTGTAAATGATCTTGCTGATTGACAACAAACTCTTTCGGTTTGTAGCTTGAGGCGGCGAGCGTGGTCATGGAATGCGTCCTGTCGGTTTGGTTGCTCGTGTTTGTGTTTCAGCCAGCTCTCGATTCCACCGTCACAAGTGACGACGTGGTTTGGCCTTAGCTACAAATATTGAAGGTACTCTCTTTTTCCTCCTCTTATCTTCCTTTTTTCGTGGCAATGGTCATCAATGGATATGCAATGATGTACGTATGTTTTAGATGACCCCATATGTCATTTTTCATTAAGTGTTAATCAGGACTCTCATTTTAGTTGGGAACCTTAATATATGCAATGTTCCTTTTTCTTATTTACAACCCAGGAGTAGGAAGTTAGCTTATAAAGTAAACACTAGTAGAAAAAAGGGCCATTTGTCCGCGTTCGTAAGGGCCTTTTGTCCGGTTGTTGAACCGGGACTAAAGTGTCGTTACTAATGCCCTAGGCTTTAGTCCCGGTTCTTAATGAACCGGGACAGTGGGCCCTCCACTGGCCCGTGTCGGCGAGCCCATGCAGGAGGCCCTTTGTCCCGGTTGGTGGGCACAAACCGGGACCAATGGCGTCCACGCGTCGCAGCTGGCAGGAGCTGAGATTTTTTTTGAAAGGGGGTGGTTTGGGGTTTTGGGGGGTTAATTTAGGTTTTTTCATATATTGTGTTATCTAGCTAAATTATAGGAGAAGTGTCCTCTCTTATCTCCTCGCTTGGTCAACGTACCTACGTATTATACGTATAGAGAAGGATCGACATGCTAGCTAGTAAGCAAATGAAGAAACAAAGATCGAGCATGAACATATGCTACAGAGAGAAGTGGATGATGGTTCGACCACCTCTCCTTCTCCGAGAGATTGGTCAAACAACAATTTCTCGATATCTAATCCGACACTACTGGCTACACTATATACAATATAATTATCTCTTACAATATAATCTCCTAATTATATACGAAGTCAAGGTCCACATGTATTCTCCTCTTTAGCGATCACGTGGTCAGGGAAGAATGCCGCCATTCCCTCTTGATTGCTCGCATACGATCTGGTGGTAGGAGTTCATCCCCCATCCGAAAGATCTAATTTGAAGAAGGGGGTCATATATTATATATAGATATAGAGATAAATGAAACTCAACACAAATGAGGGTAATAAAATAAAATTGTGATATTATTGCTTACGCACTTCATATTGTTTGTCAGAGTAGCCCGCTCACAGGTCGGTGGGCGGATGGACTCGCAAACGTAGTAATCCACAGTTAATTATTCCCGGCTTTCCTGCCACAAACCAATTTAGAAGAAATAGAGGTCATCAAACTGATAAGCAAACATGCTATAATGGTATTGATGAAACTAGCGCTTGAATCACTAGGAGATGGCGCGGAACTCTAGCTAGTAGTACTTCTTTTGGTGTCTAAATTGAAGCTTCTTCGGCAGTACGGAGCTTATTGGTGAATTTTGTCCAAACCCTGCCAGACAAAGAAAACAATTACTTGATAATCAGGAAATGACAAAGTTGTGCTGATATGGTGCGATTATGATCGATTTAACTACTTCTCAAGCATTTCAGTCAGGTCCGCATACTCCCTAGGATCTTTTCGTCTCGAGTCTAAGGATGTTACTAGTCCCTGCTCAGACTTAATCTCTAGGAGAATATAGTGGAACCTGCGCACGCATGCATAACTTATCAATTACATTACTATAACCTTGGACTAATAAGGGAAATCGAATATGCACAAGATAGTAACACTCACTTGAAGTGTAAGGAAGAGTATTATATCCTTGTTTTCATTTTTACCAACGATCGTAGCAAGTTGCCTCGTAGTCTTTGGCATGAATTCAACCTCATATGCATCTATGAGAATTTGTGTTAATGAACCCAATATCACCGATTTGTCTTTTCTTCAATTCGGCGATCTTCAATCTGCATATAAGTGAGGATAATTATAAATACATGCAATGAAAGAGCTGACCTATATATAGAGACTTAATGACAGAAGTAGTACTTACAGACAGTAGCACGTGACCGTTATTTATGCAGGGCATGTTGATTGAAAAACTGGAAGAACTCTCAAATGGAACATTCAACAGTTCATTCCAACGAGGTCATGCTCCTCTTCAACTCTCAGCGTCAAAATATTCGTCCCCACAGAACTCTCTCAGGTTTTCATTACCAATCATGGATCTTCGCATCATCGTTGTTAGAGATTTTTCATCTTGGACGAGAGGCTTCCCGTACTCGTATCTGTGTTCGTCCACCTCCAAAATCATAATGTACATCGTCGGGCAGGTACTCCCAAGATTGCTATAAACCGGGCACCATCCTCGGATCATTAGCAACGATATCGCTAGACACTGAGCGGGGGGCCGATTGGTCCGCTGTTCGCCGAGCTAGGCAATTTTTTTCCCAGCTCGTCGTTTGTCTAACCTTCGATCACTGATGTACTTCCCGACCGCGTCGCTTCGAGAAAATACTTTAATAATGCGGTCAATAGTTGGCTTTCGGCGGAGACTTTGGTGGTTTCTTCAGGGCATCCACGTGCACTTCGCTTTCACCGGATCTATCTTCTCCTCCGGAGGTGTATGTTTCTTTGCTTTCACCCCTTCAAAGAATTTCGTCACTTCGGCTCGCACGTATTCCGTGTTTTCCTCCACGGTCCTCTCGTATGTAACTTCGGTGGAGTCTTCAGAGAAGGACCGAATCTGTATGTGCCTCCCGCCTCTGGCTGTTACTGCTAGACCGCCGAAGCAGACGGAGCGGCTGCGGCGTCTTCTTTCGTGCTTGCTTACGAGGCGGAGGAGAAGGACTACGACGCGCCGGAGCAGCTGAGCGGCGGCGGGTCTCTTCCGCCCTTGCTGGCGAGCGGAGAAGGAGGAGGCTGGCTGCTCGGGCACGCCGGCCAGCGGAGAAGAGGCGGTGCCGCCACGCGCCGAGAAGGGCTGAGTGCCCTGATCACTCGTCGGAGGAGGAGGCGGAGTGCCCTGACTCGCCGGAGAGGGAGGAGGAGACGGAGGCGTCCAGTTCGGATGTGATGAGCTCCTTCCGCCATAGGCATGAGCTCTTCAAGAAGAACCCAGCCGAGTCTCCCCTTCACCAGTAGGGTGGTCAAGCTCGAGGTCCTCAAATCCGTCCGTTATTTCATCCCCCATCCCCTAGCATATCCTTCTGGAATCGGCCGACAGTGGTAGGTTGCGCCAGGTTCAGTAGGTAAAAACTGAGCCAACAGCCCGCCTTGACTTTGAATTTCATCCATTGCGTCATAAAGGTGGCAATGTTGAGACTCGTGATGCATCCACGGGGTAGCTAGCGGAGCCGTGAAGACAGGCTCCAGCTGAAGCTGCGGTGGAAGCCACGCTCTTCTCCCTGAGATGGCAGGGTAGCTCAGGGGAAGCTTCGGCAGGTCTTTGCTGCGTTTTGCTTCTCGTTCCTCTATCGCTTGTACCTGCTTGCAGCGCCTGCAGTTGGGTATGCTCCACTTTCTTCCTCCTCTCCTGGCATTTGTAACCGCCTGCGTCCGGAAACCCAGCCTTCCACGAACGGAGCCTGGCGTGCCTCGTTCCGTCCAGGGTGCTCAGGATTCCCGAGGGCCATTGTGAGCTCATCGTTCTCTCTGTCTGAACGAACGTCCTTGCTGGGCTGCATCAATATCTCCTGAGCCTCGTGACTGGTATTCTCATTTGCTCATCCGTCCAAACGCACTTCCCTGATACAGGGTCCAAGGTTCCCCAACCCCGAAGAACCAAGTCCGGCAACGGTCTGGCCAGTTCAATGTCTCTGGTTCGACCCCTTTATCAATCAAGGTCATCTCAGCCTTGACCCGCAACGGCCGGCTTTGAGGTAGCACCCTGACCCCGTGCATGGTGAAGCTTCTTCTTCGCAGCATTTTTTCTTATTTGTCCTGACATCTTCTACTCTTGTCCATGTCCTTGTGGGCCACAAATGCGGGCTAGTGATCTCTGATCTTCTCATACCGGCCGATGAATTCTGGTGTCTCTCTTTGTCGACAATTTTTTGCTCATTCTTCCACCTCCTGAATAGTTCTGCCATCTTCTTAAGAGCATGAGACTTGATCAATGGCTCTTTACTGCTTCTCCGGATCCTCCTCTGGCGGTAGGGTGAAATTTGCCTTCAGCGCGGTCCCAAAGATCATCTTTTCTGCAATCGGAGACATAAGACACCTCTGGGTCTCTTTAGCCGCTTTACCATTGGTGGATGCTGATCGGGATCTTGTCCCTAACAAGAACCCCGCACTGACAGCAATGCTTCCTTTGTCCGGATGGTTCAATCGGTTGGCCATCGCGCGCGATTTCTATGATCTCAAACCTTTCATCCGAGCGCAACTTTTTCTTCGGGCCCGTCTCTTTACCGAAGTGTGCTCGATCCGGAGCTAGAAAAAAGAAGAAAGACGAGAGTTAATTAATATGTGTACATATACCAAAACAATGAATGCATCAATTAGCTAGTCAGCACAGGTTAACTAATATATATACCTGTCCGGACTCGGTTCGTCACCGAGCCGTCATCACGTCTCCTTCTTGCACCCGGCATTGGGTCACCGGAGCCATCATAATCATAGCCTGCTTCTTCAACGCCTTCCTTCCAACCATCGTGTCGTGAGAAACGACAAGACGGCCTCACTTCCTTTGCGATTATGTCCCCCAATCGCTTTTTTGCTTCATCTCGAGTGTGCTCCATAGTTTCTGATACAAGCAGGAATCATGATAAAAGAGGTAGTGAAAGTGAATAGGATAATTAGGGTTCGGGTCAGGGGATTCATGGTAAGTGTTCAGATGAGAGGTGGGGGGGGTCGGGTTGTTAAGGGGGTGTTTAGGGGTAGGAGAGGGGAAATGTTTGGGGAGGGTGTATTGGTGAAGTAGGGGATACCTGTGGATTCAAATGGTTCCGGTGAGGGGTGGAATGAAGCAAATATTTACACAGGCAATTATTATTCAACAGACAGAGGGATATATTAGTGGCAAACGTAGAACTAGTAGCTATCACAATAAGGAATCATAGTGCCTCGACGCTGCTTCGGTTTGGGGTGGCCTCGAAACGCTCAAGGGTTGGGGTGCTCGGAGAGTTTGTCGGGTAGGGCGCGGCGGAGGGTGGAGACGACATCGTTTTTTTAGGTTTGGGGTCCTCGAGAGTTTGGTGGCGGAGGGCGGGGGGTGCTCCGTGGTATAAGTTACGGTCAGAGGGGTATATATCGACGCCCTCATGTCGAAGTTCCGGGAGGGGTTATCGACACGACGACATACATACCGGAAATATGTTATCGGGAGGGGTATATCGACCCCCCCCCCCTCGTTTGAAGTTTCGGGAGGGGTATATCGACAACGACGACATACATACTGGAAAAGTTATCGGGAGGGTGTAGACCCCTGTTGAGTAAGGGATGGGTATACGACAACGACATCCCGATAAAAAAATAAGAAAACGAAGAAGAATAAAAAGAGGAGAAGAAAAAGGAATAGAGGAGAAGATCGAAGAAAAAAAAAGAAAAAAAAAGGAGAAGAAGAAAGGAATAGAGGAGAAGACTATTCCTTTCTTCTTCTCCTCTTCTTTTTCTTCTTTTTCCTCTTCTTATTTATTTTCTCCTCTTCTTCCTCTCCTCTTCTTCTCCTTTCTTCCTCTTTTTATTTTCCTTTTTCCTCTCCTTCTTTTTCTTCTTCTTCCTTCTTCCTAGCTAGATATATAAAACTTTTCTAAAAATATACTTTTGGCATATATAAAACTTTTTTCTTCTTCTTCCTTCTTCCTAATATATAAAACTTTTCTAAAAATGAAACAACCTAAAATTAATGTACTAAATCAGAGAACTTAATGTACTAAAATTAATGTATTTTTAAAACATCATCATATTACAATTGAAAAAATACATACATACATACAAAAAACATGTAAAAAATACATACATAATATATGAACATACATCAAAAAAATACATATATCTAAAAAATACTACAACATATTGAAAATAAAAACATGTAAAAAAAATAGCATATATCCTAAAAAGCACGGCGGCGGCGGGGCCGGCAGGGCGCGCGGTGCTCACAGAGGGCGGCGTCGGGGGGCAGGGCGAGCGGCGGGCGGCGTCGGGTGAGCGGGGCGCGCAGCGGGGCGTCGGGGCGAGCAGGCGCGGGATGGCGGCGACGTCGGGCAGAGGGCAGTGGCGACGGCGACGGCGAGGTGGAGCAGCCCACGGCGTCGCGATGACGCGGTGGAGCAGCCTGACGGCGTCGGGCAGGGCTCGGCGGCGACGAAGAGGTGAGCAGCCTGACGGCGTCGGGGCGGGATCGGCGGCGACGGCGACGAGGAGCAGAGTGGGGGCATCGGAGGGAGAAGAAGTGATTTTTGCAGAAACTGCTAATGGTTTCTATATACACGAAGCATTGGTCCCGGTTCGTGGCACCACAACCGGCAATGCCCCCTTCAGTCTCGGTTGTGCCACCACCGGGACCAAAGTCTCTTTTCAGCAGCCCAAAGGGTGGGAAGCGGCGGCCTTGGTCCCGGTTGGTGGCACCCAACGAGACTAAAGGGGGACATTGGTCCCGGTTGGTGCCACGAACCGGTACCAATGTACCACTTTAGTCCCGGTTGATGGCACCAACCAGAACCAAAGGCCCTGTGCTGCCCGCATCGCGGCCGAAAGTTTAGTCCCACCTCGCTAGTGAGAGAGCTCGAGAGTGGTTTATAAGCGCTGCTGCGCCAACCCTCTCGAGATCCTCTCAACTGTAGGCTTTCGGCCTAATTTGTCACGATGTGCTTGGGGCCTACTGGGCCTCCTACGGCCTGAATCCTGGCCCATGGTTGGGTTTCTAGTCGTATCAGGCCTGGTGGCCCAGTAGGTGGCACTTTTTTTTTATTTTTGTTGTTGCTTTATTTATTTTATTTTGTTTCTACTTACAACAAAAAACTTAGTGTTCCTATTTATATTTATTTTATTAAAGTTTATTTATTTACTTTTATAAAGTTTATTTTGTTTCTACTTCTTTATTTTATTAAAGTTTATTTTATTTTGTTTCTACTTATTTATTGTATTAAATTTTAATTTATTTTATTTTGTTTCTACTTATTTATTAAAGTTTATTTAATTTATTTTATTAAAGTTTATTTTGTTTCTACTAATTTATTTTATTTTATTTTGTTTCTACTTATTTATTAAAGTTTATTTTGTTTCTTTCTGTTTTTCATGTTTTGCACAGAAAATACTTTGATAATTTCAGTGGCATGAATTTTATATAATTTTAGTTTAAAAAATACTAGAGGTTTATCAATTTTCAACCCTTTCTGACTTCATTTGTTATTTTTCATGCATTTACTGATTATTTTGAGCTATAAGACCCTGAAATTGAAAAGCATTTCAAATGAACTCTGAAAGCGTTGAAAGTTGGCATGGTATCATCATTTCATCCACATAGCATGTGCAAGAAAGTAGAGAGGGTTACGGCAAAAACTGGGTGCACTTCGTGTACAAAACGGACAATCTCTTTCGAAGTATCAGGGTTTCATACGGAAACTCGTCTGTTACAAGGGGATTTCATTTTTTTGAACTTATTTGAACTCCAGAGTTTTTCTGTGTTCAAAATGCACCATTCAAAGCCACATCATCAATTTTCAACCCTTTCTGACTTCATTTGTTATTTTTCATGCATTTACTGATTATTTTGAGCTATATGACCCTGAAATTGAAAAGCATTTCAAATGAATCTCTGAAAAGGTTGAAAGTTGGCATGGTATCATCATTTCACCCACATAGCATGTGTAAGAAAGTAGAGAGGGTTAGGGCAAAAACGGATGCACTTCGTGTACAAACAGACAATCTCTTTCGAAGTATCAGGTTTCATACAGAAACTCGTCTGTACAAAGGGATTTCATTTTTTTTGAACTTATTTGAACTCCAAGTTTTTCTGTGTTCAAAATGCACCATTCAAAGCCACATCATCATTTTTCAACCCTTTCTGACTTCATTTGTTATTTTTCATGCATTTACTGATTATTTTGAGCTATATGACCCTGAAATTGAAAAGCATTTCAAATGAACTCTGAAAGGGTTGAAAGTTGGCATGGTATCATCATTTCACCCACATAGCATGTGTAAGAAAGTAGAGAGGGTTACGGCAAAACTGGATGCACTTCGTGTACAAACGGACAATCTCTTTCGAGTATCAGGGTTTCATACGGAAACTCGTCTGTTCACAGGGATTTCATTTTTTTGAACTTATTTGAAGTCCTAGTTTTTCTGTGTTCAAAATGCACCATTCAAAGCCCACCATCAATTTTCAACCCTTTCTGACTTCATTTGTTATTTTTCATGCATTTACTGATTATTTTGAGCTATATGACCCTGAAATTGAAAAGCATTTCAAATACCTGAAAAGGTTGAAGTTGGCATGGTATCATCATTTGACCCACATAGCATGTGCAAGAAAGTAGAGAGGGTTACGGCAATATTGGATGCACTTCGTGTACAAAACGGCAATCTCTTTCGAAGTATCAGGTTTTCATACGGAAACTCGTCTGTTACAAAGGGATTTCATTTTTTTGAACTTATTTGAAGTCCATAGTTTTTCTGTGTTCAAAATGCACCATTCAAAGCCACATCATCAATTTTCAACCCTTTTTGACTTCATTTGTTATTTTTCATGCATTTACTCATTATTTTGAGCTATATGACCCTGAAATTGAAAAGCATTTCAAATGAACTCTGAAAAGGTTGAAAGTTGGCATGGTATCATCATTTGACCCACATAGCATGTGCAAAAAAGTAGAGAGGGTTACGGCAAAAACTGGATGTACTTCGTGTACAAAACGGACAATCTCTTTCGAAGTATCAGGATTTCATACGGAAACTCGTCTGTTACAAAGGGATTTCATTTTTTTGAACTTATTTGTACTCCACAATTTTTCTGTGTTCAAAATGCACCATTCAAAGCCACATCATCAATTTTCAACCCTTTCTGACTTTATTTGTTATTTTTCATGCATTTACTGATTATTTTGAGCTATAAGACCCTGAAATTGAAAAGCATTTCAAATGAACTCTGAAAAGGTTGAAAGTTGGCATGGTATCATCATTTCACCCACATAGCATGTGCAAGAAAGTAGAGAGGGTTACGGCAAAAACTGGATGCACTTCGTGTACAAAAAGGACAATCTCTTTCGAAGTATCAGGGTTTCATACGAAACTCGTCTGTTCAAACGGATTTCATTTTTTTTGAACTTATGTGAACTCCAGAGTTTTTCTGTGTTCAAAATGCACCATTCAAAGCCACATCATCAATTTTCAACCCTTTCTGACTTCATTTGTTATTTTTCATGCATTTACTGATTATTTTGAGCTATATGACCCTGAAATTGAAAAGCATTTCAAATGAACTCTGAAAAGGTTGAAAGTTGGCATGGTATCATCATTTCACCCACATAGCATGTGTAAGAAAGTAGAGAGAGTTACGGCAAAAACTGGATGCACTTCGTGTACAAAACGGACAATCTCTTTCGAAGTATCAGGGTTTCATACAGAAACTCGTCTGTTACAAAGGGATTTCATTTTTTTGAACTTATTTGAACTCCAGAGTTTTTCTGTGTTCAAAATGCACCATTCAAAGCCACATCATCAATTTTCAACCCTTTCTGACTTTATTTGTTATTTTTCATGCATTTACTGATTATTTTGAGCTATATGACCCTGAAATTGAAAAGCATTTCAAATGAACTCTGAAAAGGTTGAAAGTTGGCATGGTATCATCATTTCACCCACATAGCATGTGTAAGAAAGTAGAGAGGGTTATGGCAAAAACTGGATGCACTTCGTGTACAAAACGGACAATCTCTTTCGAAGTATCAGGGTTTCATACGGAAACTCGTCTGTTACAAAGGGATTTCATTTTTTTGAACTTATTTGAAGTCCATAGTTTTTCTGTGTTCAAAATGCACCATTCAAAGCCACACCATCAATTTTCAACCCTTTCTGACTTCATTTGTTATTTTTCATGCATTTACTGATTATTTTGAGCTATATGACCCTGAAATTGAAAAGCATTTCAAATGAACTCTGAAAAGGTTGAAAGTTGGCATGGTATCATCATTTGACCCACATAGCATGTGCAAGAAAGTAGAGAGGGTTACGGCAATAATTGGATGCACTTCGTGTACAAAACGGACAATCTCATTCGAAGTATCAGGGTTTCATACGGAAACTCGTCTGTTACAAAGGGATTTCATTTTTTTGAACTTATTTGAAGTCCATAGTTTTTCTGTGTTCAAAATGCACCATTCAAAGCCACATCATCAATTTTCAACCCTTTTTGACTTCATTTGTTATTTTTCATGCATTTACTGATTATTTTGAGCTATATGACCCTGAAATTGAAAAGCATTTCAATGAACTCTGAAAAGGTTGAAAGTTGGCATGGTATCACATTTGACCCACTAGCATGTGCAAGAAGTAGAGAGGGTTACGGCAAAAACTGGATGTACTCGTGTACAAAACGGACAATCTCTTTCGAAGTATCAGGATTTCATACGGAAACTCGTCTGTTACAAAGGGATTTCATTTTTTTGAACTTATTTGTACTCCACAATTTTTCTGTGTTCAAAATGCACCATTCAAAGCCACATCATCAATTTTCAACCCTTTCTGACTTTATTTGTTATTTTTCATGCATTTATTGATTATTTTGAGCTATAAACCCAAATTGAAAAGCATTTCAAATGACTCTGAAAGGTTGAAAGTTGGCATGGTATCATCATTTCACCCACATGGCAAGCATGTGCAAGAAAGTAGAGAGGGTTACGGCAAAAACTGGATGCACTTCGTGTACAAAAAGGACAATCTCTTTCGAAGTATCAGGGTTTCATACGGAAACTCGTCTGTTACAAACGGATTTCATTTTTTTGAACTTATTTGAACTCCAGAGTTTTTCTGTGTTCAAAATGCACCATTCAAAGCCACATCATCAATTTTCAACCCTTTCTGACTTCATTTGTTATTTTTCATGCATTTACTGATTATTTTGAGCTGTAAGACCCTTAAATTGATAAGTGACCAAATTAATAGAAGTTCATCATCACATTAAAACCAAAGTACATACATAGTTCTCATTGAACAACATATAGCTCTCCAGAGCATCTAATTAAACCATACATTGAAATTATGTAAAACATTTCAATGCAACAAGAAATGCGATCATAATCGCAACCAAGGTAACAATTGATCCAACTGCATAATGATACCAAGCCTCGGTATGAATGGCATATTTTCTAATCTTTCTAATCTTCAACCGCATTGCATCCATCTTGATCTTGTGATCATCGACGACATCCGCAACATGCAACTCCAATATCATCTTCTCCTCCTCAATTTTTTTTATTTTTTCCTTCAAGTAATTGTTTTCTTCTTCAACTAAATTTAACCTCTCGACAATAGGGTCGGTTGGAATTTCCGGTTCAACCACCTCCTAGATAAATAAAATATATGTCACGTTGGTCGGCATAATTGTCATAAACAATAAATGAACCAAATAGTTATAAAAAGATAATATATATACAACATCCGAATCATAGACAGGACGAGGGCCGACGGGGGCGGATACCAAAACCATCGCACTATATAATAACAAGGAATAATAAAAGTAAGAAAATTAGATAAGTATCTATCTGAAGTAAGAATTTTTTCTTTCAGAAAGAAGATAAGAACAAGAGGCTCACCACGGTGGTGCCAGCGACGAGATCGGCGCGGGCGATCAACGGCGGTGAAGACGGGGACGGGACGTGACTGACCGCTAAACCTGGACAAATCTCGGGGAAAATGGAGCTCGGAGGTCGAGTTTCGAGAGGAGAAAGATTAACTAGTGTGGCTCAGACATTTCATCGAACACCTCATGTGCATAGGAGGTGAGCTAGAGCACCCAAATGCCCTCCCCTCGCCGGCCAGAAAAAACAGAGCACTCTGGAGTGCTCTGCTGTGGCGATGGGGTATATATAGGCAGCTCATCTGTCCCGGTTCAAGCCAAGAACCGGGACTAATGGTTGTGGGCCAGGAGCGATGCCCATTGGTCCTGGTTCGTGCCTAGAACTGGGACAAATGGGTCCACACGAACCGGGACCAATGCCCACGAGGCTCCGGCCGGCCCCCTGGGCTCACGAACCGGGTCGAATGCCCCCATGGGTCCCGGTTCGTGGATGAACCGGGACTAATGGCCTGGCCAGGCCCGAACGAAAGCCCTGTTTTCTACCAGTGAAATCAAGGAGTAGGAAGTTAGCTGAGCATCATTAGAATTCATAGGTTAGCTTATAAAGTAAATCTGGACACTTTTGGAACTAGAACTGTAGGTGCAGACCTTCCTCTTTTCAACATTGAAATCTTCGTGATTGGCTGGCCAATTGTGCTAATGAAACACTCCAAATTTGGGTTGTACTTCTGCCAGCCAGTTATTGCTGGACTTGGACAGGACGATGAGCCGTTTATTGGTACCATGGGCTGCATTGGTGCAGAGTAGGTATCAGTATGTCTGTATGTTTACCTTCTGCACATATTTTTTTTCGAAGTATTTCATACACCTGGCATTCTGGTTGATTATCTACTTCTCATTGTCACCGTTTCTACTGCAGCAATGGAGCGTCAAGACACAACAACTTTTTGAGGCCCTCGTCACCAACTGTCCAAGACATATGAAGCCCCGGGGTGGAGTCCAGCATTTGATCCATCCATCCATCCACCTCTAAGAGTAAGAAGTAGAAGAAGTAGAAGACTGCGATCTCTATGAGCTGACGGGTTTATCATTAAAAGCGTGTTGGCATCGATCGCTATGCTACTGGTGGGCACTTGTTAGCTTGTGGTGTGACTGAAGAAGGACAAAAGGAGGTTGTGGTGGTGAAGCCTGAGGCCATGATGATGGATGGAGCCGTTGGTTGCCGTTTGGCGAGATTAGTTACTTGTTTGTAGAATTGTTGTGTTGTGTTGGTAGGATTGTTGTGTTGTGTTGGTCGGAGCTCTCAGATATCATCCATCCTGGTAGTGTTATTCATGGATGGTATAGGACAAGGCAAAGCACACAGTTTGTTGTTTTTCCACTTGCAACAATATGTGATACATAAAACCATTGTTTCAATGCTTCTCAAATTTGTATCCAACGTGTTATGTTGCCGAAATTTCTATCCCTTTCTCAACTGTGGTTACTTATATAATTATCATCCTCACCTGGCTTCATCATGTTCAGGGGCGTTTTTAATCTATACAAAACTTATTTATTTATTTATGAAATATTGATTTACACATAATATCTTATTAATTTGCTAGTTTTTGACATCTATATTTTCAAATATACTTCATGTTATATTAAATGTGCATTTGGAAAGAACATTTATGTTCATTTTTGAATGGTTAGTGAGAATACTTTTGATTGCAATGAATAAGTGCTAGATCTATGCAAAATAATAATGACAAAATATTCTTCTTCATGATTGATGTCTATCAGTAGATGTACTATTGTGTATTTTATGCATTTGAAATTAGTGTCTTTTATTATCTTTCTCAAAGCTTCATAGATATCCCCAGATACTATGATTGTTTATATCAGATGTATATACTTGACATGGCTTGGTCGCAAATTTTATAATAAACTGTTTTACCAATTTATTGATCATTGTGTCACCAAGTAGTTCTCTAAAATACAATCTCTATCATACATTTATTGAATATTATTGATCAAACATAATGATAAGACCCAAGTTTTGTGTTATATAATTCAAGTGTTTGTCATTATAAGTACAAAATACGTATTTTTGGACTTGAGTTATACTAGTAAACATATTTTTTCCTTTACGTTTTAGCTAGGAACACTTCAATGGTCTCAAATTTGCCTAGTATAAGAAAAGCAACAAAAAAATAGGTGAACAATTATACTAATCTAAACTATTATGTGTGACTTAGATGTACTATAGTGTGTTTATATTTGTTTGTGTTTGTTGTATTAAATATAAATATTACAAATCTCTGTATGAGTTAGCAAATATCCCAATCAAAGATATTTTAGTTACGAGTGTTTACTCGGTTATGGCTAATACAAATTCTAGAATTCATAAGGTGTTAGCGAGGAGTTTGGAGTCCATCCTTGAATTTTGCTCTCACCTTTTCTAGCCTACATTGTTTTGTTTTCATAAAAAACCTATGGACAAAGCACCGACCCAGACAGCCATGCCACGACAATTCTTCTACGGACACCCAGTCCAGTGACTTGCCATGGGCATGTCACTGATGAACAATATGGCGACATGTCCTTCTTTCGATAGTCCCATTGAGAATCAACGGGCGGATCAAACTAAACGACTGTTGGCGTTCATTTTTTATCTGGGCTACAGTGATTGATCCCCTCTTTTTAATAGTGTTTTATGCTACAGCAAGTGATCTGGGCTGTCCATTTTTTATCCAACGTACCCCGTGACATGTCATCACTGTATCTCTGTCCACCCCTGCCAGGGCCGACAACGAGGACGCCACCTCCGTCTCCGATGTCGACGAGTACCCCCTCCCACCTCCTCTCCCCACCTCCCACCTCTCCTCCTCCAAATCCTCACCCTCATCCGCATTATAGCCCCAGCTCCACCACGCCAATGCGGTAGCAGCGACTGCTCGACCTGACCGCGGGGCCGGAGGACTAGGTGCTCCAGGCCGAGGCGGCCACAACCTCCTCCATGATCTCCTCCGGCCTTGAGCGGATCCCCGCCAAGGCGTCCCCGTCCACCCCGCCGGCCCCGCTCCCGACCTCTGGCAAGTACTCGGCCGTCCTGCGCATGCTAGCATACGGGATCCTCAAGCGTGCCGACAACATCGTCTATGCCCTGCTCGCGCAGATCGACCCGACCGCGACCATTCGTGCCAGGACATGGACCGGCTCAGCTACAAGATCGTACGCACACTATGCTTCTTCAGTCATCTCAACTATTGGCATTCACTGGTCCAATAATCACATGTTAGCGAACACAAGTGGGGAATTTAAAATCATAAGTGTTGCTACCCGCTCGGTAAGCACTTTATTTTCTTTTCTGCAAAAAAGGTAAGCATCTTGTCTCGTATGCTTCCTGGAACACCGTAATGTAACTATCACAGATATAGTTTAGTCCAAAATGAGCTGGACACCACAGAGTTGGTTCGCAAATATTGCATGCCTGCCTTGCATCTGCTTGTGAATTTCCATCCTTCTTCCTCGTCCGAGAGTCGGAAGGGTCTCCGATCTTCATCTCCCTCATGCAACTGCAAGTCCCTGAGGCCCAAGGTACAAATCGATTCACCTACCTCTCTCAAAGAGCTCACTCATTTGCCAAAGCAATCTATTGTGTTTTCCTCAGGATGCAATCCAAATGTTTCCCAAGAAATTCAGAAGAATATTTCTTTTCTACAACATACCATAATTTTATGAATATGATGACCATTTGCAAATAGAAGAACTCTTTTGTCTCAGATCCGACAGTGGACGAGAAATTTTTGACTCCTGGGGAAACAAGTAGGGCATCTATTTCCGAACCATCGGCCATACAATATATTCAGCCACTGTTTTGAAAAAAAAACAATATGTTAGTTGTCAGCAGAAGAAACTTGACAGTAAAGTTAATTCTTTTTCCATGAGACTAGATCGTAACTATTTTTGTGAAGGTTGCCGATCATTTTTTATGTACTTTTCTCCAGTGACCAAGTTGTTATTTTACTGATCTAGTACCTTCACTTTGCTCCCAGCAGTTGGCAAAGAGCTTCCTCTACCACCTAACATTGTGGGGCAAAAAAATTACATGGAGGAGATAGTTGCTTACATTGAATAAGGCACCACTACCTTCATTGCAATATGTGGCATGGGTGGGGCTGGAAAAACTACTCTCCTTGCATTTGATCATGTCAGCTAGATCTCCTTTTAAATAACTATGCAGCTGCACTGAAGAAACACACACACATTTGATCATGTCATTTATGTGGAAATTGGTCAACAACGAAATCTCAGTACAGTTCAGCAGAGCATCGCATCCTAACTTGGCCTCACGCTAGGACAGGCACAGGATGAGAGCACCACAGCTAGATCTGCATCTCTTTACAACTTCTTGAAGGAAAGCCACCCGCAACATATTTCATGAACATCACACATGCATATGGATGAGCAATCCGATACATGACGACGACCATCAGCGCAGCTTAATCGGAGGTATTCCGTGGGATCAACCCCATGGATGTAATTAATCGTATGCTTGCAAACCCACCCAAAATCAGCGAACTACACAATCATCTTCAGTCAGATACTCCTTAAGCACGACATAGAAGGCGAAAGGATAAACTCCGACGGAGCATGTACAATGTATTTATATTCAATACAATGATCAATAAAGTGCAGTGTTCCTCCTCCCATCTTTGTAAGCATTAAGAAATAACCTCCCTAAGAATGGGAGCGGCGTGTTTCTTTTTGGCGAAACAAAATGACACGCCCGGTGGGACCTGATTCTCCTCCCATCTTTGCTGCGCTCCGAAGGTCGTCAAAATTCTTGGTTTTGTTGCTCATCCAAAGTCAAAGCATCGAGACGTTGAATAAAAGTACAACATCCTGCTCAAAGTGCATGGCTCCATACATGCCAATTACAAAATTAAATCCATCACCTGTTAGATGGATAGCTTGCTCTTGTAACTTGATGCTTCATCTCAGCTCCTGAACATACATGGAAAGATACCGATCGATTGATTCCCCCTTTAATGGTGAATCCCTCGCTTGCTTTTACTTTGGTTGAGGCCATGCCATCGTTGCAAGGTATACTCCAATCTTCCGCTGCCCAAATTACAGTTCTGAGCATCAATTAACAAGGTAGACATGGATCCAGCGCTCAAGATTCTGCATGTCTCCCCCAATGTCTTATAGACGTTGCTTAAAAAATTAATTGTGAAAAGATGGAAAAGTTGGAACACTCATGCTAAAAAGCGCAGTGTACTCATACTGAAAAATTATTCGCATGGAGCACACTTTCCATACTTGATATACACCTCCACGTGATTATCATATGAGAGGCCCTGCTTGGAGAAAGAAAACTTACCACGCTTCTGTTGACCAGTGCTCATAAATGGGAAACAAAGAAATAACTATACATGTAAATACACTCTGATGTCTTCGGGCAGATTGCCATAAGCTCGTATCTGAGCTGTGCAATTTCAGTAATCGTTGATCATTCAAATTCACCATGCATGAAACAGGGGGCAAGCTTTCCATCTGCTCCACAGTGCTCCATTGAAGATAAAGTACGTGAACAGTTCTCATGCTTCTAGTACCCAAGGTCTAAACCTTGCTCTCCATTACGGCCGCTGGCTACTTTCATCCGTACAAGCATGCATGAGTTGTTGGCTACTTGCTATAGATGCTCTAGACACAATGCTGTTGGTAAAAAAAAAAACAATACCGAGCACTGGTTGACCATTATATTGTCAGTGCTCCATGTACTAGCTTAAGTACGTGAGCAAATCCCATGACTATCTATACTGCAAATATATGGCTGTGCAAATCTTTTCAAAAAACAATATATGGCTGTGCAGAAATAAGGACGTGATCTATACTGCTTGTGCTCATATATTCTTCAAGACATGATCATTCATATTACCGCCAATGGTCACCCGTCTGCCCCAACTATTTCCATTCTAGCGAGCGTCAGTGTTCCCCATGCTACTCACCTCCAGATCACAACATACGAGGGTGCCGGCTAAAACAGCTTGTATGTACTCAAGATTGTTGTTAAAATATACGTGAGATGTGCAGTCGTACCTCATCAGTGCCCCATACGATGTCAAAATGCATGGGGGCAAACTTCTAACTTGTTGCTCGACAAATTGGCCACTCCGGTAGGCACGCCGCCCATCCCTCCATATCTTTGTTCTCAAGAAACTTGCACAATGTGAGATGAATATGCCTCTCACGTCCACTATCGCCAGTGTCATTCATCATTTACTCGCCTAGGTCACAATGCACCAGGCGATGCTTCTTAAGAAAAACCATACCATGATAGAGTTGATTTGAACAATTCCCACTTTGCCAAGTCCATTTTCTTTTGAGAATCTTTGGCATCACAAGCACATCAAGGTTAGCTTGCCGCAATAGCTGGCCCTATGAGAAGCATTCTCAACCAGTACTAGTGGCTTAATCTATATACAGAAGAATTGTTTTAAAGGCATGATTTATTGCCTCAAAATACTTCTTGTTCTAAATTTGTGATCCATAAAACATCACAATGAAGAGGTTTCTTTATTCAAAATTCAAAAATGGTGGTAACCGAACTGCCAAGAGACTCGCCACCTATCGTCAATGAATGGTTGTGATTGGTCCTGCTTATAGCAAGCAACCTACACACATAACATCAATGACCCATTTTAAGTGGCGGCGGTCAAAGTTTGTGGAGGAATGACTCGGTCTTATCTTAGGTGACAAGTCTACTATTGGTGTTGCATCTTCACTTGTTTAGCCGGCAGAAACTATAGGCAAAACACCAGAGAGGTGTAGCAACACAAGTTGTTTCAATGTGAAGCTTCTTGCCACCCCAGTGAGGCATATACAAGGGCCTATATAAAATGTCTGTGAGGGTTATAGTTCCCACAAAGGTGTTTGGCTATCATCCAAGTTCTAAAAGTGGGTTTCCAAGCAAATATGGAAGAAGGTCTTACCAAAAAGTTCAAGAAATCCTCTAAAGAGGAAATCTCATAAAAACAAAGAAGGTCAAACAATTCTCACAAGAGGAGACAAATCCATGGCCGTTGAAGTAGTTCTCCAAATCAAAGAGGAGATGGCCCTATAAAGTTCAAAGAAGCGAAATTGATCAAAAAGCCTAATAAAGTAGTAATGTGCCCACTTGAAAGAAAGCAGATGATAGCTACTCACCACCCCTCAACAAAGTAATGGCATAGTTCCAATAGCCTTTACGCATGAAACACCGTATCAACTAGCCATGTGTTAAGTCCATGCCCCTGAACTAGTATACTTTAGTTAACAACCGTCGTTGCAGATGGATTCCGTTCAAAAAACAGTCTAATGACAAGCCAGTAGCAAAACCCAAAATACGATAAGCCTGTCCAAGCGACGAGCACAAGAGAAAGAGCAAGAGCTCCCCCATTGAGCTCAGGGCCGACCCATAGATATACGGGGCCCAGGGGCAAGACAACAATAAGGGGCCCTTGTGTTTACTCAAAAGCTCAAAATATTTTTATTTCAAAAGCAAAGTAATTTCCAGTACATAGCATAGTCTGATGATCTTAATTTGGACTCTAAAGCTGACAGTACAAATTATTTGTTGATAAGTGAACTACACCATGATAGTAATGAAATGATGTAGTTCGACAAAAGCTCGCTTTCCACAAAAGCTTGCATTTCTAAATTTTAATGGAGACTTCATTTTGTTCTGGAAAACAAAAATTCCTGTCAAAACTGGTCGCTACTTAGATCTTTTGTGTTACCATCAGATAAAAAGTTAGGCAAGCACTTACATTTGTTTCTAGATCCTCCCCAATTGGCCACGTTCCTCACTCCAAAAATCTTCACACGGATAATAACTCAGTTCTTCCAAACATTCCTGCTGAAGGCATAGTAAACCAAACTGAGCAATTGACGTCTATACTAGAACTTGGAAATTCGCCTAACACTTCTAGAAGCAAAGTCATCGATTATTGCATCAACATTTATTTCATCCAACTTATCTTTCTCAATACATAAAGTAGCAATACCATTTAATCTTTCTTGTGACATTGTTGACCTCAAATAGTTCTTTAACAATTTCAACTTTGAAAAGCTACGCTGTGCTGATGCTACGGTCATTGGTACAGGGAACATAATTCGATAAGCAATTAAAACATTTGGAAAACAGTCAATATCTCTAACAAACTAAATAAATCTCCATAGCATGCAATGGAAAACCTGATTCTGGTAAGGTCATTTGCAGCAATCTTAATTCGGAAAAAAATCATCTAACTCAACATCGCATGAACTATTTCATGAAAATGTTTCCATGAACTTAGCACAACATTTGCGTAGTTCAACATCATCCAATAACTTCATGTCTTTTGAGCTAAGTAAGAAGCCAAATATACTTTCATCAAATTGTTTGTTCCTTGTAACATTACGTTTTATTGGAAATGATGGTTCTATGCCCATATCAATTGCAAGACCTTTGGCGATAGTCAAACAAGATGCAAATCCTTCATCTCTGTACTTATCGAAAAACTTCATTACGCCTTCAATTTGCTGCAAGGTAGAGTCCACACACATAGATGCAGACCGCAACTTCTTACTCACCATGTTTACATTAAATAATATAGCATGCCAAATAACCATGCCAAGTAAAAACTAAAAACTACCAAGTGCATCAAATAAATTTTTTGCATCGCTCTTTGACTTGGCATCATCACAAATTTTACATAACTCGGACAAAGCTAGCCTTAATTGTGGAGCTTGATATCTAATAGCTTTCACACTTTTGATTCGACTCTCCCACCAAGCATTAGATAAACCTTTCACGGTTAAACTAGGAATATGATCAAGTAAAACTTTCCATCTTTTAGTGGAACTTGAAAATAAAATATAAATTCTTTGCACAATTCCAAAGAAAGATATAGCTTTACTGCAAGAACTTGTCATATCACACAAAGTAAGATTGAGGCTATGACAAGCACATGGCATATATAGAGCTCTTGGATTTTTTTCAAGTAAATGAATTTGTACCCCTTGTTTATTTCCTTTCATGTTGGAACCATTATCGTACCCTTGGCCCCTTACATTATCAATATTTAAGCCATAAGACTCTATTGCATCAAGAAGTACATTAAAAAGACCCAAACCAGAAGTGTCATCCACTGTCAAAAATTCCATAATAAATTCTTCTATTTTTATTTTCTTATTTGACATGTTAACACATCGAATAATTAGGGTCATTTGTTCTTGATGGCTAACATCTGGAGTACAATCAAGAATTATGGAGAAATATTTAGCCTCTTTAATAATTTGTAAGATAGAACTAGTAATACTAGAGGCAAATAGAGAAATCAGCTCATTCTGAATTTTCTGGCTGAGATAGAGATGATAAATTTCATCATTTTGAATTCATCTAAGATGTTCTTGCATTATTGGATCAAATTCAGCAATCATCTCTACAGATGCCAAAAAATTACCATTGTTGTGTTGGTAAAGTTTCTCACTAGATCCATGAAAAGCCAAGTTATGTTTACCAAGATATTTAACAATGGCTACTAATCTCACTAACACTTGTCTCAAACGTTCTTTCTCCTTATTGATTTGCTACTGCAAATCCTTATCAATTGTTTTATTTTTGGCTAGTCTAACTTTTAACTCATTCCAAGTGTTCATGGTATTAATATGCTCTACACCATTTTCATGTTCTTTAAGCCTCTCGCTAAGATGCTTCTAGTCACTCAATCCATTACCTGCTAACGCACCCTTGTTGCTATGGGATTTGAAAAGCATGCAACAAAAGCATTACACTTTGTTAGCATGTTCAGAGTAAACCAACCATTTCCTGTCATGTACCTCTCCATTTCTCAACTTTCTGGAATAATAAGATTTTGAAAAATGTCTAGAGTTACTATCTGGAGGGAACACAATATCATCATTTCTTACAGGACCCTTCTCAACTAAAATAGACCTAGCCTTATCATCCAGATTATCCCAGTTTCATGGATCAAAAATATCAATAGTGAATGGTTGTTGTTTATCAACACTCGGTGATTCAGAATTTGGTGAATGAGTTACATTTTCTTGCTCACTGGAATTGCTATTACCGCCATTCATATCATTATCAATAGAATTTGTATTTTTAGCTGGCTGTTCTTCAACACATAATATGGCCAATTCCAGGGGATCTCTAGAAGAACTAGCAGGTCTGAGAAATTTTTTAAGTGGTCCTTTTAGGGATTTTACCTCTTCATCTTTTTCCTTTTTTTCTCTTCCTTTTGGCACTACCAGATGAATGCTTTCTAGAGGACATGTCACTAAACAAGAACAAGCAGCATAAAATGATTAAAACAGGGAACAATTGCACCTGAATGTGGATGTAGGTGGCCAAATCAGTAGATCCGCAGGTTGCAGTCAGCACGAACGAGAACACAACACCCCTCCTTCACGAGTTCAGCAGTTCTCCCACGCTCTCGAACTTAGATCCGCTGAAGTCTGAAGAGCAGAAGATAAGAAGAAAGATGTGGAGTCGTGGGAGGCGGAGGGTGTTGGTGTCTACCCCTTGCCCTAGCTCTCTCTCTGTCTCTCACTTGGCTCTCCCTCTCTCTTGCTGCACTCACACGACAGAAGAAGAAGAAGAACAGGAATACGCAGAGGACACGGTGGAGTTTCCGGCGCACGTACGCCCCGCCGCACGAACGGCGATATTTTCCCGAGCTCATACTCGACTCCATAGGCCACGGTTACAACGATCGACTCGAGGCTTTTATAACCGGGCCTGCGCTGGGCACGACCCACGCGCTCCCACCCTTGCTGGCGCCCCGATCGGCCCGCTCCGCTCGCGGCCACCTCACGCACGGCTTGCGGCGAGCCCGCAGCAATCACGCCCGCCTCGCGATCCCTTAACCACCTGGACCTAGTCCTACTCCAGCCCGATGGATGCGCACACGCACGCACACCCCCCCGCTACGCACGCACACACGCACGCAACCTGGACACTAGTCAGACACACCCCAGACTACACCCGACACGCCCAGCTCGCGCACGCACACGCTCTGGACGTAGTCGCCGTGGCTTATTGCCCATCATTCACCCTCTAAGCCACGGCGTCACCACACGGCCTGCCTAGGAGCCCTGGCTTGTCGTCGTCATCGTCGTCTTGATCGCCTTCATCCGACGCCACCACGCGCCGTCTGCTCACCGCGCCCGGGCCGCGGTTGCCGCATCGCTCGACGCCGAAGTTGCATGCCACCATCACGCCTGGACTCGCCGTGCGTCGCCGTGGCCGCGCGCTTGCCGTGAACCGCAGCCGCGCAGCCCAGCCTTCCACGTCCGCCGCGCTCGCCGCCGTCGATGCCTCCACTTCCCAGCGGCGTCGCACCGCCATAGGCCTCCGGAAACTAAACGGCTCTGATGCCAATTGTTGGTGTCTACCCCTTGCCCTAGCTCTCTCTCTGTCTCTCACTTGGCTCTCCCTCTCTCTTGCTGCACTCATACGACAGAAGAAGAAGAAGAAAAGGAATACGCAGAGGACACGGTGGAGTTTCCGGCGCACGTACGCCCCGCCGCACGAACGGCGATATTTTCCCGAGCTCATACTCGACTCCATAGGCCACGGTTACAACGATCGACTCGAGGCTTTTATAACCGGGCCTGCGCTGGGCACGACCCACGCGCTCCCACCCTTGCTGGCGCCCCGATCGGCCCGCTCCGCTCGCGGCCACCTCGCGCACGAGTGCGCACGGCTCGCGGCGAGCCCGCAGCGATCACGCCCGCCTCGCGATCCCTTAACCACCTGGACCTAGTCCTACTCCAGCCCGATGGATGCGCACACGCACGCACACCCCCGAGCTACGCACGCACACACGCACGCAACCTGGACACCAGTCGGACACACCCCAGACTACACCCGACACGCCCAGCTCGCGCACGCACATGCTCTGGACGTAGTCGCCGTGGCTTATTGCCCATCAGAGGGCACCTCTATTTAACTGAAAGTTGGAACGGGGTTAGGGAGGGGAAGAAAAGAAGAACACGCACCGTCTCCTCTCCAACGTCCAGCTGATGGGGAACGAGCAGAACATTGAAGAACGAAGGGGAGTCGATTGGGGAGCCGATTGGCGCCTTTAGTCGCCATTAATGGCCGGTGGCGATCTTAGAATCAGATACGGCACGGGAACAGCGGCGCTGTTTTGGGAGTCTCGATTTGGGAAGAGGAGACGAGGAGCACGGGAAAGATCGACCGATGCTGAACGGGCCCTCTTTACTCTCGTTGAATGGGAAAGATCGACCGACTACTAGAGGAAATAATACCTGGCCTCGGGCCCCTGCCTTCCGGGGGCCCAGGTCGGGCGCCCCGTTTGCCCGGCCTATGCGCCAGCCCTGATTGAGCTGCACGAAAAGGCGAGCTCCTATCCTAGATCAATCTGTCCCATCATTTTGAGTGCGCGCACAGGCTCACCCACTACCAGTTCCGCGCACGACGATCACTCCCAGTTCAGTCCCACTGTGCCTGCCGCAAGCCATGATTTTGCCTGCACCCAGTACTACATGTATATGAGTCCAAGCAAATGAAATTCTTCATGCTTGTAGTTTTCAGTCTGAAACCCTGAATCTTGTCTCCCGCATGAAAAGGCATGCACGTGGAGTTCACATGCATGACTCTGCTAAATCCTTGAGCGTGCGTGCAGCAATGCTCAGCTCAGTGTCAACAATGATAGATCTCATCTGATCAAAAGTAGTAAAGAGCACAACAAAAGGCTATTGAATTTTATGGTCCATCAACTGAGTGTACTTACATTTTACTGGTGTATAGAGGCTGTCGTAATGTTTAGGTAAGTGATGAGCCTGCAAGATCAAGATCAACAACTCCATGGCAGGCAGCAGCATGTGATGAGGAGGAATCAGTCCAATCCCCTCTGCCGATTGAGATTCTGCTGCCTAATTTGGCTTCTTGGGTGCATGTCTGCTGAGTGGCAGCGATCTTGTAGCATGCAACATCTGTAAGCAAAATTCATATATTCCCTTCAATGGCATGCAACCGGCTGGTAACCATGACAGTGTTATCGAACATATAAACACCCCTAGCCTACCCGCCAACCTGAGGCCTCCGCGCGCGCTGCGTTTGTTTGACCGCACGATGATCTTTCTGTAGCTCAGTTTTGGCTGCTGGCGCTTGCTCAGCTCTTTGTGCTTCTATACATTCGTGTCTTCTTCGAAAGTGGCTATGGGTCCAGCGAATCAGCTGCTTTTTATCCTGACCAAGACGTGCGCGTTTGGGCCAAAGGCAAGGAGAGCCCTAGAAAATATCTGCCTCCACATCTTGTCTTTTCTCCCCTTCCTCTGCGCCTCCTCTTCTCCTCCCGATTCCCCTCATCTTCTTCGTGCTGGGCGCACCTCCGTGCGCTGCCATCCATCCACCCTGCCTCTCTCTTGCTTTTCTCCTCTCTAATCGGGACCGGCCAGCGCAGCTCCGCCTTCTCCCCGTCCTCCATCCCCATGCGTGCAGCAGCGACCTAGGAGGAGCTCAAGCCACACTAGTGGTCCACGGCACCGCCGGCACAGCCGCCGTCGTCCTCAGTAGTAGTACAGACTGCATAGACGTCCGGCTCCGTCCTGCTCCCACACCGCAGTCCGTCCACGCTTCCTCTGTCTTGTGTTCCTTCTTTCTTAGATCGAGGCCACTGCTAACTCTCTCGTTCTCATTCTCGTTTTCACTGGTAGGGAGAGATGATTATAGCTACGACCACGACCACATCGACGGTGAGTGAGGAAGATTCCTTATCGCGGGGAGTGAAGCAGCCGCAGATTGAGGAGGGCTGCACATGTCAAGAGCATGGTCATGGCCTGCTGATTGAGAAAGACGGCACAAGTGAAGAACATGGTCATGGCCTGAGAGTGCGCCCTGTGGCCATGCAGCGGCCCTTCTTCACCGGCTGCCACTTCGACAACGACTAACTATCAGTACGTATGCTGTGGCCATGCCAAACATAGCCACTTGATTAAATTGCTATTTTAATTAGTAACTCTCAAACTCTGAACAACTCTGTGTTCGTTGAGCTTAAAATTACCCACATCCCTGTTGGAACTCGCCCACAGGATCGATCACATCAAATCAGGAGGAACACGCGCACACGAAAACATTGGCCAAGGGCACGTGTCGTGCCCCTTCTTTTTATTCCTTTTTTCTATTTTCTCTCACGGTTACAATAGCTAGCCCTGCATGTGTATATATACACGCAGGACCAGGAACAAACCCAAACCGACTTAGACTTTACTAGTAGTACTTGGACACGGCTAACCAAACTAATCAATCCTATAATCCTAGCCGGACTCACGACATGCCATGCAAGTCATGGCAAGTATACTAATCCTAACCGGATACTACAACTCACGCCATGCCCCGCTACCTAATCAGCCTAACACACGTACTGCCCTAATTTGCTAACTAGGGCTAGACACAACTCAAGATTATACCTAACAATCTCTCCCTAATCTTGACACACTTTGTCTTCATGCTTCTCCGGTCTTGGCTCGTTGATGATTCGCCCCTTGTCGACTCATCCGCTCGCACCACGACAAGTCAAATTGACGGTCTTGATTGCTCGCAACAATCTCTCCCCAATTTTTACTTGGCGAATTTACAGACCACCTCAAATATGCCTTGGACTACCCAGCCTTGCTAGTAACCTGTGGAAAACACCACCCGGTGGACTGGACCATCCACCCTAGCAAGATACATGCCGGCTCCTTGTGGATCACACCACCCTGTGCACTACACCATGCACTCCAGCCTCATGTAGAGACATGGCCTCATTGAAGAGACTCACCTTCACTGGTTTACCGCCCCCACATACTTGAACTTGATCCTCTCGTCGAGACACACAGACGACCTGGGCACTTCATCTTCAACGCCTCCTCACGTAGATGAGCACTTGGACACGACGACGACAACCGACCAACCGACCGTGCTAACCCGCACGACTCTTGACTCCCCAGGACGACGATCTTGACGAGATCTTGCACCGCACCTCGGCACCACCGCAATCATCAACGATCACCTTCCACAACCTTGCCGACGACAACCCGCCGTCTTCCTCCATGTCGCTTGCCGAACGACGATCGCTTGATCCCTCCTCGCCGCTGCATCACCCAGCGACTCCATCGCCAGCCGCTCCTTGTTGCTGCACCACCCAGCGACCATATCGCCCGCCCCGAGGTGCTAGTCGGGTCGCCACCCCGGGGCAAGCGCGGCTTCAAATCAACCTTGCTCTAGATACCAATTGTTGGGAATTCGCCCACAAGATCGATCACATCAAAGTAGACGAAGAACACGCACACGAAAATTTGATAGCCAAGGGCACGTGTCGTGCCCCTTCTTTTTATTCCTTTTTTCTATTTTCTCTCACGGTTACAATAGCTAGCCCTGCATGTGTATATATACACGAAGGACCAGGAACAAACCCAAACCGACTTAGACTTTACTAGTAGTACTTGGACACGGCTAACCAAACTAATCAATCCTATAATCCTAGCCGGACTCACGACATGCCATGCAAGTCACGGCAAGTATACTAATCCTAACCGGATACTACAACTCACGCCATGCCCCGCTACCTAATCAGCCTAACACACGTACTGCCCTAATTTGCTAACTAGGGCTAGACACAACTCAAGATTATACCTAACAATCCCACAATTTAAGGCATCGATTTTCTGTGTGATATATATTATGCACACAATAAGGGGATTTTGTTAAACTCTTTGTACTGCTGATTTGTTATCTCCATGAGTCAAGGTGTGAGTGGGTAGAGGCAGGAAGGTCGAGGAAGGAGACAAGCAGGAGGAAGAGAGATTCTCGCCAACACGCTCACGGACCGCCTTCTGAACTTACTACTACACCGGGTTATGCATTTTCATTTGTAACACATAGTTTTGGGCGAACTGTTCTGACTGCTCATCTTGAGAGAGTCCATGCTAACCCAACTCGTGCACTTCTCTGAACTTTTTCTGAAATATATGCAGCCAGACTCTGTTGCATTGTGTGGCCTTCGGATGAGAATTGCAATATTTCCTTTGTACCTGCATGGGAATGAGCTTTAGTTATCACTGATCCTTCCAAACTGAAGCTTAAGGATATCAAAATGTTGCATGCTAAGGGCCGGGAGTGAACTACTCAACTCAGTTCTATAAGAAACGTATTGAATCTCCTTGCATTATGAGGTATTATAGAGCTTTTACATTTGTATCAGGTAGCTAAATTGAATACTAGATACATACGCCATAGTTAATAAACTGATTTACGCTTGTAAACAACATTTTGTACCTGAGGATATTGGCACTTGGATGATGGTCTCAAAAGCAAATGAATTTTTTACTCAGGTTAGATAGTGGCAACCCTTGTGCCGATTAGTGTTATATCAGGCTTTAACTAATTTCACATGGTTTTAACTTTTACGTTCCCATGATTATGGGACTGAAGAAAATAACACTTTACAGATTTCAGTGATCAAAGTTAGTATGAGTCTCAGTAATTTTCTTTTCAGTTTGACATGGAATTGCGTACGGTGTCATACATGATTATGAAAAAGAAGGGAAACTAATGGAAGTATCTTGTTTAATGCACATAACTCAGATGGGTTTCTGAAGTTGTTAATAAATTTCACTTTCTGTTTACAGGGTGATAACTCGGTCGGATGATAGAAAGAGCATCTATGTGACACGTGGTTTTGGTGATCTGGTTGCCCTTATTTTTAGTGCCCTTTTAGATAACCCTTAATAATAGAGCAAATAAACACCTATTTCTGTGGCTACTCCAAACATTTTGTTGCATTAGTTGCCTCGGAGTGCATGTCGATGGAGATTTTGCATACATGCATGTTAAATTTCTTGGGATGACCTAAATGGCAAATTGTTGAACTCAACAAAATCCAAGAAATTTACTAGGTGCATGTCAATGGAGTTTCACCTCAGTCTTTAAATTATCTTATTTTCCATTTAACCATGTCTTCATATTGTGGAATCAATTATAGGACAATATGACCCCTATTGGTTATTTGCTTGTGGAGCGAAAAAAGGTATATGTTGTATTCTGAAATACTTACCAGTCTATATTTGAAACAGATAAACTGATGACTTAGTTGTTTGTTATTATGTTCTCGTGTTGCATGCTCTAGAATCAAACAAATTTATGGTTTCCTTTCCCTGTTTTTATACATAGTATTTATTCGGATTTTCGTTTTTTTTGCACATTTAATATGCAAGTTTACACATTTAGTTTCCAAGTTCATTCTGAAGCAGTACAATCTCCAATTGAAGTAATTTATCAAGTTATCTCCAAGTAGTACTATCTCCAACTGAAGTAATCTATCTAGCTAGATCCAAGCAGTACATGAACAAGAAACTTGAACTCTTTTGCACCTTCCATCAGCCTTAAGAAGTACTATCTCCAACTGTAATTTATGTAGCTACAAAAACTTATGCTGAAGTGATACTCATGTTGCTTCCTATTGCGAGCACTAGCTTCATGTGCAGATTGCATTTATAATGACGAGCCGTCTGACCATGTATGCAAGGCCAAAGCAGCCGAGTTGAAGGAGGGAGAAAGGTTGTACCATGACTCCATGTTTTCTTCATATCTTGTGTTGTTAGCATCATGGTGAGTATGGAGGGAGAAAGGTTGAAGACGGGCAATGGAAATTGTTATTAGATTTTCTTAAGAATTGCCTTTTATGTTATTTGCTTGCTTGGCATGCTTACATTCAGAACTCGATTCTCTCTAAATGCTCCTAAGCCTTTCTGAGGTGTTACTGTAGATCTTCTATCTCAACCAAGAATTGAAGAAAACACGAGTCACAACAAATAATTTATTTTTCGCCACACCTTTGTTGTCGCTTCTTTTGCTTTCTGGTCCTGCCAGACGTAAAGACTATTTATATGTCCTGTAGTTATTTGAAGAGTTTCGTGTAGCAGTTTGAATGGAATAGTCTATGTGTGTGTGCGCGCGCGCGTGTTCGTGGCTGCGCATCCTTGCCATTCCAGCTGCTCTGTTTTCACTCTAAACACCATGAAGCTTGTTTCAGGCTAGAATATTTGTTGTCATTCTTTTTTTGGCCTGCACTCGGAATCCACCCCACCATCGAAGCCTAGGACCGCGGCCGACCGGCTCCACGGGCTGAAGCTGCGGCCGATCCGTACCAGGCCCCGACCGGCGCCGCAAAGAAGGTCGACGGGGAGGAGGAGGCCTCGAGCAGCGGCAGTGCGTCGCCGACGGCCAGGACGTGACGGCGACGACTACTGCTATACGTGATGCCGAGCGGCTGGCTGAAGGGAAGAAGGCCAGCGTAGGAGCAACCTCCGATGGCGACCACCATGCTACAGAGGCGGCGTCACTGGCTGCGGGAGAGCCTCCTGGTGGTGATGGAGTCGATCGGCGGACCGAGAGGAGGACATTCCAGGAAAGCATGGTAGATATAATCACGGCGAAGGACGACAAGGACAACGTCCGGGCGTCGTCACGGGGCCTCAAGGAGCTTTCTTGCGTGATACCTCGCCCTCAACACCGCCGAGCACCGCCGCCTCATCGTCGCCGAGTTCCGGCGCGCCTGGCTCGACGACACGACCAGCACATGCCGCCACCGAACTCTGGCTGCTTGGCCTCCACCCTGCCCATCCCGCTGTCGCTCTCGGCAAATTGTTGCTGGCGGAAGTGGTGGAGAATTGAGAAAGATAGAGATGCAGCTGCGTCAATGGAGGCATGCCGAATGCCCTTGATCGAAGGCAGAGGGCTTTTTATACGTGTATAAAGGCGGTGGAGGATCTGGCGGGAACCTTCTTCCCAGGGCCTTCGAGAGGGCTCCATCAAGGGTGGCAAGGCGGCGTTGCATTGGGAATCGAGAGTTGGAGAGAAAAGCGATGGGGAGGATCGACACGCACGCACACCCATGGGCTTAGTACCAGGAAACCTCCACACAAATTTCGCTGTTAAAATCAGAAGATGGACACGTACAAACGACAACGGCTATCCCACCGAGGACAGGCACGCGAAACCAAGACCAATGAAAACGCACAGACGAACCGCTCTCATCCCACCGAGGACAGGCACGCATAACGAAGACCAATGGGAAGGCACGGACGATCCGGTCGACAAATGAACTCCTGTACAACGAATTCAACCATCGGTACTGGCCCACATAACAGCAAAAACGCTAGAGGAACCAACCAATTAAACACACACGTTCAAAAAAATTTGAACACAAACTTAGAGTCACCATAGGACTGTACACAGCCACATCCCAATTTAATACACGTGCCATGTATAGGTTTACCATAAGGTCATTTTCAGCCAAGTGGTGAATCGACAAAGCAAAAACGCTCCCGGAAATAGGGGTTTGGGTATGCAGATGGAACAATATTGTTTCAGTTGGTAAAGTACGTAGTTTCCAGAAGCTGCATACATTTGTATGTAGAATGTATATATATGCAATTACATCTTCTTTCTTCAATTAGCTGTAGAACGTATGCAAGTTTTAGTTGACTCTAATTCTAAAACAAAGAATACACTAGGCAGCAGCCATCTTTATTACTATTGAGACTAGCAAAAGGGCCCGTGCGTTGCAACAGGAGAAAAAAAATCTTATTCTCCAATGGTTATGACCACATTTTGTTCACATCTCATCTCATGATTTTTAAAATTTATTTACAAATGCAAGAAAATGTACCCTTTTTCAAATTTATTCACAAACTGAAGCAATGTTCACATTTTTTTAAAATATCTTGGTTGATCTACCCCGGCAATTAATTCTTCAAAATTCACGCTTATGTCGTAAAAATGTTGTAACAAACATGTTCAACTGAACTGTGTTTGGCACTGGATCAACTCATAAACTAACTTATAGACTGAAAAGTAGGATGCTTTTGTTGTCTTAAGGAAATACATATGGAAAACATCACAAACTCACATAGCTACATGAAAAATTGTAGCTTTGTACTTACCTAGCTAATCTATGGATCTCACTGATGCCAAGTATATATATATATAGGTTTGCATTGTATTGTAGAGTTTTTCTTTGAAGCATATATAGGAGACTTGTATACTAATTCACACGTCAATGCAACCTTCGCTTGGCCCTGTCTGCTCATGCAGGTTAGAGTTATTTTTTTCATGCATAAAATCTGTCGGGATTTCTTCTTATCAGACACCCCAATTGTGCTCATGCCGTCGCCGCGAAGTCTCACCCAGTTGGCCCAACAGTTGAAGCATATAAAAGCCAAAAAAACTTGTATGTACATGTATGTTACTTAAAAGGAGGTGATTCCCACTACTCATGTTTTCTAACATTTATGGGCATCCAAGATTTTATGTGTGTTCATCAAGAAGATATGCATGGACAGATATCTTCATAGGCTGTAGCAGCAGCAATAACAGAAGGATTGCTGAACGGATACGTTACTGATGCAATACTCAGTCAAAGATTTGTCATCACCAATCAGGGAGAATCATGAGACGTGCAAAGTGCTAGTCTGCTAGTCTGCTACTTACTTTCATCCATCCCTGCATGCTGCTGCTGCTGCATCGTGCATGAATAGCCATCACCTCACCAGGATGTAGTTCACGCTCTTCTACAGCTCATAGCAAGGTTAGAACATGAAAATTGGGATCAACGCTCTTCTACGGTTCTACCCGCTTGGGAAGTATATGAAAAAAAGGAAAGCTGGAACAACGTTCAGAGTCACGGGCCACTCCACTACACCAAGCACACGACTCTATCTCTGATTTCACAATGTTGTGTGAACCTCGACCTCGATCAACGTACGTTGGTGGTGCCATTGATAGGCGATGGAGTGGTACACCGGCGAGACGCTTCTTCCCGCGCCAGCCAGCGGCTCCCGGAACACCTTCAGCACTGCACCATGACGAACAGCGAGAACATACGGCTGCAACTGCCAACGAAGGGAGCAATGAGTGGAGGATGATCGATGCGTGAGGTTGGGAGGCGGCGACCTACTGATGGCCGGTGCCGGTTGCAAAGAGCCCGATCACGGATGACGGACACGCCAGGCGGGAGCGGGAGAGTCCAGCGGGGGCGGCGCTGAGCGGAGGAGACGGTCGGCGGACAAATCGCATGCACTAGTAGAAAAAGGGCCATTTGTCCCGGTTCGTAAGGGCCTTTTGTCCCGGTTGTTGAACCCGGACTAAAGTGTCGTTACTAATGCCCTAGGCCTTTAGTCCCGGTTCTTACATGAACCGGGACAGATGGGCCTCCACGTGGCCCGTGCGGCGAGCCCAGGCAGGAGGCCCTTTGGTCCCGGTTGGTGGCACAAACCGGGACCAATAGGCGTCCACGCGTCAGCAGCTGGCAGGAGCTGAGGTTTTTTTTTGAAAGGGGGTGGTTTAGGGGTTTTGGGGGGTTAATTTAGGTGTTTCATATATTGTGTTATCTAGCTAATTAATAGAGAGAAGTGTCCTCTCTTATCTCCGTGCTTGGTCGACGTACGCTACGTATTATACGTATAGAGAGGACTCGACACGCTAGCTAGTAAGCAAATGAAGGAAACAGAAGATCGTCATGAACATATGCATACAGAGAGAAGTGATATCGACCACCTCTCCTTCTCCGAGAGATTGGTCGAACAACAAGTTCTCGTATATCTATCCGACACTACTGGCTACATATATACAATATAATTATCTCTTACAATATAATCTCCTAATTATATACGAAGTCAAGGTCCACATGGTATTCTCCGTCTTTAGCGATCACGTGGTCAAGGAAGAATGCCGCCAATTCCTCTTGAATTGCTCGCATACGATCTGGTGGTAGGAGTTCATCCCGCATCCGAAAGATCTAATTTGAAGAAGGGGGTCAATACATATATATATGAATAAATGAAACTCAACACAAATGATGGTAATAAAATAAAATTGTGAATATTATTGCTTACGCACTTCATATTGTTTGTCAGAGTAGCCCCGCTCACAGGTCGTGTGGCGGATGGACTCGCAAATGTAGTATCCACAGTAATTATTCCCGGCTTCCTGCCACAACCACTTTACAAGAAATAGAGGTCAATCAAACTGATAAGCAAGCATGCTATAAATGGTATTGATCAAACTAGCGCTTGAATCACTAGGAGATGCGCGGAACATGGTAGTAGTACTTACTTTCGGGTGTCTAAATTGCAGCTTCTTCGGCAGTCCCGGAGCTTTATTGGTGAATTTTGTCCAAACCCTGCTAGACAAAGAAAACAATTACTTGATATCAGGAAATGAACAAAGTTGCTGATATGGTGCGATAATGATCGATTTAACTTACTTCTCGAGCATTTCAGTCATGTCCGCATACTCCTTAGGATCTTTTCGTCTCGAGTCTAAGACGGTTACTAGTCCCTGCTCAAGCTTAATCTCTAGGAGAATATAGTGGAACCTGCGCATGCATGCATAACTCATCAATTACATTACTATAACCTGGACTAATAAGGGAAACCGAATATGCAGAAGACAGTAACACTCACTTGAAGTGGTAAGGAAAGAGTTTTATATCTTTGTTTTCATTTATTACCAACGATCGTAGCAAGTTGGCCTCGGTATCTTTGGCATGAAATTCAACCTCATATGCATCTATGAGATTTGTGTTAATGAACCCAATATCACCGATTTGTCTTTTCTTCAATTCGGCGATCTTCAATCTGCATAATATAGTGAGGATAATTATAAATACATGCAATGAAAGAGCTGACCTATATATAGAGACTTAATGACAGAAGTAGTACTTACAGACAGTAGCAAGTGACCGTTAATTTATCGAGGGCATGTTGATTGAAAAACTGGAAGAACTCCTCAAATGGAACATTCAACAGTTCAATTCGAACGAGGTCATGCTCCTCTTTAACTCTCAGCGTCAAAATATTCGTCCCCCCAGACTCTCTGCAGGTTTTCATGTACCAATCATGGAATCTTCGCATCATTGTTGTTAGAGATTTTTCATCTTTGACGAGAGGCTTCCCGTACTTGTATCTGTGTTCGTCCACCTCCAAGAAATCATAATGTACATCGTCGGGCAGGTAATCTCCAAGATTGCTATAACCGGGCACCATCCTCGGATCATTAGCGACGATATCGCTAGACACCTTGAGCGGGGGGCACGATTGGTCCGCTTGTTCGCTGAGCTGGGCAATTTTTTTCCCAGCTCGTCATTCTGCTAACCTTTGATCACTGATAGTACTTCCCGACCGCGTCGCTTTGAGAAATGACTTTTCAATAATGCGGTCATAGTTGGCTTTCGGCGGAGACTTTGGTGGTTTCTTCAGGGCATCCACAATGCGCTTCGCTTTCACCGGATCTATCTTCTCCTCCGGAGGTGGATGTTTCTTTGCTTTCACCCCTTCAAAGAATTTCGTCACTTCGGCTCGCACGATATTCGTGTTTTCCTCCACGGTCCTCTCGTATGGTAACTTCAGCGGAGTCTTTAGAGAAGGACCGAATCTGTATTGCCTCCCGCCTCTAGCTGTACTGCTTGACGCCAGAGCAGACGGAGCGGCTGCGGCTGTCTTCTTTTGTGCTTGCTTACGAGGCGGAGGAGAAGGACTACGACGCGCCGGAGCAGCCGGAGCGGCGGCGGGTCTCTTCTGCCCTTGCTGGCGAGGCGGAGAAGGAGGAGGCTGGCTGCTCGGGTGCGCCAGCGCAGGCGGAGAAGGAGGCAGAGTGCCGCCACGCGCCGGAGAAGGAGGCTGAGTGCCCTGATCACTCGCCGGAGGAGGAGGCGGAGTGCCCTGACTTGCCGGAGGAGGAGGAGGAGGCGGTGGCGTCCAGTTCGGAAGGTTGATGAGCTCCTTCTGCCATAGGCATGGAGTCTTCAGAGAAGAACCCAGCCGAGTCTCCCCTTCACCGGTAGGGTGGTCATGCTCGAGGTCCTCAAATCCGTCCGTTATTTCATCCACCATCACCCTAGCATATCCTTCTGGAATCGGCCGGCAGTGGTAGGTTGCGCCAGGTTCAGTAGGTAAAACAGAGCCAACAGCCGCCTTGACTTTGAATTTCATCCATTGCGTCATAAGGTGGCAATGTTGAGACTCCGTGATAGCATCCACGGGGTAGCTAGCAGGAGCCGTGAAGACAGGCTCCAGCTGAAGCTGCTCGGTGGAAGCCACGCTGCTTCTCCGCTGAGATGGCGGGGTAACTTCAGGGGAAGCTTCGGCAGGTCGTTTGCTGCAATTTGCTTCTCGTTCCTCTATCGCTTGTACCCTTGCGTGCAGCACCTGCAGTTGGGTATGCTCCACTTTCTTCCTCCTCTCCTGGCATTTGTAACCACCTGCGTTCGGAAACCCAGCCTTCCACGGAACGGAGCCTGGCATGCCTCGTGTCCGTCCAGGGTGCTCAGGATTCCCGAGGGCCATTGTGAGCTCGTCGTTCTCTCTGTCTGGAACGAACGTCCCTTGCTGGGCTGCATCGATATACTCCTGAAGCCTCGTGACTGGTATTCTCATTTGCTCGTCCGTCCAAACGCACTTCCCTGATACAGGGTCCAAGGTTCCGCCAACCCCGAAGAACCAAGTCCGGCAACGGTCTGGCCAGTTCAATGTCTCTGGTTCGACCCCTTTATCAATTAGGTCATTCTCAGCCTTGGCCCACAACGGCCGGGCTTTGAGGTAGCCACCTGACCCCGTGCGATGGTGAAGCTTCTTCTTCGCAGCATTTTTCTTATTTGTCACTGACATCTTCTTACTCTTGTCCGATGTCTTGTGGGCCACAAATGCGGGCCAGTGATCTCTGATCTTCTCATACCGGCCGATGAATTCTGGTGTCTCTTCTTTGTCGACAAATTTTTTCAGCTCATTCTTCCACCTCTTGAATAGTTCTGCCATCTTCTTAAGAGCATGATACTTGATCAATTGCTCTTTAACTGGCTTCTCCGGATCCTCCTCTGGTGGTAGGGTGAAATTTGCCTTCAGCGCGGTCCAAAGATCATCTTTCTGCATATCGGAGACACAAGACACCTTAGGGTCTTCTTTAGCCGGCTTTAACCATTAGTGGATGCTGATCGGGATCTTGTACCTAACAAGAACCCCGCACTGAGCAGCAAATGCTTCCTTTGTCCGGATGGGTTTAATCGGTTGGCCATCGCGCGCGATTTCGATGATCTCAAACCTTTTATCCGAGCGCAACTTTTTCTTCGGGCCTCGTCTCTTTACCGAAGTTGTGCTCGATCCGGAGGGCTAGAAAAAAGAAGAAAGACGAGAGTTAATTAATATGTGTACATATACTAAAACAATGAATGCATCAATTAGCTAGTCAGCACAGGCTTAACTAATATATATACCTGGCCGGACTCGGTTCGGTTACCGGAGCCGTCATCACGGTCTCCTTCTTGCACCGGCATTGGGTCACCGGAGCCATCATAATCATAGCCTGCTTCTTCACCCTGTCCTTGCAGACCATCGGTGTCGTTGAGAAACGACAAGACGGCATCACTTCCTTTTGCGATTATGTCCCCCAACATCTCTTCTGTTGCTTCGTCTCGGGTGTGCTCCATAGTTTCTGCAAATATTTACAACATGGCAATTATTATTCAAACATGACAGATGGATATATTAGTGGCAAACGTAGAACTAGCTAGCTAATCACAATAAGGAATCATATTAGTGGCCTCGACGCTGCTTCTCTAGGGTTTGGGGTGGCCTCGACAACGCTTCAAGGGTTTGGGGTGGCCTCGAGAGAGTTTGTCGGGTAGGGGCGCGGCGGGAGGGGGTAGGAGATCGACATCGTTTTTTTTCTAGGGTTTGGCTGTCCTCGAGAGTTTTGGTCGAGCGAGAGGGCCGGGGGGGTGCTCCCGTGGTATAAGTTATCACGATCGAGAGGGGGTATATATATCGACCGCCCCTCATGTCGAAGTTATCCAGAAGGGGGTTATATCGACAACGACGACATACATACACGGGAAAATAATGTTATCGGGGAGGGGGTATATCGACCCCCCCCTCGTGTTGAAGTTATCGGGAGGGGGTTATATCGACAACGACGACATACATACATGGGAAAATAATGTTATCGGGGAGGGTGTATATCGACCCTCCCCCCCTCGTGTTGAAGTTATCGGGAGGGGGTATATTGACAACGACATACCCGATAAAAAATAAGAAAATGAAGAAGAAATAAAAAGAGGAGAAGAAGAAAGGAATAGAGGAGAAGATCGAAGAAAAAAAAAGAAGAAAAAAAGAGGAGAAGAAGAAAGGAATAGAGGAGAAGAAGAATTTTCCCTCTATTCCTTTCTTCTTCTCCTCTATTCCTTTCTTCTTCTCCTCTTCTTTTTCTTCTTTTTTTCTCTTCTTATTTATTTCTCCTCTTCTTCCTCTCCTCTTCTTCTCCTTTCTTCCTCTTCTTATTTTCCTTTTTCCTTTTTCCTCTCCTTCTTTTTCTTCTTCTTCCTTCTTCCTAGCTAGATATATAAAACTTTTCTAAAAATGTAACTTTTGCATATATAAAACTTTTTCTTCTTCTTCCTTCTTCCTAAATATATAAAACTTTTCTAAAAATGAAACTAACCTAAAATTAATGTACTAAATCAGAGAACATCAATGTACTAAAATTAATGTATTTTTAAAACATCATGCATATTACAATTGAAAAAATACATACATACATACAAAAAACAAGTAAAAAATACATACATACATATATGAACATACATCAAAAAAATACATATATCTAAAAAAATACATACATACATATATGAAAATCTAAAAACATGTAAAAACATCTAAAAACATGTAAAAAAATAGCATATATAAATAAAAAGCACGGCGGCGGCGGGGCCAGCAGGGGCGCGCGGTGCTCACAGAGGGTGGCGTCGGGGCGGGCAGGGGCGAGCGGCGGGCGGCGTCGGCGTGAGCAGGGGCGCGCGGCGGGCGGCGTCGGCGTGAGCAGGGCGCGCGGCGGGCGGCGTCGGGGCGAGCAGGGGTGCGGGGAGTGGCGGCGACGTCGGGGCAGAGGGCAGTGGCGACGGCGACGGCGAGGTGGAGCAGCCCGACGGCGTCGGCGATGACGTGGTGGAGCAGCCTGACGGCGTCGGGGCAGGGCTCGGCGACGACGATGAGGTGGAGCAGGCTGACGGCGTCGGGGCAGGGATCGGCGGCGACGGCGACGAGGAGCAAAGTGGGGGCGTCGGGGCGGAGAAGAAGTGATTTTTGCAGAAACTGCTAAGTGGTTTCTTATATACACGAAGCATTGGTCCCGGTTCGTGGCACCAACCGGGACCAATGCCCCCTTTAGTCTCGGTTGGTGCCACCAACCGGAACCAAAGGTCTCTTTTTAGCAGCCCAAAGGGCGGGAAGCGGCGGCCTTTGGTCCCGGTGGGGGACATTGGTCCCGGTTGTTGCCACGAACCGGTACCAATGTACCACTTTAGTCCCGGTTGGTGGCACCAACCGGGACCAAAGGCCCTGTGCTGCCCGCGTCGCGGCCGAAAGTTTAGTCCCACCTCGCTAGTTGAGAGAGCTCGAGAGTGGTTTATAAGCGCTGCTGCGCCAACCCTCTCGAGCTCCTCTCAACTGTAGGCTTTCGGGCCTAATTTTTCACGATGTGCTTGTGGGCCTACTGGGCCTCCTACGAGCCTGAATCCTGGCCCATGGTTGGATTTCTAGTCGTATTCAGGCCGTGGTGGCCCAGTAGGTGGCACTTTTTTTTATTTTTTTTGTTGCTTTATTTATTTTATTTTGTTTCTACTTCCAACAAAAAACTTAGTGTTGCTATTTTTATTTATTTTATTAAAATTTATTTATTTAACTTTTATAAAGTTTATTTTGTTTCTACTTCTTTATTTTATTAAAGTTTATTTTATTTTGTTTCTACTTATTTATTGTATTAAATTTATTTTTTTATTTTGTTTCTACTTATTATTAAGTTTATTTAATTTGTTTTATAAAGTTTATTTGTTTCTACTTATTTATTTTATTAAAGTTATTTTATTTTATTTTGTTTCTACTATTTATTAAAAGTTTATTTTGTTTCTTTCTGCTTTTCATGTTTTGAACAGAAAATACTTTGATAATTTCAGTGGCTTGAATTTTATATAATTTTAGTTTAAAAAATACTAGAGGTTTATAAAAGCTTTTTAGTTCATTCCTTTTGCTATTAGAGTTTTATAAAGGGATTTTAGTTACAAAGGGATTTCATTTTTTTAACTTATTTGAACTCCATAGTTTTTCCGTGTTCAAAATGCACCATTCAAAGCCACATCATCAATTTTTAACCCTTTCTGACTTCGTTTGTTATTTTTCATGCATTTACTGATTATTTTGAGCTATAAGACCCTGAAATTGAAAAGCATTTCAAATGAACTCTGAAAAGGTTGAAAGTTGGCATGGTCATCATTTCATCCACATAGCATGTGCAAGAAAGTAGAGAGGGTTACGGCAAAAACTGGATGCACTTCGTGTACAAAACAGACAATCTCTTTCGAAGTATCAGGATTTCATACGGAAACTCGTCTGTTACAAAGGGATTTCATTTTTTTGAACTTATTTGAAGTCCATAGTTTTTCTGTGTTCAAAATGCACCATTCAAAGCCACATCATCAATTTTCAACCCTTTCTGACTTCATTGTTATTTTTCATGCATTTACTGATTATTTTGAGCTATATGACCCTGAAATTGAAAAGCATTCAAATGAACTCTGAAAAGGTTGAAAGTTGGCAGGTAACATCATTTGACCCACATAGCATGTGCAAGAAAGTAGAGAGGGTTACGGCAAAAACTGGATGCACTTCGTGTACAAACAGACAATCTCTTTCGAAGTATCAGGGTTCATACGGAAACTCGTCTGTTACAAAGGGATTCATTTTTTTGAAATTATTTGAACTCCACAATTTTTCTGTGTTCAAAATGCACCATTCAAAGCCACATCATCAATTTTCAACCCTTTCTGACTTCATTTGTTATTTTTCATGCATTTACTGATTATTTTGAGCTATAAGACCCTGAAATGAAAAGCATTTCAAATGAACTCTGAAAAGGTTGAAGGTGGCATGGTATCATCATTTCACCACATAGCATGTGCAGAAAGTAGAGAGGGTTACGGCAAAAACTGGATGCACTTCGTGTACAAAAAAAGCAATCTCTTTCGAAGTCAGGGTTTCATACGAAAACTCGTCTGTTAAAAAGGATTCATTTTTTTGAACTTATTTGAACTCCGAGTTTTTCTGTATTCAAAATGCCACCATTCAAAGCCACATCATCAATTTTCAACCCTTTCTGACTTCATTTGTTATTTTTCATGCATTTACTGATTATTTTGAGCTATATGACCCTGAAATTGAAAAGCATTTCAAATGAACTCTGAAAAGGTTGAAAGTTGGCATGGTATCATCATTTGACCCACATAGCATGTGCAAGAAAGTAGAGAGGGTTACGGCAAAAACAGGATGCACTTCGTGTACAAAATGGACAATCTCTTTCGAAGTATCAGGGTTTCATACGGAAACTCGTCTGTTACAAAGGGATTTCATTTTTTTGAACTTATTTGAAGTCCATAGTTTTTCTGTGTTCAAAATGCACCATTCAAAGCCACATCATCAATTTTCAACCCTTTCTGACTTCATTTGTTATTTTTCATGCATTTACTGATTATTTTGAGCTATATGACCCTGAAATTGAAAAGCATTTCAAATGAACTCTGAAAAGGTTGAAAGTTGGCATGGTAACATCATTTGACCCACATAGCATGTGCAAGAAAGTAGAGAGGGTTACGGCAAAAACTGGATGCACTTCGTGTACAAAACGGACAATCTCTTTCGAAGTATCAGGGTTTCATACGGAAACTCGTCTGTTACAAAGGGATTTCATTTTTTTGAACTTATTTGAACTCCACAATTTTTCTTTGTTCAAAATGTACCATTCAAAGTCACATCATCAATTTTCAACCCTTTCTGACTTCATCTGTTATTTTTCATGCATTTACTGATTATTTTGAGCTATAAGACCCTGAAATTGAAAAGCATTTCAAATGAACTCTGAAAAGGTTGAAAGTTGGCATGGTATCATCATTTCACCCACATAGCATGTGCAAGAAAGTAGAGAGGGTTACGGCAAAAACTGGATGCACTTCGTGTACAAAAAGGACAATCTCTTTCGAAGTATCAGGGTTTCATACGGAAACTCGTCTGTTACAAAGGGATTTCATTTTTTTGAACTTATTTGAACTCCAGAGTTTTTCTGTGTTCAAAATGCACCATTCAAAGCCACATCATCAATTTTCAACCCTTTCTGACTTCATTTGTTATTTTTCATGCATTTACTGATTATTTTGAGCTGTAAGACCCTGAAATTGATAAGTGACCAAATTAATAGAAGTTCATCATCACATTAAAACCAAAGTACATAAATAGTTCTCATTGAACAACATATAGCTCTCCAGAGCATCTAATTAAATCATACATTGAAATTATGTAAAACATTTCAATGCAAGAAGAAATGCGATCATAATCGCAACCAAGGTAATAATTGATCCAACTGCATAATGATACCAAGCCTCGGTATGAATGGCATATTTTCTAATCTTTCTAATCTTCAACCGCATTGCATCCATCTTGATCTTGTGATCATCGACGACATCCGCAACATGCAACTCTAATATCATCTTCTCCTCCTCAATTTTTTTTATTTTTTCCTTCAAGTAATTGTTTTCTTCTCCAACTAAATTTAACCTCTCGACAATAGGGTCGGTTGGAATTTCCGGTTCAACCACCTCCTAGATAAATAAAATATATGTCACGTTGGTCGGCATAATTGTCATAAACAATAAATGAACCAAATAGTTATAAAAAGATAATATATACCACATCCGAATCATAGACAGGACGAGGGCCGACGGGGGCGGATACCAAAACCATCGCACTATATAATAACAAGGAATAATAAAAGTAAGAAAATTAGACAAGTATCTATCTAAAGTAAGAATTTTTTTCTTTCAGAAAGAAGATAAGAACAAGAGGCTCACCACGGTGGTGCCGGCGACGAGATCGGCGCGGGCGATCGACGGCGGTGAAGACGGGGATGGGACGTGACGGACCGCTAAACCTGGACAAATCTCGAGGAAAATGGAGCTCGGAGGTCGAGTTTCGAGAGGAGAAAGATTAACTAGTGTGGCTCAGACATTTCATCGAACACCTCATGTGCATAGGAGGTGAGCTAGAGCACCCAAATGCCCTCCCCTCGCCGGCCAGAAAAAACAGAGCACTCTGGAGTGCTCTGCTGTGGCGATGGGGTATATATAGGCAGCTCATCTGTCCCGGTTCAAGCCAAGAACCGGGACCAATGGTTGTGGGCCAGGAGCGATGCCCATTGGTCCCGGTTCGTGCCTAGAACCGGGACAAATGGGTCCACACGAACCGGGACCAATGCCCACGAGGCCCCGGCCGGCCCCCTGGGCTCACGAACCGGGTCGAATGCCCCCATGGGTCCCGGTGCTCTCTATCTCTTTGGATTGTTTGTCCTTTTCCTCCTTGAGATTTTTCTCTCTGGGCGCACTCATTGCGATCTTTTTTATCTCCGCCAGTTCGGTGGTAATAGCATTCAGCTGCATTTGGTTTGTTTTCAACTCCTGGGTTAGCGCAGTGTTCTTTTCTTTAAGAACCTGCAGGGTATATCGATCCTTAAATCGGTTTTGCCTCACCGCTTCAAGTCTCGGGGGCTACTGGCATATGACTATCCAAAATTGCATAAACGCTTACCTGTATGTCCTTTGAGAACAACTGAGTGACTCCGGCAAGTCCGTCTCGAGCGGCTCGGATATATGCATCCACCGTGCTGAGTGCGGTAAACTCTTGCTTGGAAAAAGCCAGGGCACGCATGGCTTCCTTTAAGCGACGGTGATTCATCATGCTCTCCACTTCGGAATTCATGATAGATACATCGTCTGAATCCTCATGAGGATTCGGATCTGGTATTGGCTAGGTTCTTCTCCTAGTTGGCGTGTCTGGCACCGGATTGGCGGACATTCGGCTAGCAAGGCGTTTTCCCACCGTCTGCCGCGTATTTCTCCTGACATCAAAGATAAGAAGGAGACCTTAAGCAATCCGGACTCATGCCTAGTCATGTATTAAGTGAACATACCTCTTGGAAGACTTTGGGGTTTCTGCAGCACTCCCGGTCCCCTTTCGTTTTGAACGGCTGCCCTGCGTAGGGGCCGCCCTCGAGGAGGTACGGTCTGCCGAACGCCGATCCTGTTAAAAGTTCAGAATGGTATAATAAGCAAAAGTGTGGATAAGTGTTTCCTTTCAAGAGCCCTCCGAATACTTACGATGCCGAAGGGATAGAGGCGGGGGTAGTCGGCGGTGATAGCCACTCTTAAGCCGTCAAGGCTCGCTTGATAGAATACCCCATCATCGAACTCTATGTATTTGTCCGGATCCTCATGAAAGCCAGGGTCTCCATCGCGGCAATGATCCTCTGGCTGTGGAGCGGGACAGTGGACGTCCTCGATCATCTTCCTCCATGACTGTTTTTGGTAACAAAGGGCAAAGTTGATTAGTATCTGTGACAGCAATAAGGCAGCGCAGACAATCAAAATCTTACCCATTCTACGGGGTTGTACATGGAATAGCCATCCCGGCAGTTTAAGTGGAGGAAGTCTTCTTTCTCACCCTTATACAGATCGGCCAGGATTGTGGCCAGTTCGGCAGGGGTATCCGGACCCTTCCGTCTATAACGGGAAGCGTCGTCCTCTCCATTATAACACCATAAGGGAGTTACTCTGGATTGGAGAGGCCGGACGCACCTCTTTATTGCAATAGCCATTACCTTGACTATCGAGAGCTTGGTATGGGCTAGTAACCTGATCTTGTCAACCAACCTTTTTATTTCCGCACTGTCTTCCTCCTTGGGACTTCGGGGACACCAGTTGAGAAGCTTCTTTAAAGGAGCACTGGAAAATTCGGGAAGGCCGCGCCGAACTGGGTCCAGCAGTGGGACGTCGTCCATATAAAACCATTCCGAAGACCACTTTGGGTATACCTCCTTGGGAGTTCCTATGAGGTATCCGGATCCGGCTATACGCCATACTTTGGCACCGCCCACTTCAAAAATAGAGCCTCCCTGATGGCGGGGAACAAGGCAAGAGAACTTCCTCCATAGTTCAAAATGGGCCTCGATGCCTAAGAACAGTTCGCAGAGGGCAACAAAACCTGAGATGTGCATAATCGAACCTAGGGTAAGGTTGTGCAGTTGGATGCTGTAAAATTCCAATAGGCCCCTGAGAAAGGGGTGGATTGGAAATCCTAGGCCCCACAGCAGAAAGGGAATGAAGCACACCCTCTCCTCCTGGTTGGGGTTGTGGAAATTATCAGCCATCACATCATTGCCAATTGAAGCTAATCCCGCTCGAACGGGGACTAGATACACGAGGGAAAGGTAGCCCTGCGTCTGGAGTCGACTCAGCTGAAGATGGGGCATGGAACAGCTCTGCCAATCACCCTCTTGAGGGCCATGGGGGCGCGAAGATGAACCTGGAGCACTCGCCATGCAGGAAAGCTTTGTTCGCAGTTAATCTTGACGGTCTTTCTTTTGCGTGATATGAGATGGCATTTGGGGATCTAGCTCTCCCTATATAGATGCCGTCCGAGCGTGGTGAGGGGCTTATTTGTAAAAAATCACAGACTATTTGTATTCACCCGGCGCACGGAAATCGAAGCGACCATAGGAAAGGATCATAAAGGCAGCACATCGAGGTCAGAGTCGGACTGTCGTCAATCCGAAGTACAAATGAAGAACCCGCCTTGCAAAGCCAAAGACATAAGCCGGATACTACGTCGTCATTGAAGGCAAGTTCGGGGGCTACTGAGGGATTCCTGGATTAAGGGGTCCTCGGGCGTCCGGGCGATGTGACATGGGCCGGACTAATGGGCCGTGAAGGTATAAGGTAGAAGGCCTTTCCCCGTGTCCGGATGGGACTCTCCCTTGCATGGATAGCAAGATTGGCGTCCGGATGTGTAATTTCCTTCCTCTGTAAACTGACTCTATACAACCCTAGCCCCCTCCGGTGTCTATATAAACTGGAGAGTTTAGTCCATGGAGGTGATCATAACTCCCATAGGCTAGACATCTAGGGTTTAGCCATGATGATCTCGAGGTAGATTAACTCTTGTAACCCCCCATACTCATCAAATATAACCAAGCAGGACGTAGGGTTTTACCTCCATTAAGAGGGCCCGAACCTGGGTAAACATCGTGTTCCCTTTGTCTCTTGTTATCTTCGATCCTCAGACGCATAGTTTGGGACCCCCTACCCGAGATCGACCGGTTTTGACACCGACAGTTACCTCAGTTATTAAGGATTTCTCCAAACAAATGCATTGGGCATTTAATGAATGCCCTTCATGGTCCCCAAGGAGTTGCTTTTGGCTACCGTACTAATCCTTACAGTCACTGGCTTTTGGTGTAGCCTTCCACACATCCCTGCACATTACCTCCTCTTGGATCAATCTATGGGATCCCGGGTACCTGCGGGGCCTTAGAACGAGAAAGATACAAGAGACAAATCTGTTGGAATAGTGCATACAAATAATGTTCAATTAAGCAAAGTTAATACCAATGATCCTATGCACAAGTATATTGGGATGCAAGGCTATGCCTCAGCCCATCGCCTAAGGGGATCACTCACACATCGCAATCGGATCACTGATGGAAAACATTGTAGATGGGATTGATAGATGAATGGTTGATAAATGTCTTACAATGTCACCGTATGCAATGGATCGATTACAAGTATGGTAAACTATGGGAAGAATGGATGGAGATGGATTTGGAGTTGGAGATGGCGGTGGCTAGGGTTTCTCCTGGGAATGGCTCTTGGCGGCAGTGGTGATTCTGGTGACTCTCTGTTCCTCCTGACTCCTCCCTGTTGCGAATGGGGCCTCGGGCCTTTTATGAAGTGTGTTGGGGCTGACATCAGAGATTTGTCAGAAGGTGGTACGAGCACTGGTATGGGCGCTCGCAATCATACTAGATACCATCTTCTCCTCTGTTTCCACTTTTGTGCCTCCAATTGATTTGGCTTGATTTCCACACTTCATATTTCCATCTATATCTTCATTTCCTTCCCTCAAATTGTCCATTTCCTGCAGAAACAAATTAAACATAGGGATTTGCAATCTTTTTCATTTATTATTCATTAGTGATAAGATCGAAGTGATTTTCTTGGAATATCTGGGATTATCTTGTTTAAACAAAGGTGAAATGAGTATAAAAATACACTCATCGTGTTTGTAAAATGTTTACACCCAAACAGACACGATCCCAAATCAGACAAATGCTACATTGTTGGTTATCCCAAAAATATAGTTGGGTATTCATTCTATCACTGCATCGAAGGCAAAGTGTTTGTCACAAAAAACGAAGTATCTCTTGAGAAGGAGGTAAGTGGGAGGATAGTACAGCTTGAGGAGATTATTGTAACACCCCTGTAATTAAGCTACAGTAATCCCACATGATCAATGCCAAGTCATCATGCTTAACAGTGCTTGATCATCATTTGAATCATATCTCATTTCAAATTCCACTTCAAATGGAATTCAATTTTAAAGTGAAATTAAAAGTTGTTCAAATTCAAGAACTAAATAGTTCATAATTTTGGAAATATTCCATAACTATTTATGTTAAGGAAAACAACATCACTAAAATTCTTTTGAGGACTCTATCATCTTGAAAATAGCAACATCAGCACCTTTTTGGTCCTTTTACATCTAAACAAAATTCAATTGGATTCAAATAAATCCCCAAACTTTGTGTGAGGCTCTTAAATAATGTATTGTAATTATGTGGCTAAGTCTCATATTTTACAAAAGTCATTTGGGGTCTTAATAAAATGCAAAACCGCAGTGGAAATAGAAACATGAAATAGAAAAGAGAAAATGACTAAATGCCACTGTGCACTTGGCCCAGCCGGATCCACAGTGCAGCCCAGCCCACCGCGGCCAGCCTTTATTCCACCTCTCGACAGAGGGGAAGCCATGGCACGTGCATGGCCGTCCAGGCCACAGATGGCACGCTGTTGGCCATCCCGCGGTTGAGGATGGGGATAAGGATCTCCTTCGCACCCCTGTGGCAACCCTAGCCCCTCAGATCCCCCTCTATCGCTCGCCTTCTTCCTTCCCGCGATGAGCCGATCCCCTCTCGCCATGGCCAACCTCACCCACGCGCTCAATTAGCTCCCCACTATCCCTGCTTGAGCCAGAAGAGCCGCTGTCGACTACCGCATCTGCTGGAGCCATCCGTTGGAGCTGAAGCTCACTGCATCAACCGCGGCGACGTCTTCTTCTTCCTCGAACCTGCGAGCATCTATGACAAAATTCACCGCCACTGCTACTACTAAGCCACCCAACGTCCATCGTGTGCCTCTAGGTGAGCCGACGGTCAAAACGGCGCTGTTCCCCCCATCTTTCCGCGCCCGTAGCCCCCTTGTCGCCATGGTCGTACTCACCGCCATGGATGAGCTCGCCGCCGGGGCCAATGTCGCCGCAGCCCGTGCCCGAGCTCGCTATCACGCGTTGCTCTCCCCCATGCCCCCTATTGCCGGATCCGACCTCACCCGTACTTCGGCGTCCGCCACGGAGCTCGCCATCGTCGCTATAGGTCATCTTCGACCATGACACCGCCATGGTTCAAAGCGGCGTTGAATGCCCGGTCGAATGCCGCAAACCGTGCGTCAAATGGACCACCGTAGCCATTTTCTGCCGCCCTCCCGTGCGCGCCACCGTGGAATTTGGTCGCCAGCGTTACTCCGGTTGCCAGCGCTGACCTGGCCCGCCACGTGGCCCTCCCTGACCAGTGGGTCTGGCGGGCCTAGTTGACTGGGTTGACCTGGTCCACTATCCTGACTGGGCAGCCCCAACCACTGACCAGTGGGTCCCAATTGACCGGTCAACCGGTCAACTGTTGACAGCTGACTCAGCTGGCCGGGCCCACCAGCCAGCCTCTGTGTGCACAGCTGGGTCCACTGCACCGGGTGCACCTAGCAATTTCACATTTATTTTCGAATTTGGATTAATTCCAGAAATTCCAGAAATCATTTAAAACTTTGAAAAATCATATAAATAATCCGTAACTCGGATGAAAATAATTTATATATGAAAAATGATCAGAAAAATGTAACGAAACCAAATATGTCATTTGCATTCATGTTAGATCACTTTAAATTGATGAACCTTGAGCTTTTGACCACATTTCAATGAATGAATAGTGCATGAAATATTTTCCCAGGTCTTTTAAAACATTTTAGTAATGCATTAGATCACCTCTGCTTATCATAATGCCATGCCATGTAGTGTGTGGCATTTGTTTGCATTATATTTATTGTTTCTTCCCCCCCTCTTCCCTCTCAGGTAGACCTCGAGACCGCTGCCGACGATCCCGAGTACGATTACGTCATCGACGTTCAGCCCCTTTCAGCAGAGCTTCCAGGCAAGCAAACCCCCTTGATCATTCCTATATCACCCATTCTTTCTCTCCCATGCTTGCATTAGATTTTGCTATCTGTTGATATTTCAGTAGCTTCTATTCTGATGCATAGCCTATTTTTGATAACCTGCTATTGCTACCTCACCTGTTAACCTAATTGCTTAGTATAGGATTGATAGTGTCCCATCAGTGGCCCTACACCCTTATCCGTATTGCCATGCTTGTAGTCAGGGTAATCCGAACCAGCTGACCAATGTATCGAGACCTGTGATCCCCCTTAGGCCCATGCAATTGTATGACTCTGCAGAGCCACAACAAGTGTGGTACTGCCGAAGGTGATTCCTCGTATATTACTCTCGATGATGACTCTGTAGCGAAGCACCTCAAGGGTGATTCCTTATAGTTCATTCTCGATGATGTCTCTGTCTTGCAGTGTATCAAGAGTGGATCCACCGAGGGTGATTCCTCAGATCTCACCTTGATGGTATGGACCTAAGTTACGACATTCCCCATTTCAAGACAGGTCGGCCCCAAGGGTACCCACGAGATAATGATACAAGTTGAGTCGGCCCCAAGGGTACTCGCGAGAGATTATTGTGGCGGAGCGACAAGGCGGATGGAGACCACCTAGGGGAGAGGTGGGCCTGGTCCCTGGTCGTGGTCTGCGTGTTACCAAGTCAGAGCGATAGGAGTGTTGTTCATCTCCGCGAGCAACTAATAATATACTAACGGATTTGGGTATTTGATCTGAGTTGGCCAATGGCCTATACGGACTAACCACCACATGGGATAATGGTTTATGGGGCCCTCAGCGTCGTACATTCCTCCTGACAGCTTTGTCAGATATCCAGTTCAGCATTGCAGCGCGTTCGGGCAAGTGCCATCCATGACATATGTGGTGCTTGGTCCCGTTCACCCACGCAATGACCCGGAGTGCTTAGGGCGATCGGTCCATGACCCCTTTGCGCTTAGGATGTAAACCGGTGGGGACCTCTCTGCGGAGTCTAGGTAGGACTACAGCGTGTTGATTATCTGAGGCTGGGCATTACCCAGAAAGTGTGTCCGGCCAGAGGTAATCGAGCGTATTGGGTAACAGTAGTGCACCCCTGCAGGGAAGTAATCTATTCACGGTAACAGGACGCTCGGAGTTGTATCCTGATCTACTACAACTAGAACCAAATGCTATAATCATACTTAATTGTTATACTACTCCGGGATCGCTTCCTCGCTGTGTAGTCGAGGAAGGATCTCTGGGTATTGCTGATACACACATGCTACTATATTTTATGATATAATATACGCTACTCTCTTCTGATGCTGCAAGATGCTAGTCTTCAATAGGTTAGGCTTTCCCCCTCTCCTCTAGCATTTTTGCAGTATAGTCCAAAGATATAGCCCCATTCCCTTGATACTGATGCATATTTAGAATAGATCTGATGTAAGTCTTGCGAGTACTTTGGATGAGTACTCACGGTTGCTTTGCTACATCTTTTCCTCTACCCGGTTGCTACAATCAGACGACAGAGCCCAGGAGCAGAAGATCCCTGACGGTGCCTTCTACGTGGAGACCGATGACCAGGAGTAGCTCGGAGGCCCCAGGCAGGAGGCCTTGCCTTTTCGATCTAGAGTTGCTATTTGTTTTCGCCTTCTTAAGGCACCTTTGTATTTGTCTGTAGTCAGCCCTACCTCTTGATGTATTATTGGGTCTTACGACCCCGGTTTCTAATATAATGTTTAAATTTGTTTCTTAGAGTTGTGTTGTGATATCTTCCCGTGAGTCTCTGATCTCGATCATGCATGTTGCATGTATGATTAGTGCACGATTGACTTCGGGGGCGTCATAATTATTTAATGTTCGGCGTCAGTTCAAAGGGCTGAGGTGCTGGCAGAAGTTCCGGAGGCCATCCCTATGACTAGACAGGAAGCTCCTGCATGTGGTACTGAGACTTCAGACAAGAATGTGGCTGAACCACATAGGACAGGAACAGTTCATCAACCACCATAGTGGTTTGAGAATGAAATGTTAATCTTAGAAGATGATGAACCTGCATCACAATTATTTAATGTTCGGTGTCAGTTCAAAGGGCTGAGGTGCTGGCAGAAGTTTCGGAGGACATCGCTATGACTGGACTGGAAGCTCCTGCATGTGTTACCGAGACTTCGGTCAAGAATGTAGCTGAACCACACAGGACATGAATAGTTCGTCAACCACCATAGTGGTTTGAGAATGAAATGTTAATCTTAGAAGATGATGAACCTGCAAACTACAAAGAGGCAATGGAGGGCCCTAGCTCTGTGAAATGGCTTGAGGCCATGAAATATAAATGGAATCCATGTACGAAAATCAAGTTTGGAACTTGGTAGACCCTCTAGAGAATGTGAAACAAATTGAATGTAAATGTATCTATAAAAGGAAAACAACCGTAGATGGAAATGTGACCATCCATAAAGCTCGCCTTGTCGCAAAAGGTTTCTGACAAGTTCAAGGAGTTGACTATGACAAGACTTTCTTGGCGGTGGCAATGCTTAAGTCTGGACAGATTTTACTAGAAATTGTTGCATATTTTGATTATGAGATATGGCAGATGAATGTCAAAATGGCTTTCCTACATGGAAATTTAACCGAGGACGTGTATATGATACAGCCTGAGGCTTTTGTCAATCCTAAGGATGCTGAAAAGGTGTGAAAACTTCAGAGGGCCATTTATGGACTGAAGCAAGCATTAAGGAGTTGGAATCTTCGTCTCGATGAAATGGTCAAACAGTTTAGTTTCATCAAGAATGGCCAAGATGCTTGAGTTTAGAAGAAAGTAAGTGGGAGCCCAATAACATTTCTAAATACTCTATGTGAATGACATATTGCTGATTAGGAATGATGTAATTTTTCTTGACATGGATTAAGACTTTATTGAAAATAATTTTTCGATGAAGGACTTGGGGTAGACAGCATATCTATTGGGCATAAAGATTTATAAAGATAGATCGAAGTACCTAATAGTGCTGAGCCAAAATACATACTGACAAGATACTAAAAGGTTTAGTATGAAAATGCTAAGAAGTGTTCTTGCGGAGGTCACAAGGAAAAGGTTTAAGCAAGACTCGGTGTCCTAAAACACTGATGAGCAACTCACATGAGTGAAATTCCATACACATCTGCATTTGGAGTAATCATGTATGCCATGGTATGTACACAACCAGATATGTCCCGTGCTCCAAAGAGTTGCGAGCAAGATACTCGAGTGATCAAAGTGTTGATCATTGGATAGCAGTGAAAATATCCTTATGTTCTTGAGGAAGACTAAGGATATGTTTCAAGTATATGGAGATGATGAAGAGTTAGTTGTAAAGGGTTATACTGATACAAGCTCGTTGTAAGTAGTTACGTCGACGCAATCTTCAGCATTGATCTGGATGATTTTTTTATTTCAACCGAGGTTTTGTGATTACACAAAATGGTGGCACAATAAGTTGGAATTGTTCCAAGTAGGACACTGCGGCGGATTTTACAATGGAGGCTAAGTATGTTGCCGCTTCGGAAGCGACAATGGAGGGCATTTGTATCAAAAGTTCATTTCCGAACTTGGTATGGTTTCAAGTATGCTTAAGCCAATGGAACACTATTGAGGATAGTGCCTCCATTGCCCAGGCTGAGGAACCAAGGTCCTACCAGTGATTCAAACATATACAAAGCCAATTCCTCATAATTAATAAATTTTGTGCAATGTGGAGACTTATAAGGATATGCAAGATACACATGGACCTGAATGTCAGATCCGCTGACCAAGTCTATACCACAAGCAAAACATGAGCAACACCGGAATGCAATTGGTGTTAGGGAACTTATGTAACTAGATTATTGGCTCTCGTGCAAGTGGGAGACTGCTGAAAATATGCCCTATAGGCAATAATAAAGTATTATTTTATTTCCATGTTCGTAATTAATGTTCATATTTCTGTGCTATAATTGCAATGGTTCTTGAATGTGAGATTCAGAGGAAAACTCAATTGCATATGTGGAAATATAAACACCAAGTAGATCCCTAGTCTTGCCTCTAAGACTAGCTCATGTATTGCATGATGGTCCTATTTTCCTGATCATAGGGCATTGTTAAAGTAACAAGGATGACGACAATAATGGGAACATATTGTTGGCAGAACAATGGTGTTGGACATACCCAACTTATGATATACGACGAGATCCCATCGTCACTATTATGTGTTAACGTATACTCACATCCTTACACCATGAGAATGTCGTAGACCTTCATACCGGATGATTACTTTGGGGTTTCCAAACATTATCCATAAATGGGTGATCATAACAGCAACTTTTGGGTACATCGAAAAAGTATGTCAAGGGAATCGATAGTTTAAGACTGGGATTTTCTCCTTAGATGATGGAGAGATACTCTCCGGGCCCACTTGGTATTATGGTATCCATCATCGTCTTGCCAGACACAGCGTGATAGTGATCATGGGGATACCAGAATACGAAAATGATAAAATAGAATAAAACCGGTAACGAGGATAACTTGGTATTGTGATCAATGAATTGCTTCACCAGGATACCTACAGAAGTCATGCCTTTGGTTTTGTTACATATCATGAAGCAAAGGGAATTATGTACAATAACAGAAGGTTCACTCGATAAAGATCTTCATGTATATGTTGGAGTTAACATGGGTGTCGAGACCCCGCTATTAATTATTGATCACAAGGTGTTCCGGGTCATGTCCACATATTATTGAAAATATAGGGTCACAGGCTTAATGCTTAGTGGTTTGGTAGAGTACTAGGAGATCATAGGAGAATGAGAGAAAGGCACCAGATGTTTCTAGAAATGTTCTGGGGGTTCCGGGAATGTCTCGATGATGCTGGGAGTGTCCCGGAAGTGCCCGGGAAGGTCCAGGAGTATATATGGAAGGCTATGGAAGATTTTGGTAGATTTCGGAAGGTTCCAGAATTTTGTAAAACATTCCAAAGTGGGATGCACCCTTGGCTAGCCCAAGGGGCAGCACCCACATGGGTCCCTCGGCCCAGGAGTGGTCCCCCCCAACTTGGGGGCATGCCACCTGGTGCATGGGGAAGGGAGGTGATCTTGGGAGGATCTCCCTCCCTTGGTTCACCGGCCCTAGGAGGGGGTGCCCCTCCTTTAGGCCATGCCCACTAGGCCATCTGTAAATAGAGGGGAGGGGCAGGCCCCAAAGACACACAAGTCGCAAGGCTGTGCCCCTCCCCCCCCTCGGTGCCATCTCTCTCTCTCTCTCTCTCTCGGTTTGACTAATACATTGATAGGCTGCTCCTCCTGCCCTAGTTCTCTGGTAGCTCTTTGTCCTGGATGATGGAGTGCTGCCGAATTGTTGATACGGTACGCGTGGATACCGTAGAGTGGTCATACATTCGACTCTCGATCGGGAAAAATTCTCGCTGCTGGGAGGTAATACCTAGTTGCAGGAATCTGCAAATCGTCATCAACATCTTCATCTCCGCTTCGCTGTGTTGGTGAGATTGATCTTGTCCATGCATCTTCATAGTGTTCCTAGGTGTGTTCATAGGTATGGTAAAAAAAATACTACGTTCCCCAACACTCGCACCCCTTTGCTGACCAGATCACGTTGAACTCCTCATCTAGTTTAGTGAGAACATGGTGCGTTCGGGCGTACTGCTCATGATGCCTAACAACTATTCCGTGTACTTGAATGTTTAGTTGATGTAGTCTGCTTTCCTTGCAAAACTAGGCGCCACTGTCCTGTAGTCCCACCTGTTGAAGGTGGGTTGTGAAGTAGCACCCTTGGTGTATCGCTTGGGGATGTAGCGATCCGGAATGGAGTCGGCACTTAGGTGCTCCAGCATATAGATGATATGTAGACAAAAAGACCTGTTGGGGGAAACCCAAAAAAAGCAAAGCGATCAATTTCAATGCAAAATTGGCATTCTACCGATGTGTACAGCACACACACGCATGCACTGATCAAAGTGGTATTTTTTTCTCACCTGTGTGCTCCCAGAGCATGCATTCGTAGTCATATATGCCATTTCAAGGGTCGGCAACCACCTGGAACTCGTGTTGTGACCAAGAAAACTCCTTGTCCTGGTTGTGGAAGTGCATGAGGTACTTTGTCACTATTCGAATGGCTTGATGCAGAACATAATGCTCTTGTTTATCCTAGCTCAGAGCTCACAGTACACCACTCTAGTGTATACCCTGGCCATTTGACTTTCAAAGCCGTAGCAAGTCCTTGTGGCCGGTGTTTTCTGCAAAAAGAGTGATAAACAAATATCAGTGGCAATATGGTGGGCAGGGACGGTGGTTAAGATGGAAGCATATTTTATGAGCTCAAAAGGGAAAATGGATGAATCCAAACACACAGATCCCGAAAAGGCCATACCATCGATGCTATTATCTCCTCCTTATCTTTCTCTCTCCTCGACAGGACGAATTTGTTCACCTGAGTTGTAAACTTTTGGAGGTTATGTGATAAGGATGTTGTTCATGCTTTCGCTCCTTTGCATTGATGTCATCCTTGCAAAGAAAATCTATTTGAAATATGCTGAAATCCACATTTTCCTCTTAATCCACAGCTGCAGCTACACGACATCTTTATACTGTCTATATTTGTCCAACAACTATCTCCAAGCATCCTCAAATTGAGTCGACATTAGTGGCCAGTTCAGAATCGATGTGAACTGGCTCTTATATGTATCATCCATCTTGTACAGACACGTGAGATGCTCCTTGTTCTTCTTCATAATGGTCTGAAGGAGAAACCTCCGAGATTGCCTTCCCCATCGCGCTGCACTGGTCTGAAGGAGAAAAATGTAGAACAGGGATGTCAGCACACATTAATGGTTTCTTTTTCATACTAAACGTTTATACCTATGAAGACTGAACTTCTAAAACTAAATTGTCTAGAACTAGAACTAGACTGAATGTATGTACCTGTGAATACTGAACTGCCCTGTGAGTAGCTATTTATATTTGTTTTTTGACTAAAATATGTTCCTCCACTGATACCAATACATGATTTATTTTCCTATACTAAAATTTTGCAGATGAAGCAATATGTTTTTGGGAGATCTGGTCATGCATCTCTAGCGGTCGAACAAGAAGACAAGAGGTGTACCTATGAGTAGGCATGTTGGAGCCTTTTGGTTCATGCACCTCAAAAATCTCTTGAACAGCCTGTTAAATGATTTAGCTTCTTCATCCCAAACCAGCGTGACGGCAAATATTACGGACTGGAGGTGGTGGTTGGCACCAACAAATACCCCAAGGGGGATGTGGAATCGGTTAGTTTTGTAGGTCATGTCAAACGTAATGCAGTTGCCGAAGTCCTGGTATGCCCCACGGTAGCTTGCCTTTGCCCAGAATATTTTTTTTATGTTGTCAGACTCGTCTAGCTGGATGTAGAAGAAGAACTCCTTGTTGATTGCTTTCATCTCTCCAAAGAAATTGAGTAGCTTCATAACATCATCAACATCATCCTGTCTTGAGTTTTCAGCTTTCATGTGTGATTACAAGCAAATGGGCATGTCATATGCTATTTTCACATTTTTCATATTTTTTAAATACATTCCCAGGCACCATATTGGACTAGCAAACATTGCTGTTTTGAACTGTAGTTTCACAATGTTTTTTACTTTATTTTTTATTTGTTTTTGTACATCACACAAAACCATTTTTTATCCCTTAACCCCCCTGCCATCAAAGAGCATACATGAACTGTGACATGATGACAACCTGAACTCCTATACAATGTAACCCACATAGCTAGCTGAAACCCACGTCCACCTTCTGACCCATGCAATTCTAACAAGTTGTTTACAAACACATACGTGTAATTAAGAAATGTACTCAAATTATCATGTTCAAGCACAGGGGGGAAAACTTACTGGTTGATTAAATCATGGCCGGTCATGGAGAGGAAGTGACTGCCGGCTTCATTGCCCATTAGGATGCTCATAATCGTAATGTGCTTGACATTGTTGAACATCAGGTATTTGACATACTCCAGTACGGAAGGATCAAAGTCCTTGTGTGAGTAGAGGAACACAAGCATGTCGGGTCTAATCAAGAGGCGGTGGTTGTGCTCGAAATTAATGTCATGTATGACATACGTGCCATTTTTGTTTTCCCTCACCCACATTTTTTCTTTGCACCCGGTCCTCCTCATTGTCTTGTTGCAATGCCGATCAGCTTCTGTAACACTGGCTTCATACTTTCCTTGACACGAGCAATAAATGTACCTTCTAAAACCATTGCATTATCCAGTCATGATACCAAAGCCGTGTGCCTTGTGTATCTATTGTAAAAATCTCTTGCCACTTTAAATGTTGGGAATCCCATCTTCAGTGTAGGGAGTAGATAAACTGGCAGATCAGGTCTCTGCACATACATAGAAACCAAAAATATACCAAAACAATTGTGAGGGGGGGGGGGCAGGTATAATGCATGTAAGAAGTATTTTTTGGTTCACACAAAAATGCACACTATTATTTTCAGTCACGTGAGTGTACGAGAGTAACACCGCAGGGGTCTGCTACTCACTGGGATCGATGGGGCATGGCTGCGTCACCATGGCCTAATGCAGGAGTGGATCACGAGGAGATAGCAGTGACGACAAAGCCCTCTCCCTTGGACGGTATGACGGGGGTTATGGGGGCATTCCAGGCCTGCTATGAGGAGGCACACATCTCTTTGGCACATATCCATCACTACCCATCCCCGCCATTTGATCGGCACCAGTGGTTCTTGGAGGTAGTCAGCCAGTTGTTACCGCTTGCACCGTTCGGATAATGCTCGCTAATGGTACGACTAGAGGAACCCCTTGTTGTCTCGGCATTCTTGGCAGACAAGGTGAATAATATCTCAGTGGCCTTTTAGACACAAGATCATGCACCTGTTGATGCTCATGAAGAAAACCATACAAACTCATGGTCACAGGAGTTGGCGGCGGAGTGGAGCCTGAGTCACATCCACAGAATCTAGTGTAATGTTAAATCTACATGTTGAAACAAAGCAACCAGGGGGATCTCAGGTGTCCTCCAATCAGCAGGGGCTGAAAATCGGATGGACTCAGTGTCAATCACTCTAGGTGGCTGCCTTGCATGCTTCTACAAATGATCATCCTACTAGCAAATTTGTGGGTGGAAAGAAGACTTGTGAGGACAGAGAAGTTCATGGTTAGGGCAAGAACAAGGTAAAAAAATAGAGATATAATGCTATCTTTCTGAACAAGCACTAACAATGTATTTTTTGGACTGCTACCAAAATAAACATTGATATTAAAAAACAATTAACAATGAACCATTTTATCAATTTCCAACTAGCACAAGCCTAAAATACCTTGATCTAGGTTGTTAGAACTTCTAGAACCAAATTGTCCGAACCATTACTGAAAGTGTTATTGAATCCACATGCATAAATAGTAATGTGTAAGAACTTCTCCAAATAGGGATGGCTGAACAAGTGCTATCAATGTACTTGAACTGCAAAACTCATATTCAGAAAATCATTTTTCCATCCAAAACTTTTTGTAGTTGAACTGTCTCAGAACTTATGGAACTACAGTTATCTAACCAGCGAAAACTATGTAGTTAAACTTATAGGCTCACCTCATATATAGAGCAATACAACTGAACTAAAAACAAACCATTTATTTGAACTTACCGCACACCTCATAGAACCATGAAAATGAACAAAAACAAAAATGAATTTGAACTTACTACCAAACCTTCACAAAACTGAACTACTGAACAAAAAAATGACCTCAACGTGCAATCCGCCGACACGTCCTGCAGGAGTAAATGGCGTTGAAGCCCTAGCCTCTTCCTCACTGGCCTCGTTGGCAATTGATCGGTTTTAGCTTAGAAGTAGTCGGTTCCATTGGATCTAGGTCAAGTTCATCAGATCTACAGCAGGCAGAAGATGTTAGACGCGGAGGAGCTCGGGGGAGGGGGAGCCGGAGCGGCTACCGAGGGGAAAAGGCTTGCGGCATCATGAGTAGGGGAAGGTGGTGATTCCGGTTGGGCGCACTTACCATCTTGATGTCGCATGCTCCATCACTCCAGCTACCGCCATTGCTCGCTCGCCCGCGATGAACTCTAGGAAGGGGGCGCGGAGGCGGGGGTGGAGAAGAGGGTGAATCCAGCCAGTTCCGTGGAACGTCACAGCATCACGGGCTCCCTCGCTTCAGCTATCGCCGCCGCTTGCTCACCCGCTGATGGTGTCCTGGACTAGGGGGTACTCACCACGTCGTCTCCCGACCAGTGGGTTGGGAGAAGGACCCCTATGGCAGTTCACTAATGGGCCAGTTCGGACAACCGATGACATATACAAGGAAGATTCTACAAGACTTGGTGATCAAGACAATGACTCCTCTCCACCGACGTAGTGATACGTCTCCAAAGTATCTATAATTTTTGATTGTTCCATGCTATTATATTATCTATTTGGATGTTTTATATGCATTAATATGCTATTTTATATTATTTTTGGGACTAACCTATTAACCCAGAGCCCAGTGCCAGTTTCTGTTTTTTCCTTGTTTTTGAGTTTCATAGAAAAGGAATATCAAACGTGTAACACCCCCTGTATTAAGCTACAGTGATCCCCCTTTTGATGAGGCCATGTCATCATGATTAATAGTGCACAATCATCATTAGCATCATATTGCATTTCAACTCCTAAGTCAAATTCAAATTTAAATGAAAGTGGGATATAAAAGTTGTCCAGCATAGAAACTAAAATGTCAGATAAATAACAAATATTCCAGAGGCTATTCTAAAATTGAAACCAACATCATTGGAATTGGATAAGTGACTCGAACAACCTCAAACAGTGGATAAAGATAATATTTAATAACCATTTTTTAAATCTGAAATAAATATGGAATTATGTTTTGTCCAAACTAATTTTAGGTGTTAAGGAATAATGCACTGGTATTTATGAAATAGGTCACACTTTTTACAAAAACCATTTGGGGCCTAAACATTTAACAGTAGAGAAAAGAGAATAAAGAAAAGGAAAAAGAAACAGAAAAGGAAAAAAAGAGCAACACCCCCCCACCCCCGACTGGGCCCTGCCAGCAAGCCACCGGGCCGCCAGGCCGGCCCAGCCGGCGCCTACTTAGCCGGCCACCCCCCCCGGCAAACCCTAACCCTACCCCCGATCCCCCCCTCCCCCTCGTTCTCTCCTCCTCCCCCCCCCATCTGGATGGGCGCAGGCCCGATCCCGTCCGCCTCGCCGTCGAGCGCTCGCCGACGCCGCCCCGTCGCCGCCTCCCCCTCGTCAGCCCCCACCTCCCGATCCAGATCGGGATCGAGATCGCGGGAACGACCCCGTCCCTCGGTCGCGGCGACGACCGCGCCGCCTCGCCGTCGCCGTTGGACGCCGCCGCCCGGATCCCGCTCTCCCTCGCCGGCCTGCTCCCTCGACGCCGCTCGCCCCGACACGCCCGACCGCGCCGCCTCGCCCTCGCCGCACGACACCACCGCCCGGAGCTCTCCCTCGCCGGTCTGCCTTGTCTACGTCGCCGCCTTGTCCCCGCCGGCCTGCCTCCCCGTCGCCGTCGTCCCCGTCGACCGCCCCGACCACCGCTGCCCCGTCCCTACGGATCCCGGTGAGGCCTCGGGCCTCTTCCCCCCTCTCTGCTCGCGCACGCGCCCGCGCGCACCGCAGCCTCGCCGCGCTCTGCCGCACGCGCGCGCGCGCCGCCCACTGCCCTCGCTCGCGCGCCCGCGTCGCTCCTCGCCGCCAACCGCCCGCTCCGGCCCCCCCCGCTTCGCCTCCGCGCGACCGCCGCCCGCTGCCGCTCCAGCCACCGCGCTGCCGCCCGCGGCCGCTCCAGCCACCGCGCCGCCGCCCCGCCTCCGGCCCTGCCGTGGCCTCGCCGACGCCCGCGCCCGCCGACCGCCCGTGCGTCCCCTTTTGGGCACCGGACATGTCCGGTCCCGAAAGGGGCACGCCCCGGACGTGTCCGCCCCTGGGCCACTGCCCAGTGGGGCCCGAACCCCTGTGACGCTGACGAATGGGGCCCACGGCCCAGAAACAGTTTTAAGAAAATAGAAATAAAAATAAATAATTAAAATAATTAAAATAAATAAATAAATAATTAATTAATTAGTTAATTAATCCTGATTAGGTTAATCTAATTAACTAATTAGTGTTAATTAAACAGTAATTAGTAATTAACTTAATTAACTGCTGACGTCAGCATGATGTCATCAATTACTGTTTCGGATAATGTTGGATTAAATAATTAATTAAAATTTCAGGAATTAATAAAAACTTTAGAAAATCATATCTTTTAAACCGTAACTCCGATGAAAATACTTTGTACAAGAAACTTGCTCAGAACGACGATACGAACCCGGATACGCCCTCGGTATCTCCGTCAGACGCCCGCAGCTATGAGAACGTTGAACAATTAGACCGATTCCGATAAATGAATAGTGTCCAACCCTAATTAAATAAATCCGAATAAATTCCTAAATTAACTAAATCGCTTAGTTAGGCTGTATATCACCCCGGCATATCATTTAGACATGTCATGCATCCCTGTTGCGTTATTGCCGTGTGTTTACTGTTTCTTCCCCCTCTTCTCTTCGGTAGATTACGAGACCGACGCAGCTGCTGGTGCCCCGACCGACTACGTTGTTGACGACCCCTACTTGCCAGAGCAACCAGGCAAGCCCCCCCCTTGATCACCAGATATCGCCTATTCTCCTCTATACTGCTTGCATTAGAGTAGTGTAGCATGTTACTGCTTTCGGTTAATCCTATTCTGCTGCATAGCCTGTCATTGTTGCTACTGTTGTTGATACCTTACCTGCAATCCTAAATGCCTAGTGTAGGATGCTAGTTTATCATCATTGGCCCTGCATTCTTGTCAGTCTGCCTTGCTATACTATCGGGCCGTGATCACTCGGGAGGTGATCACGGGTTATACTATACATATACACATACTATACAAATGGTGACTAAAGTCGGGTCGGCTCGAAGAGTACCCGCGAGTGATTCACGGATTGGGGGCTGAAAGGACCTTTGTCCCAACGGCCCTTTGAGTGGATCTTTGTGGCGGAGCGACAGGGCAGGTTGAGACCACCTAGGAGACAGGTGGGCCAAGCCCTGGTCGGCGTTCGCGTTTACTTCATAATAACACGCTTAACGAGATTGGATATTTGATCTGAGTCTGGCCACTGGCCTATACGCACTAACCAACTACGCGGGAGTAGTTATGGGTATCCCGGCGTCGTGGTATCAGCTGAAGCCTTCTTGACGTCAGCGACCGAGCGGCGCGCGCCGTGTTGGACCGCGCTAACGTAACCGCCGTGATCGTGTGGGTTGCTAGGTCTGCTCGCGGCCGCGTACGCAACGTGCAGGAGCGCGCTGGGCGATGGGCCCAGACCCCAGAGTGCCTAGGATTAGTCCGGCGTGCTGACCTTTCTGTTGAGCCTAGGTGGGGCTGCGACGTGTGGATCTTCCGAGGCCGGGCATGACCCAGGAAAGTGTGTCCGGCCAAAGGGGATCGAGCGTGTTGGGGAATATGTGGTGCACCCCTGCAGGGAAGTTTATCTATTCGAATAGCCGTGTCCCTCGGTAAAAGGACGACCCGGAGTTGTATTCCGACCTCATGACAACTAGAAATGGATACTTAATAAAACACACCCTTACAAGTGACAGATATAACCCGGTGGTCGCTCTCTCGCATGGTGGCGACGAGAGGATCGACGGGTAGGATTATGCTATATGTTGTTGTTTGGTTAACTTCCAACTAATCTCTTCTATTGCTTCAAGATGGAGGCTGCCAGAAGCGTAGTCTTCGACAGGACTAGCTATCCCCCTCTTATTCTGGCATTCTGCAGTTCAGTCCACCGATATTGCCTCTTTACACATATACCATGCATATGTAGTATAGATCCTTGCTTGCGAGTACTTTGGATGAGTACTCACGGTTGCTTTCCCCCTCCTTTTCCCCCCCTTTCCCTTCTTGCTGGTTGTCGCAACCAGATGTTGGAGCCCAGGAGCCAGACGCCACCTTCGACGACTACTACCACCAGGACGGAGCCTACTACTACGTCCAGGACGCCGACGACCAGGAGTAGTTAGGAGGATCCCAGGCAGGAGGCCCTGCGCCTGTTCGATCTGTTGTATCCCTGTTTGTGCTAGCCATCTTATGGCACCTTGTTTAACTTATGTCTGTACTCAGATATTGTTGCTTCCGCTGACTCGTCTATGATCGAGCATTTGTATTCGAGCCCTCGTGGCCCCTGGCTTGTATTATGATGCTTGTATGACTTATTTATGTTTTAGAGTTGTGTTGTGATATCTTCCCGTGAGTCCCTGATCTTGATCGTACACGTTTGCGTGCATGATTAGTGTACGATCGAGCCGGGGGCGCCACAAAACGGAATAAAACTTTACGATGATTTTTCTTGGACCAGAAGATATACGTAGGACTTGGAAACCAAGTAAAAGGAGTACCGAGGTGACGGCAAGAGTGCAGGGCGCGCCCAGAGGGATGGGCGCCCCCTGCCTTGTGGGTCCCACGTAGCTCCTTTAACCCTAATTCTTGGCCTATAAATTCTCATATATTCCCAAACCATCAGAAGCGTCCACAAAAATACTTTTTCACCGCTGCAAGCCTCTGTTCCCGTGAGATCCCATCTTGGGGCCTTTTCCGGCAATCTGCCAGAGGGGGATTCGATCACGGAGGACATCTACATCAACCCTATTGCCCTTTCGATGAAGTGTGAGTAGTTTACCTCAGATCTACGGGTCCATAGCTAGTAGCTAGATGGCTTCTTCTCTCTCTATGATCTTCAATACCATGTTCTCCTTTATGTTCTTCGAGTTCTATCCGATGTAATACTCTTTTGCGGTGTGTTTGTCGAGATCCGATGAATTGTGGATTTATGATCAGATTATCTATGAATATTATTTGAATCTCCTCTGAATTCTTATATGCATGATTTGATATCTTTGTATTTCTCTTCGAGTTATCGGTTTGGTTTGGCCAACTAGATTGGTAGTTCTTGCAATGGGAGAGGTGCTTAGTTTTGGATTCAATCTTGCGGTGTCCTCACCCAGTGACAAAGTAGGGGTAGCGAGGCACGTATTTGTATTGTTGCCATCAAGGATAAAAAGATGGGGTTTTCATCATATTGCTTGAGTTTATCCCTCTACATCATGTCATCTTACTTAAGGCGTTACTCCGTTCTTTATGAACTTAATACTCTAGATGCATGCTGGATAGCGGTCGATGTGTGGAGTAATAGTAGTAGATGCAGAATTGTTTCGGTCTACTTGACACGGACGTGATGCCTATATGCATAATCATTGCCTTAGATATCATCATAACTTTGCGCTTTTCTATCAATTGCTCGACAGTAATTTGTTCACCCACCGTATTATTTTCCTTCAAGAGGGAATCTTCTAGTGAAACCTATGGCCCCCGTGTCTATTTTCCATTATATATTTTCAGATCTATAAACCAAAAAACCCAAAAATACCTTGCTGCAATTTATTTACCTTTACTTTGTTTTACGTTTTAGTAATCTTTTATATCTATCTCTATCAGATCTCATCCTTGCAAGTGACCGTGAAGGGATTGACAACCCCTTTATGGCGCTGGGTGCAAGTGTTTGATTGTTTGTGCAGGTACATAGATTGGATACTTGCTTGTACCTCCTACTGGATTGATACCTTGGTTTTGAAAACTGAGGGAAATACTTATCTCTACTTTGCTGCATCACCCGGGAAATACTTATCTCTACTTTGCTGCATCACCCTTTCCTCTTCAAGGGAAAAACCAATGCAAGCTCGAGAAGTAGCAGGAAGAATTTCTGGCGTCGTTGCCGGGGAGGTCTACATCAAGCCTACCAAGTACCCATCATAAACTCTCATCTCTTGCATTACATTATTTGCCATTTGCCTCTCGTTTTCCTCTCCCCCACTTCTAAAACGATTTTCAGAAAAACACAAAAAGATTTGCCTTTTTATTCGCCCTTCTTCTGTTTGTCTTTTCGTTTGCTTGTGTGACTAGATCGCTTGATTCTCTTTCATGGCTAGTCTTTCTACCATCGCTAGTACTCCCGAGAGTGAGGTTCTTAATTTTAAGCAAAAGGAGGGAGAAAATTTAAAAGATGCTTGGTATAGAATTTGCAATGCTCAAAATAGATCTACTCGTAAGCAATCTACTACCGTTCTCCTTCGCAATTTTTATGTGGGTGTTACTCCTTGGAATAGATATGTTCTGGATACCATTACAGGGGGAAATTTCTTGGGGAGCCATACTTTGGATGCTTATAATGCTATGATAGATTTGGTAGGCTCACCCCCACTCATGGTTAATGAAACAATTTTAACTTTGGAACATGTGATGCAAAGGCTCGATATTATTGAAAATAAAATTGGTACCGTAGAGCTCATTGAACACTTGGATAAAAAGATTCATAATCATATTACTCAATATGGATCTAAGGTAGGAGTTACTTTAAGGAATCTAAGGGAGAAAGAACCAATAGTTAATGAAAAGATAGATCAAGATTCCACTAGAATTGGCAAGCTAGAAGATATTATTACCAACTTGGGTTCCGCTTTTGCCTCTGTTAAAACCACTCCAAATTTTCCTCCTACTAAGACTGCCAAGTTTATTTATGTTCCTAAAAATAAGGGTGAATCCTCTAGTAAAGGAGATGAAGATCTTAAGATGATAAGTGCTCACACTAACTTTATTAATATTTATCGGGAACCAATTGTTACAAGTGAATTTCTTGATTTCTTGCCTAGAAGCATGATTATTGATAAAACCGAAGAATCTCCTAGGGTTTATAAGTGTGCAATTGAGGAGTTACATACCAAAGATGATAATACTTAGATCTATTGCGTTATGCCTAGCTAGGGGCGTTAAACAATAGCGCTTGTTGGGAGGCAACCCAATTTTATTTTTATGTTTTTTGTTTTGATTCTATTCTTGAATAAAATACACATTATTTCCTCTATAGTAATTGTGTTTTGGTGTTTTAATTAGTGTTTGAGCCAAGTAAGACCTTTGGGATGGCCTACGGTGATAGTTAATTTGATCTTGCTGAAAAACAGAAACTTTTGCGCCCAGTAGAACAATTTCAGAAAATCACAGAAGCGTGCATTAGATCTGACTTTTTTACACAAGATTGATATACAAATTTCCCAGGTTGTCTTAGTTTTTCTGAATTTTTGGAGTTACAGAAGTATTCGAGATTTCCAGATTGCTACAGGCTGTTCTGTTTTTTACAGATTCTGTTTTCTATGTGTTGTTTGCTTATTTTAATGAATCTATGGGTAGTATCGGGGGGTATGAACCATGGAGAAGTTGGAATACAGTAGATATTACACCAATATAAATAAAGAATGAGTTCACAACAGTACCAAAAGTGGTGATTTATTTTCTTATACTAACGGACCTCATGAGTTTTCTGTTGAGTTTTGTGTTGTGAAGTTTTCAAGTTTTGGGTAAAGATTTGATGGACTATGGAATAAGGAGTGGCAAGAGCCTAAGCTTGGGGATGCCCAAGTCACCCCAAGGTAATATTCAAGGACAACCAAGAGCCTAAGCTTGGGGATGCCTCGGAAGGCATCCCCTCTTTCGTCTTCAATCCATCGGTAAATTTACTTGAGGGTATATTTTTATTCACCACATGATATGTGTTTTGCTTGGAGCGTCTTGTATGATATGAGTCTTTGTTTTCCTTTTTAGTTTGCCACAATCATCCTTTCTGTACACATCTTTTGAGAGGGACACGCTTAAATCATGAATTTATTAGAATACTATTTGTGGTTCACTTATATCTTTTGAGCTAGGCAATATGCTCTAGTACTTCACTTATTGGTTCACAAATTTTCTGTCTTTCCCGAGTCAATTTTCACCGTCGTGCCGATGTCAAACCAGCCCGACCATGTTGCTCCATGACTGCCAACCTGTGCCAGCATCGGCTGCACCGTCGCTCCATTGAGCCGACGACAACCACCTCGGATCGTCACCTCGGCGAGCCGACCAAGAGTTCGGCATCGTGAAGGATAAATAATCATCAAGACAAGATCGTCGCCCCACGAATTGCATGGGTCGGGCGCGCCAGCATCGCCGCGCATTCACTTCTCAAGCCGGCATTTACCGTGTCACAAGTTCCAACCTGCGTCGGCATTTTCGCGTTATTGCTTCTTCAAGCCGATGTCTTGCCGACCTGCTTCGACACCTCGGCTGGCATGGAGGCTCCGGCACCACTCCACCGAACTGACCTCGGCATTCAGGCCATATTTCTTTAATTATTTACTTCACTTAAATTAATTAAGTAGAAGATTTAAAAAAAATATTATTATCTTTATTTGTTATTACTTTTGGTTTGGACTTTTTTATGTGCACAGGTAAATGGACGTCGACTGGTCTGCGTCGTCTGCTCCAACACCTCGGCTAGACCGGGGTCTTTGCCGTCTCTTCATCAACCCACTCCGGGGACGTCGGTGTCACCAGCCGACCAGCTTCATCACGTTAGCTGGACCGGGGACTTCGGCATCACCAGCCGACCAGCTTCGTCACCTCGGTTGCACCAGGGGCTTTGCCTCGCCGCATCGACCGTGCGGCGTCGCCACTTCATCAAGCCGAGCTCTTCGCTCGGGCACCTCGGAACCGGCATGGGGGCTGGGACCTCTACCCACTGCAAGCTCGGCCCGCGTCATCAATGCTGAACACATTAACTAGCTAAGTCGCTTTCATGCTCAAAGTTTTTAAATTTTTTATTTTGTGTTCGGTTCGACCATGCTCACATATGTTGTTTGTTAAAAAAAACTCCCTTTTCCCATGTTAACTGGGGGCTCTTAAATTTATATGAGCCATTTTATAATAAATGTGTTTTCTTCTTAGTCGTTGCAAAGTCTTTTTCTAGTACTCCTTTCTCAACTCGAGTGTGTGGTCAATAGCCGGGTAGCCTGGCTTCTCTCTAAAGCCGCTCGAGTTTAGTTCGCTAAACTAGCATGAGAAGCACTCCGCCTTCGGGATAGAAGGTTGAAGCCGAAGGCTGACCCGCTTGAAGTCCGGAGATCGGATATATCATGTTAAAGCACGACGGAAGTACAAACTAATTTTAAGATCAATTTTCAGATTGGCACCAAAAAACTTGATTTAGTCCGGATGTCAAGTTTTTACATAAGTTTTTTGGCTTTTCGAGCTTATGGCACTTTTTTGCTCTTTTATGTTTTTTCTTTCAGGAGGTGGGACATCCTCATGACCGAGGTGCCCTGCGTAATCATGCAGCTCGGGAAATCTTTTTCGACCCGCAGCTCGGCATTTTTTCTGCCAACCTACACCTCGGCGTTGGATCTGAGCATAAATCTTGCAGTACGCTGCCGGACACTTTTAAAGCATCGGCAATATCAATGGGGGGATGCAGCTAGAGCCGAACCCACAAAATGCCAAGGTACTCAGAGGGGTCCTCGGCAAAATGTTCTCAGGTATTGCTTTATATGCATCAGTTTCGAATTGTGTCTTTGGTCAATAGTTGGGTTGCCCAGCTCCTGTGCTTGCCTCCTACGTTCCGCTTTGTTCGGCTAGGAGTGCAAAGGGAGAACCATTGCGATTGTACTTCTGATTTAACTGGTCAAGTACCTTAGTGGAGAAAGCTGAAAACTGACTGTTACAATGAGCGTAAAATGGCCAGCAATCCATTGACCATGTTAAATGAGGGGCCTTTCATAAAATTGACCGAAGTGTTAATGGCTTGACCACGGCTGACGCCGAACACTAACCGAGGGCTAGTAACTAGCCTCCCAACTTTAAGCTCCTATGACTAAATGAAAGTTATAAAGCCTGCATATCTGATTACCTCGTTTCCGCTAACACAACCGCCTCCGGGCACCGAGACGTCGACTAAGGGTTGTCTTGTTACAGCACAAACACCATGCGTATGATCTACAAAGGGGTAAAAGCCGACGATGGGCCACTTTCAAATGATAAACGGTCACAATGGAGTCAAAATAAACATATATAATCAGCGTTTATATTCAATATATGAGCGCTGCCTTCCGTAATTATCGTTATAAAGCCATAACTATGCATCAATTTGACTTAAGATTTTGGCCAAGCTGGGTTGCCTGGCTCCTGTGTTTACGCCCTACGTTCCCAATTGTTCGGCTAGGGGGTAGAGGGAGCACCTCTGTGATTGTTACCTCTGGGTCATCCGGGCTAGTACTTCAGACTGGGTGAAGCCGAAAGCTAGCCATCTTAAGAATATAATTGGTCGGCAACGGCGAAAGTGAAAATTTTGGTTCATTAAAGACCAAAGAGTTCGGAAACTTTTTCCCAACTAAATCCTCAATATTTTCCTCCCACATTGATCGGAGCTGAGGTTTCATGAACATGATCAACATGATAGCCTGGGAAAAGGAATTTATAACGGACCTATTTTTCCCAGAAGATGTTTTATAACATATCTCTCCGCGTACCTTTGTTTTTAAAGCCGTATGGCCGGATTGCCTTGTTTTCCGTAAATCTTTGCCCTTATAAAGGCTTTATAAAGTAGGAAAACACTCCTTGGCTACTGGCCGAGGAGGTTGAAGCCGATGGTCGGTTAACAAAGTGTTGTACAATGCGGATCTGAGCGTTAATGATGTGAAGTACTTCGATACGTAGAATCATTACACATAAATTATGATATACTCCGGACATCGATCCTTAACTTGGCCACCCTAGCCCAAATTAAGGCTCAGGGGCTACTGGGCTTCGCACTTCTCATTTATAAATATTAAAGGGGCACATCGATCCCCTGATCTGGTGTTGCCACCCGACCAGTAGCTCGGGGGCTACTGCATTGATGATTCAATGCAGATAATTTACAAATTGCGAAACAGTTCCTGAGGAGATTATGATCCTCAGGTTGGTCGGCTGCACCCAACCTGAGTCTCAAGGAATATGCACATCGCGTTTCCATTCATAAGTATGCCGCCGACCTAGGAGTTGACCCTCAGGTTGATTTCATGAATCGACCTGAGTCTCAGGGGCTACTGGGATCAACGGTTTTATGCCATCCTTTAGGTGCATGCCGGACATTGAGTGGACACACACCTTGAGGGCTACTGGCTATATATCTTGGCAGAGAATACATTACACAAATAGGAATTAAATTCACAAAATACGACCCACAGCCGAGGTGGTGCACCACCTCGGAAGCAGTTCCGGCATAAAGCTTGGATGCAAGTGGCTGGTGATACGTCTCCAACGTATCTATTATTTTTGCTTGTTCCATGTTATGATATTATTATTCTTGGATGTTTTTATTACCATTTTATACAATTTTATATCATTTTTGGGGACTAACCTATTAACTTAGTGCCACGTGCCAGTTCCTGTTTTCTGCCCTATTTTTGTTTTATCCTGAAACTTTTTGAGGATTTTTTATTGAAGATAAGAATCACCAGGAACTTGGAGGCCAAGGAAGATCAAGCTGGAGGGCCCCACACAGCACCAAGGCGCGCCCTAGTGTTGTGTGGGCCCCTCCTTGTGCCTCTTGACCTGATTCCTCCACTATAAATTCAGAAGAATCCCAAAACCCTCAGGGAAGTCCACGAAATACTTTTTTCACCGCCGCAAGCCTCTGTTCTCGCAAGATGCCATCTGGAGGCTTTTTCTGGTACTCCGTCGGAGGGGGAACTCATCACGGAGGGGCTCTACATTATCCTTGCCGCCTCTCCGATGATGCGTGAGTAGTTCACCACAGACCTACGGGTCCATAGGTAGTAGCTAGATGGCTCTCTCTCTCTTTGTGATTCTCAATACAACGGTCTCCGTGATCTTCATGGAGATCCATCCAATGTAATGACTTTGTGCGGTGTGTTTGTTGAGATCCGATGAATTGTGAGTTTATGATCAGATCTATCCTTGTTTTACTTGAGTTCTTTGCTGGTCTCTTTTATGCATGATTTAGTATAGCCTTGTATTTCTTCTCCGTAGTTTTGGTTTGGTTTGGCCAACTAGATTAGAACTTCCTGCAATGGGAAGAGGTGCTCGGTAATGGGTTCAATCTTGTGGTGTTTAGTCCTAGTGACAGAAGGGGAGTTGATACGCATGTGTTGTTGCCATAAAGGATAAGAAGTTGGGATGAATTCTTATATGCTTTTGTCTTGACTACATCATGTCATCGTTCTTAATGCATTACTTCGTTCTAATGAACTTAATACACTAGATGCATGCTGGATAGCAGTCGATGTGTGAAGTAATAGTAGTAGATGCAGGCAGGAGTCGGTCTACTTGATTTGGATGTGATGCCTACATCATGATCATTGCCTTGGATAGTGTCATAATTATTTTCTTTTATATAAATTGCTCAACTGTAATTTGTTTACCCACCGTACGATATTTTCTTGAGAGAGATGCCACTAGTGAATCCTACGGCCCCCGGGTCTACTTTTATTATAAGATCTATCTTGTTTACTTACACAAAAATACTTGCTGCACTTTTTTTATCTTTTATTTGTTTATCAATCTATCAATCTATCATACACCATTTAATCTCATTACTTGACCGCCGAGAGATTGGCAACCTCTCATTTGCGTTGGGTGCGAAGGTTTGCGTTGTGTGTGTAGGTGCTGTTTACGTGGTGTTGCTTGGTTCTTCTACTGGATTGATAACCTTGGTTTCTTAACTGAGGGAAATACTTACTCTACTATGCTGCATCATCCTCTACTCTTTGGGGATAAAAATCCAACGCAGTTTACAAGTAGCAGGAAGAATTTCTGGCGCCGTTGCCGGGGAGACATCATCAACATTACCAAGTACCTACACTCTCAACTCTTACCTTTGCATTTACTTTATTTGCCATTTTCCTCTCGTTTTCATCTCCCCCACTTCTAAATTTTTTTACAAAAATATTTGCCTTTTCTTTTGCCACTTTTATTTGCCTCTATTTCTTCGTCGTTTCTCCATTCGGTTTTGTTCGTTTGCTCTCTTTTTGCATAGACATCATGTCTCAAGAAAACACCAAGTTGTGTGATTTTTCCAATACCAATAATGATTATTTTATTAGCACTCATATTGCTCCTCCCGCCACTAGTGCGGAGTCTTTTGACATAAATGCCGCTTTATTGAATCTTGTTATGAAAGATCAATTTTCTGAAAGTCCTAATGAGGACGCGGCATCATATCTCAACACTTTTGTTGAGTTGTGCGACATGCAAAAGTAAAAAGATGTGGACAATGATATTGTCAAATTGAAACTTTTTCCGTTTTCTTTGCGAGATCATGCAAAAATTTGGTTTTCTTCTTTGCCTCGCAATAGTATTGATTCTTGGGACAAATGCAAAGATGCTTTTATCACTAAATATTTTCCTCCAGCCAAAATCATCTCTCTCCGTAACCAGATTTTGAACTTTAAACAACTTGATCATGAACATGTTGCACAATCTTGGGAGAGAATAAAATTGGTGTTGAGAAATTGTCCCACTCATGGTTTGAGCTTGTGGATGATTATCAAAAAAAATTATGCTGGCTTGAATTTTGTTTCTCGAAATCTTTTGGACTCTGCCGCGGGTGGAACTTTTATGGAGATAACTTTGGGTGATGCTACTAAATTGCTTGATAATATTATGGCTAACTACTCCCAATAGCATAGCGAAAGGGCACCTACCACCAAAAAGGTGAATGCCGTTGAGGAGATTAGCACTTTGAGTGATGAAGTTGATGCTCTTGTTAAGTTGGTTGCTAGTAAGAATGCTTCTATTGATCCAAATGATTTGCCCTTGTCTACTTTGATTGAACAAAATAGTGATCCTATTGATGTGAATTTTGTTTCTCATAGCAATTTCAACAATAATGCTTATAGAGGGAACTTCAATTCTAGGCCTTATCCTGGAAATTCCTCTAATGTTTTTGGCAATCCTTATGGTAATTCTTCCCATTATAACCAAAGGATGTCCTCTGATTTTGAAAATAGTATGAAGGAATTTATCCATGCTCAAAAAATGTTCAACACTTCGATAGAAGAGAAGTTGAACAAGATTGATGATTTGTCTAAAAGTGTTGATAAGCTTTCTCTTGATGTGGAAAACCTCAAGGTGAAATCTTTGCCTTCGAGAGTTGATATTAATGAATCTATTAAGGCTATGTATGTTTCTATTGATGAAAGTAAGAAGAGAACCGCTATGTTGAATGCTAAGTGGGAATTGCTTGAAAAGGCCTCTCTTACTAATTTTCGTAGCAATAAGGATGAGCATGTTAAGATGATTGGTGTGTATTCTATTGATTCTTTGTTTAGTAAAGTCAATCTTGATGAAAAGGAGACCGAAGAAGAGTCGACTTTAGATAGAGGGCGTCTCCATGATTCGGAGGGTGAAACTCTAGATGCTAAAAATGATGAAAGTGGGTCTGGTGAGGTCAAAACTTTAGCTAGTAATGCATCCACTATTTTGGATTGCCATGGCTTTAATTATGATAGTTGCTCTTTGGTTGAGTGTATTTCTTTATTACAATCTTTGATGAACTCACCAAATGCTTATGAACAAAATAAGGCCTTCACTAAACATATTGTGGAAGCCTTAATGTAGGCTTTTGAAGAAAAACTTGAGTTAGAAATTTCTATTCCTAGAAAATTGTATGATGAGTGGGAACCTACTATTAAAGTTATGATTAAAAAATTTGAGTGCAATGCTTTATGTGATTTGGATGCAAGTGTTTCTACTATTCCAAAATCTCTTTGTGATGTTCTTGGTTTTACCAATTTGGATGAGTGTTCTCTTAATTTGCACTTGGCGGATTCTACTATTAAAAAGCCATTGGGGAGGATCAATGATGTTCTTATTTTTGCAAATAGGAACTACGTACCCGTGGACTTTATTGTTCTTGATATTGATTGCAATCCGTCTTGTCCTTTGATTCTTGGTAGACCATTTTTACGCACTATTGGTACAGTGATTGATATGAAAGAGGGAAATATTAAGTTTCAGTTTCCTTTGAAAAAAGGCATGGAACACTTCCCAAGGACCAAAATTAAACCGCCCTATGAATCCATTATGAGGGCTACCTATGGAGTAAAATCCAAGGATGACAACACTTGATGTGTTGCTTTATGCCTAGCTAGGGGCGTAAAATGATAGCGCTTGTTTGAAGGCAACCCAACGAATAAAATAATTTTTTTATTTTTCACTTTTTGTTTCTGTTCTTTTGATTTTCCTTTATTTGCTTCTGTTTTGAGTTAATTTTCATATTTTTAATTAGTGTTTGTGCCAAGTAAGACCTTTGGGATGATGTGGATGCTTGTGAATGCAATTCTGTGAAAAACAGAAACTTTGACGCCCAGTCCAGGAATTTTATAAATTCATCAGAGCGTCAAACATGTCTGAATTCTTTACAGCAGATTGATATACAAATTTTCCACGTTGTCCTAAGTTTTCAGAATTTTTGGAGTTACAGTAGTATGGTTTTCGATAGATTGCTACAGACTGTTTTCTTTTTGACAGATTCTGTTTTGGATGCATTGTTTGCTTTTTTTTATGAAACTATGGATTGTATCGGTGGGTGCAAGCCATGGGAAAGTGAGAACATAGTACCTATAATGCTAAATAAAATTTGAATGGGTTTTTGACAGTACTTATAGTAGTGATTTGTTTGGTTATACTAACGGATCTCACGAAGGTTTTTTTGTGTTTTGTGTGATTGAAGTTTTCAAGTTTTGGGTGTGACGACGATGGATGAAGGAATGAAGAGATAAAAAAGCCAAAGCTTGGGGATGCCCAAGGCAACCCAAGGTAATATCTAAGGAGACTCAAGTGTCTAAGCTTGGGGATGCCCCGGAAGGCATCCCCTCTTTCTTCTCACGACTATCGGTAACACACCTGAGGCTATATTTTTATTCGTCACATGATATGTGTTTTGCTTGGAGTGTCTTGTATGATATGAGTTTTTGATTTTTAGTTTGTCACAATCATCACCTCTGAACATATTTGCTTGAGATGGCCTCGCGTCATCATAATTTGTTAGAATTGCTCTTTGTGCTTCACTTAAATTTGTTGAGCTAGGTGGTTGCTCTAGTGCTTCACTTATATCTTTTTGAGCATGGTGGTGTGAATGTTTTGAAGAAACTTGTTCTCATGCTTCACTTATATCTTTTTGAGAATGCTATATGTTTTGAAGAAACTTGTTCTCTTGCTTCACTTATACCTTTTTGAGAATGCTAGAAATTTTGAAGAAATCTACTCTCTTGCTTCACTTATATCTTTTTGAGAGTGTGAAAATAGTTTTGGTAATTGGTACAAGATATGATGTTTGGTCCCTTTGTGTTGAATATCCATGTAGAATAATGAAAACTAGCATACAAAATTTTTATGGGACATGAAAAACTTGATTCTTTGTAATAGTTTTGAGACATGTGGATGATGATATGTGAGTTATGTTAGTGAGTCAATTATGCTCTAGTATGAATATTGATGTTAAGGTTTATGATTCCCTATGCAAGCACATAAAAGTCAATAGTTATGCAATGAAGTTATATCCTACTTGTGGTGTATTGTTCGATATTGGTTATGTTTTATGTACGCATGTGCATCATCATGATTTTCTAGTTGGGCGCTTCTCAATCTTTTTGCTAGCCTTCATTTGTACTAAGCGGGAATACTGCTTGTGCATCCATTATCCTTAAACCTTGTTTTTACCATATGTGTCCACCATACCTACCTATATACAGTATTTCAATGCCGTCCTAAGTAAATTTGCACATGCCATCTCTAAAAAATCTCAAAAATATTTTCTCTTTTGTGTGCCCGTATCGCTCATGAAGCGGTGATGGGTGGCCAATGATTTTCATGTTGGATATGTCATTCTCACGATGAGTGTTTATTCACTTGTCATTGCACGAGAGTGTGGGAGTAATAGGGATGCCTAGTCCCAAAAATAAAAAGAATGTGATGGTATGGAGGGCACCCGTGAATTCGGTTAGCCATGGATTGTGAAAAGTAATGGTGGAAACAAAAAAAATCATTCTCTTGGATGTGACAGTAGAAAGACCAAAGTCTTGGAAACTGAAACGATGATGGGGGAATAGAGATATAAAAATATATTTATTTTCTGTTTGGGAACCGCCTATGATGTATCCAATGTGGAAAGTGTTGGGAACCTTAAGTCGTTCTCGTTGACGAGAAAAGCATGCCTCCCAAAATAAATTTTTCATCTCTTTTTAAAAAACTTGAGCTCTGGCACCTCTGCAAATCAATGCTTCGCTCTGCGAAGGGCCTTTCTATTTATTTTTATGTTGAGTCTCACCCTTCTCTTTAAAAGCACCAACTAGGGGGTCATGTGGTTATGTGTGTGCATGGAGTATGATTGATATTCGAGTGTGCATCATGAATGGATCAATGATTGAGCATAATGGGCTAGGGATAATTTACTTTAGCATTGTTATTTTGAAAGGCATGGTTGCTTGTTAGCATCACTTGAGTATCTATGTCTTCATGTCAAATATAGACTATTGCTTTCAATCACCTAAGTCCTCATGTTTATGCTATGAAAATAACTTGACGTATGTTGGGTAGCATTCCACAATCAAAAATATGTTTTATCACTTTCCTACTCGAGGACGAGCAGGAGTTAAGCTTGGGGATGCTGATACGTCTCCAACGTATCTATTATTTTTGCTTGTTCCATGCTATCGTATTATTATTCTTGGATGTTTTTATTATCATTTTATACACTTTTATATCATTTTTGGGGACTACCCAATTAACTTAGTGCCACGTGCCAGTTCCTGTTTTCTGCCCTATTTTTTTTCACAGGAAATCAATATCAGATAAGATCAAATCATCCTGAAACTTTTTGAGGATTTTTTATTGAAGATAACGATCACCAGGAACTTGGAGGCCAAGGAAGATCAAGCTGGAGGGCCCCACACAACACCAGGGCATGCTCCAGTGTTGTGTGGGCCCCTCCCTGCACCTCTTGACCTGATTCCTCCACTATAAATTCAGAAGAATTGCAAAACCCTCAGGGAAGTCCACGAAATACTTTTTCCATCACCGCAAGCCTCTGTTCTCGCAAGATCCCATCTGGAGGCCATTTTCGGTACTCCGCCGGACGGGGAACTCAGCACGGAGGGGCTCTACATCATCCTTGCCGCCTCTCCGATGATGCGTGAGTAGTTCACCACAAACCTATGGGTCCGTAGGTAGTAGCTAGATGGCTCTCTCTCTCTCTCTCTCTTTGTGATTCTCAATACAATGGTCTCCATGATCTTCATGGAGATCCATCCGATGTAATGACTTTATGCGGTGTGTTTGTTGAGATCCGATGAATTCTCAGTTTATGATCAGATCTTTCCTTGTTTTACTTGAGTTCTTTGCTGATCTCTTTTATGCATGATTTAGTATAGCCTTGTATTTCTTCTCTGAAGTTTTGGTTTGGTTTGGCTAACTAGATTAGATCTTCTTGCAATGGGAAGAGGTGCTCGGTAATGGGTTCAATCTTGCGGTGTTCAATCCTAGTGACAGAAGGGGAGTTGATAGGCATGTGTTGTTTCCATTAAGGATAACAAGATGGGATGAATTCTTATATGCTTTTGTCTTGACTACATCATGTCATCGTTCTTAATGTCTTACTTCGTTCTTATGAACTTAATACACTAGATGCATGTTGGATAGCGGTCGATGTGTGAAGTAATAGTAGTAGATGCAGGCAGGAGTCGGTCTACTTGATTTGGATGTGATGCCTATATCATGATCATTGCCTTGGATAGTGTCATAATTATTTGTTGTTCTATCAATTGCTCAACAGTAATTTGTTTACCCACCATATGCTATTTTCTTGAGAGAGATGCCACTAGTGAATCCTACAGCCCCTGGGTCTACTTTTATTATAAGATCTATCTTGTTTACTTACACAAAAATACCAAAAATACTTGCTGCACTTCTTTATCTTTTATTTGTTTATCAATCTATCAATCTATCATATACAGTTTAATCTCGTTACTTGACCGCCGAGAGATTGACAACCTCTCGTTTGCGTTGGGTGCGAAGGTTTGCGTTGTGTGTGCTGGTGCTATTTACGTGGTTTTGCTTGGTTCTCCTACTAGATTGATAACCTTGGTTTCTTAACTCAGGGAAATACTTACTCTACTATGCTGCATCATCCTCTCCTCTTCGGGGATAAAAATCCAACGCAGTTTACAAGTAGCAGCCAGCTCCATAGAGGGTATCTCCGACATTAAGCTCGGTTTAACCCTTTTAACTATTTCAAGACCGAGGTAATCTATGACATCTCGGATACAGTCCGAAGTTGGTGCTCGGGTATGAGATGACACCTCGGATGCGGTCCGGCATTGGTGCTCGGCTGTGAGAAGCCACCTCGGAAGCAGTCCGGCATAAACCTCGGCTACGAGTGGCTGGATCCATAGAGAACTTTTCTCGGCATTAAGCTCGGATAACCTCCTTCAAACTTTTTTAAAGATGAGATACTTTATGACTCCTCAGACGTAGTCCGGCGTTGGAGCCTGGATACAGACCGGCATTGGAGCTCGGCTGCAAAAGTTACCTCGGATGCAGTCTGGTGTTGGAGCTCGGATGCAAGAGGATACCGCCGCACGGGAAACACTTCGAACCCGACGTGTGGCGTAAAAAATAACAAGGTATCGATAAAGGCCAAGAACTTTAAAGACTCCTCGGATACCCGACGTATGAACTCCTCAGATACACCTCGGCGATCCTCAAGATCAGAGATGGGAAGATTTGTTGAACCAGTTTTCAAGACCGGCGACTGAAGACGAAGAATAGTTCGGAAGAACCAAGGAGCGTCCCCAACTTGAAGACCGGTTCAGGGGGCTACTGACGGTTTCCTGGACTAGGGGGTATTTACCACGTCGTCTCCCAACCAGTGGGTCGGGAGAAGGACCCCTATGGCGGTTCACTAATGGGCCAGTTCGGACAGCCGATGACATATACAAGGAAGATTCTACAAGACTTGGTGATCAAGACAAGGACTCATCTCCACCAACATAGCCGACTAGGACTCTTGTTATCCTAGGCCTCCGGTACATTATATAAGCCAAGGCCAGGCTAGTTGATAGATCATTATGACATTACTCACCATACCCCTAGGGTTTAGACCACAACAAATGATGTCGAGATAGATCAACTCTGTACCTTGATACTTCATCAATATAAACAAGAGCAGGACGTAGGGTTTTACCTCCATAGAGAGGGCCCGAACCTGGGTAAACACCGTGTTCATCATCCCTGTTACCATCGATCCAAGATCCACAGCTCGGGACCCCCTACCCCGAGGTCTGCCGGTTTTGACACCGACACTTGCGCCGAGCTCCGGGAAGGGGAGGGGGTGCGCAGCGGGGCTGGGGAAGATGGTGATTTCGGCGGGCGCAAACGGTGACAGCATCGCGGGCTCCCTCGCTCTGGCTATCACCGTCGCTAGCTCGCCCATGACGAGCTTCAGTGGGGCGCGGTGGGGATTCGTCTGTTCTGTTGGGGGTACCGGTTCGAGGATCGGTACTATATAGGGAGAGGAGATGTATAGAATATTATTCTGCAGCCAGTTGCAAAACAGTCCCAACATATATATATATATATATATATATATATATATATATATATATATATATATATATATATATATATATATATATATATATATATATATATATTATTCTACAAATAGTTGAAAAATAGTCCCACCCTATATATGTATAGAATATTATTCTGCAACAAGTTACATGAGCTAGTCTGCAACTGGTTGCATAATATTATTTTGTACATCGCATCGAGCTGACTCCGCTTCAACTGCTGAACAACATCCGGTAAAACTTTGAACTTCCACGCACTTCGTCAGAATGAGGCATGTGATATACCGCTGGAAAGTTGTGGACCAGGCTATCATATTCCATGTAGAACATTTTCAAAAAATTCTTATGATTTTAATAGCAGATTTGAAAATGGTGGGTTTTTCGTATTAAAAAATGCAAATCATATTTTTTCTCATTTTCAAACAATTCGTCAGAACGGTGCAAATCGTATACTATTAGAAAGCTGCTGCAAACACGCTACTTTTTCAAAAATGGTGAGATCGTGCAAGCTATTTTTTTGTCCTGAAATAGAGTAGCCGAACTGCACTATGCGTGGCTTTGAACTATGGTTTTTCACGTCCGAACTTCACTCTGTTTTTCTGTGCTATTTTTTGCCAATAACTCTTCAACTATTTATCAAAATTGAGGAAATAATGTAGTGTTGGAAAGCTGTTCTAAAGGAGCAACTTTTCACCTTGAACATCTTTCAAATTCATCACAGATTAAAAAGCAGTTTTGAATATGATAAAATTCGCATGAAATGACATACCCAAACATTTGAACCATTTGTTGGAATAAAGCATATAATATACCATTGGAAACATGTTGAATTGGAGCAACTTTTTTGTGTAGAACATTTTTTTCAAATTCATCATGGTTTAAGAGCAGTTTTAAATCCCAAATGAACAGTGGACTTCTCTGTTTAAATTTTTGAACTATCTCGCGATGAGCACGTGAACTTCTAGCAGCGAACCTTTTTAGATTTTACTTTTTTACTTTTTCTCATCTGGACTTATGGTGTCATCATGTTTGGACTTACAAGGTTTATATCCATGAACTGTGTGAATTTTTTCTGGTGAATTTCTTGGCTTTATTTTATTTATTTATTTTTCTTATTTCAGGCTTCCTTTGAATTAATATATGAACTTCCAGATTGTATACCGGCTAATGTTTCTTTTTTCTTTTTGAAAATGCCTTGATTTTTTATGCGAACTTACAACTCCGAAGGTTTGGACTTTCTGCGTCTTCTAACTTTCTGGTGGAATTTTTAATTGATGTCTTTGTGTTCTCATTTTTCACTGAAACCCCGTGCTTCTCGGTAGATTGTATCTGGACTTACAGTAGTGAAGGTCTGGACTATCTTTGACTTCAACTTGAACTTTCCTGATGGAATTTTTTGTTGATGTTTTCTAATACATTTTTCTGAACTTTTCGTTTCTCAAATTTGAACTTCTAGATTTTTATCCTATGAACTCCTCGCATGTTATCTTTTTACCCTACACTTTTTCTCGGTGGAATGTGCACCCCCCCTAATAGAATGTTTGAACTTCCTCGGATCCCAGCCTATGAAACTTCCTGAATGGATAATTTCTTTTTTATGTAATTGCATAATTAATTGATTGGTAGGAGTGTACTGCTTCTCTGAACTTCTCGTATATCATGATGGAAATGGCTGAACACATTCATATTAATAGGCCATGTATATTCAGAGGGTTTGTAAAAAAGAACAAGTTCAGATGCACTACATTCATAGATGGTCAGGGAAATTCTAAATAAATCATTTGCACAGGGAAGTTGTAAGTAGCTACAATATCAACTGACTGCGTTACAAAATCGGCTCTGAGGCTCCTAAACTTAATGAAGACAGCACAAATATACACGCATGACCGACGCAGAGCTTACAAACAATTAGGAGAAACCATTAACACCGGCCGGCAGTTAAGCGAGCTCCATACTGTAGGAGATATGCCCTAGAGGCAATAATAAATGATATTATTTATCTCCAAGTTCATAATTAAGTTTATGTTAAATGCTATAACTGATGTGGTTCCCGAGCCCGTATATCCATAAAGGCTTTGGGGAAAACCCATGTGCACGTGTGGAATAATAAACGATAAAATGTATTCCTAGTCATGCCTCTAAGACTAGCTCAAGTGTTGCATGATGATTATGTTTTCCCAATCATGGGCATGTCTATGCCAGCAACTTTGAGGGCACAATGTTGGTAGAACATTTGTGTTGAATCGACCCGAATTGATGTTATGCTATGAGATACTTTCGTCACAAGTTATTGGTTAATAACACAGAGATGGTTAACGTTTGCATGATTCCTTAGACCATGAGAGTATCGAGTTTCTTCATGCTTGCTTCATGAACTTTGGGGTTTGTTAAACGTCATCCGTAAATGGGTGGCTATTACGGCGGCTTACGGGTTCATGGAAAAGTATGTCAAGTAACTTGATAGCTCAAGATTGGGATTTGCTCCTCCGACGATGGAGAGATATCTCTGGGCCCTCTCGGTGTTATGGTATCCATCATCGTCTGGCTAGACACTTTGTGATTTGATCACGGGGATGCCGGAACATGGTAACGGGAAAAGAGAACAATACCGGTACCGAGAAAAGAGAACAATACCGGTAACAAGGTAACTGGCATAGTGGACAAGTTGTTGATCCACGGGGATGCCAACATGTCTCACCTCGGGTATTTGTAAAATTTCATGAAGCAACAGGAATAGCACACGGCAACTGGAAGTTCACTCGAATATTCATTCGTGTGGGTATAGAGGTCAATATGGGTGTCCACGTCTCCGATGTTGATCATTGATCAAAAGGGGTTCCGGGTCATGTCTATACTTCACCGAACCTATAGGGTCACACGCTTAAGGGTCATCTATCTGCTGAATACTAAACAGAGAGTCCGAGAGAAAGTCATCGGAAAAGTTTCGGAGACAACGGAAAAGTTCCGGAGAGAACACCGAAAAAGTTTTGATAAAACCGAAAAGTTATTTTGGATAAAACCATTGATCCAAAAAGGTTTCGGCAAGCACCAGGAACTTTTTGGAGGTTGCCAGATTGGTCTGGTAACTTCTGGAATTTTTCCGAAGAAAAAACAGAAAAAAAGTTTCAGAGCTGCCGGAATTGTTTACACAGTAAATGAAGATGGTTTTAAATTAAACCACCATACCCGAAATGTTTCGGGAGTGCGTCCAGATAATTTTAGAGGGTGCCAGAAATGTTCTGGGACCTTCCGGAATTTTTTAGAAGTAATAGTCGCGGAAAACATCTTGTCCCAGCATGAGGGGACAAGATCCCGCGATACGTGGGGGCCGTTTTGGGGGCGCCCCCCTTGGGGAGGCAGCCCCTTGTGGCTGGACAAAGGTGTTGGGGGCCCCCCCATGGTGGGGGCAGCCCCCACAAATGGTGGAAAGTGTTGGGAGGTGGTGGGGCCCCATGTGGGAATACCATGGACAAGGGAACATGTTTTCTCCATGTTTGGTGGGAACATGTTTTCCTTGTTTGGTGGGTGCATGTTTTGTGGGCTGAACTTTCAGCCCCCTCCACCCCTTGCACCACTATATAAGGAGGAGGAGAGGTGCTCTCTAACTCACTCCAACTCTCTCACACATGGCATGCATGATCTGCCTTTCTTCTCTCCCTCCCACGAAATAGTTACGTAGAGCCGAAAGGCTATCTGGGTTCCGGTGGGAACTAGTTCTGGACGGTGAAGCCTTGCCGGATAGATGACACCGTATGTGTGCAACCCCGTAGAGAGGTCGTAGTTTCGTCCTTTTGCCCGAGGGGCTGTTCGAGTGTCCTCCCGGAGGGCTGTCCGAGTAACCGTCCGAGTTTAGAGGGTCCTCCCGAAGGGCTGTCCGTGACACTGTCCGAGGGACTATCCGACCGCCTCCCAGAGGGCTGTCTGAGGGGCAGACGAGGGAATTCATCCTCGCGGTTGGGAGGTTGTAAATCCTAGCTGCGGGGATCTGCATCGCCGATCGTCATCGACTCTACTTCCGCTGCGCTACGTGTCGGTAATGAAAGAATCAAACCTTGTATGCAGTCTCCATAGTGGTCCTGGGCTAGTGCATAGGTCAAAAAAAAATTGTTTTCTGTTGCGTTACCCTACACATACACCAAGACAAGAAGGGGGGCCATCACTAGGAGAGCCAGCCAGAGTGAGTGCACGGCAGAACCGGTTGGCCGTCTCGCTGTTTCTTTAGATGACTTGTCATGTATACGGTCGTTATTCTGCAGGAGTCCTTCGCTTGCATTTCGAGTAGTATCCAGTTTGAGCCTCCGCGTGAGACCGGCTCCATGAGGCATCTTGACATGTTGCAGTATGTTATCTGCAGGACAAATTTACCAAAAGCTAAGCTACATCTCAGGATACCTATGGAACATGGATTATTTGACTCTTAATCAAAGTATCATGTTTCAAAACTGGAGGTTTATCAGGGTTCCGGGTCATGTCTATACTTCACCGAACCTGTAGGGTCACATGCTTAAGGGTCATCTATCTGCTGAATACTAGACAGGGAGTCCGAGAGAAAGTCACCGGAAAAGTTCCGGAGAGAACACCGAAAAAGTTTCGGTAAAACCAAAAAGTTGTTTCGGATAAAACCATTGATCCAAAAAGGATTCGGCAAGCACCAGGAACTTTTTGGAGGTTGCCAGATTGGTCTGGTAACTTCCGGAATTTTTCCAGAGAAAAAACCGAAAAAAAGTTTCGGAGCTGCCGGAATTGTTTACAAAGTAAACGAAGATGGTTTTAAATTGAACCACCATACCGGAAATGTTCTGGGAGCATGTGCAGATAATTTTAGAGGGTGTCCGAAATGTTTTGGGACCTTCCAGAATTTTTCAGAAGTAATAGTTGCGGAAAACATCTTGTCCCAGTGTGAGGGGACAAGATCCCACGATACGTGGGGGCTACTTTTGGGCTGTCCCAGTGCCGAAAGGCTGTCTGGGTTCCGGTGGGAACTAGTTCTGGACGGCGAAGCCCTGCCAGATATATGACACCGTATGTGTGCAACCCCATAGAGAGGTCATAGTTTCATCCTTTTGCCCGAGGGGCTGTTCGAGTGTCCTCCCGGAGGGCTGTCCGAGTAACCGTCCGAGTTTAGAGGTTCCTCCCGAAGGGCTGTCCGTGACACTGTTCGATGGACTATCCGACCGCGTCCCGAAGGGCTGTTCGAGGTGCAGACGAGGGAATACATCCTCGTGGTTGGGAGGTTGTAAATCCTAGCTGCGGGGATCTGCATCGCCGATCGTCATCGACTCTACTTCCGCTGCGCTACGAGTCGGTAACGAAAAGATCAAACCTTGTATGCAGTCTCCATAGTGGTCCTGGGCTGGTGCGTAGGTCGGAAATTTTTTGTTTTCTGCTGCGTTACCCTACAGTGGCATCATGAGCCGTGCTATGCATAGATGCAGGTTGCAATCTAGAATACATGAGACGTATGGGTGTTGCACAATATAATTAGGTAGTAGATGAGTTCTATTACTCAAAATTATTTGTGCGGGTAGCAGATGAAATCTGTTACCCGATGTTCTTGTTGCTTCCCTAGAATTTGCATATTTCTGATCTTGATAACGGCATGGTGGAGTTTCAAAGTTCTGGAAATCCACGATCCTGATTGATCAACGAAGTACTAACAGTTCATTGAATTCCACCGTAGTTAAAAAGAAAGATGAAATTTCGCAGACGAAAGGGCAATGCAGATATGATCTGCACGGGGGTCATGCGTATGACGAAGTTCAGTATGGGGCTTGAGATTTTATTATCTTGTGTTTCATACACCCCGCAATGTTAATCTAGCGACTTGGATAATCATGTTTGCTGATGAACATTGGTAGCTTCGGTTTGTTTTGAAACCTTAGAAGCCACGTAAAATAAATTTTTGCATAAGCCGATTAGAGGCTTCTAACTTGGTTTTGCATGATGGTTTGCATGTGCATGTGATGTGGTATAGCAGTGCTCATATTTAATTTGATTTGTATGAGATGACCATATAATGTAAATTAACATGACCTGCGTGTCATGATTCGGCATGATGGCTAGAGCCATATGATTGTCACTTTAAAAGACCTGCATGTCAACCTTTTGTAATGCACTTATTTTATTAGCTATAGAGACAGCAATATTATCTGGTGCATCGACAAGGTGGTGGCAAACTTCGTGAAGGTGAACACCGACGCAAATGCCGGAGATGAAGAAATGAAAGACTTCTCCGTCAGAAAGGGCTATACCATATCATGTATTATGAATTACCTGAGATGTTTATCCCTTATTATGCACCCTTCTTGATTGCGCGGTAGTCGCTTTTATTAGGGTGATCTCTCACAAAAATATCAAGTAGTTAGTGTTCTCCCAAGTGTAGCACCGTCACGGCACCTATCTTTTCGGGGTACGACATGTACACATGAGTACGAACGATTAGAGAAGTGTGAGGTGGGTGAGGTCAGACCTCGCAGCAAGATCACTTGGTTGTCTTGACATTCAAGTAGGACAGTCCTGAGCTCGAAACACACGCATCGAAAGATGGACAAGAGTCACATAGAGATGTGATTGGCAAGTTGGCCTACCGATTAAAATTCACGTCATCAGTGATGAACCCGTCAATGGCGTTGAATTCAAATGTGGGTCTTGAATCGCTCACAATCAATTATGAGAGATATTGATTTGAGTGGGAGCGCACTTTAGAATTAATTCTTTTAATTCTTAGTGCAATTAATTTTTTAACACTGCCTAAGTGTGTTTTGCATAATAGTTGTAGAATAATGGCTCGCATTTCCACCTTCCCTATTAAAATTGAATAAGCTGTTTTTATCTGGTTAAAACTTTATGTTTGGTAAACGTAATGTGAGGATTGTCCTCAAGAGTGCCAAGAAGGACTTTGTCCTATCGCATGCTTTCGGTATTATCCCGCTAATGCCATGGATCATGTGACTCTCGTCCTTCGATCCAAAAGCTAGAATTCCGTTACGGTCAAAGTGCAATATGTTTGCTTCCATGAGACCCGAAGTTTGAAAGTTTGGGATAGCTATATGATATTCATGGAACTGAAAATCATTTTTAGATACAAACAAAGCAATATTTGTTTGCAAGTATTAGTAAAAGTGTTTACTATGCATTTGACTGTTGGGAAAGGGATCCAGAAGAATGCCTGTCATATGATGATGGTGAATAAAACAATAACTTAAAGAGAAAGGAAGTGTCCGAAGGGTGTTAGTGAAACTTTCACGCCTAGGAAGTCCGGGGCTAACGCCACTCTTAAGTTGGGTGCTTCTTTTGAGAGTAGGAGAAATACTGAAAGTTAAACAGTTAGAAGTATAAAGGCAAAAAGAGAGAAGACTGGAATATCTAGCTCATGTATGAATGTCATGCAAGTTACTGATGTGTAGAAGGCTGGTCAAAGAAATAGTTCTTGGGAATTGTGATTAAATTGTTAATAACTAATTCTTGGGTATTGTGAGTTAATCACAAAGATACCCGCTCGACTGCATTCTGTTGCAACTCCATGTAAGAACTACTATGGCATGAAAAACTAGCCAGGAATGAGGTTTAGATACACACAGGGAACTTAATAAATGTTACTATACCTTCCATCGGTGTATTCCCTATGTATTTACTTTCATAATTCATTTTAGAGTTTCATACACTCTAGCCCTTTGCATAAGGTATCTTGCAAGAAGGTTGTTCATAAGTGAACTTTTGATGTTCGGTGTTATGAATAACATAAGGGCCATACTTTCATTATGAATGAGATGTATATTATGAATATTGATATTAATACATTACCTCTATATTTATTTTTATAATTCATTTTAGAGTTTTACACTCTAGCCCCTTGCATAAAGTTTTGCAAGAAAGTTGTCCATGATAGAACAATTGGTGTTCGGTGTTATGAATAACATAAGGGCCATACTTCCATCATCGATGGGATGTATGTTATGAATATTGATGGTAATATGATACATCCATAACACTGACACTAAATGTCGTAAGACTAAGAGAATACCATACAAGTGTGGCACTGCATTTGGTCACATTGGAGAAACCCGCATGGAAAAATTTCATTATGATGGATTTTGAAGTCGTTTTGATTTTGAATCATCTGACACTTGCAACTTTCCTCCGAAAAGTGAAGTGACTGAAATACCGTTCATAGGCCATAAGGAACGAGCAACAAACTTATTGGTGATCATACATTTTGATGTGTGTAGTTCAATAAATGTTGTTGCAAGTAGTGGATTTATCTATCTTCAGAAATGACTCAAGTAGATATATGGATATTTACTTGATGAGACATAAGTCTAGATCTTTTGAAATCATTCAAAAGGTTTTCAAAATGAAAAAGAAATTATTGTAACAAGAAAATTATGTTTCTGCAATTAGGGTGCAGAAAGGAATATTTGAGTTACAAGTTTAGCGAATGTCTGATGAGTTGTGAAAGGGGTTTCATAACTTGCACCTCCCGGAACACTACTGCAAGTGGAAAGTCCGTGAAGATGTAATCAAACTATTTATGACATGGCAAGATCAAAGATGACATAAATAATTTTGCCATTATCACTTTTAAAAGTAATGCTTTAGAGACTGCGGCTTTTACACTGAAAAGATCTCCATCAGGTCTGTTGAAATGACGCCATGGTATGGTACGCCCAACCATGTTATATCTTTTCTTAAACATTTGGATTATGGGACTTGTGTAAAAGGTTACAAACCTATTCCAAATCAGACAAGTGCTACTTTGTAGGTTATCCCAAGTCATTGGGTATTCCCCCACCACTATACCGAGGCAAAGGATTTTGCCACAAAACAGTATGCATTTAAAGAGAATAGTTCTTGCAAAAAGGTGAGTGGGAGGACAGTGCAACTCGACGAGATAACAGTATCTTGGTCATCAGATCAAAGGAAAGGAACCTTGGAAGTGATTCCAGAGTTTCCAACTGCGACTGATACGAATGCCTCTACATGAGATGTATGGACTTCGGTCGAACTTGCAGCTGAACCACGTAGGAAAAACTCGTGCAAACCTCTCAGGTGTGCATACGAGATATTGTTGTTAAACAACAGTATACCTATGATACATCAGGGAAGCATTGATGGGCCCTGACTCCGGAATTGGCTAAATGCCAATACAATCCGAGATAGTTTCCATATAAGTGATTCAAGATTAAAATCTTGATACACCTTTCGGAAGACTTAGAGTCTAACGAATATTTATGGAACTAAAAACTAATACGGATAAAAATGTTTTATCCATAAAGCTTGACTTATTGCAATAACAAGTTCAAGGAGTTGACTAAGATGAGGTTTTCTCACCGTAGAGATGCTTAAAATTGGTTCGGGTTGAACTAGCAATTAATACATATTTCCAACATGAGATATGAAACATGGATGCCAAAAGGATTTCCATGAGATGGAAATGCAACCTAGGACTTGTATGTAATACAGTCCGAAGTAGTTTGTCGATCCAGAGGATGCTAGTAAGTATGCAAACTTCAGAGTTCCAGCAATGGACAGAAGAGAGCAAAATGGAGTTGGAATATTTGTTTTTGATGAAATGGTCAAAAGAGTTTGACTTCATCAAATGGGTATCGAAGATGCTTGTGGTTCAAGAAAGTAAGTGGGAGCATAATAATATTTCTAAAAACCTTGTGTACTTGACACATTGTTAATTGGAAATAAATTTATTGACATGAATTAGGACTTCATTTGAAAATAGATTTCCAATGTAGTGCTTGGGCTAAATAGCCTTGATATTAGGCATAATGATCTATGGAGATAGATTAACCAAATGGGGCTAAGCAATGAATACATATTGACAAGATGCTAAAACTTTTTTAGCATTTAAAACGCCAAGGAGTGATTCTTGGCGAAGTCACATGGAAAAAGTCTTGCAAGACTCGGTGTCCCAAAAACACTGATGAGCAAAATACATGATGGAGATTCCACACACCTTCGTGTTTGGATTAATCATTTATTCCATGGTATGTAAAAACAACCAGATATGTCCAATACTCCAAAGTTGTTGCGAGTATGGATACCAAAGTGATCAAAGTCCTGATCATGGGACAACAGTGAAAGATGTCATTGAGTACTAGAGTAGTACTGATGACATGTTTTCTCGCAAGCAGAGATTATGAAGTGCTCGTTGCAAGTAATTACATCGATACAGTCTTCATCAATGCTCCAAGCGATTTTCGATTTAAATTGAGGGTTTTGTGATACACACAATATGGTGGCACAGTTAGTTGGAAATTGTTCCAAACAAGTTACTGTGGCAAATTCTATAACAAAGGCTAAGTATGTTGACGCTTTAGAAGCGACAAAGAAGTTGTTGAATCATATAGTTCATTCATGAACTTAGTATGGTTCCAAGAAGGCTTTGGTCAATGGGACACTATTGCAGATAGTTGCTCCATAGCTAGTCTGAGGAATCAGGTTTTGACCAATGATTCGCACATATACAAAGCCAAGTCCGCACAAAATATGAATTTTGTGAAAGCGTGAAAACGCGAGGATATGCAGAGATACACATGCAGCTGAAGTTGTCAGATCCGTTGGACATCAGGCTATACCACATGCCAAGCATATTTTACACCGGTATGCCATAGGTGTAAAGTGCATTAGCATTAACTAGATTATTGACTCTAGTGCAAGTGGGAGTCTGTAGGAGATATGCCCTAGAGGCAATAATAAATGATATTATTTATCTCCAAGTTCATAATTAAGTTTATGTTCCATGCTATAACTGTTGTGGTTCCCGAGCCCGTATATCCATAAAGGCTCTGGGGAAAACCCATGTGCACATGTGGAATAATAAACAGTAAAATGTATTCCTAGTCATGCCTCCAAGACTAGCTCAAGTGTTGCATGATGATTATGTTTTCCCAATCATGGGCATGTCTATGCCAGCAACTTTGAGGGCACAATGTTGGAAGAATATTTGTGCTGAATCAACCCGAATTGATGTTATGCTATGAGATACTTTCGTCACAAGTTAATGGTTAATAACACAGAGATGGTTAACGTTTGCATGATTCCTTAGACCATGAGAATATCGAGTTTCTTCATGTTTTCTTCATGAACTTTGGGGTTTGTTAAATGTCATCCATAAATGGGTGGCTGCTTACGGATTCGTGGAAAAGTCTGTCAAGTAACTTGATAGCTCAAGATTGGGATTTGCTCCTCTGACGATGAAGAGATATCTCTGGGCCCTCTCGGTGTTACGGTATCCATCATCGTCTGGCCAGACACTTTGTGATTTGATCACGGGGATGCCGAAACACGGTAACGAGAAATGAGAACAATACCGGTAATGAGGTAACTGGCATAGTGGACAAGTAGTTGATCCACGGGGATGCCAACATGTCTCACCTCGGGTATTTGTAACATATCGTGAAGCAACAGGAATAGGACACGGCAACTGGAGGTTCACTCGAATATTCATTCGTGTGGGTATAGGGGTCAATATGGGTGTCCACGGCTCCGATGTTCATCATTTATCGGAAGGGGTTCCGGGTCATGTCTATACTTCACCGAACCTATAGGGTCACACGCTTAAGGGTCATCTATCTGCTGAATACTAGACAGAGAGTCCGAGAGGAAGTCATCGAAAAAGTTTCGGAGACAACGGAAAAGTTCCGGAGAGAACACCGAATTTTTTTCGATAAAACCGAAAAGTTATTTTGGATACAACCATTGATCCAAAAAGGTTTCGGCAAGCACCAGGAACTTTTTGGAGGTTGCCAGATTGGTCTGGTAACTTCTGGAATTTTTTCGGAGAAAAAACAGAAAAAAAGTTTCAGAGCTGCCGAAATTGTTTACGTAGTAAATGAAGATGGTTTTAAATTAAACCACCATACCGGAAATGTTTCAGGAGTGCGTCCAGATAATTTTAGAGGGTGCCAGAAATGTTCTGGGACCTTCCGGAATTTTTTAGAAGTAATAGTCGCGGAAAACATCTTGTCCCGGCGTGAGGGGACAAGATCCCGCGATACGTGGGGGCTGTTTTGGGGGCGCCCCCCTTGGGGAGGCAGCCCCTTGTGGCTGGACAAAGGTGTTGGGGGGCCCCCCATGGTGGGGGCAGCCCCCACAAATGGTGGAAAGTGTTGGGAGGTGGTGGGGCCCCATGTGGGAATACCATGGACAAGGGAACATGTTTTCTCCATGTTTGGTGGGAACATGTTTTCCTTGTTTGGTGGGTGCATGTTTTGTGGGCTGAACTTTCAGCCCCCCTCCACCCCTTCCACCACTATATAAGGAGGAGGAGAGGTGCTCTCCAACTCACTCCAACTCTCTCACACATGGCATGCATGATCTGCCTTTCTTCTCTCCCTCCCACGAAATAGTTTCGTAGAGCCGAAAGGCTGTCTGGGTTCCGGTGGGAACTAGTTCTGGACGGTGAAGCCCTGCCGGATAGATGACACCGTATGTGTGCAACCCCGTAGAGAGGTTGTAGTTTCGTCCTTTTGCCCGAGGGGCTGTTCGAGTGTCCTCCCGGAGGGCTGTCCGAGTAACCGTCCGAGTTTAGAGGGTCCTCCCGAAGGGCTGTCCGTGACACTGTCCGAGGGACTATCCGACCGCCTCCCGAAGGGCTGTCTGAGGGGCAGACGAGGGAATTCATCCTCGCGGTTGGGAGGTTGTAAATCCTAGCTGCGGGGATCTGCATCGCCGATCGTCATCGACTCTACTTCCGCTGCGCTACGAGTCGGTAATGAAAGAATCATACCTTGTATGCAGTCTCCATAGTGGTCCTGGGCTAGTGCGCAGGTCAAAAAAAATGTTTTCTGCTGAGTTACCCTACACATACACCAAGACAAGAAGAGGGGCCATCACCAGGAGAGCCAGCCAGAGTGACTGCACGGCAGAACCGGTTGGCCGTCTCGCTGTTTCTTTAGATGACTTGTCAAGTATACGGTCGTTGTTCTGCAGGAGTCCTTCGCTTGCATTTCGAGTAGTATCCAGTTTGAGCCTCCGCGTGAGACCGGCTCCATGAGGCATCTTGACATGTTGCAGTATGTTATCTGCAGGACAAATTTACCAAAAGCTAAGCTACATCTCAGGATACCTATGGAACATGGATTATTTGACTCTTAAGCAAAGTATCATGTTTCAAAATTGTAGGTTTATTACCATTGAATGATAAACGTTGGAGCTTATCTGCAACTTCCATCGAAGAAACTACTTGAGTAGGAGGGATGTTGTGCACTCTGCCCTGAATATGCATCTGATCTCCAGCCTAGCAAGACCATATTATATTAATAATCCACTAAGTGTAGTTATGAGTAAATACTATTAGATAGGCCTAAGGTAGGTCACAAACTGCGTTGACCCGATCCTCATCATGGTTGCTGGATGAACTTCCTGTACTACAACAGGATTCAACTTCATCTTTGCTTTCCAAGTGAGATGACGATGCCCTCTCAACAGCGTACACAAGGCTTATCCTTCTTACCGCAGTCCCTTGTTGCGGATCAATGAATTCTGGATCTGTGGACTACTGCACCAAAGGTGCTGCCACCCAATCCCCTTGGCCATCGGAGGCATTTGAATTTGGTACATCGCTCATGCCTGGCTCTAGCATAGAGTCCAACAGGTGCTGGGGATAAGGAGTCCATGAGCCTGAGCTAGTGGAGCAGAATGCAATAGCAGCTATAGGATTGGACACGGCATTTCCAGTGTACATATTAGCATGGGCTGGATTAAGCAGCATGTCTTGCAAATCCTGGTCAGCTGTGATACTGTCAAAATATGGCGAGAAGTCTTGCTCATCTCCCATGTTGCCAATGAAAGGGAGATCTGTGTAAGGATGCATTGGGGAACTGATGGTAGGGAATTCATCGTATATTTGCTTGGCCTGTAGGTCTGGAAGCCCGGTCAACGCGTTCAGAAAAGCAGCTTCCTACAATTTATGGATAAGAAAACACACATTTGTCATTTAAATGAAAGATGGAACAAACTGAAGATAATGCAGGAAAGGGAAAATAAGCTATTCACCTGAGCTGCTGTGTCACCGGCGATTATATAAAGATGGGCCACAGATGAGTGATCGGTAGTTACGTTGGTTGGGTCAGTTGGCTCGAATAAGATGGTGAGGCCTTGTCTTCTATCATGGACACACTGGCCATGTCATCGGCGTGTAGCGGTGGATTGCCAAGAGACGACGTGGACGGGGACCCCGAAATGGCCCCGGGGTTTCTTCGTCCTTCTTGTTGAACATGCGGTAGAGGACGAAGCTACCCTGAAGAAAGAAGAAGAATACATTTCGATACTAGTCATTAGGCTATATATCTGGTTTTACCATCCTGCAAGTATGCCCTAACCTAGTGTTATGACAACCAATTTGCAATGGAATCCTGTCAAGAACTGTGTTGTGTACAGTGATTGACTGCAAATGGTACATATAAGCTAGCTAGCACATTCATATTCGTAGTGAAAATAATTAAGAAATAAGCAATTGAATGAGATGCAATATTTCTCAACAAGCAAAATAGATGAAATGAAATGGAAGCGTAGCAAAACGATAGGAAGTAGCAAGTAGCACAATAAAAAGGCATAATACCAGCCATAGCAACTAGCAAGTCTGGGATAGCTACAAGACACCGAACAGACAAAGAACTACCACCAAAGTGCATTGAGGCATTTCACCAAACACAAAGCATGCACTGCACAAATTAAGATACTGCTCACCACATGGTTTATATTTTGTTTTTTTCGTGTTGAACATTTTTTAAGAGGCCGACCGATAACATTTTTGTCGTGGTGAATTTGAAAAAATGTTCAAACTTGAAAAATATTCTACACGAAATATGATCGCCTTGTCCACAAATTTCTGTCCCGAACTGAGTAGCCGAACTGCATTCAGTGTGGTTTTGAACTGCGGGTGTTTCACGTACGAACTTCACTCAATTTTTGGTCATGTTTTCTGCTCGTAGCACATCAATCGTTTATTGGAATGAATCAAATGATATACGGTTGGAAAGCTGATGGAAAGGAGCAACTTTTTTGTGTTGAGCATTTTTTTAAATTCATCACATATGAAAAGCAATTATGAATACGATAAAATTTGTAGCGAACAATATAATTCATACTTTTGAACCGTTTGTGAGAATAAAGTATATAATATACCGTTGAAAAGCTATTGAATAGGAGCTATGTTTTCATGTAGAACATTTTTTCAAAATCATCACGGTTTAAGAACAGTTTTAAAAAGACAAAAATGGCATTGATTTTTTTATTTTTGAACTCCCAAATGAATATTGGACTTATCTGACCATATTTTTGAACTGCCCCGGGATGAGCACGTGAACTTCTAGCACCGAACCTTTTTGGGTTTTAATTTTTTTACTTTTTTTCTCATCCGAAGTTCCACAGTCATAATCCTAGACTTATAGGGTTCATATACATAAAATGCCCAATTTTTTCAGTGAATACCTTTGTTTTTTTAACTCAGATTTAATATATGAACTTCTAGATTGTATACTCGCGAATGTCTCAATTTTTTCGTGAAACGCCCCAGTTTTGTTTGTGAACTTGCAACTACGATGGTTTGAACGTTCTCCCTGTTCTAACTAGAACATCCCTGCCGTGAATTTTTTTGTTGATTTTTTGTGTTCTCGTTTTCCCTGAACTCCCCGCTTCTCGGCTCTGAACTTCTGGATTCTCGTCTCGTGAACTTCCGGAGTTTTTCGTGACACCCCCCCCCCCCCCCCCTCCTCTTTGTCTAACGTTTTCTTCTCTGGACGTCTCTGTTTTGTCATCTCTGAACTTCCAAAGTTTCGCACATTGAACACCACCACCATGAATTTCCCATGTTTCCCATTGAACGCCCAGGTTTTTTAACTCTTTTTTCTTCTCCAACCTTCTCGCCTTCCCCGAACTTCTTGTACAAACTTCTTCTTTTTTGTTTCTGCGAACTCCCCTGGTTTGTATTTCCTAGTGACACATGAACTTCCCGAAATCGGATTTGCACTTCTGGACATTTTTTATAAACATACTTTACATGTATGCGAGCTCTTTTTTTCAGTTTATAAATCTCATCTCTAATGACATTTTTTAGCAAATAATAAAATGGTGTATGGAGCAACTGCTAACGCTGCCGTTTATGTTAAGAGAAAACAACTAAATTTAACTTGTTAAATGTTACCAGTTGGGGGGTGTCGCAGCAGCTATTATCATGCATTAAAAAACACATTGTGTCCAACACATGGAAAGTAGAACATATATAAGGAACACAACACGAGAGGAAATCAGGCACATACGCTGAGCATAACAAACTAAGAATGAAGCCATCGTTATCAAAAGAAATACTGAACAATTGAACAGAAAACTGAACTCCCACGCTTCATCAAAATAATCAAGTGGAAAAAATAAAACAAATTCAACCCTCATAGGCATAAGAACAAACAGGTGGTGTGCACCTAATCAAAACGTAGTGCACTTTTTGGTTTCTTTTTGCCGATTTTTGGCTGCATCACACTAGCACATCTCATGGTGAAAGTTTTGGATCAGATAACATATAGCAGGGGTTTAAATAAAAAATCAACCCGTACAGCATATGTTGAATCAAGTATATAGAGAAATATGATTTGGTTGAGAATCCATTAGAGAGAGAAGAGACATATGCTTTGGAGGCAACACGCACTTGGGCAGCGGACGGGGAGCAGCTGCCAGGCACCGCGTGCTGTGCGGGGGCAACGGCGGGCAGCTCAGACCGCGGCCGAAGGAATGCGTGTGGCGCTGACCAAGCAGCATGCGCGGACGGTGACCAGGAGCAGCGCGCGTAGACACGGTTGGGGCGTGACAGCAGGGCGCAAGCAGCGGGCGGACCATGGTCGGGGCACTGAGGAGGTTGAGCGCATGCTGCCTGTTCTGCTAGCAGGCCATGAGGCTTGCAAGAACCGGGAAAGGGCGACGTTGGAGAATTGGACAATGCCCCTCCGATCAGCAGCAGCGGTGCAAGAAGCCGGGGGAGGATGGCACTCGAGGACGGGACGTGGGTGCCTCGAAACACGTCCCACAGGTTGCAATTTTTGCAATGCAGAGAAAAACGAACAAACCCACCCCGAACCGGTCGGTCCCCAACCTCCACCGATTCCAGGGGCCGCCGAGCTCGCGCATCGTCATGGTCGCTCCTGCCGTGCCTCCCCCAGCGCGCCGACACCGCATCTCGCGCGCCACCGCCACCTCCACCACCTCGTGCCGAGCCACGGCCGCCTCCCGCCACGCCGAGCTCGCGCGCCACCACTTCCACAGCCCACAACCTCGCGCACGGCCGTGGCCCCTCCCGCCGCGCCACCGCCGCCGCACCAGCACTGCCGCCCCGTCTTCCCGCGGATCCCCGCGCCCAGCTGCCGAGGTCCCCCGAACGTCACCTCCCACGCACCACCGCCTCCAATCTCCTGTGGGTCGCCGCCCCATACGCCCGGCGCCACCCACCGGAACGGTGCTCCCGTGCTCCCGGACGCGGCTGCCTTTTCGCTGGGAGGGAGAGAAGGGAATGGGATACGAGATGCTAGGTTTCGTGGGGGTGCTGCTCTCTGTACCGAGGAAATTTGGGCCAAGCTCTATTTGGGCCTCTATTTCAGACTTTCTGCCCATCCCAGTGAAACTGCCGCTACCGCTAAGCCGAATCACTCCGTTAGCGCCGCGATCGCGTGCGTAGCGGCAGATTGCGTTTTTTAAGTGATTGCGTCGCGGGGAGGCTTCCAGCCAGCAATTGCGCCGCAATAGCGCTAGTTTCGCCCGCGATTCAATTCTTTGGTTTCGTCCCACCCTCTATATCTCTATTCTCTATACTACTAGTAAAATTGCCCGTACATTGCAACGGGTGTAAAATAAATCAATATATGATTACTAACTTAAAAATAATTTAATCTAGTTTATACCACTAAAACAGCGGCAGATCTACACCCCAGGCCTGGGGGGCCGGGCCCGGGCCCAGATCGTGGCACCCAAATCCTTCGTGACTGTAGCACATGCCCACTGTTCGGCACTGTAGTTATACTGTGGCAAGCCTGGCGCCCGGGACCTGGCCCAATCCTGGCTTCGCCACTGCACTCAAACATCTTAGGTTTCATCTTGTTTTTGATTGCCTACCGATTAGAAACATGTTGAGTTTCACCCTGGTTATAGTTATATTATTCTAGTGTAACAACAATCCTCTCAAAAGAGAAGAAAAACACATTACTTACTTTTTAATCTACTCTTTTTGCATTATCGATCTTCGAAATATGAAATTATAATCGAACGACTTGTGAGTTGTTTTTTGACGGGATCAAATGACTTATGAGCTTACAACATAATCACTTGTTAAATTGCATGAGGATATCACTAAACAAAATCTAAAGGAAGTCTATATTCTTATGGACCTTACCATCAAATTAGACGGGAATGTCATTAACCTTGTCTATATTCTTTTTCTGTGTGGAGGAGAGACCTTAGTTACATTTTGATGCTTTGAGAAGAATAAATTTATAATATTCTTCCTCAAGTTATATTCCCGTTTTAATATATAAGCCAGTATAATGATAAAATATCTGTTATTAACACCTAACATTGTTCAGTACACAAATTTCAGGTAGGTACATGCAGAGGTAAAATAAAGAGAGAAGTGCATATTTCAACCCCCAACTCTTGCCCTAATCTAATTTACGACCCCGAATTCCAATACCGTCTACATTATAACCCTGAATTCTTAAAACCGGTCAGGATTCAACCCTTCCCTCCCCGTTGACTGGTATTGACCTAGTTGACCGGTTTTGGCCCGTTGACCATCCAGTCAGCAAGCCATATCAGCAAAAAATTCAAAATTTCTAGACAAAAAGGGTAAAATAAAAAAATCTGTAAAATTCTAAAATCATATTCATATGCACCAACCTCAAGAAGTTGGCTTATATACGAAAAAAACATCTTACCGGCAAAGCTAGCACTTCAAGCTAGAAGTGTTGAACGCACTGCCAAATCCATACGAAAGGGGTGTCGTCTGCGTCATCTAGGATTGGAAGATGGGCAGGTCCACAAAGTCACATTGGTTGTCGTCCTCGAGCAAGTCGCACGAGCACGACATTCCTCCTGAGCCTGACCTCCATGCTGACGCGCGTTCCTCACATTGAACCTGGATACCTTGAGCTCAGATTCTACAGCACAGATCGGACAACAGCAGATGATGGAAGCGGCCCTGAGGGAGGATGCAGACTGTTAGTATACGTTGTATTTGTTTTGTTGTACGCGTTACCACATGTCCTAGTCTTTAGGATCTTTTAGACGTGGCCTGCGTGTTTCTTAGGGACATTAGTCGATCCCTCTCGTGTATATCAGGAACTCTGTAACACTTGTAATCACTGAGATCAATACAGAAACAGTTTTAGATATTGGTGTAGGTGACAGTTTCACCGCAAGGAGACCCTGGAGCGGGTGTAGGTGACGCAGTCGGACGTGGACATGGACAACATAAGGGCGGCCTACCAGAAGCAGTTCGCTTGAGGACGTTGTTGCCGGTAGCACGCACAGACACTTCGAGGCTCCTTCTTCCAGTGATGGTTGTACGTCATGTGTGTGCCTCAAGCCGAGGAACAGCGCCTGAGCAGCGTGAGGAACTGCCACCGAGCTTAGACGGCATTGGCCCAGCAGCGGCGCTGTCCTCGCAAGACCGTTGACGGCCACGTAAATGCGTTCCCGCCGGGGCTGTCGCACGCGAGGCTCAACAGCAGCAGCAGGAGCCGCTCTGCCTCATCCTCGTCGAACTCCGGCGGCGAGTCTCGGGTCGGCGACTCGAGGATGCGTCCCCGCTAGCACCATGGCGCTTAAGTTCTTTGATTGTATTGGTTTCTATTCTCGTGGTGGGCGGTGTGAGGAAATCGTGGGTATTTGTGAGTAGGAAATCATGGGGACTGGTTTTGGAGTTGGAGTCGTGTACACTACGTTTGACGGACGAAAAAAAACTGAACAGAAAACGTTTGACGGACGAGAAAAACAGTTCAGCCTTGCGAGAGCTCTGCCAGGCTATGGGCCGGACTTGGCCCATCCGGCCGAACGAGCCTGCTCGCCTCGCTCGATCTCAGCCGCGTATGCAAGGGAACGCTCGTCGTCTACGGAAAAAACAGAGGAAGGAAACGTTTTTTACTTATGGGTGGCGTGGGGGTAATTTCTGGCAACTTTACGGTAAATTTCATGACGGAAGGGCGGAAGCACTAATCATTTTATTAATAGGTATAGATTAAAAGAGCGAACACCCCGTCAGATGTACACCGGTTAATTATCACCATTTGATTATGTAAATCAATGAAATCTAACCCACCAGATTAATCCAATGAGATAACACGGGTGCAATTAGCAATTACTGTAGGCGGACTACTCTGCCGGCGGACGAAAATTTCCGCGACCCGCTTCCGCGACTTCCCCATCCGCAAATCGCGCGTCCCCGAATCACACAAGCTCCCCTCCGGGTGGCATCTTATCGCACCGGCACAGGTTCGCCGCTCGCCTCTCCATCAACCCTAGCCCATCATTCGCTCCGCAGCGGCCCATGGAGTTCGGCTTCCGCGCCAGCGACAGCTGGCCGGGTGGCTCCCCACCGGCACGATTTTCCCATCCGGCCACGGCTACACTGGTGCGCAGGACACGCAAGGTAGGCACAGCCAGAACACAACCTGAGTACATACCCTACAATGCCTGAATTCTTGACGCTCTCCGTCCCTCCCGCGCAGCAGGGCCTTTGCCGCTGCCGTTCAACTGGGAGGCGACGCGGCGAGAGCATATCATTCGCGAGGAGGTGAAGTGGCGGCTCATCGAGGAGGAGGCGTGCCATGAGTTTGAGGTCAAGGGCGATCTCGCCTTTGCCCACGCCCCCACGGGGGTTGGTTTCAGGCCCGACACGTTCTTCGCCTCCGATTGCTTCATGCCGCCACCGCACGCGCCGATGCCGATGCACCCGTTCCCGCACGCGCCGCTGGTGCCTTCCGAGGAGTTCGGGGCCTGGCAGGGGCTTGGGGAAAGCATGCCGGTCCTCTGTGAGGAGAGGAAGTTGTCTCCGTCGTGGCCAAATCCGGAGCACAAGCTCAATCTGCTTGAGCTCGAGCCCTCCGGGAGACCCAAGGTATGTGGGCACAAATCTTCTTCAGATTGTTCAGGTAAAGTCATTATCATCGTCGTACTGCGGCTGCACTTCTTTTCCAGATTCGTCTTGGAAAACCTCTACCTGCCTCAGAAGTCAGAAGTACCTTCTCTATCTCTGTTGTGTCATTTCAGAGTCACGCACACCATCTGTTCTGAAGTTCGTTTCCGGATTCGGCAAATAAAAATTGTTACCTGCCTCAGAAATTCCTTCTGTATTCCTGTTCATTTCAGAGTTCTACACACCTCCTGTTCCTTTTTAGCTTAATGTTGCTGTACATTTTATGTTTGTTTCACTTGTCCGATTAGACTTAACTTTAGCAGCAACTTTCTGTTTTGTGGAAAGTTCTAGATTTCTCATCAAGTCATGCATAAACGATCATGTGGCCAATTCTTGTTATCTTATCTAGAGGAAATATTTCTTTGCTAATTCAATGGAACACCAAGAACATCGTTATGATAGATCCAGACAATCTCTATGATCCATCGAGAATATTGCCCTTATATGATTATTAGGTAGATGGTGTGAAATTGAGTGGAAAAGAAAGCATTCTTTTATACAAGAATGGGTGACAATTGAACAGGCTATAGATTCTTGTCCACACGGTTTGGTGAAAGTTATGAAGTTATTTTTGATGGTGATATTGCTTACGTTTTTTGCCCCTTTGATATTGCTTACTGGGTATATCAAGGCTTGGATCAAAATTAGAGTTTGGAAGGATGGTGATGTTTTCCCATTGATTCTATTTGTCTGCATTTATTCATTTGATTGGTATCCGTATCAGTAGAGTACAGATATACTTTTGATCATGAGACATAGTTTCAACTTTTAACCACGCAAATACCCATAACATGCTATTATTCTAGAGCAGCAGGATGTTATTACTGTTGGATATTAAGATCTTAAAGACTAACTGTAGCTATTATGTTTCTAAGGTTTAAGATTAAGAATTAATCTTAAGTGAAAATATCTGATGAGCTACAGTAGGGCGTTGGCTACTGTAGCTAGCTACAGTTCTACCTACTCCTGCTGAGCTGCCCTGATCAGGGGCAGCCCCTCTCCAACCAGGTGGAGGTTCCCTGGTGCACTGTACATTAAGATAATAGAGAGGGAAGAGGATAAGAGATAGGTGTGGCCGGCTGCTGCTCTGAGGCTAACACACGCACAAACACATCCACCTCTCCCTCTCTCTCAAGAACAAGCTGCTGATCAAGCTTGCACAGGAACACTGGGAAGAACCTTCACTGCCACCTAATCAGGTTTCTAGGTGGTGTTGATTTAGTAAGGAGATGGCAGGACCTTCAGATCAAGGTACATACATCTCCTAGTCATTTTTAGTGGCTCAGACTTATGCTAATGATCCTGGAGAGTTCCAACAATGTCACCAGAGCCACTAGCTTTAAGTTTGAGCCCTACAAGCTCTAGATCATGCTTGATCTGTTATGTTTAAGCTAAGGGATCAAGCAATTCTTCCTATTCATGGCTGTTCAAGCTTGATCTGATTTATTTTAGCCTTAAATATTTAAGGACCTAGCCCTAACAGATTAAAGTGAGGCTCTTGGGTTTTCAATTGATAATGTTAAAAGGGGATTAAAGTGTTTAAGTAACTTTTTGAGTAAAATCCCCAAATTTTAAGAACCCTAGAATAGAAATTCTTCCTTTTCCCTCCTAATAAATATCAAGGGTTTCCATTTTGATGTCAATTAAGGGGGGCTGAAGCACCTTAAGTGAGAATCCCCAATTTTGTGGAACCCTAGAAGTTAAGATTTCTCCTTCCTCTTCTTATTATGGGGCTGTGGTTTCGATTTGTGTAAGCATTAAAGGGGAAACATATTAATTAAGCATGCATATTAAAGTTTTCCCCAAAATCTGAAACCCTAGCCAAGGGAATTTAGCATTGATGTTTTGGTTTCGGTGATGTGAATTAAGATGGGGATTGACTAATTTGGAGCTAACACTAATGAAATCCCCAAATAGCCGAAACCCTAATTCCCAAATTTTCCCAATTTTGGTTGAACCCTAACCCTAATTATGCAATTTCCCAAATTAGGGCAAACCCCAGTCCCGATCTAATGAACTAAAGGCAGCAGACGCTTACCTTATGGGCTCCATTGTTGTCGGACAGCTACGACAGTGCCGGAGCCACCATCTGATGCTGCCAGGCGTACTCGAGCTTGCGCTCGAGCAGCCAGGCCGTCTGCTGCACCAGCCGGTGAAGCTGCTGTCCTCCTCGCGTGCTTGTCACCGCTGGAGGCCTGCTGCCGTGTCGGATATGGCGTCGCACGCAGCTGCCGCTGCGGGGACGCCTGCGTGTGCTTGGCTACATCGCAAAGGGACGCCAGCAAGCACCGCTCGCACGGGACTCCAACGAGGGATGCCCACCGGCGCCGCCCTTTGCTCGATCGGGTGGGAAGGAGAAAAGGGAAAGGGGGCGAGTGAGGCTTGGGTTCGGGGGGAGCCGGGCTGGGTGGCTGTTTTGCCCGCGGCTGCAGGCCGGTTTCGGCTGGGGCGGCAGACAGCCATGGCCCAGGCCAGAGAAAGGCCAAGGGTAAGGAAGACTGGGGTTGGGCCATTATTTTACCTGGCCCAGCTCAGCAAATGATTTGGTCGGAAAAAAAGGGTTTTTTTTGCTAAAGAAAATCTCTGTTAAGGGCAATAAATTTAGTAAAATACCAAATATTTTTTCCTGATAATGTTCACATTTTATGCAATAAAGTGAACTTTTTTAGGGCTAAATCTGATGTATAAATTATTATGGTTATTTTAGTAATTTAATCTTTTGAATATTTTAATGCTCATAATATTTTAGTATGTCATACTATGCCATGCTAGATTTATTTATGCTATTATGTTATTATGTTTAATTTACCTTTCTTTCATGGCATTTTATTTTGATGATGAAAGATTATTGTGATCATTATGGCATAGCGCTTCCGCTGCGAAATAAAGTCTAATGGATCCCCGAATTAAGTGCGGTTTTATGCTTTGTCATTCTGACAAAAGTTGTTTGATTGGCATTTAAACCGCAAAATTCTTTTATTGATCCGTTTCACTTCTAGCCAAAACTGATGTGAACCAGGTTAGTAGAAGAAACAAATGAAATGAGGATCATTAAAGTCTGGCTTTTATTTATCAATTTGGCCAAAGCAAATTGATGAATATTTGTCCACAAAATTTTGTTGTTCATTTTCATCTCTGGCCAAAGCTGATTTAAATATGATCAATAAAATTTAAATATAATGATGATGATGCTTACTAAAGCATTTTGAATTTTCTTTTGCAGCATCTAATGTCTCTCATATTGCTGGAATGCTTAATGGCATTGAGCAACTTAATGATAGCAATTATGCTACATGAAAGGAAAAGCTTGAAATAATGATGGCCTTACTCAATATTGATTATGCTCTCCTTAATGATCCTCCTGAGGCACCTAAAGAAAATGATGAAAATTATGATGCCCTCAAGAAGGATTATGATGTTATGAAGGCCAAGTGGGATGATTCAAATCACAAATGCCTTATGATGATAAAGGGTTCCATTACACAGAGTGTGAGGGGAGCCCTTCCTGACTGTGAAACAGCTAAGGGGTATTTTGCGAAAATTGAGCATCAATTTAAAGGGTCTTCTAAAGTTTATGCAACAAATCTCATTAGAAGACTAATAGATGAAAAATATGATCCCACTGGAAGTCTTCGAGAGCATATCATGAAGAAATGCAACATGGCTCCCAAATTCAAGACTATGGAAATGGAAATTTCTGATGGCTTCCTTGTGCATTTTATTATGTCATCTTTGCCCCAAGAATTATTGCCATTTATGATCAATTATAATGTGATGGATTTAAAGTGGGGCGTAGATGAAATGATGGCACGTTGCGTGCAAGAAGAAGAAAGGCTAAAGGCTGATAGAATTGAGCATGCTAATCAGTTCAAGGTTTCACAAAAGAAGAGCTACAATAAATTTGTGAAAAATTATATGAAGCCTAAGCCTAATAAATTTAAGGATAAAGGCCAGTCTTCTAAAAGTGCTCAACAAAAGAAGCCTGAAAAAGCTCCTAATGAGGAAGGGAAAGATCCCGAAGGATGCCACTTTTGTGGAAAAGGTGGGCATAAGCAAAAGGATTGCTTTGGCTTCAAGAGATGGCTCAAGGATAGAGGTACTGATGTAATTACTTTTGTTGAAGAATCCCTTTATGTTAATTATGCCACCAACACTTGGTGGATTGATTCAGGTGCAACAATTCATATTTCAAATTCTTTGCATGGATTCCATATGAGGAGGACCCTAAAAAGAGGGGAAAGAACCATTAGAGTTGCTAATGGTGTTGAAGCTGATGCCAAGGCACTTGAAGATTTTACTCTCACACTTCATACCGGCTTCAAGCTTCTACTTCATGATGTTCTTTATGTACCCTCGATGAAACGGAATTTAGTTTCTGTTTCATGCTTAGATGATGATGGTTATGCTTGTCACTTTGAGAATGGTCGATGTATAATTATGTATGACAGTAATAATGTTGGTCTTGCCTTTAGACAAGACAAACTTTATGTAATTTCCCTCTGTGATGATGTGAATAATGTGGGTTCTACCTCGAATATGAATGTCAGTATCAAACGCAAACGTAATGATAATGAGACTTCTTCAAAATTATGGCACTATCGGTTAGGCCATATTCCGAGGGGGAGGATTGAGCGTCTCATTGAAGATCAAGTTCTTTCTTCTCTCAATTTTTCGGATGCGAATGTTGATCATTGTATCAACTGCATCAAAGGAAAATATGTCAAGCAAATTAAGAAAGGTGCAAACTGAAGCACAGGAGTTTTGGAATTAATTCACATGGATATATGTGGTCCGTTTAATGTGAGATCGGTGGATGGTTTTAATTCCTTCATAACATTCACTGATGATTTATCCCGCTATGGATATATTTATCCCATTAAAGAAAGAGCAGAGGCATTAGACAAGTTCAAGATTTTCAAAGCTGAGGTTGAAAATTAAAGTAACAAAAGGATTAAAGTTGTGAGATCTGATCGTGGTGGTGAGTACGGCAGACATACTACTTATGGCCAAATTCTTGGACCGTTTGCAAAATTCCTACAGCAAAATGGCATTATGGCCCAGTATTCAGCACCGGGCGGACCTCAGCAAAATGGGGTGGCCGAAAGGCGGAACCGCACTTTTATGGATATGGTGCGAAGTATGTTAAGCCACTCCACTTTGCCGGTAAATTTATGGATGGAAGCCCTTAAAACAGCAGCACATATTCTTAACAGGGTTCCCAGTAAATCGGTACCTAAAACACCATATGAATTATGGTTCCCAGTAAATCGGTGCCTAAAACACCATATGAATTATGGACTGGGAACAAACCGACCCTGAATTATTTTCATGTATGGGGCTATCCAGCTGAAGCAAGGATTTTTAATCTAGTTATGGGAAAGTTAGACCCCAAGACAGTTAGTTGTCATTTTATTGGTTATCCTGACAAATCTAAAGCATATCGGTTTTATTGTCCAAATCAGGCAACAAAATTTGTTGAAACAAGACACGCTGTGTTCTTGGAAAATGATATGATGAGGGGGAGCATAACACCCCGGGAAATAATTTTGGAGGAAAAACAGGAATATGTCCCGACTCCGATAATTCAAGAACCTATTTTCCCGGTGTCTGCTGATGTTGCACCTCCTGTTGAGAGGACCATTAATGCAACGCCTGCTGAGACTCCTGTGACTGTTTTAGATGTCACACCCGATGATGTTTCTACTGAAAGTTCTCAGCAGCCTCAAATTGTTCATGATGTGCCAATTAATGAACCTCTCAGAAGGTCACAGCGGACTAGAAAGCCTGCTATTCCTGCTGATTATCTCACTTACACGAGTGAAGATATGAATGAGTCGGTGTTGGATAATGATCCTACATCATTTAAAGAAGCCATGCAAAGTGAATTTTCGTCCGAATGGCTTAATGCTATGAAAGATGAAATGAAATCCATGAGCACCAATGAAGTTTGGGACTTAGTAGAAATTCCCAGAGGAGCCAAAATAGTTGGATGCAAATGGGTCAGTAAGACCAAATGTGACTCCAATGGGAATATCGAAAGGTTTAAAGCAAGGCTCGTGGCAAAAGGCTTCACTCAAAGAGAAGGGATTGATTATAAAGAAACATTTTCGCCCGTCTCTTCTAAAAACTCATTCAGAATAATTATGGCACTTGTGGCCCATTATGATCTGGAGCTACATCAGATGGATGTCAAAATGATATTTCTAAATGGTGAATTACGTGAGGATGTATACATGGCATAACCGGAAGGTTTTGTTATGGAAGGAAATGAGCATTTAGGATGTCATCTCAAGAAATCCATCTATGGCTTGAAACAAGAGTCAAGGGAATGGTATCTTAAGTTTGATGAAGTTATAAGGAAATTTGGTTTTGAAGAGAATAAAGTGGAAAATTGTGTTTATGTCAAGTTCAGGGGGAATAATTTTATCTTCCTGATAATGTATGTTGATGACATACTTTTAGCCAGCAGTGACAAAAATATGCTGCTGGAAACTAAGAGGTTTCTATTCTCGAAATTTGATATGAAGGAACTCGGTGAAGCAGCTTATGTTTTAGGAATTGAAATTCACCGAGATAGATCCAGAGTGATCTTGGGGCTATCTCAGAGAGCATATGTTGAGAAGGTACTGAAAAAGTACAATATGCATAAGTGCTCAGTCTCGCCTGCTCCTATTGTTAAGGGCGATAAATTTGGGACGTTCCAGTGCCCAAGAAATGATTATGAATCTGCGCAGATGAAGTCAATTCCTTATGCCTCAATTGTTGGAAGTATTATGTATGCACAAGTGTGCACTCACCCTGATTTAGCATCCGTAACTGGGATGCTTGGCAGATATCAGTCTAATCTAGGTCTGGATCACTCAAAGGCTGCTAAGAAAGTCTTGTGTTATTTGCAAGGCACTAAAGGCCTCATGCTCACATATAAGAAATCTGATAACCTCGAGGTGGTGGGTTATTCAGATGCTGATTTTGTGGGGTGTGTTGATACTAAAAAATCCACATCAGGTTATGTTTTCACCCTCGCAAATGGAGCTATATCATGGAAAAGCTCCAAACAAACTGTCACTGCATCGTCGACAATGCAGGCAGAATTTATGGCATGTTTTGAGGCTACCGGGCAGGCAGTATGGCTGAAGAATTACATCCCGGGTCTGAGAGTGATTGATAGCATTTTCAGGCCAATCACACTCTACTGCGATAATCAACCCGCAGTAATATTTTCGAGTAACAACAAGTCAAGTGATGCTGCCAAGCATATTGACATTAAGTTTCTTGTTGTTAAAGACAGAGTCCAGGATCAGACAATTAATGTCAAGCACATCAGTACTAAATTGATGTTAGCGGATCCGCTCATGAAAGGCTTACCACCCAGTGTTTTCAGAGAGCGCATTACCGGTATGGGTTTGGTTGAAATCCTTTGATCCTGGCAAAGTTGGGACCTTTATGACACCATCTCCCCAACTGGGCTCGTTTTGAGATCGAGTGGGAACCATAGTCAATTGATTCAGCAGTACTTAATTGACTGTTGCAATCTATTGTCTTGGTGTACCATTTTATCAAGAGATGAGCCTGTAATGTCTGTAATGTTTACGATGCTTATGTAAAGGATTATGTAAATTAAGTTGATGGTTTATGTGAATAAAGTTTATGGAGCTCATAAGTTGAAGAAGTTTCATTTTGATATAAAGTGATGTATTACAGTCATTGGGTTCAGTGGCACTTGATTAGCCACTGCAATCCTTTCGTCTTGATGCATTACTTTGTTGAAAAATGAGTTTGTAAATTTAGTCTTATGATCAAGGGGGAGAATGTTGGATATTATGATCTTAAAGACTAACTGTAGCTATTATGTTTCTAAGGTTAAAGATTAAGAATTAATCTTAAGTGAAAATATCTGATGAGCGACACTAGGGCGGTGGCTACTGTAGCTAGCTACAGTTCTACCTGCTCCTGCTGAGCTGCCTTGATTAGGGGCAGCCCCTCTCCAACCAGGTGGAGGTCCCCTGGTGCACTGTGCATTAAGATAATAGAGAGGGAAGAGAATAAGAGATAGGTGTGGCTGGCTGCTGCTCTCAGGCTAATACACACGCACACACACATCCACCTCTCCCTCTCTCTCTCAAGAACAAGTTGTTGATCAAGCTTGAAGAACCTTCACTGTCACCTGATCAGGTTTCTAGGTGGTGTTGATTTAGTAAGGAGATGGCAGGACCTTCAGATCAAGGTGCATACATCTCCTAGTCATTTTTGTGGCTCAGACTTATGCTAATGATCCTGGAGAGTTCCAACAATTACATATGCACCTAATTAACTATTGCACTGAATGTTCATCTCAGGATCTTTCAACAAAAACGAAGGTTCCAAGGATGAAGAGGAAAGCAGATGCAAATGCTTCAGCTACTGTACCAAAGAAAGTACAGAAACTAGCCAAGGACTGGAGCTGTGAACTATGCCAGGTTTGTGCAACATGTGAAGCTGGTCTAAATGAGCATCTTGGAGGAAGAAAACATAAGGCGAAGTTGGCCCATTGTGGCGCCAGCAAGGCCATCAAGATGTCAAAATCTACTTGCAGACGACTAGTACTGGAAATAAGAACAGCACAGATCCTTGTGATGCACCTAAGAAAATATGCTTGTCAGTAGATGGTGCTCCACCTATCCGCCGCCGTCCCACGGCACTCAGGCCACTACTCCTCCGCTCGGCCGCTGCCCCACGGCCGCGGCCGCAGTTGTCGTCGCCGGCCGCCGCTCCTTTGCTCGGCTGCTGCCGCAAGGACGCGATCACCGCCGGCCTCTCCTGGAGCGCGGGTCGTCGCCGCTCAGCTACTGGCCCACGGACGCGGTCGCCCACACCCCTACAGCCACTGGCCTCTCCTGGAGCGCGGATCGCCGTTGCCGCCGCCATACGCGACGCAATGAGGCCCCATCAGGCGGCATCGTTTCCCGTGAGCTATGCTTCTCTGAATGGTCAGTACATGCTTCTCATATCTGTTCTCTGAATACATGATTCTCAGATTTTTTGATGTTGATAAAAGTCCCACTTCTGAAGATTCATGGTAACTTGCGTCAGAGCTTTGCATTGTATGCCTGAAAGAAAAATACCTGATTGCAAATATGGCGTTCGAGATAAAGAAAATGCATTGCCATGTTGTTGACATGAAATCAGAATATTCTTGTTCCTTTTTTTGCAGCGAATGCTACTGAACATGGTAAGGAGAGTCATGTACTGATTCAGATTCTTGGGCCAGGACAAGAATATGTTGTTTATTATGTCTAAATGAAAGGTGTTGCTAGATGTTTGCAAGCAAAGCTGCAGGTTGTATCTTTGTTCTGTTTTGATCGCCCTTGATGCGAACATTTTTTAGATGCAACTGATCCCAACTGTTAGACTATGAACATTTTTATATCTATTACATTTTTTATATCCCAACTGAACATTTTTTTTTCCCAATATCAATTACATGCTCAGGTCATTTCTTAGATGTCGATCTGCAAGTTTTATATTTTAAAGGATTTCATTTATGATAGGCTGTAGCTTACTGATCCCAACCGTTAGACTATGCGTGCCCATTGATGTGTCTTGTTGTTAAGGAAAGATCCAACCTATTCTTTTGATTTTAAGTTGTTGACATTCATACAATATTTAAGAATGGCAGATTAAATTTCTAACATGAGTTTATGATTTAGTTAGGTAAAATTTGGGACTTCTGTAGCTGGCATTTGCCGTACTAGGAGAGATGCTAAACTACTGTAAATTTGATGGTCAATATACTAAAGTCATAGTTGAATTGTATCCATTGTTTCGATAGAGTATATACCAATCTAAGATTTATTACATACGCACAAAATTGTAGAATTGTACATCTTACATTTTCTAATTGTAACTGGGTTTAAATTAAGGGAGATGTGCATTACATGTGCATGCTTACTAGACCGGTATGGTCTACAATGATCATTTACAGCCTCTCTTTTTTTCAATCTGCTAAAATTTGATTACAAAATTATGTTTGTGGTGGACGATATGAAGGTCGGAGTGGTGACACAGGGGTACGACGAAGAGCTTCTGAAGGACGGGGTGGTGGAGAAGAAGGTGAGGCTGATGGTGGAGTTAGGTGAAGGGGAGAGGCTAACGCGAAGGCCGGCATTGGCTAAGGAGAACGCCGCAGGTGCATTGGCAGACAATGGGTCATTGCAGACGGCGTTTGCCGAATTCTTCAAGGATTTGAAGCTCTTCAAGTGATCAAATAAAGGAGATAGCAACGAGTCTGATCGTGGATTGTATGAGCTTGAAGGTTTGCATTAGTTCCTTCTCCAAACTATTCCTTATGACTTGTGATGTTACTGGCTCATATATGATGCGGCGATAGTAGTTTTTTTTTTTTTAAAGGATGTGGTGATAATGGTTATGCTATACAGATTAGTTGCTTCAGCAATTATATTCTTGAAATGATGTGGCATAGCTAGCTGTGCCTCCAAATTCCAAACTAAAGTTGTAAGAAGTAATAACTGCAAGCATTCCCGAGAGAGAGTAGTTAGATGCAATGGGGTACATATGCCTGATTGAGTTTTGCCATTACAGAGTTTCAAAACATTCTAGAATAAGTTGTGGGTCTAAACCATCCCATAGTTTGAGAACATCAAATTCTACGTCGGTAATATGTCCATTTGCATGCTCCGCAAAAAGAAAGAAATACATTTATGCAGTTTGTTTTGTGCACTCCTCTTCTTTTTCCCACATAACCCAAACTTATAGATTTAAACTGAAAAATGCATGCAACTATATATGTCCACGAATAGTCTTTTAGAATTTTTAAAAATTACACATATGTGGTCCGCAAAAAGAAAAAAATACATTTACACAAGATCTTATCATATATTCCTCTGTAGCTCAATTTTTCAGAATTTGAGCAACTCGACGCCGCCTCGGTCCGGTAATGCAAATCCCCTTTGCCTCCTCTGCTCTTAGTCATTGTTTATCATAGCACTAATTCCTTGACTTCCAGCAATAGCCCAATAGTTTTTCATAGGGTGAGAGATCCTTGCCAAAAAGTTTATCCCTGGCTGCAAGTTGACAATCAGAAATGACCACTGTGCACGGTAGTTGGACTGAGCATTGAGTCTGCTATCCTAATGGTAATGTTTTGTATATACCAGAGCTAATCAAACAAAGATATGCAGTTGCATCGTGATAAACATTGGGTTATTAGTGATTTCTGGTCAACTGTTGTGATTATATGGTTGATGTTAGAAAACAATACACCACTTTTTAACTCAGCAATACACCATTTGTTACTGATCCAGTAGACCACTATAACTTGATTTTCTCGTAGTGATATAATATCATATTGTTTTCCTTGGAAATGATGCCAGTCCCCAACTTAGATCATGTAATATTTTTCATGTATAATGATACTACTTCAGTTACAAAACAAATTTGTTCACAATACATGTGTGTGTGCCTTTGCTTACATAATAGAATTATGCAATTCATGTCAAATGTTCAAGATAACTATTTTATGTATGGATGCGACTGATATGCTATCTAAAATTTCTTTGTATTTAGTTATGCTATCGGTAGAGATGTGCATTGCATGTGCATGCTTACTAGTATATTATTACATCCAAACCATTGCCAAAGAGGGATATACACCAAGTTCATCATGTTGTGGCTTTCTTCCTCCCACGCCGTGCAATACCTTTTGCCTCCCCTTTCCATTTACCAAACTAATATGATGTCAAATGTTGTCAACGCCATCACTCCTTGAATTACTAAACTTGTCAAACTTATATTCCTATGACATTGGGTTGAATTGTGATGAATATTGGATATTATATATAATTGATGTTATGGATTGATGAAAGTGTGGATGGATATGTGATGAATTTTGTGTTCCTTTATATTGTATTTGTTATGCTTGTTTTTTCCAGGGGTTGGCTAGCATTTCTAGAGGCTAGCCAGGAAAATAGGGGAGCTAGGTTGTCCTGGAAAGGAGTATTGTTAGCCCAAACGGTTCGGTTGCCGGCCGCCGGAATGAGCTCGCTGAAGAACCTCGGTGTCGAGCAGCATGGAGGAGGAGAAGCGAAGTGTAAGATATTTTTCTAGGGGGCTTTCTCCCTTTTCGCTACTCTTGACTGAGAGCGTTCCATTGATATTTATATGCACAGTATAGGGTAATAGTAAAACTACCTATCTACCCTAGACAAGACTACTCTCTATGACGCAGCAGAGAGTGTCACTATTCCTACTGCTACGCACGTCTTGCATCAAGACTTTCTTGGCCAAGACGTGTGAAACGAGCCACCCCATGTGCGCCGCACATGGGGCCTTACACGGGGCCACCCTGTGTACAGCTGTACACAGGGGTTGCCGGGAGACAGCCTTGCCGGGAGACGGGGTTGAACCCAACATCCTCCCCCTCAACCCTGTCGCCGGGGTTGGACATCGATGATCCCGATCTTGTCGCGCAGTTCCTGAAACCAGACGCGACCAAGAGCCTTTGTCAGGATGTCGGCCTTCTGCTCACCAGTCCTGATGAACTCCACATTCACCATGCCTTTATTGACAGTCACGTATGAGGTGATAGTGGAGATCGATGTGCTTGCTGCGGTCATGCAGCACTGGATTCTTGCAGAGAGAGATCGCTGACTTGTTGTCGACGAGGATGAGCGCAGGGGTTGTGTCCTGGTTCAGCATCCCGCTGAGGAAGCGAGCAAGCCAAACGCCTTGACAAGCCATTGTCGCTGCCGCGATGTACTCCGCCTCGCACGAAGACAAGGCGACAACCTTCTGCCTCACCGATTGCCAGCTGACGGGGCTACTCCCGAGAAGGAACAACATGCCTGAGGAGCTTTTCTAGGAGTCCACGTCACCAGCATGGTCAGAGTCGCTGTAGCCGACCAGCTTTTTGCCGTCGCCACGACGATACACGCATCCATGCGTGAGTGTAATCGCGATGTACCAGAGTAGGTGCTTGATGGCAGTGAGGTGATCGCCTGCTGGGGCTTCCATGAACCTGCTCAGGTACCCGACAACAAACGAGATGTCCGATCGGGTGTGTATGAGGTACCTGAGGCTCCTGATGATGCTGCGGTAGAGCATTGCGTCCACCAGCTTCTCGGGCCTTTCCACGCTGAGCTTCAGCCGTGCCTCCATTGGAGCTTGCACGGAGTGGCATTCAGACATGCCAGCTCACTCTAGCATCTTTGTGGCGTAGACCGCCTGCGTGATCGTGATGCGACTATGCTCCTGGTTCACCTCCAGCCCGAGGTAGTACCGAAGCAGCCCGAGGTCGCTCATGCTGAAGAAACGATGCATCTCTTACTTGAAGCGATTAACCTCGTCGGGCTCTGCCCCGGCAATGACCAGGTCATCGATGTTGATGCCGATGATGCGCAGCGTGTTCGCGGCGCCACGCAAGTACACGCCGTGCTCAGAAGCATTTCGTGAGAACCCAAGAGATGCAAGGCTTGCATCGAGCTTGGTGTTCCACACCCTTGGGGCTTGCCGGAGACCGTACATGGCCTTGTGTAGCCGCTATACGCCCTTCTCATGGTTCCTGGCAATGAACCCTGGTGGCTGGGAGACGTACGCCTCCTCGTTAGGGCCGTTGAGGAACGCCAAATTGACGTCCATGTGGTGTACCACCCACCCGCGGTGAGCAGCCATGATAAGGATGAGCCGCACGGACTCCAGCCTTGCCACCGGAGTGAAGACTTCCTCGAAGTCCACCCCCTCGCGCTGCATGTAGCCCTTTACGACGAGGCGCACCTTGTTCTTGACAATGGCGCCGTGCTCGTCCTTTTTCACCTTGAACACCCACTTTAGTCAAATGGCTCGGTGCCCTGCAGGCAGTGTGCTAAGTGTCCAAGTGGCGTTGTCATTGATCAACGCCAGCTCGTTCAGCATCGCGCGATGCCAGCAATCCTCTTGCTTGGCCTCCACGAACGTTGTCGGCTCCTCGCTGGTCATCAGATGCAGGATGTCATCGTCATCAATGTCCTTGTTCTCAGGCTGCTGCCTTGTCGCAGGCTCGCCGAGAAGATCCCCTAGGTGTCGGAACCTGTGTGGGGCGCCAACGTCGTCATTGGCGTCGAACAGCTCCGATCTTGCCGTTGTGAGGGTTCCGAACTGCCTCCTGGGAACCACCTCGCTTGTCGGCGTTGGTGTTGCCGGGGTCATAGTTCCTGACGTCACACTTCTCAGGAACTCCCTTCCCGGGGTTGACTTGTCGGACGTCACACTGCCCGATAACTCCCTTTCCGGGGTCGATGTGCGGGACGTCGCGCTTGTCGGGGTAGCACTTCCCCCGCTTTCTGGGAACGTCCTTCCCGGGGTGCTGGAGTACATTGGGTACTCCACGACGAAGGAGCTGCTTGCCGGGGTGTGGCCGACCTGAGTCGTCGCGCTCTCCTGCACAGACTTGATGGTCGCCAGCATCATGGTCGGGACATGGCCCACCAGATGTGCTGCTACTGTGCCAACATGCACGGGCTTGTCGGACCTGAGCTTGTCAGGGACACCGTCTCCGGGACAACGGTTCGTGATGCCGGGACATGGTTTCCCCATGCCTGTGCCTTCATCGCCTCCCAGTCGATAGGGCCCGAGAACGTCGTTGTCGGGGGGCTACCTGTTACTAAAGGGATGGGTGCCGTTGACGGGCTCCATGTCTCTTGCACGGACTGGGTGGCTGTCGGGGCCATTGTCGCGGGAGGCGCTGCGCCATCCTGACCGGTCTCGACACTTGCCAGCATCATTGCTGGTCCACCGTCGATGTCAGCCTGGACGAAGTTTGCCGTGGCCGCTGCTGCCTTGTCGGCTATCCTTGTGCGACATGCCCAGGACCAGTGACCTGGCATGCCGCAGTAGTGGCACTTGCTGCGGTCGGCATCCTTGCCAGAACCACGCGCAGGCCCGCCCTGTGCTTGGGAGTGACCTGTGTTGCCCCCACGGTTGCCGCCGCTGCTCTGGGCACGACCTCTGTGTGACGCCCCCGAACTCGACCGTGCACTAATCATCCACGCAGCATGTACGACCAAGAATGGTGACTCACGGTAGGATATCACAACACAACTATATGACACAAATTTAAACATAAGTCTTTATATTAGAAGCTAGGGTCACGAGGACCCAAATACACAAGTCATGAAAGCAAATATTATCTGAGTACAGACATTATTAGACTAATTTTTGCCTTAAGAAGGCTAAGCATAACAACGACAACTGATCGAAAAGGCAAGGCCTCCTGCCTTGGACATCCGAACTACTCCTGGTCGACGAACTCCACGTAGTAATCGCCCTGGGGGTCTCCTGACTCCATGCACCATCGCCTGAATGCAGCAGCCGGGTAGAGGAAAAAGGTAGCAAAGCAACCATGAGTACTCATCCAAAGTACTCGCAAGACTTACATAAGATCTATGCTACATATGCATCGGTATCAAAGAAAAGGGATATATCAGTGGACTATACTGTATAATGCCAGAACAGAGGAGAAAGTCTCCATGTAACATAAAGGCCACCATCTTGCAGCAATAGACGAGAGGAGAGTTTTTGCAGCAAAGGAAGGAGTACGAGCGTATATGATACCAACTAGTAATTAACTTAGCATTACAATACCCTAAGATCCTTCCTCGACTCCCTGCGAGAAAAGATCCGCGGGCATTGATAAAGTATTTATTCAACTATCTGGTTCAAGTTGTATAAGATCGGGATATTCTCATATATCCAAGCGTCCTGTTACCGTGGACACGGCTATTCGAATAGTTTTGTCTTCCCTGCAGGGGTGCACCACATAGCCCGATACGCTCGATTACCTCTGGCCGGACACACCTTTATGTGGGTCGGGTCCGGCCTCAAATAATCAACATGCCATAATCCTACCTAGACTCCGCAGAGAGGTCCCCGCCGGTCTACATCCTAAGCGCGAAGGGGTCATGGACCGATCGCCCTAAGCACTCTGGGTCGTTGTGTGCAGGGTGAATACCAGCGCCACCTCTGTCCTGGATGGCATGATCCGCCCCGGCCACAATGCTTTACTGGACGTCTAACAGAGCTTTCGGAAGAATCGTACGATGCCGAGGGTCCCATATACCATTATCTCACGTATTATGCCAATGGCAACTCGGAACAAATACCCAGAACTTGTTTAGTCTTGTTATTTCATCTACTCTCGGACTATGCCCAGGGGCCAGGCCCACCTCTATCCTGGATGGTCTCAACCTGCCCTGTCGCTCCGACGTAGGAAATGTTTTCATGTCGGCTATCGGGACAGATCCCGAGCTACCACCACATCCGGGATGGTACCGCTAAACAGCCAGCCACCACATTGTCGCCAGTGCTCTCCGGGCCAGCCCGACTTTAACACATTATCACTCGTGGGTACTCTTGGAGCCGACCCGACTTTAACAGTTTAATAGTATAAATGTATCCGTGATCATCTCCTAGAGGGATCACGGCTCGGAAATCTAGCTAGCAATACGAACAAGGGTGAAGGGCCAATGGATGGAATATCAGCATAGCTAAACTAGGCATGCTAGGACAACAGGTAAGCAGTTGTAACCGGCGACAAAATCAAGCTATGCATCAGAATAGGATGTACCGGACAACATCGGTGACAATACCTAATACATGAATGTAGAGAGAAAGAATAGGCGATATAGAAATGATCAAGGGGGTTTGCTTGCCTGGAAGCTCTGCAGAAGGAAAGGATGGATCGACGACGACGTAGTCGTACCCGGTGGCGTCAGCGGTCACGGGGTCTACCGAAGAAGAAGGAGGGGGAAACAAATGAACAACGGAGCAAACAAATCCAACAAAGATGCTACAACACGGCAATACATGTTGGTGACATGCTCTAATGCATTACTACGCATTTTAATGGAAACAGGAATATTTTCCCAGTTCCAAGCACTATTCATTTAGCAGTTCTGGTAGCAAATGTTTAATGTTCATCATGTTAGAGGGGTGTGGCAGGTATGTGGGTGGCATATTTATATTTGTTATATTTTTCTGATCGTTTTTCATATATAAATTATTTTCATCCGAATTACGTTTATTTTACATGAATTTCTAAAGTGTAAATGATTTTCTGGAATTTATTTTAATTCGAAATTAAATGCAAAAAATGCTATGTGCACCCAGCACAGCGTACACAGAAGTGCACACAGTGGCTGACAGGTGGGGTCAGTTGAGTGAGTCAACTTCCCAGTCAGCACCCAGTCAGCAGAGGCTGACATGTGGGCCGAGCCAGCTGAGTCAGTAGCTGACTGGATCAACCATATCCACTGCAAGAGTGCCAGGGGCCCCACATGTCACACACTGCAGGGTTAATCAAGGTTAATTTAAACCTAGTTAGATTAGTTAGCGGGTGGGGCCGGCCTGTCAGTGGGACATTAGGTTAGTTAATTTGTCCTTTAGTTAATCCCGTAGTTAATTAGCACTAGGGGCCCAGCAGTCTGTGGCGCAGAGACCAGTTAGCGGCTTAATTAAGCCGGACACATCAGCCGGCCGGCATTTAGCTGCCGGCGACGGCCAGAGACTGTGGAGCCGTGCGGGATTTCCCTATGGGCCGCGCCTTGACGAGCTGAGGCCACCAGGAGGTAGCCCTCGCTCGTCCGCGTCCAATGGTGGTGCTGGTTGGGGCCAGGGAGGGCCGTAGCGATGGCGGCGTCTACTGGAGCGGCGCCGGAGTTCGGGCGAGCATGGATCTAGTGCAGTAGCGAGCAACTCGACTAGCGTGAGGCATCTACGGAACCTATGCAAGCTAACTAAGCATTTGGACGCGCGCGTGACCAATGGGTCACTGGAGATTCGTCGAAGACGAGCTCAGGTGGCGATGAGCTTCAGCTCACATGGCATCAATGGCTACGGGCATGGAACAGAGCAGGGCAGAGAGGGGTTTTGCGCGCGAGCTCATCGTGAGCCTGTAGGTGTGCTCAGCGTGCTCGGGGAGGGCTCGATGTGAACGGAATTGTCGATGGCGATGTGCGGTGGCCGAGGAGGAAGACGAGGCCGCTGTGGTCGGTGCAGAAGCATGGAGCTCTAATGGCTTGATGCAGATGACGAAGCGATCGACGGCAGAGTGGACAGACACATTGGGGTGCGCGGGGAGACCGGTGGCCACGTCTATGGCGGCGCCATGGCGATGAGTGCGTCGGGTGCGCGCGCGAGGGAGCGAGGCGACGCTAGGAGAGGGGAATGGGGCTAGGGTTTCTGCCCAGGGCACCAGTGGCCTCCTTATCCATCGCGAAGAGGTGATGGATGTCTGGCGCGTGGTGATCCGCAAGCGTGCGGCCTCGCGCACTCCACGCCATGGCTTCGGCCACAGCCGGGTGGGAGGTAGGAGAAAGGCCTAGCGTGCTGGGCCAGGCCGCACTATGCTGACTAAGGCCCAGGTGAACAGGTGTGCTTTTCCCTTTTCCCTTTATTCTTTTTCTGTTTCATATTTTGCTTTCTGTTTTCTATTTCTTTTAGCCTCAATTGATTTTTGTAAAAGGTGAAACTTGTCACATAAATGCAATGCATTATTTTGGAGTTGTCCAAAGGGTTTGAGATTATTTAGAGTTCATTTAAAATAGGTTTGGATTTAAATGGACTGGTTTAGTGCTGCTGGTTATGTGTTCTTGATGCTAGGGTCAATTTGGGAATCCAAATAATGTTGGTTTTATTTTTATAATTGCTTTGGGATTATTTGCAAAATTATGAACACTTTTGTTTCACTGTTTGAGGAAACACTAATTTGACTTGCATTTGAAATTGAATTTGAATATTGGATTAATTCCTAAATGCAATTTAATTTAACATGATCATGATGACATGGCACATTATCTTGGTTAATGACAAGGGTTATAACTGGGGATGTTACAACTCTCCTCCTCTAAAGAAATTCTCGTCCCGAGAATTAAGAGGCAGAAGGAAACAAGGCGGTGTTTTCACGCACAAAGTCATATCCTAGTTGTTGGTCTAGGAACCACTATGCGACCTTTGAAGAACAATGTGCCTTGATCAACGAGGGTGAAGCCTGAGGAATCACCCTCAGGACAATCACGTCTGATGGGCTGCATTGCAGAGTCACGATTATCAAGAATGAAGTCTGAGGAATCACCCTCAGTACGATGAGGAATCACCCTCATTAAGATCACTCTTGATGTGTTGCACTGCAGAGTCATACAGTTGCATGGTCCTAATGTTGCGTCCAAACTTTAGCGGAATGTGTCCCAACCAATCCATGTTGAGTAAGACGTCTATGTTGGAAGTGTGACGCCCTGATTTTTCAAACTTTTTCTTTTCAAAACTTTTCTAGTTTTATTTGCAATTTGTTGGTTTTAAAATCAATTGGTTGAACTCTGGACTTGAGCACACTTTCATTTTTCTCCCCAAGTGTGCCAAGGCTCTCATAATCTCTCCACAACCCTGTTGGATCCAAACCCTAATTTTTATTCCTCCAAGATAATTCACTTCCTTCTTTGGAAATGCTCATCTTCACTATGGGTTGTAAAGCAACCTATATTTCTATTGGTCAGAAAAATCCCAAATTAATAGCACAACTCCCTGAGATCATCTACTCCCAAAATCTCCAAAAATATTTCATTGGCCAGTACAAAATTTTGCCCAAATAATTCCTTTTCCATTCTGGACAGAATTGGCCTTTGTGAAGCAACCCATATTTCCATGATTCATAAAATTCTCAAATTAATCCCTGAGATACTCACTACTAGGAAAAGGGCTATAGATGATATGAACATTAATGGCGCACCATGTATGTGGTGCACCACTGCTATATAGCAGTGGCGCACCAGATACAGGTGCGCCATTATTGACATATTACTAATGGCGCACCTGGTGTGTGGTGCGCCATTAGTAGTTTTGAAAAAAAAATTGTTAGTAATGGCGCACCATGGGATAGTGCGCCATTACTAGTTGACATAGTAATGGCGCACCACACCCACCGTGCGCCATTAGTAGTTTTGAAAAAAAAAAATTGTTAGTAATGGCGCACCAGTGGACAGTGCGCCATTACTAGTTAAACTAGTAATGGCGCACTGTCCACTGGTGCGCCATTACTAACAATTTTTTTTTCAAAACTACTAATAGCGCATCACACATCAGGTGCGCCATTAGTAACCCTGGTGCTAAATGCACCCCCCCCCCCCCCCCCCCCCCCCCTCGTGGACCGCCTTTTCAGTTTTAAAAAAATATAAAAAATGATGGAAATGTCAAAGATATAAAAGAAAATAAGTTTCCCATGTGATATGTGGTCTAGTTGTTGGGAAAATTTACAAATATGAATTTCGACTTTATTTGCAAAATCTCTCTGGAATTTAGTAAAATGGGCATAACTTTTGCATACGAACTCGGATTAAAAAGTTTTTTATATGAAAAATCATCTACTCGAAAAGTTACATCCGAATTTAACTGGGGGAACCCCGTTAAACATTTTCAGAATCCCAAAAAACCTAACAGAACGAAAGATACGGAGCTTTTAAGATCTAGATGGCAAAAAATGGAAAAAAAATTCAAACTTACTAGTGGCGCACCATTTGCTAGGTGCGCCACTAGTAACAGAAAAAAAAATTGGTTTCAATTTTTTTTTAAGATTTTTATTTAAAATATGATACGTAATATGACCGGGAAGTTTGAAATATTTTTTCAAAATTTCATCACACTCATGAACATGAACAAAGTCCTAGACATCTACAAGGTTTAATAGGATTGATATCATAGATATATCAACAAGTGCCTATGAAGTGAGCTGGTGCTGGGGTTGGATAGAACTGCGAAGTTAAGCGTGCTCGGGCTGGAGTAGTGTGAGGATGGGTGACCTTCCGGGAAGTTTGACCACTTAGTGCGATTTGACTTGAGATTAAGCATATTGACCCGAGATTAAGCCATAGTGACCCGAGATTAAGAAAAAATCAGAAAAAAAATCAGAAAAACAAAATTTTAAAAAAAAATTGAAAAAAAAAATTTGAAAAAAATTCCACTAATGGCGCATCACCCACTAGTGCGCCATTAGTATGCCAAAGCACATGGGTACATATGGCCCCCTGGGAGGCATACTAATGGCGCACGGTGGGCTATACTAATGGCGCACGGTGGGCTATACTAATGGCGCACTGCGTGGTGCGCCATTAGTATACCAGATACTAATGGCGCACCAGGGTGCGCCATTAGTATTTAATTCTAATGGCGTGGTGCTAGTGGCGCATCAGTAGTGCGCCATTAATAGCCAAAACAGGTGCGCCACTGGCAGCCGTTTTCCTAGTAGTGACTAGGGGTTATACCTTTCCACAATATCCAAGAATATCATCTAGTCTGGTGCAAATTTTCAGCAGAAATATTCTTGCCAGCATCTGGGCATTTCAAACCTCTGTGAAGGAAGTACAAGCTAGAAGTGTCCATTTGCTCTGAAAATTTTATGGTATCTTGTACCCACCAAATAACCCCCACACACCAAATTTCAGCTCCAGAAGATCATGCATGTGAGTGCATCTTCCTCAACAAGATTCTGGATCAGAGAATGGTTTACACATGAACCATGTTCAAAACTTGTTGAAAGTTGCTCAAATCTCTCCAGTCTGTACTCCTTCCTACCTAGAACACCCCAGACAACTCCATTGGCTCCATTCACAACTCATCTCTTCTCTGGATCTCTCTCTAGTTTCCAACCAGAAACTATTTTGGTTCAGTTCTTTGAATCCTGCCCAAGCTGATCCTAACCAAAGACCCAGGGTACCTATTTGAGGTCAGGTCGACACTCCAGACAAAGGGTGATAGGCGTGCGTGGCCTCCAGGTGCCAGCACCCGTGGTGATCACGAAGCTGTCGTGCCTGTGCGCGCGCTCTACGCACCGATCGCATCGGGCATGACCATTCCGGCCACCCCGCGTCGCTGTACCTTGTCTCGTCGTGCCGACATCGGGCGCCACCCACGTACCCCCTCCAGAAGCCTCCCCCTCGCCGGAATCACCCTCGCCAGCCGCCACCACAGTGCCGCACTGTTGCGCCCGTGCTGCCACTGTGGCCGCGCTGGCCGTCTCCTTCCTCGCATGCCGCCACCCCACGCATTAACTCGCCTACTCGCTCCCGTCACCTCGCCCTATGCTGCGACAGCCAGCTCGCCATCCTCACTCTGGCGACGTGGCCACATCACCGATCGGCTCCAGAACCTCCCTCCTGCCTATAAATAGCCCGCTTGGCTCATCCCAGCTCCTTAGGCCCTCTGGCCTCGCATCTCACCGAAGTACTGCCGCCGAGCTAGCTCCGCCCCCTCGCCAGCTCCGTCCACCCTAGCCCCGCCCAACTCCACCCACAAGCTCAGCAAGCTCCCCTGGTTCTCCTCGACCTCTTCCCCGATTGAACCGCTGCCAGAGTCATCGTCTCCGACGACCACCGCAACCAACCGCCGCCGGAGAGGAAGGTGACGACGCCGTCCGTCCATCTCTCGCCAAGCTACTGGTACGGGTGGTCTCGTCTCCGAGTGCTTGATCCATCCCCATCGTTCCCCGACCTCGCCATCGTCCCTATCGCCGGCGACCATCACCGGAGAACCACGGTACTCTGTTCCTTCTCTCCCTCCCTTTAAATCTGACAGTGGGTCCCACCCGTCAGCGACCCCGGCCCGTGCCTGAAGCGGTACAAGTGGAAGCGTCTTTCCACTTTACGCTTTCGACGTGGCCCGCTAGAAGATTTTCTATTTTCTGTTTTAATTCTAGATTTGACCAGCAACTTTGACCAGCCTTTTATTTTAAACCACAAGTCCAAATCAATTGATTCTTTTCGCAACAGTTTTGTATTGAGCCCCTTTATTTTCTGACCAAATTTGGTATTTTTCCAATGTTCACAGAATTTTTGGTCAAGAAAAAGGCTTTATGTGACATTTTCTTTTGATATTTACAAATATTTTTCATAGTGAAATTACTATGAAATTGAAGAGCAGGAGTTTGTTGATACTCCACTTGAGCAAGGCAAGCCACATCATCCATTGCATAATGCATAGCAATAGCATTGGCTTTATAATGGATTATTTTGCATGTAATTCAATTTAAATATGCCATATTGTTTGATATATTGTATAAACCCTGCCACGGTAGCTCATTTGTCCAACCTAGCTAATATGACCAGTAACTTTACATGTTAAATGACACTTTGATGGTTGATCATGTGCCACTGACCCGGACTTACCCATGAAGCCAGATCTGCTGGAATGGGACGGCCTTGATTTGGTCTGACTGCGTGCTCTTTTACTGGTACCACCAAAGAGGGGAGGTTATGCGTGCGTGCTTCCCTGATCAGGTAGACGACGATAACCTTGTGAGCCCAAGTTGAGTTGTTTGTTGGCGTCCCCGTTTGGGACAGTTTAGTTTGGCCACGACGGTGGCAGGTGTCAGGAGTGACACAGGGGCACCCAGGGCATGACCCGGGACGGGGAATGATTGTCGGTGGTACGATAGAGGAGTCACGTGTTAGACAAGTTTTGTTGGACGAATGTCCATGGTGTGGGTAAAGTGCGTAACCTCTGCAGAGTGTAAGAATCTATTCGAATAGCCGTGTCCATGGTATTGGACACAGTCCACACTAGGTCACACTGTGTGGTCAGCCATAATAATGATAGAAGAACTTGTCTTAAGCTTAGATGTGATCTGTGGATCACGAGTGTTCCGGGGGTCATGTTATGAACCCGGAAAAGAGTAAGTTGATAACCGGTAACAGTAAGTGAGCATCCTAAGCAATTAACCTATTCATTGCCATGCTGTTGTTTGCTGCACTATTTTAGTTGCTATGAGCTTGCGAGTACATTCCAAGTACTCACCAGGCGTATCATGCTAGATGCAGGAGAAGCCGAGGATAAAGATCCCGATGGTTCGTGCTATGCTAATTAGGTCGTGTCCCAGCAGTGTCCCTATGGGATGGAGTGTCCCACCTGATGTTCCGCTACGCCATAGTATTTCCCAGTAGTATTGAGGCCCTTGAGGTGTTCCATAAATAATGTAGATACTATCATAGCACGAGTAGTGCTTCTGACCTCACCACCCGATGTAATATCCGAGCTTGTACTTGTACCATATTAATAAATATTAGTTCTATTATGTTCCAAGTTGTTGTGTGTTTCCAGAAGACATGATCTTTGGGTTGGAAACTCTGGGTAAACCGGTCCTCTGAGCCAGGGTGCCACAACGCTTGGTATCAGAGCCACTCTGACTGTAGGACACCCTAGTTAACCACATGCTAGAACCCCGATTAGTTAGAGTCCTGGTGTGTGCGTTGCTTGCTGCATTTGTTTGTTGCATGGCATGCATTTAGTTTCATTGTTGCACTAATCGTTGGTCTTACGATTGTAGATGGCACCAGTTCCGTACCACCACCATCATGAGCCGGCACCGTTCACTTTTCCAGTACTGCTTCGTAGAGTCTGGCTTCGACTGTATCCAGTGTATCAGGTGTTCCGAGAGCAACTTGCAGATTCAGTGTACGAGTATCACGCCGAGGCTTTCCTTACTGTGAGTCCAGAGATTGGCAGCTACTCCCGCTCTTCCGAGGGCGGAACTGCTTCTACTCCCGATCTGGTGATCTAGTTTGCTGCTATGGAGGCTCTCACTGACTTGCGTTTCAACGAGGTCGAAATGCAGACACACCCAGGTTTCTTTCACTACCCCACCCTGTCGCCTATGACAGGGCGAGTCCTTTTTGCACCTGTTGATCCAGCGAGTGATTGTGCGACTGTTGTTTTATCCCGTTATCTAAATGCCAGTTATCGTATTATCATTTCCCTGGCTGAGGAGCAGACCCATGTCCAAGAGGCACTTGCAGCTGCTACTGCAGCACAGTCTCCTCCGCCTCCTGCATTTTCACCTTTGTATACACCGCCTGTTCCACCTCCACGTATGCCTGAGACTCCTTCTAGCTCGTTCGGACAGCCAGACACTTCATCTGGTATCCGGCGTGAGTCCCCAGCTAAGTGGGCCTCACTGCTAGCCACTCCAGCTGCTCCAATGCTGAGGCATCATGCTTCCTGTTCTTTAGAGGGAGAGCCCTCTTGTCAGCGTCGCCGTGTTTCCTTTGTCCCGGAGGACGTGGTTCACATCATCAGTTCCGATTCCGAGGCAGAGTCAGATGACGAGGAGTCTTCAGTTTGCCAGTGTCCGTGCCACCCGCGTGACTAGAGCGTATGTTTGAGTTCTTAGCGAGCATGCATCATAGCATCCTTGCATATGTCAACTGCCGTATGAGCAGTACCAGTCATGATAACCCCCTACTAGTTTACCATGTATGATGTTGGGATGCCTTGTATAATTATGTTGCTTATCTCTTTTTTTTTCTTGATGTTGTTTTCTTGGTGTCACATTTTCGTATTTCCCTTATGGATGTTGCTCATCAATTCAGTGTTTTGCAATGGGGGCGGATATAGGATGAAGAGGTGTAGCAATCAAGGCGGGGATGGAACTCCGGTTCGTCGATCCGCCAGACAGGCAGGATAACCGCTAGAAGATTTGCCACCTCCACCACCACAACCACCGACCACTCATCAGATCATGAGAATGTTTGAGGAAAAAAGAAATCAGGATCTTATGGAATTTCTAAAGAGTATGCAGACTATGGTTGGACAGAATCAGAACAATGGGACGCACTCCAAGCTGTCTGATTTTTAGCGTACCAAGGCACCCAGTTTTGGTCAAGCTGTTGATCCGATGGAGGCTGATGACTGGCTAAGGACAATGGAGAAGAAGCTGGAAATAGCTCACTGTAATGAGTCGGACAAGGTTCCTTTTGTTACTCACTACCTGGAAGGACCAGCAGCCATATGGTGGGATAATACAAAAACTGTATGGCCTTCTGAAGAAAATATCACCTGGGAGAAATTCAAGGAGGTGTTCCGAAGGTACCATATTCCCACCGGCATCATGAAGGTGAAGCAGAGGGAATTTCTTGCTCTTACTCAAGGTAACATGTCAGTTGGTGAGTATCTGAACAAATTTAATAATCTGGCACGATACTCCACCCATGATGTGTCCACCGAAGAAAGAAAGATACACCGATTCCTAGGAGGACTCAACCATGCCCTCCGTTGTCAGCTCTGCATGCTGGATTTTCCTGACTTCCAGACTCTGGTGAACAAAGCTTTCATAGCTGAACGGGAGCATAAGTCAGGATATGATGACCACAAGCAGAAGTTTGAACCCAAGAAGGACAGCCGCGAGCAGTGTACGCAGAAACCACGTATCTGGCAACCGGTTCAGTCTGAGTACAAGCCTACTTGGAATGGCATCAATAATAATAATAAGTCAAGCAACCAGGACAAGGCCTATGGCAAGCAGCTGATACTGGAAGATTGCCGACGCAACAACACTTGTTTCACTTGTGGACAAGGTGGGCATTATTCCAAGCAGTGCCCCACAAGGACCGGGAAGCTACAGTCCAACTTCAAGCCACAAGTCAACAATATTGGACGCCGCCCCAACCAGAACTACCGTCACGGCCAAGTCCATCATATCTCCACTGAGGAAGCCCGCGAAGCACCAGATGTGGTCTTTGGTATGTTCTCTATTAATGACATACCCGCAGTAATTTTATTTGATTCCAGGGCTTCCCATTTGTTTAATTCGCGGAGTTTAGCCACCATACAAAAATTTTCTCCTTCTCTTTTGGACAAAATCATGGTGGTACAATCCCCTGGCTCCATGATCAGAACAAATGTCATATATAAGGATCTGGAAATCCTGATGCATGGAGTTAAGTTTCCGGCTACCCTTATCACCATTGAATCCCCTAGACTGGATATAATACTGGGGATAGACTGGTTGACTCTGCATCAGGTCTGCATTAACTGTGCCAACAGGACGGTGACATTGGTTAACCCAGCAGGCCAAACAGTTCAGTTCATCGCTAGCAGAATGATGTCAAAGAAAGGGATGGCATTCAAGACCACAGTTACGGATATGAATTTGATACCGGTAGTCTATGAGTTTCCGGATGTGTTCCCTCAAGAATTACCAGGAATGCCACCCGACCGGGAGCTGGAATTTGCTATTGATGTTATTCCTGGAACCGCTCCAATATACAAGAAGTACTACCGCATGCCGTCCACCGACCTGGTGGAATTGAAGAAGCAGTTGGATGAATTGCTACAGAAAGGGTATATTTGTCCAAGCATCTCACCATGGGGATCACCTGTATTATTTGTCAAGAAGAAGGATGGCAGTCTACGAATGTGCGTGGACTATCGCCTGCTGAATGAGGTCACTATCAAGAATAAATATCCACTCCCTTGCATTGATGACTTGTTCGACCAGTTGAACGGAGCCCTGGTATTTTTCCAAGATTGACCTCCGAACAGGATATCACCAGTTGAAAATCAGGAAAGAGGATATTCCCAAGATAGCCTTTACCACCCGATATGGGCTATATGAATTTACAGTCATGTCATTCGGGCTGACTAATACTCCAGCTTATTTCATGAGCATGATGAACAAGGTATTCATGGACTTCCTGTACAAGTTTGTGGTAGTGTTCATCAATGACATCCTTATATACTCCAAGAATGAAGAAGAACACAAACAACACCTCTGTGCTGTCCTGGAGAGACTAAGGACCCACCGCTTGTATGCCAAGTTCAGTAATTGTGAATTTTGGCTAAGAGAGGTGGGATTTCTGGGGCACAATCTGTCAGAACAATGTATGGCTGTTGACCCCAGCAAGGTGACTGCTGTATTAAACTGGAAGACACCAGCTACAGTCACAGAAGTCCGCAGTTTCCTGGGATTGGTAGGCTACTACCGTCGTTTCATTGAAGACTTCTCTAAGATAGCCAAGCCACTTACAGAACTCTTGAAGAAGAATCACAAATTTGTCTGGACGGAGGAATATGACAGCAGCTTCATGGAGCCAAAGACGAGGCTAACCACGGCCCCTGTCTTAATTCTTGCAGATATCCACAAGAGCTTTGACATATACTGTGATGCATCCAGACGTGGGATCGACTACGTTTTAATGCAAGAAGGAAAGGTTGTGGCCTATGCATCGAGACAACTACGATCTCATGAAGAGAATTACCCCACCCATGATCTGGAACTAGCAGCCGTGGTTGATGCTCTAAAGATTTGGAGGCATTATCTCATTGGGCAGCGATGTGAGATATACACGGACCATAAGAGTCTCAAGTATATTTTCACACAACCCGATCTTAACCTCAGGCAGAGAAGATAGCTTGAACTGGTCAAGGACTATGACCTTGGGATTAATTACAATCCAGGAAAAGCCAATGTGGTCGCAGATGCTCTCAGTATGAAACAAGGCACAGTGAATGCAATAACTGAGAGTATCCATCCAAGGTTGCAAGAAGAATTTGCCAAGCTTACCTTGGTACTATGCGGCCTGATTAGCCCGGATACATTGGAAATCACTCCAACACTTATGGAAGAAATCAAGGAAGCTCAGAAAGTAGACAAGAGCATACAAGAGATCAAGGAAAACATACAACTAGGAAAGGCCAAGTCTTTCCGTATTGATAAACAAGGGACATTATGGTTTGACAACTGAATATGCGTACCTGACCAAGAAAACTTGAGGCAGCAGATATTGAGAGAGGCACATGAATCCGCATATTCCAATCAACCGGGAGGAACAAAAATGTACCAGGATCTAAGGGAAACCTTTTGGTGGCCAGGAATGCGAAGAGACATCGCCTATTACATCACATGTTGCGATGTATGCAACAAGGTTAAGGCTGAGCATCAAAAACCAACTGGGTTGCTGCAACCCTTACAAGTTCCCCAGTGGAAATGGGATGACATATGCATGGACTTCATTGTTGCACTACCCAAGTCAACAAGAGGTCATGATGCCATCTGGGTTATCGTGGATATACTCACCAAATTGGCTCACTTTATTCCAGTGAAGACCACCTTCAGGGCTGACCAGCTTGCGCAGCTCTATATGTCCTGGATTGTCAGCCTTCATGGAGTACCCAAGTCTATCACGTCAGATAGAGGGTCCTTGTTTACTTCAGCATTCTGGCTACATTTGCATCAAGCTCTAGGAACCGTGTTGAAGCATAGCATGGCCTATCACCCACAGACGGATGGGCAGACCAAGCGAGTAAACCAGATACTGGAAGATATGCTCTGGTCTTGTGCCCTCACCTATGGGCCCAAGTGGGAGGATAGTCTACCCTATGAGGAGTTTTCTTATAACAACAGTTATCAGGCAAGTCTCAAGATGTCACCATTAGAAGCATTGTATGGGCGTAAATGCCGCACTCCCTTAAATTGGTCACAGACAGGAGACAGCCATATCTTTGGTACAGATTTGATGCTCGAGGCAGAGAAAAAAGTTAAGGAAATTCAGGAGCGTCTTCCAGCAGCCAAATCTCTCCAAAAGAGCTACTATGACCCAAAGCACTGGGAAGTAACTTTTGAGCCCGGAGAGTATGCTTACCTTTGAGTAACACCCATGAAAGGAATCAAAAGGTTTCATACTCGAGAAAAGCTTGCACCAAGGTATATCGGTCCCTTTCCAGTGATTGCTAGAAGAGGCAGAGTCGCGTATCAGTTGGAGCTACAACCGGAATTGTCGGACGTTCTTGATGTCTTTCACATATCACAGCTGAGAAAGTGCATTGCACCTCTGGTCAAGCAGGCAGATATGAGTGAACTAGAGCTGAACAAGGATTTGACATATGAGGAAAAGCCTGTCAGAATCTTGGATGAGATGGAAAGAACCACCAGGAGTAAAGTGATCAGGTTTTACAAGGTACTGTGGGAGCACCATACTGAGGAAGAAGCCACTTGGGAAAGAGAGGATTTTCTGAGATCAGCATATCCGTATTTGTTGCCTGAGCAACCGAATCTTGAGGACGAGATTCATCCTAAGGAGGGTAGGTTTGTGACACCCTGATTTTTCAAACCTTTTCTTTTCAAAACTTTTCTGGTTTTATTTGCAAATTGTTGGTTTTAAAATCAATTGGTTGGACTCTGGACTTGAGCACACTTTCATTTTTCTCCCCAAGTGTGCCAAGGCTCTCATAATCTCTCCAAAACCCTGTTGGATCCAAACCCTAATTTCTATTCCTCCAAGATAATTCACTTCCTTATTTGGAAATGCTCATCTTCACTATGGGTTGTAAAGCAACCTATAGTTTTATTGGTCAGACAAATCCCAAATTAATACCACAACTCCCTGAGATCATCTACTCCCACAAGCTCCAAAAATATTTCATTGGCCAGTAAAAAAATTTGCCCAGAAATTTCCTTTTCCATTCTGGACAGAATTGGCCTTTGTGAAGCAACCCATATTTCCATGATTCAGAAAATTCTCAAATTGATCCCTGAGATACTAGGGGTTATATCTTTCCACAATATCCAAGAATATCATCTAGTCCAGTGCAAATTTTCAGCAGAAATATTCTTGCCAGCTTCTGGACATTTCAAACCTCTGTGAAGGAAGTACTAGATAGAAGTGTCCATTTGCTCTGAAAGTTTTATGGCATCTTCTACCCACCAAATAACCCCCCACACACCAAATTTCAGCCCCAGAAGATCATCCATGTGAGTGCATCTTCCTCAACAAGATTTTGGATCAAAGAATGGTTTACACGTGAACCATGTTCAAATCTTGTTGAAACTTGCTCAAATCTCTCCAGTCTGTACTCCTTCCTACCTAGAACACCCCAGACAACTCCATTGGCTCCATTCACAACTCATCTCTTCTCTGGATCACTCTCCAGTTTCCAACCAGAAACTGTTTTGGTTCAGTTCTTCGAATCCCGCCCAAGCTGATCCTAACCAGAGACCCAGGGTACCTATTTGAGGTCAGGTCGACACTCCAGACAAAGGGTGACAGGCGTGCGTGGCCTCTAGGTGCCAGCACCCGTGGTGATCACGAAGCTGGCATGCCTGTGCAAGCGCTCTGTGTGCCAACCGCATCGAACATGACCACTCCGGCCACCCCGTGTCGCCGTACCTTGTCTGGTCATGCCGACATCGTCGCCGTCGCCCACGTACCCCCTCCAGAAGCCTCCCTCTCACCGGAATCACCCTAGCCGGCCGCCACTGCAGCGCCACACTGTTGCGCCCGTGCTGCCACTGTGGCCGCACTGGCCGTCTGCTTCCTCGCATGCCGCCACCCCGCGCATTAACTCACCCTGCCCTATGCTGCGATAGCCAGCTCGCCGTCCTTGCTCCGGCGACGTGGCCACGGAACCGATCGGCTCTAGAACCTCCCTCCTGCCTATAAATAGCCCACTCGGCTCATCCCAGCTCCTCACCCCACTACCTCCACCTCCAATCGAGCCCTAGTTCACCGAGCCAAGGCCGGGAGGCCCTCTGGCCTCGCATCTCGCCGAAGTACTGCCGCCGAGCTAGCTCGGCCCCCTCGTCAGCTCCATCCACCCCAGCCCCGCCCAACTCCAGCCTCGAGCTCAGCAAGCTCCCCTGGTTCTTCTCGACCTCTTCCCCAACCGAACCACTGCCGGAGTCACCGTCTCCGATGACCACCGCAACCAACCACCGCCGGAGAGGAAGGGGACGACACCGTCCATCTATCTCTCGCCAAGCTACTGGTACGTGTGGTCGCGTCTCCGAGTGCTTGATCCATCCCCATCGTCCCCCGACCTCGTCGCCATCCCTATCGCCGGCGACCATCACCGGAGAACCACGGTACTCTGTTCCTTCTCTTCCTTCTTTTAAATCTGACAGCGGGTCCCACCCATCAGCGTCCCCGGCCCGCGCCCGAAGCGGTACAAGTGGAAGCGCCTTTCCACTTTACGCTTTCGACGTGGCCCGCTGGAAGATTTTCTATTTTCTGTTTTAATTCCAGATTTGACCAGCAGCTTTGACCAGCCTTTTCTTTTAAACCACAAGTCCAAATCAATTGATTCTTTTTGCAATAGTTTTGTATTGAGCCCCTTTATTTTCTGACCAAATTTGGTATTTTTCCAATGTTCACAGAATTTTTGGTCAACAAAAAGGCTTTATGTGACATTTTCTTTTGCTATTTAAAAATATTTTTCAGAGGGAAATTTCTGTGGAATTGAAGACCAGGAGTTTGTTGATACTCCACTTGAGCAAGGCGAGCCACATCATCCATTGCATAATGCATAGCAATAGTATTGGCTTTATGATGGATTATTTTGCATGTAATTCAATTTAAATATGCCATATTGTTTGATATATTGCATAAACCCTGCCATGTTAGCTCATTTGTCCAACCTAGCTAATATGACCATTAACTTTACATGTTAAATGACACTTTGATGGTTGATCAAGTGCCACCGACCCAGACTTACCCGTGCAGCCACATCTGCCGAAATGGGACGGCCTTGACTTGGTCTGACCGCGTGCTCTTTTACCGGTACCACCAAAGAGGAAAGGTTATGCGTGCGTGCTACCCTGATCAGGTAGACGATGGTAACCTTGTGAGCCCAAGTTGAGTTGTTTGCCGGCGTCCCCGTTTGGGACAGTTTAGTTTGGCCACGACGGTAGTAGGTGTCAGGAGTGACACAGGGGCCACCCAGGGCATGACCCGAGAAGGGGAATGATTGTCGGTGGTACGATAGAGGAGTCACGGGTTTGACAAGTTTCGTTGGACGAATGTCCATGGTGTGGGTAAAGTGCGCAACCTCTGCAGAGTGTAAGAATCTATTCGAATAGCTGCGTCCACGGTATTGGACACAGTCCGCACTAGGTCACACTGTGTGGTCAGCCGTAATAATGATGGAAGAACTTGTCTTAAGCTCAGATGTGATCTGTGGATCACGAGTGTTCCAGGAGTCATGTTATGAACCCGGAAGAGAGTAAGTTGATAACCGGTAACAGTAAGTGAGCATCCTAAGCAATTAACCTATTCATTGCCATGCTGTTGTTTGCTGCACTGTTTTGGTTGTTGTGAGCTTGCGAGTACATTCCAAGTACTCACCTGGCTTATCATGCCAGATGCAGGAGAAGCCGAGGATGGAGATCCCGATGGTTCGTGCTACGCTAACTTGGTCGTGTCCCAGCAGTGTCCCTATGGGATGGAGTGTCCCACCTGATGTTCCGCTACGCCGTAGTATTTCCCAGTAGTATTGAGGCCCTTGAGGTGTTCCATAAATAATGTAGATACTGTCATAGCACGAGTAGTGCTGCTGGCCTAACCACCCGATGTAATATCCGAGCTTGTACTTGTACCATATTAATAAAGATCAGTTATGTTCTGTTCCAAGTTGTTGTGTGTTTCCAGAAGACATGATTTGGGTTAGTAACACTGGGTAAACCGGTCCTCTGAGCGGGGTGCCACAGGAAGAATAGAGGACGAAGAGGGAGGCAAGAAATACTAAACCTCTAGATATGATGGAAACATTATGGTTCAGCACATCAAATGTTGCTGGTAAGAATGAATGCAATGCTCCTGAATTAAATAAAACAGATGCAAGTATGGAGTTAACAAGAAGTGTACCCATCATGATGGCAGGTGCATCTGAAGCTTCATCAATACCAACATGGTTGGCTTGACCACGACCATAAGCAGAAGGTCTAGCATTATAGTTGCGGGGCTGGTTATTTCCACGGCCAGTAGAAGGAAGTGCCAGCTGGTACTGGTTCTGGTGGCAGTTTCTGGCACAGTGACCTGGCTGTTCACATTTGAAGCATAAACCATCATTGGGACGTGGAGCCATAACATTGGTCTGTCTTGGTGGTGGTGGGGGACGAGGCGCAACATAGGAAGGCCTCGGTGCAGGGGCAGCTTGGCGGTACACATTGTGGGGGATCCACACTCGACGCTTCTGTCCTGACGAGCCCGAAGATGAGCCAACGTCACGGTTGCGCTTGAGCGATTCCTTGTGTTCCATCTGGCTGGTCTCTTGCTGGATAGCTTTGTTTACCAGGGTGGCAAAGTCAGTGAAGTCATGAATAGCAAGTGCAAGCTTGATGTCTGGTTGGAGTCCATCACGGAACTTTTTCTGCTTGCGAGCATCAGTGCAAACACCATCTTCAGCATAGCGGGACAATTCAATAAACTCCCGCTGATAAGCATCCACAGTCATACTGCCCTGAGTGAGACTGCAAAACTCTTTCTTCTTCCTATGCATAATTCCCTGGGGAATGTGACGGGCACGGAAGGCAGTCTGAAACTCTAGCCAAGTGACGACTGTTCCAGCAGGCAGTGAACGCCTGTGGCTGTCCCACCATTGAGCAGCGGGACCCTTAAGAAAGTATGTCGCGAAGGTGACAAGGTTGGCAGGGGCAACATTAGCGGACTCCATTTCGAAGGTGATGTCACGGCGCCAATCATCAGCATCAAGGGGGCTGGTTGAGTTGCGATAGTGGCAGGGTTGAGGTGCACGAAGTCTTTCATCGTTATTGGGGCGGGCTGTTGCTGAGCATTCTGGTTTGGGAACTGGGCCATTATCCCAGTCATAAACTGGCGGTTTAGCTCAAACTGCTGCATCATAGCGGCCATGTAGTTTGGCGGTGGTGGAGCATTGGTACCACGGCCACGACCACGGGCATTGGATCTAACCATCCTGCTAAACATAACAGGGAGCAGTTTAGCGAAAGCAGTTTCAATGTATAGAGTCATCCATAATATAACATGAACAATGAACAAGAGGTACATCTATCTATTATATAATTACTAGCAAAAATGCCCGTGCGTTGCAACGAGAGAAAAAGTACCGCATATCCACCCCGTTTTATTTCCTAAAAAATTCATGATCGTGAACAACCGCCTCAAACCATGCTTCCGTTGCTCTTTTATTGCCCTTCTACGGAATGATCACAATCACAAAACTAAACCACAAGAAATTGAGTTCACCTCCCCTTATATTCGATAAACACTTGGAAGTGCACCACGACACGCCACGACGGTGGCGTCAATTGTCTAACGGTAGGTCTACAAAATCTTGTCTTATTTGTTCGTCTGCTGTAGTGGAGTGTGTACCGTCTGCTACTCCCTTGTTTTTTTGAGGAATGTGCAACTCCCTTGTCATGCATCGTCGCTAGTAGGTGATCATGCAAGAATACGGGACAGGAGGATACCTCATTGATGAGACTCTGTAGGCTATCACATGTGTTTCTTGAAGTTGCTCTTCCATGGATACAGTTGATAACTTGTTGTGGCATCTTGTATCGCTACTTGAGCACCTTGAACCCATCATGGATAGAGATGAAGTCGAGATCAAATTTGAACATGAAGGGTGCATCTACGGCGGCTCCGTCAAGCCGGTGGAACGATCCATCCCTTGTGTCCCTCTTATAGAATGACATGTCCTACATGCTTTTCAAGTATATGGTGTTCGCGAGCACACTGTCCTTACTCGGGCGAAGGGAACACGGGAAGACAACATCCTTGATGAGGTTCCTCAAGACCTCTACGATCCGGGCGTTGAAGAGATGCACTTTATGCCACGTTCTCCCGGAAATCCAAGGAACATACCTCCGCTTCTGTACATGTCGGTTATAGTCTCGCGGTAAGCCGACTTCAGCGGCCGCCTTTCGTCATTCCACATGCCGCAAGCGAACACGACGCTCGGCCCGTGGATCCCGACAGGTTCTGGAGTGTGTCATCCGCCATGTGTTAGATGGATTCCTCGAGTTCATCAAGGATAATTCCGAGGAGGCGGAGGATCTCATCTTCGGGCACCAGAAGCGTGACGGCAACGTACATGCATGGACAACGACAATTGGTGCGAGGGTTTTCGCCGGTGAGGCGTTAGTTGAGGTGGGCGGGGAGCTCCGCCAAGCCAGAGCGAGCTACGGCAACTTCTTGCTCGGTTCTACCAACATTACGAAATCCATCAAATCCCCGCATAAAACAAAAGTTTCAATAGTTGTTGGTTCTTCAAAAACTAACAGAATATGTAGCTTCGGGTTAAAGCAAGACTTGACGCTTTTGCTAAAAAAAAAACCCCAAACATCCAAGAAATTATTGGCTCTGGTTTGTATTAGCATTATAGTTCATTTATACAACCATACATCAAGCAATTGCATCGGGAACAAATATATGATTAGGATAAATAATAGTTAACTGAGGAGATATGCCACTTACTTTCATATGTGTTGAACGTATTTGCACATGCATGCAATGCAACTCTGATCCTATTCTTTAGCTAGCCCTCCCACGTCTCCTCTCTTCTCCCAGCTAATGGCTAGATTGTAGGACGTTGTTGAGCACCCGAGAGTTTCTCCCCTGTGTATATGTACAGTTGGATCGCAGTGAAACTAATTGTGTTGCCTCCTCAACCTTTCTCAGTTCTCTACAAAATGGAGCAGTGGGAGGTTGCTGGGATAGGGGCAAGTTCATCTTGCTGGTCGGGAGCCCGACATGGTTTCGCAAAAAAAGGAGCCCTACATGAGCAGCTAAAGCACGGTAAGGACAGCAGGGACCAGTCGCCTCGACCCTTCGTCCTCGCCGCCGGGGCCACGGGGAGCAGCAGGTGAAGGTCGTCGGGCACAGCACTGTAGCAGGCGAGTCCAGTCAGGACCAGCACGTGACCGTGGATGGAGCAGCCTCAGGCGAGCATGGCCGTCACCATCACTGCTCTTGCAAGCCGCTCGCCGTCCGTGGCCGTCGTGACTGCTGTTCATGCAAGTCGCCGGGAGCAGAGTGGTCACGAGTATGTGCATATCGTTCGTCGCGACTTATTCAGATCGTCCATCGCAACTTCTCTGCTTGACCTAGTATTTGGATTTGGAATTAGTTACTCGTGGACTTCGAGATGAAGGTTTGTGTGCATGTAGGTTTCCTCCTTGGATCCCCGGTTCGAATCCCTTAAGATAGGTATTCTATTTTTTTTTTATGTTGTGGAGCAGGCTTGTGAGAATATGCAGATTTATAAAACACCCACGAATATGATCAAATAAACTAAGGTCCCTTCTATGGGTAAGAAACAGAGTTGGATGAGTTGGTTGGTGTGGCTATGTAATATTGAAGCAACCAGTGTTCGAATCCTGAAACGAGCAAATTTTTTTGACGAAAACAAAAGACCAGGAGGGTACACCATGGACGGACTAGATTACCTGATAAGCAAGTGCCTATTCTGCAAAAAAAATTGCGAACCGTTTTACCTTCAATTCAGGAGTGCAGGTTTATTATTAAAAAAGTGATGGGTGTTTCTGCAAAATAGCATGACAGACTAAGAATACCTATTTCTTTTATTAGTAGGTATAGATATAGATAAAGATAAAGATTTTTTTACAATATAACATAGGACTGCGGGTTAAATATCAAAAAGATCAGATGTCTTTCTTCCGAGAGTCTTATGTTTTTTCATATTAAAAAATCTGTCTGAGACAATTAGACATGAACCTCACGTTAGCATTGCAAAAGTAGGGTTGTCAGCTCCCGTCAAAAATATTCCCGCAAAAAAAAAAACTCCCGTCAAAAATAAAAATTCACGGCTGCCACACAGCTAACAAAAGGCACGCCTACCAACTATACAGGAGTCCAAGCGGCCCCGGTAACAGTACTACATCCGGACTCCTATTTTGCATAGAAGGAAAATCAATCCAGACTACTACATTAGCGTAGGGATAACAAACTTTCTCTCTATTCAAGGGCAAAAAAAACTTTTTCTACCCAGATAGAAAAACGTAGATGTGTACGTACGTTAGGGGCAATAAATAATAAATGGACTGCTGATAATGAAGATACTTGAAAATCTAAGTGCCAAAAAAAAAAATATTTCTATTCTCATAATTTTTTTTACAAATGAATCAGGACCTGTTTTCTACTTAAAATGGTTGATACAAAATTAAGATTTTTTTCATTAAAAAAATAGTCATGAAAAGTACCCCGTGAAAGCATACATAATATAAATCATCAAAAAAAAAATACATCATACTTCGCAACATATAAGGCGTGTAATCAAACATACAGTCAATGTTTTGAATTCTTTATACTAATACATGCAAAAGTGTATGGATTGAACATGGAAGAATAACATTATATTGACTGCAAAATACTTTTATCTCATATGTCATTTAGTTTTTGATGTATTACAAATGAAAATAATAAGCTAAAATTGAGGATTGGAAACTACAAACAATTAAATGCAATTCTATCCTCATAAAGACACGTCATCAGGCATATCAATGGAATTCCATTATATCATGTTGACTCGGAGTGGTGACCTCAAGAGGATATGATATTAAGGAGCTATTGGGGTTGTCGGCCGAGGAACAGAGAGAACAAAGAAAATACTAGACATTACATTGGTCCATGTGGGCTAAATAATCTGCTATGTTGATTATATGTTGGGTCCTAATTTTGATAGTGGAGATTAAAAACTAAAAGTAAAAGGTATACGTGTATTAGTAGCCAAATCGGCTTTAATGGAAATCAATCTGTAGCAATCTGCATTGCATGAAGTGCATGCAATACCATCATTGCCGAGGGCACGAATTAACCAACTAATAGATCGGATCTGTTTTTAACAGATTATGAGAATCAATCATATTCGATAGCCATACAATAACATCCAAAATATTTTCTCCCGAAAGTAGGAACGCAAAAAAATGTTACTTATATGTCATGGTCAAATTTATTCTCTAAGTTCTGTTAAATAATCCACATTGATGACACTTTGCAATTTTTTCAAAATGAACACTATCGGTCAAAATATAGATGTAGTGGGAAAAGGATGAGTACAGACTCAATAGAAATATAAGTACGATTTTGATAAGATTGTTAAAATAGTAATGCTTTGAACTACTGACCAAAAATGATTCTATTTAGCTGAGTAACGTGTTCCCTTGAAATTCAATTTTGTATAAGTTTTATTTATATTTTGACATATCAAAATGCCAATGTATGGATGAATATATTCGAATAACAATTAGTGTCGAAGGACAAATTATGGACAAAAAATATATTAAGAATGAGAATGTGTATTAAATCTACGGGAATGAATGCACGAGCCACCACACCGCTAATGATGATGCATACAGAGCAAGAAAAAAGTAGGTTAAAAGAAAGACATCTATATTTATATTTAATTCTTGGTCAAAGTTTATTTTTTATATTTAAAATATCATAAAGATCTACGCCTGCATTGGTGTCATTGCCAACCGATGATAAAAAGACAGCAAGAAGAATGTGTGTTGCCTAACATTCTAAAATTAGCTGCCAATATATTAATTATATTTTGATTGTCAATGAAAATGGTGTCAATTTATCAATTGTTTATTTAAAGTACTAAAACTCTATATAGAATATTCATATGAAAATAAAGAAAAAACTTTTGATCCGAAGACCCTATCCAAATTTAAAATAGCATGTGTAGATACATGTTTAAATTCTAGCCGCACAAATGCGCGGGTCACACAGCTAGTTAGGTACATAACAGTAGTCATCTAGGACCTACAGTTCCATATACAGAGTCGATTACAAATTGATACTATGAGTTCGGAAATTACACAGCTAGGGTAGTAGGCGGCACACAACCACGTGGTGGAGGGATACAACAAGGGATATAGCAAAGGCTACATCAACGTCGGGGAAGACTACGAAAGCCTGGCATCTGCAGGTGACAACGTAGGGTGCCCTCGATACAAGGATCCTGCGGTCCGTGAACACTCTGATGCAGAACCTGGTCCTCGACTCGTAGAAGAGGTCCACATGCAGGGGTGCAACCTCCAACAGAAGGCCAATCGACACCTGGTGGCATCACTGTCTTGCGTGGGTAGAGAACATACTGAAGATGTATCCCCACGCTGATAGCGGGCAGCAACTGAGTCAGAGCATCGTAAAGACGTGCACGAGTGGCGTACAACTCGACACAAAGAGCTCGGGTAGTATGATCCAGAGCCTCAGTATACTGGATCAAGATCTGCGCGTCATAACGACGTCGCACATAAGGGTTATAGATACCAGCGTAGTATCCACTCCCATCTCCAACAGAGGCGTACGGGATGTACCGGAACTCAGTCTCATCCAAGTGACGATGAGCTGCACGAAGATGTGTGATAGCAGCATAGGTAGCATCATGAACTGCCATGTCAACAGTCACGCCAACACCATGAAAGGTGTCCAACTCAGTGATGGAGTTTGCCTGTCGACCAACGATACGAACAACGGCATGGTACTGCTCCTGGTTGAACTCGTAGAAGTCCTCGTAAACAAAGTACTCGCGGCACCAACGATATCCCAATCTGGTCAGGAGGTTGACCAGGATAGCAGAGAATACGGTCGCATCAACAGCCATAGTCTGGCGTACGAACTGCGTTGCGGGACGCATCTGAAACAAAGAAGGTTTCAAAGATGTCAAATGACTGTGATTGAATCATGCTTCATGCATTCTAAGAAATAACTGTAGATAATCCGATCTCCGGGTTGATGTGATCACGAGACCCTAAAATTAGAGTTAGTAAATATTTAACCCGAAACGAAGAGAAGTATAGAACCCAGAGTAAAGAAGAGAAATAAAATATCCTAATCCCATCCATAGATGATGTGGGCCCATAAGCCACACAACACAGTTAGTAGTTCAAAAAAAATAGTTTTGCAAAGAGTAGACTCAACTTCGGCCAAGGAGTTTGGAAGGGGGCTTCCTACAGGCAGTCGGCTCTGATACCAGCTTGTGACGCCCCTGAACTCGACCGTGCACTAATCATCCACGCAGTATGCACGACCAAGAACAGTGACTCACGGTAGGATATCACAACACAACTATACAACACAAATTTAAACATAAGTTTTTATATTACAAGCCAGGGTCACGCGGACCCGAATACATAAGTCATGAAAGCAAATATTATCTGAGTACAGACATAGTTAGACAAGTTTTTGCCTTAAGAAGGCTGAGCATAACAACGACAACTGATCGAAAAGGCAACGCCTCCTACCTGGGACCTTCGAACTACTCCTGGTCGACGACCTCCATGTAGTAATCACCCTGGGGGTCTCCTGACTCCATGGCGCCATCGTCTGAATGCATTAGCCGGGTAGAGAAAAAAGGTAGCAAAGCAACTGTGAGTACTCATAAAAAGTACTTGCAAGACTTACATCAGATCTATGCTACATATGCATCGGTATTAAAGAAAAGGGATATATCAATGGACTATACTGCAGAATGCCAGAACAGGGGAGAAAATCTCCAAGTAACACAAAGGCTACCATCTTGCAGCAATAGACGAGAGGAGAGTTTCTTGCAGCAAAGGAAGGAGTATGAGCGTATACGATACCAACTAGTAATTAACTTAGCATTACAATACCCTGAGATACTTCCTCGACTCCCTGCGAGAAAAGATCCGCGGGCATCGATAAAGTATTTATTCAACTATCTGGTTCAAGTTGTATAAGATCGGGATACTCTCATATATCCAAGCGTCCGGTTACCATGGACATGGCTATTCGAATAATTTTGTCTTCCCTGCAGGGGTGCACCACATAGCCCGATACGCTCGATTACCTCTGACCGGACGCCGTAGTCCAACCTAGATTCCGCAGAGAGGACCCCGCCGGTCTACATCCTAAGCGCGAAGGGGTCATGGACCGATCGCCCTAAGCACTCCGGGTCATTGTGTGCAGGGTGAATACCAGCGCCACCTCTGTCCTGGATGGCGCGATCCGACACGGCCACAATGCTGAACTGGACGTCTGATAAAGCTTTCGAAAGAATCGTACGACGCCGAGGGTCCCATATACCATTATTCCGCGTAGCGGTTAGTGCGTATTATGCCAATGGCAACACGAAACGAATACCCAGAACTTGTTTAGCCGTGTTATTTCATCCACTCTCGGACTATGCCCAGGGGCCAGGCCCTCCTCTATCCTGGATGGTCTGAACCTGCCCTATCGCTCCGACGCAGCGAATATTTTCGTGTCGGCTATCGGGACATATCCCGAGCTACCACCATGTCCGGTATGGTACCGCTAAATAGCAGCTGCCACATTCTCGCGGGTGCTCTCCAGGCTATCCCGACTTTAACATGTTATCACTCGTGGGTACTCTTGGAGCCGACCCGACTTTAACAGTTTAATAGTATAAATGTATTCGTGATCATCTCCCAGAGGGATCATGGCCCGGCAATCTAGCTAGCAACATGGACAAGGGTGAAGGGCCAACGGATGGAATATCAGCATAGCTAAACTAGGCATGCTAGGACAACAGGTAAGCAGTTGTAACCGGCGACAAAATCAAGCTATGCATCAGAATAGGATCTACCGGACAACATTAGTGACATTACCTAATACATGAATGTAGAGAGAAAGAATAGGCGATATAGAAATGATCAAGGGGGTTTACCTGCCTGGAAGCTCTGTAGAAGGAAAGGATGGACCGTCGACGACGTAGTCGTACCCGGTGGCGTCAGCGCTCGCGGGGTCTACCGGAGAAGAAGGAGGGGGAAACAAATAAACAATGAAGCAAACAAATGCAACACATATGCTACGGCGCGGCAATACATGTTGGTGATATGCTCTAATGCATTACTACGCATTTTAATTGAAGCGGGAATATTTTCCCAGCTCCAAGCACTATTCATTTAGCGGTTCTGGAAGGAATTGTTCAATGTTCATCATGTTAGAGGGGTGTGGCAGGTATGTGGGTGGCATATTTGGATTCGTTATATTTTTCTGATCATTTTTCATATATAAATTATGTTCATCCGAGTTACGGTTTATTTTATATGAATTTCCAAAGTTTAAATGATTTTCTAGAATTTATTTTAATTTGAAATTAAATACAAAAAATGCTATGTGCACCCAGCATAATGTACACAGAAGTGCACATGGTGGCTGACAGGTGGGGTTAGTTGACTGAGTCAACTGCCCAGTCAGCACCCAGTCAGTAGAGGCTGACATGTGGGCCCAGCCAGCTGAGTCAGCAGCTGACTGGGTCAACACTATCCACTGCAACAGTGCCAGGGGCCCCACATGTCACACACTGCAGGGTTAATCAGGGTTAATTTAAACCTAATTAGATTAGTTAGCGGGTGGGGCCGGCCTGTCAGTGGGACATTAGGTTATTTAATTAGTCCTTTAGTTAATCCCGTAGTTAATTAGCGTGCGGGGCCCAGCTGTCAGTGGCACAGAGGCCAGTTAGCGGCTTAATTAAGCCGGACACGTCTGCCAGCCGGCGTTTAGCAGCGGGCGACGGCCAGACGCGGTGGAGCCGCGCGGGATTTGCCTACGGGCCGCGCCTCGACGAGTTGAGGCCACCAGGAGGTAGCCCTCGCTCGTCCGCGTCCAATGGTGGTGCTGGTTGGGGCCGGGGAGGGCTGTAGCAACGGCGGCATCTACCGGAGCGGCGCCGGAGTACGGGCGAGCACGGATCTAGCGCAGTAGCGAGCAACTCGACTAGCGCGAGGCGTCTACGGAACCTACGCGAGCTAACTAAGCGTTTGGACGCGCACGCGTGACCAATGGGTCACCGGAGCCTTGTCAGAGACGAGCTCGGGCGGCGATGAGCTTCGGCTCACATGTCATCGACGGCTACGGGCACGGAACGGAGTAGGGCAGAGAGGGGTTTTGCGCGCGAGCTCACCGTGAGCCTGTAGGTGTGCTCAGCGTGCTCGGGGAGGGCTTGACGTGGCTGGAATCATCGATGGCGATCCGTGGTGGCCGAGGAGGAAGACGAGGTCGCTGCGGTCGGTGCAGAAGCGTGGAGTTCCAATGGCTTGACGCAGATGACGAATCGATCGACGGGGGAGTGGACGAACATGGTGGGGGTGCGCGGGGAGGCCGGTGGCCACGTCTACGGCGGCGCCATGGCGATGAGTGCGTCGGGTGCGCGCGGGAGGGAGCGAGGCGACGCGAGGAGAGGGGAATGGGGCTAGGGTTTCTGCGCAGGCACCGGTGGCATCCTTATCCACCGCAAGGAGGCGACGGATGTCCGACACGTGGTGATCCGCAAGCGTGCGGCCTCGCGCACTCCACGCCATGGCTTCGGCCACAGCCGGGCGGGAGGTAGGAGAAAGGCCTGGCGTGCCGGGCCAGGCCGCACTGTGATGACTAAGGCCCAGGTGAACAGGTGAGCTTTTCCCTTTTTCCTTTATTCTATTTCTTTTAGCCTCAATTGATTTTTGTGAAAGGTGAAACTTATCACATAAATGCAATGCATTATTTTGAAGCTGTCCACAAGGTTTGAGATTATTTAGAGTTCATTTAAATTAGGTTCGGATTTAAATGGACTGGTTTAGTGCTGCTGGTTCTGTGTCCTTGATGCTAGGGTCAATTTGGGAATCCAAATAATGTTGGTTTTATTTTTATAATTGCTTTGGGATTATTTGCAAAATTATGAACATTTTTGTTTCACTATTTGAGAAAACAATAATTTGACTTGCATTTGAAATTGAATTTGAATATTGGATTAATTCCTAAATGCAATTTAATTTAACACGATCATGATGACATGGCACATTATCTTGGTTAATGACAAGGGTTAGAATTGGGGATGTTACACTCTGGCTCTGCCGCGAGCTCTGCTTCCCGTGGAGGCGCTCCCCCCACTGCCAAAAGAGCCGCCACGGCCACACTGCCAATGTCGTGCGTTCCACAGCTCCTCAGTGAGTAGCAGATGGCCACCAGCGCGTTCGTCGGCTTCGTCGCCACGCTCCTCGACGACCTTGTCATGGTGGAGAGATCCACCAGGCTCTTCATGGACCAGGCCAGCTGCTTGTACTGCTTGGGGACGACGCGAAGGAGCTTGAGAAGCACCCACTTGTGGTCGATGTGGTCTCCGAGCCTTGCGAGCTCGTTGACGAGACCCTGCAGTCGCATGGCAAAGTCATCGACTAGCTCACCTTCCTTGAACCGGATCTCCTCGTACTGGAGGCGCAAGGTCTGAGCCTTCGACTCCCGCACGTGCTCTACGCCGATGCGCTGAATCTTGATGGTGTCCCATGCCTCCTTGGTCGTCTTCTTGGCGCCAAGGGTAGGCACCATCTCTGGTGGGACGGAGCGCAGAATTGCCTCCATCGCCAGCCGGTCCTCTTCGTACTCGACATCGCCGGTTTCCACGGCTTTCCACATATGCCGCGCCTCCATGATGACATTCATGAGGAGCGACCAACTGGGATAGTTAGTCCGCGTGAGGAGAGGGAAGGATGTGCCAGACATACCCACGTCCCGCACAGAGCATGGTACGCCGAGATTGCCTCCTGGTCAGCCTCGCAGCGCGAGCGCATCGGCTGCGCGCGCCTCCTTAGCCGATCTCTGCTCGGCGGTCTTGGAGTCGTCGCCGGCAACGCCGTCCTTTGGCATATGCTTCGGCATGGCAACCTGGAGCTCTGATGCCAATTGTTAGCCCAAACGGATCGGTTGCCGGCCGCCGGAATGAGCTCGCTGAAGAACCTCGGTGTCGGGCAGCAATGGAGAAGGAGGAGCGATGTGTAATATATTTTTCTGGGGGGCTTTCTCCCTTTTCGCTACTCTCTACTGAGAGCGTTCCATTGATATTTATATGCACGGTACAGAGTAATAGAAAAACTGCCTATCTACCCTAGACAAGACTACTCTCTCTGACGCAAGAAAGTGTCACTATTCCTACTACTACGCACGTCTTGCATTAAGACTTTCTTGGCCAAGACGTGTGAAACGAGTCACCCCATGTGCACCGCACATGGGGCCTTACACGGGGCCACCCTGTGTTTAGTTGTACACAGGGGTTGCCGGGACATGGCCTTGCCGTGAGACGGGTTGAACCCAACAAGTATCACCATCGGTTACAAGCTGAAACTGATGGCGATAGGAAAACATAGCCATCGGCTCCTGTTGGAATCCGATGGTGATACTAGAATATAGTCATCGGGTCTAGTTGCGAACCGATGGCAATAAGAGCCATCGCCATCGGTTCCCGTTGCTACCCGATGGTGATAAGGATCATCGCCGTCGGGTGCTGACCTAATGGCGATAGGGTTGCCAACCCATGGTAATCGTCGGTTCAAATAACTGACGGTGATGACCCTTTTTGTAGTAGGGCATGCAACTTTTTCCCTTCGTTTTTCGCAAATTCTGACATTAATCAGCAGCATGTCAACGATTTGAGGCTAGGTTCTTATCTCATAGGATTTTTCTTCATCCATCCGTTATTGATCTATTGATGTTCTTGCCTATCTTCTACCCTGATCGTTCCTTCATTTTTCATTCGCTTTTGATCATTTCACATCGGTTGGAGTTTGTGCTGCCTGTTGTTTTCCTTTGGCAGTCAAGTTGATCTTTTACGTGGTCAAGTCCTTACTGTCGGCCTACTAGTGCCAATGGCTGCTTGATGTTCCTTTAGGCCAACCAGGGAATAATATGGGAGGAGGCCTAAAAACGGGCCAAGAAAAAAAGGAAGAACAAAGTGAAGCAAGCTAAGAAATGGTAAGGGCTAGTATTTTTTTGAGTCTAGTCTGTTTTCTCCCCTAAACTATTCTGGTTTGGAAGCTACTCCCCCAATCTATTTTTTTCGCACATCTTAAGGCATCTTCTCCTCCCTCCGTCCCCGAGGCGCTCCCGCGGGCGCCCCCGGGAGGAAACCCAAGCGCCTCCTCCCCTGTCCCCCTCGCCTCGGCCCCCTCCCTCTCCGCCTCCGGGGCGTCGCCGGCCAATGGCCGCGTGGCGTTGGCAGAGGCGGGACGGCTCCCTCCCGCGCGCAGATGGTGGGCGTCACGGGGCGCCTCCCCTCTGCTCGGTGGTGTCGGGCGTCGAGCTGGCCCTGCTCTGGCTCCCTCCCTCGCTCCTCCCGGCGCCCTGGTGGCCGCTGGCGCCGCCTCCTCCCCTCCTTCCCCCCCTCCGGTCCGGCTCGTGGGGATCCGGAGCCCAGGGGCGAGCTGGCGGCAAATCTGGCCTCCCTGCCCAGAACTGGATGGTGTGGCGGTTGGTGGTGGCAGGGATGGCCGGCGGCCCTGTTAAGGTGGTGGTGATGCAGCTGGTGTCCGTCTGCTACGGTGGGGTGGTGGGGCTCCGGCTGGACCTGGCCAGGGCCTGGAGGCGCTGGTGTTGTGGTGGTTGTGGTGCGCGTCCGCTTTAGTTCCTCCAGCTGCTAGTGGGCGGGCGGTGCGAGGAGACATCTCCGGTGAGCTCCCTTGGCTGCTGTTGCGGGTCGATTTGGTACCCCTCGTCGGTGGGCGCGCGATTGCTGGTGGCCTCACGGTGTTGTGTGCCGGCTGCCATGGTGGGGCGACACTAGGGTGTGCTCGATGGGGAGCTCGGTAGGAGGGATGGGTGGCCTCGATGCGGTCGCGTCACTTGTCGCCGGCACAGGGGTGTGCCGGTCCAGATGCGTCCGCTCCTCCTTCTCTCCTTTTCCTGGCCGCGGGCCGTTTGGCGCAGGTCTGCCAATGTCCGGGGCGGAGCGTCTGCTGTGGCTCCGTCGGTCGGGGGCGGCCGGTTGGGCCAAAGCCGGGGCCTTTGTGTGGTCTCAGGGTTGTCTGGTCGGAGGGCGGCGGCTCTGGTGACAGGGGGGCGCGGCGTTTGGGGGTGGAGCGTGCGTCTCAGGTGCGGGCGGGCAACCATGGCCACGTGGGTGGCGTGGTTACGGGTGGTTGACTGAGTTAGGGTGCGACGGAGGGGTGTGAGCACCGGGGTACACCAGTTGCCCAGTCCTTTGACTGGCCGACGGTGGCGGCGGGTGTTGACGCCGTATCCTTCCTGAAGGCTCCGTCGCGGTGCTCCCACTCCTGTCGTCTTGCTCCGGGTGAAAACCTGATCTTCGGGATCGGGCGGTGGCTGCTATCCATGGTCGTACCCTTCTGGGAGGCACCGCTTTGGAGTCCTGGCTTCGTTGTTGTCCGGCTCACCTCTCTATTGTGGATGCTCATGGTGGAGGTCTCCGTCGGCTCCAAGCGGTCCTCCTCGCTCGTCTGTAGTTTGCTTGGTTGTCGGTGGGGTGGTGTGTTGGTGCCCGGCACCTTTGTATCTTGCCTTGTGTAACATCCCTATGTAATGGCTACAGTGATTACCTTTTGATAATGCCAAGTCACCCTGCCTAACAGTGCTTGCTCAGTATTGCATCAAATCTCATTTCAAATTCCGATTCAAAATTCAAATTGAAAACAAAAGTGATTCAAATTTGAAAACTAAAATGTTCATTAAATAATAAATATTCCAGAGACCATTCTAAAATTATGAACAACAATTAATAAATTAATTAGGTGACTCTAACATTACCAAAACAGCAAAGATTAATACATTTTATTTAAACCAAAATTTGTGTGAACTCCATTTGTCTCCAAACCTATTTTTGGCAGTAGTAGATAGTACATAGCATTTAATGGAACAAGTCACATATTTTGCTAAAGTCATTTTCTGGCCTAACTATTTACAAAACAGAAAGTAAGAATAAATAAAAGAAAATAAAATAAACAAAATAAAAAGAAAAGCCCCCCCGGACCTAATGGGCCTTGGCCCAGCTAATCCACCAAGCCGGCCCAACCCATGCCTATTTATCCCCTTGCCCCCGAAACCCTAGTCGATCCCCTCTCCCCCCCCCCCCCGACTCGATCTAGACCGGGATCGAGCCCGACCGCTCGACCCCGTCGCCCCTCGCCACCGTTTGCCGGATCGCCCGCCACCACGCCGGCGCCGCCTCCCCGCCGGACTGCCTCATCCTCTTCATCCTCCCCGACGGCCTCCTCGACCCCGACGCCCGGCGCCGCGTCCCATCACCTCCCGTCGGCGCCGCCCCACCGCCGCATCGACCTCGCCGTCGCCTCCTCGCCTCGCCATCCACCCCGGCCACCCCGAGCCCACTGCCCCTCCCCGCCTGGCCCCCTGTGAGCTGCCGTTCTCCACTCCTCTCCTCTCCTCTGTAGATCGAACGCACCCACGCCGTCCCCGATCCTCCGCGGTCACCGCGCCCATCTCCATCGCCGCCCGCGCGCACCGGCCTTCCCCTGCCTTGTAGTGCGTCGCGCCGCCGAGGCCGCCTCTGCCCGCACATGCCTCGCCTCGCTCGCTGTCGCGACGCGCACGCTTGCTCCCTTGCCGCCCGCAGCTGTTGCGTGCCACCCTGTCCTCCCACCTCCACACGCCGGCGGCCGCCCTCGCCCGGCTCCGGCCGCGACCCGCTCTCCCCCTCCGCTCGCTGGCCGGCCTCCTCGCCGCGGCCGGCGTCCTCCCCTGGCCGCGCCGTGGCCACGGCTCCGCCTGCGCCCTCCGGCGCCTCCGTGCGGATGCGCGGACGCCCGCACCCGATAACGCTCGCGCCCGCTAAAGGCCTATGGGCCACTTACACGTGGGGCCCAGCCCCCTTTTCCCGTAAATAAAAAAAGAAAAAAAGAAAAAAGAAAAGGTAAAATGAATTTAAAATAAATAAAATAAATATTAATTAATTAATTAATTAACTAATTAATTAATTAACTGAATTAACTCTGTTTAATTAAATTAATTACCTAGTTAACCTAATTAATCTGTAATCAGTATAATTAAGCCCTAATTAGCCTAACGTGTCACTGACAGGTGGGACCCACTGGTCCTGACGCCACAGTGATGTCATGATGACGTCACCCCTGCCACTGTTTTGGATAATTCGAAATAAATAAATAAATGAATTCTAAAATATTATTAAAACTTTGAAAAATCATATAAAATAATCCGTAAGTCGGATGAAAATACTTTGTACATGAAAGTTGCTCAGAATTTCGAGACGAATCCGAATACGCGGTCCGTTCGTCCGTCACACGTCCCTAACTATCCGAACATGGAACCGTTCCCCTCCGGTCATCTGTCTGACAATTGTCCGGAACCGGAAAAACATTCACGGATGGATTCCCCCTTCCTCGGTGACGTGCAACCATACGTTAGGACACACCCGGCACTGCCTACTGTCATGTCGTACATTGTGTTGCTCATGTTTGCTGTGTATTTATACTGTTTCCTCCCCCTCTTCTCTCTCGTTAAACCCCGAAGCAGTTCCCGGTACCGGCGCAGCTCCGGAGCCCGACACTACCGTTGACGACCTTGCCTTTGCCGCCGAGCAACCAGGCAAGCACCCCCCCTTTTGAGTATACCGATATCGCCTATTCTTTCTCTCTCATGCTTGCATTAGAATTGCTGCTGCTACTGCTTTACCTATTCTGATGCATAGCATGTTTAATGTAACCTGCTATTGAAACCTTACCTGCTTATCCTAAACTGTCTAGTATAGGCTGGGTAGAGACCTATCAGTGACCCCACTTGTCCCGATTGCCCCGCTGGATTCTCTGAAGACCCGATCAACGGGATCGAAGACCAGGCCCCGGCACCGCACATCACCCCCCCTAGTTGTAACGACACTGCAGCGTTACTATCAAGTGCCGAGGGTGAAACCTCTTGTAGCACTTCTGATGTTAACTCTGTAGAGTTGCTATTCGGTCATGGTCATCGAGGGTGATTCCTCCTTCTCCACTTCCGATAACGACGCTGTCGTACAACACCTCAAGTGTGAACCCATCGAGGGTGATACCTCCGAGTTCACCTTGACGGATACATCGAGAAGAAATCCAATGAGGGTGATACCTCAGATTCTCTTGATGTTATGGACACACGGATACTTGGGCTGTACTATTGTTACTCGGAAAGGCGGGTCGACCCTGAGGGGTACCCGCATGTGATGTGAAGACGGGTTGCCTGGATGGTGCCCGAGTGATGAATACGAGGCGTGGCCGGGCATTCTTGGCCCTTGCCGCAAGTCCTCGAGATGGGGCGACAGGGTCACATCGATCGTGAGTCTCTGCTCGTTACCGCAAGCCCCTAGTCCACTAACGATTTGGATATTTGATCCGAGCAGGCCTTTGGCCTGATAGCACTAACCATCACGTGGGAAGAGTTATGGGCACTCTGCATCGTAGCATCAGCCGAAAGCTCTGTCAGACGTCCAGTTCAGCCTGGCGGCGCGGCTGGGCCGGCACCATCCTGCAGTGGTGGAGCCTGGTTCGCCCTGCTCGCAACGACCCGGAGTGCACAGGGCGATGGCACATGACCTCTGAGCGCTTAGGATATAGACCGACGGGGACCTCTCTGCTGAGCTGTAGGTAGGGTTGCGGTGTATCGTTTGGCCGAGACCGGGCATGACCCAGAAAGTGTGTCCGGACGGAGTTAAGCAAGCGTGGTGCGTAAGTTGGTGTACCCCTGCAGGGAAGAACACTTCTATCGATAGCCGGTCCTACGGTAAAGGACACTCGGAGTTGTATCCCGATCGATACAACTAGAACTTGAAATGAGACCTGGATATGTGGCTCTGGGATTGTTTTCTCGCAGGGAGTCGAGAAAGGATCTCTGGGCGAGGTTGATGACTGTATGGCTCGGGGATTGCTTTCTCGCAGGGAGTCGAGGAAGGATCTCTGGGTGAGGTTGATAACATTACTACTACTTTATACTGTGCTATCTACTCTCTTCTATTGCTGCAAGACCACTGAAGAGGATGAAGATGCTAGTCTTCGATAGGACTAGGCCTTCCCTCTATTCTGGCATTTCTGCAGCCCAGTCCACATATACAGCCTTCTCTTTGATAATGTTGCATATGTAGTGTAGATCCTTGCTTGCTGAGTACTTCGGATGAGTACTCACGGTTGCTTTGCTTTCTTTTCCCCCCATACTCCTTTTGATGCAACCAGATGACGGAGCCCCAGATACAGCTGCCCCCGCCGACGATCTCTACTACTACCCTGAGGGTGGTTACTACTACGAGCTTGCCGACGGCCAGGAGTAGGATTGGAGCGTCCCAGGCAGGAGGCCTACGCCTTTCGATCGTAGTGTTTTATTTTGCCACGCCTTTCCAAAGGCCTTTCTATTAACTTATGTTTGTACTCAGATATATGATGCTTCCGATGATGCTTGTATGACATCGAGCTTATGTATTCGAGCCCTCGAAGCCCCTGGCTTGTAATATAAAGCTTGTTTGACTTTATTTATGTTTTAGAGTTGTGTTGTGATATCTTCCCGTGAGTCCTTAGGCTTGATCATGTGCATTTGCGTGTATGATTAGTGCACGATTGAACCGGGGGCGTCACACCTTAGGTGTGTGTGTTGTGTGCGGTGGTAGTGTGTTTGTATCGGTCTCTCGTTTGTAATCGGTGAAGGTTGCTTTATAATATAAAGTAGGAAAACCCTTTTTGGGTAAGGCATCTTCAACAGATCCCCAAAAAATCTCCCCCAATAACAGTTTTCACGTTATTGGGGAATTGTTGTTTTCGCAGATCCCAATAGCCTCATCCCCAATAATCTGATTCACAGCACCACGTAATACATATGAATCAGTTCTGCTATAGCATGGGCAGGCTCTTGTTTGTGTTGAACTCAGCAACCACATGATTGGACCGCGGAAAGAATTATTGACCATGGATTGAATCTGCCTATGCATATCAATCAAATTAACCATGCATCGCATGCGAGTTGTGTGCGTGTGCGCGCGTTGTGCGTTGCTTCCGGCTATAACCGATCAGTCCACAAGGAATCGATCTGGTTGCTGCTGTGTATTTGTGCATCTTGTGTTCCTCGGCGTAAAGGACATCGGTGAGGTACAAGCATGAAATCGAAGCTTAAGAGAGCATCAAGCGCGGACGTGGCAAGGCTGTCTGGAGGGGCAGGGCACTGCGGCGCGAGATCGTCCTCCTGCGGCTGCTCCTTCCCGCGGCGCGGTGTTGCTCCGGTGACCTCGCGGGGACGGCGGCCTCGACATGGGGTGTGACTGATCTACGGTGCAAGGGCCCCAGAGCAGCGGCTCCAGACACGGCGGCGGCGGTGTTCCTTCCGTCGGGGATGACGGGCCAGAGGCGGCTACATGTGACCGTGCCTGGGGGTGGCAGATCAAGGGATACCGTACCCGGGTTCGTCGCTGGAGGCGCGTGGCGGCCGGAGCTTTCTCCGGCATCTGTGACGCTTGACGCGGGAGATCCGCAACCGTCCAGGGTTTGCGGATTGGAAGCCGGCTGTGGGTTCGGGGAGGTGCGGCTGCCGGTGAAAATCACGCCGACTTCGGTCATGGTGGACGATGGAGGCGTATTGTCGTTGTTTCCTTGTTGAAGGCACCGTTGCTGCGGCTGTCCTCTTCCCGCCCAGCCTGCCCTGGGGAAAACCTAGATCTGGGTCTCCCGGATCGGACAATGGCGGCGCGTGGCACCATTTTCCCTCCTGGGGGCATCATTTTTTTTGGAGCAGGTGCTGGCTGGAGGGGTCCTGAGGTGGAGCGGCGTGGTCTTCCAAGTCGATGACGGCGAGTCTCAGGGCGTGGTGTAGCCGGGTCTTGGCGTCGGACTCGTGATGATGAACGAGCGCAGGGCGGTGGCGTGGTCTGACATCGTGGTGGCGTCGACGGCACGCCTGACAAGGTTATTTCATTGAGCCCTGCCCCGAAGATGGGTCCACGGAAGATGGCGGCGGCTACTTCTGGAGCGTGCACATGGGGTGTGCGCTAAGGGTCTGCTGGACTGGTGCTCCAGTTTTAGATTACGTGCGTAGGGGTGAGGTCAAGGCAAGCGGCCTCGATCATGACCACCATTATCATCAAGCTTGCAGGTGGAGCGACTTTTGTCGCCTAGAGGGTGGATTCAGACGGATTGATGTTTTATCTTGTAAGGCATTGTTGAATAATATAATAAAAATGGCTGTGTGCATCGCTCGAAGCAGAGGCCGGCGTTCAACCTCCTTTTCGAAAAAAGAAAAGAAAAAAAAGAGAGCAATAACGGAGCAATAAAGGTAGAAGAAAAGTTTAACTGTGTTTGGTCTCCTGTGGAGGTGGAGCCAATGAACTGAAGGTCATCGCCTAGCGGCTCCCTTACGGACCGACGAAGGCACCGCGCGCGTGACGACTCCATTGCCCATCTGCCGCGTATCAGTCCGTTACCTCCAGCCATGGGCTGCCGCGCACGAGCGGGTAGAGGCGGCCGCGCAATAGCCAGGCACCCGTCGCCCAGTCCGCCGGCCCCGAACCGCGCCTCTATGACGGCAAAGACGCTGTGCAGGAGCACCGCTTCCTGGAGCCACGCGTCGAACCGCCCCGCCGTCGCTGTGCCCAGCAGCCGCGCCTCGAGCTCCGCAAGCAGCGCGCTGGCGCGGGCGTCCGCGCCACCCTACCGCTGCAGGGCGGCCACGAGGCGCGCAGCGAGCTCGTGGTCGGGCCAGTCCTGGATCTCCGCCGCGATGTCCCCAGTCGCGCATGTGATCCCTCTCTTCGCCTTACGCCAGCGGCATCGGGCGTGCAAGCGTCCAATCGCCACGCAACCCGGAACACGACGCCTCCACGTACACGCTGTCACCGTCGATTCGATAGATACAGCTGCGCCACCCGTGTACCGTCTCCTCCAACTCCGGGCCGCCGCGCTCGAGCAGGTCGAAGCAGCTACGCCTGTTAGCCCAAACTGTGGCATGGCCGGCGACATGCCCTGCTCGTTCCCGGGAGGCAGGGGAGAGGAGGAGGAGCAAAATCTTCTGGGTGGGATATTTTTGTTCGGGCTCTCTCGCTCTCTGAGAGCGTTCCACTGGCTCTCTCGCGCTCTCTAAGAGCGTTCCATTGATCTTTTGCAGACAGTACAAAGGCTGTTTCAGAGAAGAGTACGTGGGTTTTCACATAGCCGGATACGAAAAGAGACCCTAATGAGCAGCTTATTTTTTTATTCGTAAACCCTTCTTTCCGTGCTTATGGAATCAGCCAGTGGCAGGTCTTGGCGATTGAATTCATCCCGTTTCACTTTGTTGAGTGCGATCTGGTATTGACTTGCCCTTATTTTCCATCGATCGGGTAGTTAGTTAGGTCCCGCGGACAAGAAGTCCTATATACTGAAATAAGAGGGACTCCTTCCAGGCATCGCCGTTAAGGTGCTCTTTTGATAGATTTCTATACCTTCCCCTCCCTTTCCTATCCTTAGACTAGACAGCTCTCTCGCGCAGTAGTGAGAGGCATAAGTACATCGTGCTCACGCCGTGTCATGACTCATGACAGCGGCGTGGCGAACGAGCCACCCCATGTGTGTCGTCTGCACATGGGGCTCCACGAGAGACAGGGTTTAATCCCAACATTCTCCTCTTCAACCCTGTCACCGGGGTTGGACGTCGAGGATCCTGATCTTGTCGCGCAGTTCCTGGAACCGAACGCGACCAAGTACCTAGGGGTGAAACCGGATCGGATTCGGACGGATAATCCTTGTACCGTATCCTATTCCATATTTATTTTTGGATTCGGAAGGGGAACAGATGCGGATTCGAATACTGGATTATGCGGATTCGAATACCGGATTATGCAAATTCGGACATGGTACAGTAACGGAACGGCGTCAGATCAGAAACGGTCTTTTACTATATTCATATACGAGGAATATATAAATGCTTTAAACTAAAATTATACATAAACAATGAGCAGATATTAATACTTATACACTTTAAGAACACATGAAGCACTAGATGGTATTAAAATAAGCCAAATAAATCATTAACAAGCATATGTCTTGTCTCATAAGCAAAGTTAGAATTCAAGTATTGCTAGTTAATACTTAAAACTTCACCCAAAAATCGGATTCAGAATTTAAAAGGTCAGATTATCCGGCTAGAAAAAATGGATTATCCTATTGCGTCGTATATTAGTAATACCATATCCTATCAATCGGACTCGGATTCGGATCGGATTATTGTCGGATGTCAAAAATCTCTTACCATATACTATAAAGACGGATTCAGAAACGGTTTCGGACGGAAATTATCCTAACCACTTTCACACTTACAAGTACCTTTGTCAGAATGTCGGTCTTCTGCTCACCAGCCCTGATGAACTCCACGTCCACCGTGCCCATCTCGACGTAGTCACGTATGAAGTGAGAGCGGAGGTCGATGTGCTTGCTGCGATCGTGCAGCACTGGATTCTTGCAGAGAGAAATCACCGATTTGTTGTCAACGAAGATGAGCGCATGGGCGGTGTATTGATTCAGCATCTCACCAAGAAGGCAAGCCATCCAGATCCCCTGACACGCCACCATCGCTGCCGCGATGTACTCCGCCTCGAACGAAGAAGTGGCGACAACTTTTTGCCTCACCGATTGCCAGTTGACGAGACTGCTCCTGAGGAAGAACAATTTTCCTGAGGTGCTCTTTCTGCAGTCCACATCACCACCATGATCAGAGTCACAGTAGCCGATTAGCTTCTCGCCGTCGCCACGGCGATACACGCATCCGTGCGTGATTGTCCCGACGATGTACCGGAGCAGATGCTTGACGGCCGCGAGATGATCGCTTGCCGGGGTTTCCATGAAGCGGCTCAGGAACCCGACAGCGAACACAATGTCGGGTCGGGTAAGCACAAGATACCTCAAGCTCCCGATAACGCTACGGTAGAACGTTGCGTCCACCGGCTTCTCGGGGCTCTCCTTGGTGAGCTTGCACCGTGCCTCTATCGGGGAGTGCACGGCGTGGCAATCCGCCATGCCTGCTCGCTCGAGCATCTTGCGGCGTAGGCCGCTTGCTTGATCGTGGTGCGACCACGCTCCTGGTTTACCTCCAGCCCGAGGTAGTACCGAAGAAGCCCGAGGTCGCTCATGCCGAAGAGAGTTTTCATCTCTCCCTTGAAGGCGCGCACCTCGTCGGGCTCGGCTCCCGTGATGACGAGGTCGTTGACATAGATGCCGATGACGAGCAGCGTGTTCGCGGTCCCTTGTGAGTACACATCATGCTCAGAGGCATTGTGGGTGAAGCCGAGAGAGACCAAGCTTGCGTCCAGCTTGGCGTTCCACGCGCTCAGGGCTTGTCGGAGCCCATACAGGGCCTTGTGTAGCTTCTACACGCCCTGCTCATGTTTCTCGGCAACGAAACCGGGCGGCTGGGAGATGTACACCTCCTCGTTGAGATCGTCGTTGAGGAACGCCGACTTGATGCCCATGTGGTGCACTTCTCGGCCCCAGTGAGCAGCCATGGCAAGGATCAGTCTCACGGACTCGAGCCTTGCCACAGGAGCGAAGACCTCCTTGAAGTCCACCCCCTCGCGCTGCACGTAGCCTGTTGTGATGAGGCGCACCTTGTGCTTAATAATGGCGCCGTGCTCATCCTTCTTCACCTTGAACACCCACTTGAGGCCTATGGCTCGATGCCCGACAAGCAGTGTGGTGAGTGTCCAAGTGGCATTCTCATTGATCGACGCAAGCTCATCCAGCATCGCGTGGCGCCAGCAATCCTCTTGCTCTGCCTGCACGAATGTGGTCGGCTCCTCGCCAGCCATCAGATGCAGGACGTCGTCCTCGTCATCGACGTCTTCATTCTCGGGCAGCTGCGGTGATCCCGCAGGCTCACCGAGAAGATCCCCTAGCAGGCGATACCTGTGTGTGGCGCCAATGCTGTCATCGGCGTCGAACATGTCCGACCTGCCTTTGGCGGGGTTGCAAACTGCCCGGGAACCACCTCGCTTGTAAGCGGGGTGCTCAGGGACGCTGCTCCTGGGGTCGGTGTTCTCGGGGTCACAGTTCCCGGGTCCACTCTTCCCGTGGTCACAGTTCCTGGGGATGCCGTTCCCGGGGCTGCTGTACCAGGGTCACTGTGCCTGACGTGGCACTGCCCGGGGTCACTTCCTCCCGGGGATGTTGTGCCTGACTTGGCACTGCCCGGGGTCTTGCTTCTTCCCGGTGTCGCTGTGCCTGACTTGGCACTGCCCGGGGTCTTGCTTCTTCCCGGGGTCGCTGTGCCTAACTTGGCACTGCACGGGGTTGCTCTTCCCAGGGTCCTGGAGTACTTTGGGTACTCCACAACGAAGGAGCTGCTTGCCGGTGCCTTCCCTGGTGCCTCCCAGCACCAGCGCGCGTCTTCATCAAAGACGACATCATGGAAGACATGCACGCGCTTTGAGACAGGGCCGTACATCTTGTACGCCTTGGAGCCGGTCTCGTAGCTCATGAACACCATCGGGGTGCTCCTGTTGTTGAGCTTTTTCAGCTGTGGGCGCGCCGTCTTGACGTGCCCGACACAGCCAAAGGTATGGAGGAAGCGCACGTCAGGTTTCCTCCCATACCATGCCTTGTAGGGCATCTTGCCATCGACGCTCCTCGTGAAGGAGCGGTTGAGGATGAAGACGGCCATGAGCACGGCCTCGCCCCAATACGTGCTCGGCACCTGCTTTGCCTGTGGTTCCTGTGCTTGATGACGTCGTTCTGTTGTGGCGAGTATGCGGCCGTGAGGTGACGCTGCACGCCATTCTCGTCACAGTGCTTGTAGAACATGGCCGACGTGAACTCGCCGCCACGATCCGTGCGTAGCACGCGCAGCTTGTGGCCGCATTCCACCTCCGCTGCCGCTTGCTGCTTGAAGATTGCTCACTCCGCCTTGTCCTTGGAGGCGAGGAGCAGCACCCACATGAACCTGATGTAGTCGTTGACTAGCAGTAGGATGTAGCGACGCCCGCCTGGCATTGCCGGGGTGATCGGGCCATAGAGATCCCCGTGGACCAGTTCCAGGGGCTTCCTCGCCTGGTACCTTGCCTTCTCAGAGAAAGGCAGATGCCACTGCTTCCTGGCAAGACACGCATCGCACAGCTCATCGGCGTGCTCGATGTGTGGTAGCCCGCGACAAGATCACCATGCGCCACCTTTCGCATCCCATCAAAGTGCTGGTGCCCTAGCCGGCCATGGCAACACCACGCGTCAAAGACATGAACCACAGCGAGGCACACCAGATGCACAGGGTGGAAGAAGAGCTTGTAGAGGTAATTCGGTTGTCGGGGTACCTTGATGAGCACCCCGGTTGCGCTGGTCGCACACGGTGAGCACCCCTCACTGGAAGGCGATGTCGTACCAGCCCTCGTTGAGCTGTCCGAGGCTCACAACGCTGCTCTTGAGCGCTGGAATGAAGAAGACGTCCGTGAACACCCTGTGGTTACCCCCTTTGTAGGCGAAAATGACGATCCCGCGCCCGTGGATATCAACCACCGAGCCGTCCGCGAACCGCCCCTTCCCAGTGATCGAGCGGTCTAGTTCCATGAAAGCATCAACCGAGCCAGTCATGTGGTTCGTGGCAGCGGTGTTGAGGAACCAACCCTTGTCAGGCTTGTCGCCTTGGCAGGTGGGCGTGGCCACAGCTCTCTCCTCGTTGAGGAAGACGTAGCCGCACGCACACACCGTTGACGGGGAGCCATTCCCCGCCAATGTGGTAAACCCCGAACACCTGGTTGTTGGGATGTGGACGACCTGAGTTGCTGTGCGCTCCTGCACGGACTCGATGGTCACCAGCATCGTGGTCGGGACGTGGCCCACCAGATGCGCCGTGTCGTCTTGCATGGTCTTGCCGGGTCTCGATAATGTCAAGACCATGGTTGTCGGGACCGTGGTTGCTGGAGGTGCTGGGCTCTCCTGCACAGTCTGGGTGGGCCTCGACGTTGTCGGGCCCGTGGTTGCTAGGGCAACATCCAGCGTCGTCGGGGACGTGGTTGCCGGGGCAATGATCAGCGTCGTCGGGGACGTGGTTTCCGGAGCGTGGCTTCCCCACACCCGTGCCATCATTCTCTCGCAATCGTAGGCCCTCGAGAACGTTGTTGTTGGGGTGTGGCCTACCGTTGGAGGGATGGAACCAGCTAACGGCCTCCGTGCCTCCTGCACGGACTCGACGGTTGCCGGCATCATGCTCGCCGGAGGCGCTGCGCTCTCCTGCACGGTCTCGACATAAGCCATCATCATATGTGGCCCACCGTCTTGGTCAGCTTGGACGTGGTTTGCCGCCACCGTGGCCGCCTCGTCGGCCAATCTCTTGCGGCATTCACGGGTCCAGTGACCCGGCTTGCCGCAGTAGTGGCATTTTTCCCGGTCGTCGTTGCCAGAATTGCGCACAGGCCCACCCTGTTGTTGGGCTTGCATGGCTTGTGCCCGTGGATGCCGCGCTGCTCTGGGCGCGACCACCGCCTCCACCTCTGCCGGAGTTGCTATCGCTGCTCGAGGCACCGCCGCCATGAGCCTGTAGCTTTTTCGCCTCCCACTCCCTCTCCGTGAGAAGGAGCCGTCCGCCGTCGGAGCTTTCACGTCCGTTGTCAAGGCGGTCCTCGACCACCCGCAACCGGCCTATGAGCTCCTCGATGGAGAGCGTGCGCAGGTCAAGCAGAGCCTCGATTGAGATCGCTACTTGTGTAAACCGGGAGGGGACGACGCGTAGGAACTTCAGCATGATCCTCACGTCGTCGATGGTGTCGCTGAGCGTGCGGAGGGACATCGCGAGGTTGGTGATCTGCATGGCGAAGTCGTCGACCCGCTCGCCATCCTTGAAGGCGAGGTTCTCGAACTCTGTCTTCAGCCTCTGTGTGTTCGCCTGATGCACGCGGTCGCTGCCGAGGCGCTGGGTCCTGATGGACGCCCAAGCCTCCTTGGCGCTCGCCTTCACCGCGAGCATGCTGTGCATCTCCGGCTGTGTGGAACGGATTAGCGCCACCACCGCTTACCTGTCCTCTCTCCTAGGGACGGTGTCATCCTCCATGGGAACCCACAGGCTCGCCGCCTGCAGGTTGCACTCCATGACCAGCGCCCAGTCGCTGTAGTTCGAGCTGGTGAGCATCGGGAAGACGAGACTGGTGCCGCTGCCGCCTCCAACGATCTCGCGCACAATCTCTCTCATCACAATCTCACCGCCGTTGCCACGCCACGACGAGTTGCGCCCGTGGCTCAGTGAGCGCCGTCGTTGAGCCCGCGGAAGTGGCGACTCAGAGCCGTCCTTTTTGGGCGGCGACTCGGAGCCACCCAAGCCGGCACGCAGCTGCTGCTCCTTTCCTTCGTCGCCTGGCATGCCCTCCGCAACCTGGTGGCTTTGATAGCAATTGTTAGCCCAAACCGGGCGTGGCCGACCGGAGCGAGGTCTGCTCATTCCCGGGGTGCTTTCCTGGGAAGGGGACGAGGCAGGGGAGAGGAGGAGGAGAAGATCTTTTGGGTGGGATATTTTTTTTCTGGCTCTCTCGCTCTCTTTGAGAGTCGTTCCATTGATCTTTTGTAGACCGTACAAAGCAATAGAAAAACTAGCTAATTATATAGCTAGAACAAATTTGCTAGCACAAGTTTACCAGAACAAAAAAATGCATATGGGAGAGGGAGGCAGGGAGCAAACCAGAGGGCTCGCGACATCGAGGGCGGCGTGGTGGTGGAAGTGGCGCGGAGAGCTCGGGGCGGCATGGACGTGGTGGTGGAGGTGGACGGAGCCGGCGTGGTGGTGGAGGTTCGGCGAGGGCGCGCTCGGGGCGGCGTGGAAGTGGTGGTGGAGGTCCGGCAAGGGCGAGGGCCGACGAGGACGTGGTAGTGGTGGCGTGGACCACGAGGGCGATGGCGGGCAAGGGCGAGTGCGTGGTGCAGCTATGGCCGATGGCGAGGGTGACGTCTGGGATTGGGGCGAGAAGAGAGAAGGAGTGGCACACGGTGGGATTGGGGAAAAGTTTTCCCCAAATCCCACGCAAGCTCTTGTTAGGGGGGGGGGGGGGGGGGGATGAAATACCAGTGGCAGGCGCCCTAGGAAGGCCTCCACTGGTAACCTATTACCAGTGCTGGGCTAGAGTAGGCGCCCAACACTTGTTTTTTTTTTTTTTGGAGTTTTGTGTTTTGGTAAAGCTTTAGCATTTTAGGTTTAGAGTTATGGTCTATTTTTTTTAGGGTTTATGATACACTATTGGAAGTTGCATGTAAAAATTTGGGAGTTTTTTGGGCTAATTTGCTATATTTAGTGCATTAAATGAATTTCTAGGTATTTAATGGAGGTAAATTATTTTTTGTTTAAAAAAAGTATAAATGAAGTCTGAAAAATATGAAACTTGACCTGGTGTCATGTTATGACCCCTAGAGGCTGTGATCAAATTTTGAGAGAGTTACGAAAAATTCATGATGTACTTCTCTTAGAAACTGAAGAGTCTCCAGGGAAGAATTAGAGTTTCAAAGAGAAAGTATGAGGTTTGAAGGTGAACTCATTTTTTTTCATCATTTGGCCTTAACACTTTTTCTATGTTGAAGATATACCATTGTAAGTTCCATGTAATGATTTGGGACTTTTGGGCTAATTTGCTATATTTAGTGCATTAAATGAATTTATAGGCATTTAATGGTGATAAATTATTTTTGATTTAAAAACAAGTGAAAATGAAGTCTAAAAAATATGAAACTTGACATGGTGTCATGTTATGACTCCTAGAGGCTGTGGTAAAAATTTGAGAGAGTTCCGAAAAAGTTGTAATGTACTTTGCTTAGAAACTGAAGATTGTAACCGTGCATATAGTTTTGAACACAAATTGTATAGAAAAGGAAAACTCAACGGTTTGTTCATCATTTCCCCTTCATAATACACAAGTACATAGTAATGTGCATTCAAAAGAGATACAACTTCATATTACATAATTAGTTTGGTCAAAATACAAAAGGAAGAAATTTTGGCATGACCTTTGCTAAAAATAGAACATATTGAGTGCCAGAAATTTGATGTTCGTCAAAACATTGGCACTGATTTATATTTCCTGAAAAAGAAGACAACACAACGCGAGCAATTAAATATTGCCTCGGCTCGATAGCCGGCACCACACACACACACACACACACACACATGCAAAATATGCATAAAGGAAGTCACCTCATAAAGATATATGGCTCGATGGCCCGACACAAACTTGCACAAATATTCATCTCATACAATCGGTACATGTCGACAACACCCGGAATTAAATCTCACCTATAGTATCCGGGGTAGTGTGGTGGTGGAAGCTTTAGGCAAAGATCGATCGACGAGATATTATAATTAACTAGGGAAAGCACACTTATGGAGGTGAGAGGTGTTTGCCGGGCCTAGCTATCTATATTAATGGGACCAGAGAGAGAAAGAGAGTGTTTTTTAATGGAGATGGGGGTGGGGGAGAGAGAGTGTGTGTGTTCTTTAATGGAGGGGGAGGTGGAGGAGAGTGAGAGGGGAGAGAGAGTGGCTAAGTGGAAAAATGGGGTCCCTAAGGTAGGAGGTGGAGGCGAGAGTGGCTAGATGGAAAAATGGTGGGAGAGGAGTAGGAGGGAGAAGGAGTGGAGAGGGAAGAAGAAGTGAGGAAGAAGAGAGATGAGCAAAAGCCACTGTACACATCCATCAATTATTGGCATAGGTACCAGTGGCGGGCAGGGGACAGAGAACACCACTGGTAACTTAGGTACCAGTGACGGGCGGCCAAACAAAACCGCCACTTAGTAACACTCGACCATTTTAGCGGTAGGCCAACCATACCAGTGGCGGGTGCGCAAGTGTTTGGCCCACAGCTAATCTGGGCCCATGTTACCAGTGGCGGGCCATAATTGGCTCCCGCCACTGGTACTTATATACCAGTGGCGGGCAGGAATTTGCACCCGCCACCGGTAATTGGCCAGATTACCAGTGGCAGGTGAAAATGCTTGATCGCCATTGATAAGGATCCACCTATAAGCAGTTCTACAGTAGGGTAAATTTAAAAGAAAAGAAAAATATGTGGCTTTCTAGTTAAATTAAAAAGACAAAATCATAATTTTGAGTAATACATCCTCCGTTTCAAAATAGTAGTGTTTTTAGCTTTGTCCTAAGTCAAACTTTTTCTAAATTCGACCAAATTTATGGGAAAAAAACCAACATCTATAGCACCAAACAAATACATACATTATGAAAACCGTATTTTATAATGAATCTAATGAAAGTAATTTGGTGTTTTAGATATCGGTACATATTTCTATAAACTTGGTCAAACTTTTTTTTTTTGACATAGAACAAAGCTAAAAACGCTACTATTTTGAAACAGAGGAAGTATTCAAGAGCAAAAATATATTCAGTTTCGTTGGATAACACTGTTCTTATTAGATTTTCTTGCAGCTATCCGTGTGATCGCCTCGAATTTAAAAGATCAATAATTATGTTACACAAGTGTTGTTAGCTTTTTACATTTCTTTTCCTTTTTATAGAGTTATTCATATGAGACATTGGGCGATTTGTATCTGGAAGATTACACTGGTGTCTTCCCGCTACCACGATCTGACCAATTCTCAAAAAAGGAAAAAGAGGAAGAAAAAGCAAGCAGCAGCAACAACAAAAGACTGCAAGATCGTCGGGACACTAGAACGGCCACCGTCGTCATCGTCATCCGCTTCACTTTCTCCCCGCTGCCCGGGCCCATGCTCCCAACCATCCCCATCCGGTTCCCGCAGCAATAATAGCCAGGCCAGTGGCCCCCAGCCGGCCATCACCAGCTCCGGCGGCTTCACCTCCACCCCATCCCCGCTCTCGCCACCGCCGCTGTCTGGAGATTCACCACCCGGCCGCGGCAGCTCTTGCCGGCAGACTGGGCAGGAGTTGTGGAGCTGGAGCCACGGCACTATGCACTCGGAGTGGTACGCGTGCTTGCACGGCAGCTCGCGCGCGGCCTCTCCGAGCTCGAACTCCTCCTTGCACACGGGGCACTGTGGCCCGTCCGACAGGTGCCCCGGCGAGACGTGCACCGTCGGGAGCGAGTCGATGGCCGACGCTGGCGCGGGCGGTGGCCCCGGGCGGTCGTCCTGCGTGAGCCCCTCGATGAGGTCGTTCAGGTCGGGGCCGGTGAAGAACGCTGCCGGGTCGATGACCGGTCGATCGTCATCGTCGTCCGAGCCCCGCATTCCCGACGCTGGTGGTGGGGATGGGACCCGGCGGCGAGGGAGCAGCGTGTCGGACGGGTCATCACCGGTGTGCATGACCCAGCGGCGAGGTCCATCGTACAGGAGGAACGGCGGTTGGAAGAACTGGTCGGCCGGCGGGTACACTGTCCGGCCCGGCAGCGGCAGGTCGATCTCGTGGAGGAAGCGGCAGAAACAGCGCGGGCAGAAGATGTCGGAGGTCGGGGACGAGATGGTGCGCATGCAGCGCGCGGTTGCACACGTAGCACCAATACAGGCGCCGTCTCCTCCACTGCCGCGGACGGCCGTTCGTTCCCGGCGTCGACATGGCAGGCGGCGGAGAGCTCGGTCGCTAGTTGCCCCGCCGTGGCCTCCGAGGAGCCGACGTTTGCGTTGATGCGGAGCCTGGAGCCTCTGGACTGGTTAGTTAAAGATGAGGTGTGATTGAGACAGGGTCATGTAAGATGATTAATTATGGAATGGCCTGGCGGGAATGGATGGCTTTTACGGGGAGATGAATACGATTCTGACTTGTGGGGGATGCACACGTTCCTTCCTTCTTCTGGAGTGGCTTGCGAGCTGCCGCTTGCTACTCGCTGGCAAAGCAAAGCTTGCTGTTGTGCGGGTCACAAGGCACCTAAGTACAGCTGGGGTTGCGGCGGCCAGCAATGGCTGAGTTCTTGCCTACCCACCCAAGTGTGAGTTCACGCCCTGTCTTTCCTTCTTTTCAAGAAAAGGAGAGGTTGCCTCCTACTCGTTCGTATACGCCTGGCAGTCCACCTATATTTTTTCAGGGGTAGGCAGTGGCGGAGCTTTGGCTGGGTCAACCTGGGCCCTGTTCCCCCCGCACACAGCCTATGAGAAAAGCTGCAAATGCCCCTTAGTATTTGGCCCATTTTTTAGTAGAAAACCAGCCCATAGCCTATTATCCTGCCCCCGCCATTGCCCCCCCCCCCCCCCACCCACCCACCCAAGAAATGGGCCCAAGCTCCGCGGGCAAGGCTTCACAATTGTACACATTTATTCTCTCCGGATATCTGAATAATTTAAACCTATAAGGTGGCTGGGAGACTCGCTCCCAGGAGGCTCCCTCGATTTCAACCTACGTTGGCCCTTCGATCGAGCTCTTTCTGGTCAACCGTGTTCTTTTGGCCGTTCGATCGCTTTCTGTTCGCTGACTCCAGTTTTCACCCGTGGTAGTTTTTTTCCACGTCCATGACTGGTGGGCTCTTGTGGCGTCGCTATTGACTGGGTGAATCCCTGGCGGGTGAGAATGAGCCTGTCCTCGCGCGTCGTATGTCCCGGGAACTGCTGCTCGCGTCGTGCGTCCTTGAAAGCCGCGGAGGGTGGTTGGCCGCCACATGCGCACCCAGTTTGGCGGTCTCCACGCGATGACTGGTGGCCCCATGCTGCTCCTGGCCCCGCTCGTCGGCTGCCGTGGCTGGGTTCCTCACGGGATGGATTGGGCGGGCGGTCATGCTCCGTGCGTCACGGAGACGGAGGGCCCGCGCAAGGTGGGCAGGCGCATGTGCACCCGGCTGGTGCATACTTCTGCTGCTGCTGTGATGACATGTGGCCCCGTACTACTGCTGGTCCCACCCGTCGGTTGCAGCGGCTGCGCTGCGTGGTCTCGTGGCGTCCCGTCTGGGATGTGCTGGTCCTGCGCAGGTCAAACCATACCTTGCACGCACGATCTCTCTCCCTCAGGCCTCAGCCCGCTCGCTCGTCCCTCCCCTCTCCCCATCCTTGCTCTGCTCCGGCTGCTGCGCCGCCTCTCCCTCCACAACGCCACCAGCTCGAACTCCACCTCCTTCATCTCAAGGAGACGACTGCACAAGACGTCCGGCGCCGTCATCATCGTCCTCGGCACAAGTGAAGCACGGGATGCCGAGAAGCTTGCTGCGTCGCCGTCGTCCTTTCTATCGCTGCCACCACCACCCCGACCGAGCCGTCCCCGTGCTCTAGCTGAGCCTTCCCCTCCGGGCTCACTGACCCAGGTGGCGGAGAAGGAGAGGGTGAGCTCGAGGGGCAGGCATGGGAGGAGGGGGTGACGGGGTCAAATCTGGTGGCGGCAGATTGGAGCTCGAGCTCGAGGTGGAGACATGGAAGGTCGGAAAATGGAGAGACGGGATGGAGGTGCTCGAGGCGAAGGACCGCTCGTCGGCGAGTTCGAGCTGGAGGCGGTGAGATCCCTCTCCCAATCTCTCATTCTCTCGATTTTTTCCTCTCCAAACCTTCATCTCTGTTCTCGCGCGTTGCACACGTCTACTCTCCCTCACCACAACCAGCGTCAGCGGCCTGCATCCCCTGTCAAGCGTGCATCGGCGCTGGATGTGCAAGCTTCAACGACGCATCAACAACGATGGTGGGCAGGCAAGGAGCGAGATGGTGGTCACGATTTTCAGTCTGAAGTTGCTTTTATGAACTTTCAGTCAACGTTAGCACTGAATATATATACTTTCTTCTGCACCGAGCTGGATAGTTTAGCTGATATTTTTTTCCTTCTGCAGCCAAGCAGTGGAAGAGAATGGTAGCCAAACCCTTGTTGGTCGTAGATTTACAAGCCAACATAGTATGAAAAGGTTCTCATGGGACTCACCCTGAACTGAAATCTCTGTTCAACCTTGGTATAATTCTGTGACAAAAACCCCAGGTGGTCCAATATTTTGTTTGTTTCTTTAGTGCCTGTTGTTTTTGGTTTGTTATAACCGAATTAACAGCATGCTATTTGTGTGTTCCTTTTATTCTGTTTTGGTGGGCTCTAAACTATGAAATTAGGAAACATATAGTTTATTAGTTTGAGACCTGCTTCAGGATAAAAAATGAAAGGAAGAATTCTTATTTCATGATGACACACATGACTGTGAAACTGCAGAAAATACTTGATTTGTGAAACTGCAGGATACTCCCACCACTGTATACAACAATGAGTACAACATTTAACATGGGCATGATGTTAAATTTGAGTGAATATAAGGGCCTACTGGGTGCATTATCTGTGGCTATATTATTTTAGATTTTTTTTTGTGTGCGAGGAGCAGTTCTACTATCTCTTCATGATTCGGCGTTTACATATTAGTTGGATGATATCTTTTTATTCTGTTGTTGTGACTGACCTGCTGCTTATACGGACAAATGAGTACACCATTTAACATGGGCATGGTGTTAATTGAGTGAATCTAAGGGCCTACTGGCTGCATAATCTGTGGCTATATATATATATATATTTTGTGTATGCGAGGAGCAATTCTACCATCTCTTCATGGTTCAGCGTTTTTACATTAGTTGGATAGTATCTCTTTATTCTGTTATTGTGACTGACCAGCTGTTTACTTATATGGACAACTTGAACTGAAAGCAAGAGTAGAAGCCCATGAGATGAGACACAAGGAAAATATTCATTGTATTTTTCAATTCTAATGTTTCAGTTCCATTCTCCTACTTGACTGGCCATGTGATGTATATGATGATTTCCTGCTACTATTTGAGTTATAACACATTTTGCTATTTCGTGTTTCTGAACTTAGTTTTGAGGCAAAAGAGTGGACAAAATCCAGCGCTTCTTGGTACTGTAACATCCTTCATTGTGTCGCATCTATCCCTGTTTTCTTATACATTTAGGGTAATTTTTAGTCCCCGAAAGGCCTGCACAACTACAAATGAAGTGTGTTATTCTTTTTACTTATTTCGGCTGTTATCAAATGCTTATAGTATTTTCCTTTCATGTTATTTTAGATTTAAAAGTAGAGCTGCCATTCTCCAGCAGGCTTTGCCTTGCATTAGTTGTTTGTTTGTACAACAAATGGACATGTACTGATTATGAAGTTGCTTTATGTTACTTCCAATGCAATGAGATTATTTTATGCTTTGTACAAAACGGTTAACAAAACACTAAATTGAAGATCGTTTTTTCTCTTCTCCAATAAAGTGTAATTTAGATCATTTTCTGTGTGCTTTCTGTATGGATATGTACACTCTTTTTAAAACTTTCTATTTCCAATTTTCTCCGTGCTTTCCATATGGATATCTCACCAACCTTCTCCTAATTCAGCTTTATCTTATTCTCTGAAGTTTAATGTTGATTACATAGTTATCTTTCCTTGTTGCGTCAGATTGTTAGGTTCTGAACTTCAAAGCAATAACCAGGTTTTGATTTCGGTTCACATTGTGCCTATGCAGAGAAGTGGGCAATCTCACCAACTATTGAGCAAGAGCAAGATGGAATCATATTTGCTTGAACTGATCTTTCCTCACTTCCTGGTTGACGTTGTACTATGCCTAGACCGCCTGATAGAATCACATATGACTTAATTTCTTATTTTCTTGTTACTTGCTTTGCTCAATGTATATCTTGGTTTGTTATTTTGTGACTTTGCAAATGTAAAACTGAGCCTTTTCGGCCTTGGTAATTGATTATTGTCATGTTCAGGATTCAGATGGTTCCAAAAACAAATTTATAATTTTTCTTGGTATTTAGGTTTGAGTTGCACGATAACAAAATCCGATTATCGTGTTTACTTATGGATGGTAAGGTCTTTATTTTCGTTGGTTTTGTAGTCAGAAGAATGTCACCATGACGACTGATATTTAGGTTTAGTAGTTCTACTCATTTTTTTCTTCGAGATACCCCTCCAATGCGAACTATTTTTGCTGTGCAACATGGTTTATCTTCAAGATCACCATGGTTTAGTAGTACAATATGATAATTACAATTGATGTGGATCATGATGTGATGTTAGATATTCTTGTGATGTCGCAGATCATGGTTCATATCAACTACCAACAGTTCATCAACATCCTGACTGGCCATGTTAACAGTTGCGTGATCCCCGTGAGCAGGATCGTCGATACCGTCACCCAGATCCTGCGCGTCAAGTTTGCCATGGTCCTCTTCGAGAACCCCTATGTTGACCCTGCCTTGGCTGAGCAGGTAGGAAAGTAGGTGCCGAACAAACTCTAATGCTGAATTTGGTTGGCATTGGTGATTCTGAACTCGGAAGTCTGAACTTCCTGCTTGATTTGGAATGCAGGAGCAGAGATTTGGCGAGGGAGGCGGCGAGGAAATCGCTGGTGCTCTTGAAGAACGGCAAGACGCCGAGCGACGCGCCGCTGCTGCCGCTGCCCAAGAAGGCGCGCAAGATCCTCGTCGCTGGGAGATGCGTCGACAACCTGGCCTACCAGTGCAGCGGCTGGATCATCGAGTGGCAAGGTGACACGAGTCGCACAACCGTACCACCGTGGGCACCACCATCCTCGCCACCGTGAAGGCGGTCGCGGACCCGGCCACACACAAAATTGGAAATAGAAAGCTGATAGAAACACTGCTTTAAGAAAATAACAAACCCTCCTTAACTGGTTTATACATGCTCGTAGGTGTACATATTTTTAACACACACCAAAATGCGTGTTTTTTATACATAAGGATCTAAATTTTTAGTGTGTGTGTTTACCCAGACAGAAGATTACTAAAAAAATACACGTATTTTCAGCGGCATGATTTTGAATGGGACTTGGATTAGGTTTGTTACATAGATTTTGTTTCAAATAGAACTCTATGCTACCAAATTTAAATGTGCATATACATCTCATTGTAGACAGCAAGCCCCCTTTTTTCCAACTAAGAGAGATTAAATTTATTGTCATATTCGCTTGCCCGTAACTAAATCAACTAAACCATGGATTTCTTTTCATCGCTAACATGGAATCAGCAGGTCTCTGCGCCATCTGGCGCAACGGGTCCACTAGTAAAGAGAACAGCCACACCCTACATCTTGTGTCTTCCAGTGCAGGAGGCACACCTTGGTGCGCGCCCGCAGACAATCGGTTAGTGATTTGCAGTGGTAAGGAATTGTGCTGCTGGTGTGAGCATGCTCCAGGTGCATATCCTCTCAAATTGATCCACAAACCACCAAAACAGAAAATAAAACTTCCATTTTACTTCAGCAGCAGCAGCAGCAATCACCAAAGATCATTAACAATCCCATGAACCACTGGACCGAGGGACAAAATCATCTCAAGCTCCAAATCGAGCCATGGCATGGCGGCCACCAAAGTTCGTATCATCTGCACCATGTGGTCGCATCGGAGGCCGTCGTAGGCTCGTAGCGCTGGGGCGCGACAACCTCTCCAGCACCACGACTCGAGCTGGCACCTAACCCGCTGGCGACCGCGCCTCGAGCCGTCGACTTCTAGGCATGGCGGCCACCAAGTTGCGATCCTCTGCTCCATGTGGTCGCACCCAAGGCTGAGCTGACGCTGGTCGACCGAGACGTTCGCCCTGCGTGCTCGAGCTGGCCACCTTAGGGCCGCACTCGCCGCCGCAGTCTCACGCGCGCGCCGGCATCGAATTCCAGCAGCCGTCTCGGGTGCCGGCTATCGGCGGAGGACACGCCATTCGGCGTTGCTGGCCGAGCTCGCGTAACGGCGTCCATCGGGTGCGCTCGGAGGACGTGCTCCCCAGCCGTAGGCCGAGTGAGCCACGCCGCTGTAACCACAGGCGCTGGAGACCAGCAAGGAAGGCACGGCACGGAACGGCGGCCGTCCTCAACCCGAGCACAGCTCGAGGGTGACGACGACGTACCGTCGTCGGTCCTCGACCCTGGCGTGGCCTGTACTCCAAGACGGGGACAAGGACCCCGCCGAAACTCCGCCTTGGGCCCTCGTACGGTGGCGGCGCACGGATTCGGCCGTCCGGGCCTGGCGACGGGGATGTTGAGGGTGACATACACGTACAAAATCTTCCAACCGATCTCTCTCTTATCTCTAGGCATGTATATCCTAACTTTTAGAGATTTGGTAGGGTTAGTTGGCTTGTCATGCAAGACTTCTCCTGTATATATTGTAAACGACTCCGATGAATATACTTGAGTTGCAAATCCTATAATTCTACATGGTATTAGTTTACTCTTGATCCTCTCCACCTTCAGCTACAAGCCGCTGCCGCTTCCTCCTACCCCACGCCGCCACCATGGTCGGCTCCCACTCCTTAATCTCCGGTGAAGAGAACCCCTTCGCAGCTCCGCCATTCTCCTCCGCTCATCTTCTCGATCTACCCATCAAGGATCATGTCCCGGTGGTTCACTAGTAGAAAACAGGGCTTTGGTTGAGGCCAGGATAAGGGTATTAATCCCGGTTCACTCACGAACCGGGACCAAAGGGTGCATCAGTCCCGGTTCGTGAGGCCAGGGCGCCGGCCGGGCCTCGGGGGCCATTGGTCCCGGTTCGTCTGACACTTTTGGTCCCGGTTCCAGACATGAACCGGGACCAATGGGCCTCGCTCCTGGCCCAGCAACTTTAGTCCCGGTTGGTGGCTGAAACCGGGACCAAAGGTCAGTCTTCTGTCCCGGTTCTAGCCACCAACCGGGACTAAAGAGAAACCTATATATACCCCTGCCCGCTCACTGCTTTGTTCACTCACTGCTCTGTTTTTTTGCCGGCCGTGGGAGAGGTGTGTGTTGCTCTAGCTCACCTCCTATGCACATGAGGTGTTCGATGAAATGCCCGAGCCACACTTACGCTTTCTCCTCTCCAAGCTCCTTGTCCAAGCTCCATTTTCCTCAAGATTTGTCTAGGTTTGCCGGTCCGTCCTGTCCCGTCCCCGTCCTCACCGCCGTCGATCGCCCGCGCTGATCTTGTCGCCGGCACCAGCGTGGTGAGCCTCAGTAATAACATTTGATCACTACTGTACTTTGGTTTTAATGTGATGATGAACTTCTATTAATTTGGTCACTTCTCTATTCATGATGTTCTGTAATGGTTTTTGACACACTTAATTATATATAATGCACGCAGATGAACCGGCAATGGATGTACGGTGACAGACGCACCTCCGAGTACATTAAGGGCGTGCATAATTTTCTCGAAGTGGCTGAGGCAAACAAGCAGAATGGTTTTATGTGTTGTCCATGCCCTATCTGTGGGAATACGAAGTCTTACTCTAACTCGAAAACTCTTCACATCCACCTGTTTGAGAAGGGTTTCATGCCACACTATAATGTTTGGACCAAGCACGGAGAAAGAGGGGTTATGATGGAAGACAACGAAGAAGAAGAGGATGATGACAACTATCCGCCCCCTGAATACGGTGATGCTGCAACGGGGAAGTTGAAGATCAAGAAGAACCAGACGATGTGCCCAATGATGATCTTCACGGGGTCATTGTTGATGCAAAGAGACAATGCCAAAGTGAAAGGGAGAAGTTAAAGTTCGATCGCATGTTAGAGGATCACAAAAAAGGGTTGTACCCAAATTGCGAAGATGGCAACACAAAGCTCGGTACCACACTGGAATTGATGCAATGGAAGGCAGACAATGGTGTATCTAACAACGGATTTGAGAAGCTACTGAAAATATTGAAGAAGAAGCTTCCAAAGGATAACGAATTGCCCGAAAGTACGTACGGAGCAAAGAAGGTTCTATGCCCTCTAGGATTGGAGGTGCAGAAGATACAAGCATGCCCTAATGACTGCATCCTCTACCGCGGTGCGTACGAGGATTTGAACGCATGCCCGGTATGCGGTGCATTGCGGTATAAGATCAGACGAGATGACCCTGGTGATGTTGAGGGCGAGGGCCCCAGGAAGAGGGTTCCTGCCAAGGTGATGTGGTATGCTCCTATAATACCACGGTTGAAACATCTGTTCAGAAACAAAGAGCATGCCAATTTGATGCGATGGCACAAAGAGGACCGTAAGAAAGACGAGAAGTTGAGAGCACCCGCTGACGGGTCACAGTGGTGAAAAATCGAGAGAACGTACGGGGACTTTGCAGGTGACGCAAGGAACGTATGGTTTGGTTTAAGCGCGGATGGCATTAATCCTTTTGGGGAGCAGAGCAACAATCATAGCACCTGGCCCGTGACTCTATGTATCTATAACCTTTCTCCTTGGTTGTGCATGAAGTGGAAGTTCATTATGATGCCAGTGCTCATCCAAGGCTCTAAGCAACCCGGCAACGACATTGATGTGTACCTAAGGCCATTAGTTGAAGAACTTTTACAGCTGTGGAATGGAAAAGGTGTACGTGTGTGGGATAAGAATGACCAGGAGGAATTTGACCTACATGCGTTGCTGTTTGTAACCATCAATGATTGGCCTGCTCTCAGTAACCTTTCAGGACAGACAAACAAGGGATACCACGCATGCACGCACTGTTTAGATGATATCGAAAGTATATATTTGGACAAATGCAGGAAGAATGTGTACCTGGGACATCGTCAATTTCTTCCGACCAACCATCAATGTCGAAAGAAAGGCAAGCATTTCAACGGTAAGGCACATCACCGGAAGAAGCCCGCCGTCTGTACTGGTGATCACATACTTGATATGGTCAATGATTTATAAGTAATCTTTGAAAAGGGTCCTGGCGGACTATCTGTTCCGAATGACGCTGAGGGACGCGCACCCATGTGGAAGAAGAAATCTATATTTTGGGACCTACCCTAATGGAAAGACCTAGAGGTCCGCTCTGCAATCGACGTGATGCATGTGACGAAGAATCTTTGCGTGAACCTGCTAGGCTTCTTGGGCGTGTATGGGAAGACAAAAGATACACCGGAGGCACGAGAGGACCAGCAACGTGTGCACGAAAAAGATGGCATGCATCCAAAGCAGTATGAAGGTCCTGCTAGCTACGCTCTTACCAAAGAAGAGAAGGAAATCTTCTTTGAATGCCTGCTCAGTATGAAGGTCCCGTCTGGCTTCTCGTCGAATATAAAGGGAATAATAAATATGCGAGAGAAAAAGTTCCAGAACGTAAAGTCTCATGACTGCCACGTGAGTATGACGCAGCTGCTTCCGGTTGCATTGACGGGGCTTCTACCGAAAAACGTTCGATTAGCCATTGTGAAGCTATGTGCATTCCTCAATGCAATCTCTCAGAAGGTAATCGATCCAGAAATCATACCAAGGTTAAGGAGTGATTTGGTGCAATGTCTTGTCAGTTTCGAGCTGGTGTTCCCACCATCCTTCTTCAATATCATGACGCACGTCCTAGTTCATCTAGTCGAGATTGCCATTCTGGGAGTCTTAAAGAAATATGTTCGTAACCGTGCTAGGCCAGAAGGAAGCATCTCCACGGGCCATCAAACAGAGGAGGTCATTGGGTTTTGTGTTGACTTTGTTCCTGACCTTAAGAAGATTGTTCTCCCTCAATCGCGGTATGAGGGGAGACTGACTGGAAAAGGCACACTAGGAGCGGACTCAATAATATGTAGGGACGGGCATTCTTGGTCTCAAGCACACTACACAGTATTACAGAATTCTACCTTGGTGACCCCGTATGTTAATGAACATAAGAATATTCTGCGCTCCAAACACCCGGAGCAGTGTGACGACTGGATTACATGTGAACACACCAGGACTTTCGGCAGTTGGTTGCAAACACATCTCATGGGTGACAACACTGTTGCAGATGAGCTGTACTCGTTGGCTAGGGGACCATCTTCGACTGTATTGACTTACAAAGGGTACGAGATAAATGGGAATACATTTTACACGATCGCCCAAGATCAAAAGAGCACCAACCAAAATAGTGGTGTCCGCTTTGATACAGCAACCAACAGGGGAAAGGACACATATTATGGTTACATAGTGGACACATGGGAACTTGACTATGGACATGATTTTAAGGTCCCTTTGTTTCGGTGCAAATGGGTCAATCTATCAGGAGGCGGGGTACAGGTAGACCCGCAGTAAGGAATGACAACAGTGGATCTGAACAATCTTGGGTACACAGACGAACCATTCATCATAGCCAATGATGTGGCGCAGGTTTTCTATGTGAAGAACATGTATACCAAACCGAGAAAAAGAAAATATAAGAAAGCGCATACATCATACGATGAGCCAAAGCGCCACATAGTTCTTTTAGGGAAAAGAGACATCGTGGGAGTGGAGGGCAAGACAGACATGTCTGAAGATTATGAAAAGTTTCATGAAATTCCTCCCTTTAAAGTCAAGGCTGACCCAAGCACCCTGTTAAACGATGAAAATTATCCATGGTTACGACGCAATAAGCAAGGGACATACGCGAAGAAAAAGTGAAGACTTTCCGTCCACAACTATTCTGATGATGGCTTTTATCTAGAATATCACTGCAGTTACATGTCAAGAAATGAAATGCCTTTTGTAACAGATGAGTTTTCTTCCGAAACCCTGATACTTCGAAAGAGATTGTCCATTTTGTACACGAAGTGCATCCAATTTTTGTTGTAACCCTCTCAACTTTTTAGCATATGCTATGTGGGTGAAATGATGATACCATGCCAACTTTCAACCTTTTCAGAGTTCAATTGTAGTGCTTTTCAATTTCAGAGTCATTTAGCTAAAAAAGTCAGTAAATGCATGAAAAATACCAAATAAAGTCAGAATGGGTTGAAAATTGATGATGTGGCTTTGAATGGTGCATGTTGAACGCACAAAAAGTCTGGAGTTGAAATAAGTTCAAAAAAAAATGAAATTCCTTTGTAGTAGATGAGTTTTCGTCCGAAACCATGATACTTCGAAAGAGATTGTCCATTTTGTACACGTAGTGCATCCAGTTTTTGCCGTAACCCTCTCAAGTTTTTAGCACATGCTATGTGGGTGAAATGATGATACCATGCCAACTTTCAACCATTTCAGAGTTCATTTGTAGTGTTTTTCAATTTCAGGGTCATTTAGCTAAAAAAAATCAGTAAATGCATGAAAAATACCAAATGAAGTCCGAAAGGGTTGAAAATTGATGATGTAGCTTTGAATGGTGCATGTTGAACGCACAAAAAGTCTGGAGTTGAAATAAGTTCAAAAAAATGAAATCCCTTTGTAGTAGATGAGTTTTCGTCTGAAACCGTGATACTTCGAAAGAGATTGTCCATTTTGTACACGAAGTGCATCCGGTTTTTGCCATAACCCTCTCAACTTTTCAGCACAAGCTATGTGGGCGAAATGATGATACCATGCCAACTTTCAACCTTTTCAGAGTTCATTTGTAGTGCTTTTCAATTTCAGGGTCATTTAGCTAAAAAAATCAGAAAATGCATTAATGATACCAAATGAAGTCAGAAAGGGTTGAAAATTAATGATGTGGCTTTGAATGGTGCATTTTGAACACACAAAAAGTCTGGAGTTAAAATAAGTTAAAAAAATAAAATCCCTTGTAACAGATGAGTTTTCGTCCGAAAGCCTGATACTTCGAAAGAGATTGTTCGTTTAGTACACGAAGTGCATCCAACTTTTGCTGTAACCCTCTCAACTTTTTAGCACATGCTATGTGGGTGAAATGATGATACCATGCCAACTTTTATAAAACTTTAATAGCAATAAGAATGAAGTAAAAAGCTTTTATAAAACTCTAATAGCAATAAGAATGAACTAAAAAGAATCAATTAAATATAATATTCTTCAATAGCAAAAAGAATCAACTAAAAAGAATCAAAATAATATTCTTCAATAGCAAAAAGAATCAACTAAAACATTAACTAAAAAGAATGAACTAAAAGAATCAAAATAATATTAATACCATTATTGAAAGTATTTTTGTTAAAAAGAATGAACTATAAAAGAATCAACTAAAATATTAACTAAAAAGAATGAACTATAAATAATCAACTAAAACATTAACTAAAAAGAGTGAACTAAAAAGAATCAAATAAAACATTAACTAAAAAGAATCAACTAAAACATTAACTAAAAAGAATCAAAATAATATTAACTAAAATTATCAAAGTATTTATTTGTTAAAAACAATGAACTAAAATAAAATCTTTAATAGAAAACTAAAATAACAAAAAAAAAATGTCCACCTACTAGGAAACTAAAATGACATAAAAATAAAAAAATGCCGCCTAATAGGCCACCACGGCCTGCATACGACTAGAAACCCATTTGTACATGGGCCAGGATGCAGGCCCGCGGGCCCAATAGGCCCAACATGGCAGTGACAAGGGTAGGCAAGTACTGCCTACAATGGAGAGGAGCTCGATAGCTCACCCGCAGCGCGCCTTATAAACTGGTGTAGCGCTCTCTCAAATAGCAAGGTGGGACTAAACTCCCACCACACCGCTGTGCCAGGCTATTGGTCCGGGTTGGTGGCTCGAACCGGGACGAAAGGGTGCCTTTGGTCCCCGTTCGAGCCATCAACCGGGACCAATGCCCCCCTTTAGTCCCGGTTTGAGCCACCAACCGGGACTAAAGGTCTCTACTTCCCGCCCTTTGGGTTGCTGAAAATACACCTTTGGTCCCGGTTGGTGGCACGAACCGGGACGAAAGGGGGGCATTGGTCCCGGTTGGTGTCACAAACCGGGACTAAAGGGTGGGGTATATAAGCCCACACTTAAGAAATTTTCACACTTCATCCGCACTTGCCCCCGACGACGCCAAGCACATCGACGCCGTCAGGCTGCCCCGACGCCGTCCGCCGCCCCCACCGTCGCCGTCGCCGTCGTCGCCGTCGCCCGCGCCCCTGCCCCGGCCCGCCCCCGTCGTCGCCGTCGTCCCTGCCCCGAGCCCGCGCCCCTGCCCCGGCCCACCCCCGCCGTCGCCGCGCCCCTGCCGTGTCGTCGCCGTCGCCGTCGCCGTCGCCGTCCTCGCCCCCGACCCCGCACCCCTGCCCCGTCGTCGCCGTCGCCGTCGTCGCGTCGCCGTCGTCCCTGCCCCAAGCCCGCGCCCCTGCCCCGGCCCACCCCCGCCGTCGCCGCGCCCGTGCCGTGTCGTCGATGTCGCCGTCCTTGCCCCCGACCCCGCGCCCCTGCCCCGTCGTCGCCGTCGCCGTCGTCGCCGTCGTCGCCTGAGCCCCGCTGTGAGCCGCCGCGCCGCCCCGGCCATTTTCTTTTTTTATTATTAATCATGTTTATGTAATGTATGTATATGTACATGTATACGTAGATGCTTAGTGTATTTTTTTTATATGATGAATTTTTTAGTCATGTTCTTATGATGATTTTTTTTGTTCATAGCATTTTTTGGTCCATGTATATATGCATGTGTATGTTGGTTGGATGGATGTATATATATAGAAAATGTTCATATGATGTTTTTTTTGTTCATAGAATATTTTTTGTTCATAGAAATTAGTTAAAATTTACCAAGTTACTAAGTTAAAATGTTCATATTCAAAATGAGTTAATTAAAAGACTCACTAAGTTAAAATTTACCCCTCCCCGATAACTTCGACATGAGGGGGGACGTCAGACAGCATGAGAGAGAGGCGGTCCGCTCGCCGACCAACTATCGAGGCCACCCAAACCCTAGAAGAAAGAGCGTCGTTGTCGATCTACCCCTCCCTGATAACTTCGACATGAGGGGAGTCGTCGGACATGCATAAGAGAGGCGGTCCGCTCGCCCGACCAACTCTCGAGGCCACCCAAACCCTAGAAGAAAGAGCGTCATTGTCGATCTACCCGCACCCCGATAACTTCGACATGAGGGGGGATGTCGGACATGCATCAGAGAGAGACGGTCCGCTCAACCGACCAACTATCGAGACCACCCAAACCCTAGAAGAAAGAGCATCGTTGTCGATCTACCCCCTCTCCGATAACTTCGACATGAGGGAGGACGTCGGACATGCATGAGAGAGGCGGTCCGCAACTAATCCATTGCTCATATATGCATATGATTCCTTGTTGTGATTAGCTAGGTCTATTATTTGCCACTAATCCATCTCTCATGTTTGTATATTGCCATGTTGTATTATTTACAGAAACTATGGAAAGAGACTTAGAACAAGAACAGTTGTTGGGGGATATAATCCTCGCTAGAGGTGATCCCTTGTCGTTTCTCAACCACATCGATGGTCAGGAAGGAGAGGATGACGGCTCCGGTGATCCAACAATGGAGGAGGAAGGAGATCATGATGGCTTCGGTGACCGAATGGCGGAGGAAGGAGATCATGATGATGGCTCCGGTGACCGAACGGAGGAGGGAGGCTTAACTGTTGCAAAGTCCGGTGAGGTATATATATATATATATATTAATTAAGCATGTGCTGACTTGATGCATTAATTGTTTTGGTATGTACATATATATATTAACGCTTCTTTCTTCTTTTAGCCCTCCGGATCGAGCCAAACTTCCGTAAGGTGACGAGGCCCGAAGAAAAGGTTGCGCCAGGATGAAAGGTTCACAATCACAGAAGTGGCGAAAGATGGCCAACCGATTGCTCCCAAGCGGACCAATGACACATTTGTACATCAGTGCGGAGTTGTTGTTAGGGACATTGTCCTGATTAGCATCGTGCAATGGAATAAGAATAAGGACGACCCTGAAGTTTCTTATGTCCAGGATAGACAGAAAGATGATCTTTCGACCTCACTGATGACAAATTTCAGCCTACCGCTAGAGGGGGAGCCGAATAACCCAGTTATAGAGCAAAAGGTCAAGGCGTTTGCTCCTAAGAAGATGGCAGAACTATTCAGGAACTGGAAGAAAGAGTTGAACACAAAGTTTGTTGACAAAGAGAAGACTCCAGAATTCATCGGTCGATATGAGAAGATAAGAGATCACTAGCCCGCTTTTGTGGCCTACAAGAAATCGGAGAAGGGTAAGAAAAGGTCACTGACAAACAAGCAAAATGCTGCAAAGAAGAAGTATCACCATCACACGGGGTCAGGTGGCTACTAAAAAGCCCGGCCGTTGTGGGACAAAGCTGAGCAAGACCTGCTTGCTAAAGGGGTCCAACCAGCGACATTGCACTGACCAGATCATTCAATGACTTGGTTCTTCGGGGTTGAGGAAACTTTGGACCCAGAAAGAGGGGAGTGTGTTTGGACGGACGAGCAACTTGCAATACCCATCAAGAAGCTTCAGAAATATATCAAGGCAGCGCAGGAAGGGACGTTCATTCCTAACAGAGAGAAGGACGAGCTGACAGAGGCCCTCGGGAATCCTGAGCACCCTGGACGAACACGAGGCACACCAGGCTCCGTTTCGTGGGTGCATGGGTTTCCCGACAGCGGTGGTTATAGAAGCCAAGACAGAAAGAGGAAAGAGGAAGCAACCAAAATGCAGAGGCTGAGCGCAAGATTAGCAAAGCTAGAGGAATTTGAGAGCCAGCGAGCTACTGGCCAACCATATCAGCGGCACGAAGATCCTTGCTTCGACGTTGCCCCTGAAGCTACCCCACCATCTCAGCGCAGAAGCAGCGTGGCTTCCACGGAGCTTGTTCAGCCTGATTTCATGGCTCCTCGCTACCCCGTGGATAGTATCACTGATGCTGAACATTGCGAGCTAATGACAAAATGCCAGAACCTAACCTTGAAGGCGGCGATCAGCTCTGTTGCACCTCCTTAAGCTGAGGGAACTTTCCATTGCCGTCCGATTCCACATGGCTATGCCGTTGTGACGGTGGATGAAATAATGGAGAGATTTGAGGAGCTGGAGCTTGACTACCCTACAGGTGAAGGGGAGATTCATCTGGAAAATGCTTTAAGGAGTACCTGTCTATGGAGAAAGGAGTACATCAAGCTTCCAAACTGGACGCCTCCTCCTCCTCCGACACGTGAGGGCACTCCGCCTCCTCCTCCTCCTCCTCCTCCGGCGAGTCAGGGCACTCCGCCTCCTCCGGCGCGTCAGGGCACTCCGCAATGGCGGAAGAGAGACGGCACCGCTCCGGCGGCTAGCAGTACAAGAGGCGGGAAGAAATTCAAATACGTTCCAAGTCTCAAGCCTCTGGAAAAGTTACCATATGAGAGGACCGACGAGGAAAACGATGAAATCAGTGCTGCCGAAGTGGAGGCCCATTTTGCACGGAAACCTCCACCTCCGAAGGAAACAATAGATAAGGTGAAAGTGAAGCGCACTCTGCGTGCCCTTAAGCGACCACCACCATCTCCGCAGCAATCCAACTATGAGCGCATTATTGAAAGGACATATAAGGAAGCGTAGTGGTCGGGAAATACTTGCAGTGCTGCAAGAGAAGCAAACCGAAGAAGTGGGAAAACAATTCCCCAGCTCGGCGAACAGGCGAAGCAATCGTGCCCCCCGCTCAAGGTGTCTAGCGATATCATCGCTAATCATCCGGGGCTACTGCCCGGTACCAATCTTGGTGGTTACCTGGGCGATGATGTACAGTTTGAAACATTAGAGACAGTAGAGATCTTCAGATACGAGCACGGGAAGCCTCTCGTCAAACCTGATCGTCCTCCTCTAACAACGATGATGCGAAGATTGCATAAATGGTACATCGATACCTGCAGGAAGAGTGGGGCCGACAGTATGTTGCTGAGAATTAAAGAGGAGCACGACCTCATTGGAGTTGAGGTGATGCCTGTTGAATTTGTGGAGTTATTTCAGTTATTCAATCAAGAGGCCCTCGACAAACAACTCATGACTTGCTACTGTCTGTAAGTATTACTTCTGTAATTAAGTCTCTAGCTCAGCTCGTTCATTGCATGTATATATAATTATCCTCACTATATTATGCAGATTGAAGATCGTCGAATGCAAGGAAAGACAAATCTATGACATTGGGTTCATTAGCCCAAATACCATAAATGAATGGACGGTAAAAAAGAGAGTCGAAGAAACTAAGGAAAACTTGCTACAATCGTTCCTTCGACATCAAAACAAAAGGAAAATACTCTTTCCTTACAACTTCAAGTGAGTGTTACTGTCTTGTGCATATTCGGTTTCGCTTACTCGAGGTTAAGTAATGTAATTGATGAGTTATGCGTGTGCAGCTTTCACTTTATTCTGCTATCCATTAAGCTTGACGGGGGAGTAGTAATTGTCTTAGACTCGAGATGGAAAGATTCCCAGGATTATGCGGACATGACTGCGATGCTCCAGAAGTAAGTTCAATCATTATCGCACCATATCGGCAACTTTCGTTCATTTCCTGATATCAAGTAATCATTTTCTTTGCCTAGCAGGGTTTGGAAAAAGTTCACCGGAATGGTTCCGGGTCTGCCAAAGGAGCCGCGATTTACACACCCCAAAGTAAGTAGTACTAGCTAGTTCCGCGCATCTCTCATTGATTCTAGTTTCATCAATACCATTTATCATGTTTGATTATCAGTTTGATTGAACTCTATTCTCGTAAAGTGCTACTGGTAGGAAGGCAGGAATCATTTATGTGGATACTACATTTGCGAGTTCATGCGCAGCTCGACCTCTGAGCGGGGCTACTCTGACAAACAATATGAAGTACGTAAACAATATTCACAATATTATTTTATTACCATCAATTGTGTTGAGTTTCATTCATATATATGTATTGACCCCCTTCTTTAAATTAGATGTGGCAGATGCGGGATGAACTCCTACCACATGATCGCATACGAGCAATTCAAGAGGAATTGGCGGGATTCTTTCTTGACCACGTCATACCTGAAAAGGGAGAATACCATATGGAAATTGAAGCTAATTTTCGGTAGATGATATCAGGGATCGTAAGAGATGCTGTTATATTGTATATATGTAGTAGCGTCGGATAGATATACGAAAACTTGTTGTTCGACCAAGCACGGAGAAAGAGAGGTCACTTCTCTCTGTATATATATGTTCGATCTTTTGTAATTAATGGTTCCTTCATTTGCTTACTAGCTAGCGTCGAGTTCTCTCTATATGTAGTAGCTACCGTCGACCAAGCACGGAGAAAGAGAGGTCACTTCTCTCTATATCTAGTAGCTATAGGTAACACAATATGAAACCCATAATTAAACCATCCAAAACCCCTAATAAACCCCCCTTTCAAAAACAAAAAACAAAAAACCCAGCGCCTGCGAGCTGCTGACGCGTGGCTTCCCTTTAGTCCCGGTTGGTGTTACCAACCGGGACCAAAGGTCCTCCTCCCTGGGCGCCCCACGGCGGCCACGTGGACCTCCTTTGGTCCCGGTTCGTAAGCCAACCGGGACTAAAGGTTTTGGGCATTAGTCCCGTTTGTTTTGTCCCAGTTCCAGAACCGGGACTAAAGGCCCTCTGGAACCGGGAATAATGCCCTGTTTTCTACTAGTGGTTCTCGATCGACTCCCCCTCCTACAATGCCTAGCGTACGTACTTCGCTCTCCTCTTCTGCTCCCACCGCTTCATCGACCATGTCGACGGGAGTGTCGACTCCCGCGGCATGAAGGACGATGAGGAGTGGCTCGCGTTGACACCACCATCGTCAAGTGGTTGTTCCTTACAGTCACAAAGGGCCTTTTCGACATGGTCAACGTTCGTGATCCCACGGCGCACGTCATCTGGACGCGGCTGTGTGATCTCTTACTCGACAACCAGCTTCAGCGGCGCGTCTTCCTTCAAGGCGAGTTCTTTACACTGCATCAGAACGATCTCACCGTTGATGAGTACTGCACGCGGCTCAAGGTGCTGGCCGACGAGCTCCGTGATGTGGGCATGGCGATCGACGACTCCGTCCTCCTCACCAACCTTCTATGTGGTCTCCACCCCGACCTCGGCCTGGCCACCTCCAACCTCGCCCTCATCACGCTGATGTTCGCCAAGGACGTCACCTATCTTCGGATGGAAACAGAAGCGATTCCGCCATAGCACCCAGCGGGCGGCCCACTCGGCGCTTCACGTCGGCACCACCGGCGGCCATGTCGCGCCACCACCATCCCCCCGTGATCCTGTCCCACCACCGTCGCCATCGCCAGATTGTGGCCGCCAGCGGAAACGGGGCCGCGACGGGCATCCCCGCAACACCAGCACCATGCCGCGTTCCGCCGCGGCGCCGCCACCACCGTGGATGTCCGGGTATAACCCCTGGACCGGAGTCGTCCATGCCTACTCCATGCCGGTTCCGTGAGCTCCTACTCCGGGCCTCCTTGGCCCGCGTCCGGCACCTCAGCAGGCGCTCCTGATGGCGCCCGCCTACGGCCCCTCCCAGGGTTACCAGTACGGCGGCTCTTCGGCGCCCCCCCCCCCCCCCCCCCCCCGTCGCCCTATGGCGCCCCAACCGGTGGCACCCCTTGGGACCCGGCCCTCCTCGCCGCCCTTCACGCCGCGCCATCTCCGAGCAACTACTCAGGTAGCAGTAACTGGTATATGGACACGGGAGCCAGCTCTCACATGGCTTCAAAACCGAGTATCCTCTCCCATGCCTCTCCCTATCCATTCTTCTCCCGCATCGTCGTCGGTGATGGCACCACCCTCTCCATCACCCACCACGGCGCCTCCTCCCTCCCCATCTCTAACTCGCCATTACCTCTTCATAATGTGCTTCTTTCTCCATCCTTAATTAAAAACTTATGTTCTGTTCACTCTCTTACTCGTGAACATCCTGTTACCGTTGAGTTTGACGAACTTGGTTTTTCTATTAAGGATGCCCACAACCGGAAGGTTCTGCACCGATGTGATTACCCCGGCGACCTCTACCCACTTCATCTGACATCAAGCAATGGGCATCTTGCTCTCCACGCCGACGTCTCTTTATGGCACACTCGCCTTGGCCATCCCGGTGCCGACGCACGTTATAAAATAATGCAGACTTTTCTGTTTTCTTGTAATAAATCAGAGGAACACACTTGTCATGCTTGCCGAATAGGGAACCATGGTCGTTTGCATTTTTCATCATCTTCGTCGACTGCCACTTTACCTTTCGATGTCGTTCATTGTGATGTTTGCACTTCTCCAATTCCTAGTAATTCAGGTTTTATGTATTATCTTGTGATTTTAGATGATTTCTCTCACTTCACCTGGACTTTTCCATTGCGTCGCAAATCTGAAGTGTTTTTGACGCTTCAATCTTTTTATGCCTATATTGCTACCCACTTTCACCGCCACATAGCTCACCTTCAAACTGACAACGGAAAAGCGTTGGACAATCTTGCCATCCGCAACCTTCTATCTTCTCACGGCACTATTTTTTGTCTCACTTGTCCATACACATGACAACAAAATGGTCGCGCCGAACGTGTTCTTCGTACTCTTAATGAGAGTGTTCCTGCTTTGCTGTTTCACTTCCATTTGCCTCCGTGTTTTGGCCAGATGCCCTTGCCACTGCTACTTTGCTTCTCAACGTCCGTCCATGCAGAACACGGTGGCACTACACTCCTCATCATCTTCCTTTTGGCCACCCTCCTTCCTATGATGATCTTCGTGTTTTCGGGTGCTTGTGTTATCCTAACACCACCGCCACGTCTCCTTATAAACTCGCTCCTCGCTCGCTTGCCTGCATTTTTCTCGGATATCAACCAAACACCAAAGGCTTTCGTTTCTATGAACCAGTGTCGCATCGCGTTTATGTGTCATGGCACGTTTACTTTGATGAGGTTTCTTTTCCATTTAAGCAGGTCTCTCCATCACCGCTGGCCGCTCCAGCGGCCCCTGCCACATACCACCGACGGCCCCGTGACGACCTTGCGCCTCACCCGCCGTGGCTACACGCCGCTCCTGCGGCGTCTTCACCGTCCGCTGGTTCAGCTGCCATGACAGCCAATTCGCCTGCCACGGCAGCCCGTTCAGCTGCCACGACAGCGTCTTCGGGGGCTGCTGTCTCGGCTACCACGGCAGCGACCAGCCTGACCCGGCTACAGCGCTGCCCGACCGGGCCTCCCGGGACTCGCCTACTACGGTGCCATCTTCGCCGGACGTGACAGGCCGCACGCTACCCCCGATGCCAATCTTGGCTACCCCGACGCCCTCTTTGTCGGCTTCGGCCGATCGCTCGTCGTCACCAATGATGGCCTCGGGCGACCTGGTCTCGCACTCGCCGGCCTCGGCTGCCTCGGCGCCGTCCTCGACCGCCTCAGCCGGTCACTAGGTGCCTGCGTCGTCGTCATCATTGTCCGCGGTTGTTCTTTCCGCGGCCGCTGCCGCTCCACGTCGGCGGCCACGACTGCCCCCGCCACCGCCTCATCATTCGATGACCATGCGTGCCAAGGACGGCATCTTCCTGCCCAACAAGTGCTACCAAAACCTTTCTGTCACGGTGATTTCTCCGGTACCGCACTCGATGCGGTCTGCCTTGAGCGACCTGCACTGGACAGCCATGATGTAGGCGGAATACGACGCGCTCATCGCCAAGCAGACATGGAAATTGGTCCCACGTCCACCTGACGCCAATGTCATCTCGGGCAAGTGGGTCTTTCGGCATAAATTTCACCCTGACGGTTCGTTGGACAGGTACAAGGCATGTTGGGTCATTCGCGGCTTCACGCAATGCGCCGGGGTTGACTTCTCGAAGACCTTCTCTCCCGTCATCAAGCCAGCCACGATTCAAGTTGTCTTACAGCTTGCCATGTCTTGACGGTGGCCAGTACATTAGCTCGACATCAACAATGCTTTCTTGTACGGTCAGCTACAGGAGTGTGTTCTCTGGCAGTAGCCTACTGGATTCGTCGACCAGCAACGGCCGGACGATGTATGCCTGCTGTTCCGGTCGTTGTACGGGCTCAAGCAGGCCCCGCGCGCGTGGTACCAACGTATCGCCACGTAGCTCGCTGGCCTCGGCTTCCGCAGCACCACCTCCAACACTTCGTTGTTCGTGCTACATCGAGCTGATTAGGTTGCCATGCTACTACTGTATGTTGATGACATTGTCATCAAAGCATCCAGAGATGACCTTCTTGGCGACATCGTTGCTCGGTTGAGCTCCGAGTTTTGGCTCAAGGACCTTGGCGCCCTGCACTTCTTCCTCGGGATCAATGTGTGTCGGGATGCTTCCGGTTTCTTTCTTTATCAGGGGCTGTACGCCCTCGACTTGCTGGATCGCGCCGGCATGACCGACTGCAAACCGTTCGCTACACCTGCCGAGGCCAAGCCGAAGCTCTCCGCCACCGACAGCCAGTCCGCCACGGACGCTGCACTCTACCGGAGCATCGTCGGTGGTCTTTAGTACCTCACGCTCACCAGACCTGACATCCAGTACGCCGTGCAGCAAGTTTGCTTGCACATGCACTCACCTCATGATGTTCATTGGTCTTTGGTCAAGCGCATCCTTCGGTACATCCACGGTACATCGGCGCATGGTCTTCGACTCTGTGCCTCCCTCTCCACCGAGCTGTTCGCATACACGGATGCGGATTGGGCCGGCTGCCCTGACACACGCTGCTCGACGTCTGGTTACTGCGTCTTCTTCGGTGACTCGCTCATTTCTTGGTCCTCCAAGCGGTAGCCCACCGTCTCCCGCTCGAGCGTCGAGGCCGAGTACCGTGCTGCGGCCAATGTCGTCGCTGAGACATGTTGGCTACCCCAACTTCTTGGTGAGCTCCGGGTTCCCATTCCCAAGGCCATGGTGGTGTTTTGTGACAATGTTTCGGCCACTTATCTCGCTGCCAATCCGGTCCAGCACAAGCGCACCAAGCATATTGAGCTGGATGTTCACTTCGTGCGTGAGAAGGTACAGTTGGGTGAGCTGCGGGTACTCCATGTACCGACCACTCAACAGTTTATCAACATCATGACCAAAGGTTTGCCAACCGCCGTGTTCAAGGAGTTTCGTTCCAATCTATTGCGCGGCCGCCGCGCGGGGGGGGGGGGGGGGGGGGTTGAGCGTGACATATATGTACAAAATCTTCCAACCATTCTCTCTTATCTCTAGGCATGTACTCGTATATCCTAACTTCTAGAGATGGGTAAGATTAGTTGGCTTGTCATGCAAGACTTGTCCTGTATATATTGTAAACGACTATGATGAATACACTTGAGTTACAGATCCTATAATTCTACATGGGAGGAGGGCGCCAGCGCGGGCGCAGCTCGGCGAGGCAGCCCGGACCTCGACGGGGCGGCCGGCCGGGGCGCAGAGGCTGATGCTCTAGCTGCTGCGGTCATCGCCTCTAGGACCGCTCCCTCGGCCTCGCCGTCAAATCCGCACGCCAATACTGTCCAATCAAGATGGCCCACCCCGGTGTCAGCCATGCATTGTATTCCACGGTCACGTGATATTCTAGTGTGTGTATATGAAGCCGTATTGAACTAGATTCTCTTGGGCCCACCAGAGCATGTGTAACTTTACGACAGCTAGCACTTCCTAGCCTGCTGCGGTTAGCCCGGACGTGAAGGCTGCCCGGGGTTTTTTTTTTTTTTTTTTTTGAGACCAACCACGTGCAGTTCATTCATCAATTATCAGTACAACACACGCAGAAAGTAGAGGAAGGCTCGAGAGACACACCTGTCCCAGAGAATTTGCACACAGGACCCCAGAACAACAGAAGAAAAAAAACGAAGAAGCCCCTGGAACCGCTGTGCAACACGCCGAGAACCTTCGAGCCCAAATCCGACGGAACGCCATCGCAGTCGTGCTGCTTTGTGGACCTCCGAAGCTTGTCTTTGTGGCGCATCGGCCGAGGGCGACCCTCGCGCACGTCGGACTCCAGATCCGCCGCCCTCCGTCGACTCTGTCGAGGAAGAAACGCAGATCCGCCGGCCACCAACCATCTTCCCATCACTGGAACAAGCACAGCCCGCAAGCCGCAAAAGCTGGCGCCACCGCACCAGCAAGCTCCTGAACCAACCTCCAGGACCCTCAAGCCACGCCGGAGAGAACGCAACTGAGACGGGGACAGGTCCAGAGGACAAAAGCCCACCGCATGGTCGCCGCCGCCGCCACGCCGGCCATGCGTAGGGACACCCAACTCGCCAAGCCGAAGGACCCGCGAGAAACGAAGGCCACCAGTTCGCCGGCGACGCACACGACGCCGAGGAGGAGGAACTGGAACCAAATTATTCCGACGCAGCGCCATCGTCTCCACCACCGTGGCGCCCCAAGAAAACCTACCCCTACTCTGTACACGCCAAACGCACGAATCCGGGGTTCCCCCACCCTCCCACCGCCGGAGCGGCCGGAGGAGGGAAGGAAAACCCGCGACGGCGCCGGCGGAACGAGGGGAAAACTTGGTCGCCTCCCTTTTCACCTATCTGGACTGTAGCAAGAGAGCGGAAGGAGCCAGCCACCTATCTGCGTCCCGCCCGGGGGTATGTTGCCTTCATGGATTGGCTTGCCAATCTGGAAGCCGAGGTTGCCCCGGACGTCACTCCATTAGGTGCGGCCTTTGACCGTATCCAATGCATGAAGGATCTCCTCGCCTCCGTCAAAGCCGAGGCAACTAAGGGGCTCTCTCGGGAGGAAGACAGCGCTCCGAAGGATGGGGCGGGCGTGGCTTAGTCCTCCTTCCTGGATGATGGGGAAGAAGGAGGATTAGGCCAAGGCCTAGCCCTTGTGGCGCCTCTTCGCTCTCGGAGGTGGTGAAGAAATAAGAGGGGACTGCGGGTCCCTTATCCTATAGTAGTTAGAAATACCCGGCTTGTGTCGAATGCTTACATGTAGAATTTGCGCCTGGGTTTAGTGTATAGCAGATCGTTCTTGTGTTAATGAACTTCTTTGTTTCGACTTGTCTTTGGTCTCGCCATCTCGTAGCCACATGTGTCGAAGGGAGATGTCGTGAGTCAGGAATAACCAGGTAGAAGAGCAGGAGGGAGATGGGTCACCTAGTAGTGCCCACCCTGCTGGGCAGAGGCGCGGTGGCCTAAGAGCTACTAACGGGTAAGATACGGTGATACCAGTTGGCTACCAGCTGGGGGAATCTAGCTAGTGGCCCACTGCGGGGGCATATCATTAATTCCTTCGGAGTACTAAGTGGCGCTTCGTAGGCCGACGGGGTCTGCCTCCAACTAGTGTCCTGTGGGGAACGCCCTCACTTCTCATCTAGAAATCGTTTGCCAAGCACGACGCCTGATGCCCCTCCTGGAAGGGGTTCAGCTTTCAACCTACAGAGGGGCGCATCATGACCGCCCTTCACTCGGGTGTGCCCGCGCAGCTTAGGACCCCGAGGCCAGCTGTTGGAACCCTATGTGACCTGAAAAGCTCAAAGCTGAAAAGCACAATTTCCCCCATGTCTTCTCCTTTCTTCAGCTGTTCCCTTCTCCGTTCCTATAACAGTGCTCCCGGGGCCTTGGGATTGTTCGCCTGGATCAATCTAACTCAGGGGTTCCAAGAGGTTAGCTCTTGGCCTGGCTTTCTTCCCCTCCCTGCTCAGGGGGGCAGCCCCCGAGCCCCCGTGTTAGGCCGATCCAAGGGTCTTGTCCAAGAGGGCATGTGAGCTGGGCTAGAAGCTTTGCTATGGCCGATGCTTGCTCCCAGTAGTCGCGGCCCTTGTCAGGCCGATGCCAGGAGTGACAATTCGGCTTTCCCAAGGGAGAGGCCAGGTGATGCCCGATTGGGGCATCGGGTTTAGGCTTGACCAACCCAGGGGCGCGTCAAGAGCTTCGGGCGAAAACCTTTGTCTTGGTGATGATAGTCTTTGGAGGCTCTGACTTGACATCCTTCTGGTTGAATATTCTGGGTCTTGGCATCGTGCTTTGATGAGGGAATTCTCCTACCCTCCCTGTGTTGAAACGTGGCTTGCGGGGGTGAGCACGCAGATTGCTCTCCATTCTTGGCCTTCTCTGGGGTCTTCTCTGGAGATCTAGAGACGGGTGCCTTGCCTAACACGGGAACGGGTGATGGAGTCAAATCCAGCAGATCTCGGGTAGGGGGTCCCGAACAAGTAGCCTTGGTGCGATGGTAACAGAGACACAGGATTTTACCTAGGTTCGGGCTCTCTCGAAGAGATAATACCCTACGTCCTGCTTTGATTGTATTGATTTTTAGGGAGTAGAGATTACAGGTTGATTTACCATGAGATCGTTGTGTGTCTAAGGGGTGTCGTCTATGAGCCCTCCCCATTGGCTTATATAGATACCGGGGGTTCTAGGGTTTACACATAGGTAGGTTACACCTAGGGTAATCGTGGGGTAGATGACCTCTTAAGTCTTGGAGTATGCGCCAACTCTTCGAAAGCATCCCATCTTGGCATGTGGGCTTCGACGAATGTGGCCCACTAGTTAATCATCATGTCCTTGACCTGGCCCTCCTGGCCGGGAGACGATGTGGTGAGCACCCCCTAGTCCAGGACACCATCAGTAGCCCTTGAACCGGTCTTCAAGTCAAGGATGTTCCTCGGTTCTTCCGAGATGTTCTCTGTCTTGGGTCGTCGGCCTTGGAAGCTGGTTCAACAAGTCCTTCCTCTGTTCTTTTGAATCGATCATGTCTAGCCGAAGAGTTCCCACATCGGGCCCTTAATAATTTTCGTTGTTCTGACAGATTCTCTTCTTGTTTTTGTGTTACACCTTGAACTGGAGGTTTTTCCTGTGCATAGCTGCCTTAACGACGAAGTGTTCCCGCGCTCGGAGCAGGATGACAGTTCAGTCCTGTTCTAACAACTTTGACCGGCTCGATCCATCATCCTATACTGCAGTGATGTGTTGTTGCTTCAGAGGTCATTATAGCATGCTAGCGCGGCTTGAGGCCCCAACTATTGGCCCGTCTAATCAGTAAAGTGATCGTGCCCCAAGACATGTAATGGCACAATTAACCGCCCCCTCGATTGCCGCGCGTGCTTAACGCACGACGCCTGGGGAACTTGTGAAATTATAGCCATCTGGCGTACTTACCCTGTGTTTTAACTTGCCTATAAAAGGCTAAAAGCGAGAGAGAGCCAGATTTACGCTCTCAATCTCCCTTCATCTTCTTCTTTGAGCTCTTGCGCCCAGAGACCTTTCCAGTGCCCGAACCCATAAAACCTCCACAGTTCCCCTCCTTTCATCCATGAGCGATGACTAGAGAGAGCAGCCATGTCCAGGTGACGAAGCCCCCGAAGGGCGGCCAGAAGGCGGCGGCGGAGGGCAAGACTGCCACCAAGACGAGGAGGCTGTGGCGGTGCTCGACGATCACCGAGAAGCACATCACCGAGCTCAGGGAGGCCGGGCATCTCTTATCATTGGAGGTCACCCCGCCCCGCTCCCCCGTCATCACCAGGGCGGACGGTACTCATTCCGTCAGGGTTCCTCAACCCCACGCCGGCGAGCGGGTAATCTTCGCTTCCCATCTTCTCCGCGGCTTGGGGTTCCCCATTCATCCTTTTCTCAGGGGCCTCCTCCACTTTTATGGCCTCCAATTTCATCATCTTGCACCGAATTCCATCCTCCACATAGCCTCCTTTATCACCTTCTGTGAGGCGTTTCATTGATGTGAGCCCAATTTTGAGCTCTGGTGCAAGTACTTCTGCGCTAAGATGCAGACCAACAATGACGAGCCAACCGAGTGTGGGGCGGCGATGATCAGCAAGGTTCCAGGCGCCAGGTGGCTGAAGGGAAAATTCATCGACACGATGAAGAACTAGCAGGAAGAGTGGTTTTACATCTCGGATATACCAGTAACCAATCCAAACCGAGAAAGGGTTGCTTCCTCCTTCACTGCCACTCCCCCGATCAAGGTCCACTCTTGGACCCCCAAGAATATTACTTGGGAGAAATCTGCTGCGGTGAAGCGGCTCAGGAAGAGCATGGCCGTCTTTATCAAATGGAAGGTCACCCTAGTCGAGGTGATGTACGTGGCTCTAAGCCACAGGGTCAAGCCCCTCCAAGCCCAAGCTCGCCCCATGTGGGTGTACACCGGGGAGGACGACACCACCCGCGTCATCCAAGGTGACTTTTACGGGAAGACATCCATGAGGGAGATTGTTTCCCTTCTGTTCAAGGGGAAGGCCGGTCGATGAAGATGACAAAGGCTACTGGGAGTTCCAACGGCCCAACCAGGTATGATGACATGTTCCTCCTTTCATCCGAGGTGTTGGATAAAACTTTGTGGGTTGAGCTGACCAAATCTTTCTGCCTTGACTTGGTGCAGAAGTGGTTTTCCTTCACAGTGGAGGTCTAGTCTCCAGCTCCCCAGCATAAGGACCAGCAGGGTCCTATTATGGCCCAGCTTCTGTCCATGGACGAGTCCTCGAGCCTTGTCCAGGCCAAGCGCACAAAGGCCACCTCGGCATACTCACCCGAGGTAGTAGCGCCGAGTTGGCCAGCCAAGGTGGCTAGGGCTTGGATGTCGAATCCAGCAGTGGGGATCGGCATGCCGAGGGCAGCAGTCCATCGCCGCAGCCAGATGCCGGAACAATAGGCGCGATGTCCACCTCGGATGCCAATGAGCCACCTGCGACGGCCAAGGCTGCCAAGCATCGGAAGATGCAAGTCAACCCAGCATCAAGCCAGGCCACGATGCCTGCTGACCAGGTTCCTGTTTCATCCCGGGCGCCCTCGAAAGATTCATGGCCCTCCGACAGATCACGTCGGGCTAAGCCCGCACAGCGGAAGTAATTTTTTTTACCAATCTTGTTTTCACAATGTACCTCGGTTCTAGTATTGCCTTAACATCCTTGGCACATTTTTACATGCTACCTCATTCTATTGAGGATGAGGTGTCATCTGCTGGTGCGGGTGTTACCCTCCGTGCTAGCACGGGGGTTCCTCTTATCACTCCAATGGTAACGGCCGCTCCGCGGGCCTAATCCCCCGCCGCTATCCAATGTTGGTGGCAAGGCCGACACCCCTATGGCCAAGGTCGACGCCTCGGCAGGGTGTGACGAAGAAGTCGACTGAAGAGAAGATCCCTCGCCGGTTTTTGAAGAAGGGCCGGAGGTCAGCCCGGCCTCCTCTGCTCGTGTGGTTTCAGAACCGCATGCTCAGCCAACCATCTCCCTATCTCCAGCGGCCGGTGATGGCGTGCCTGACTCCTCGAGGGGGGCCTCGACCACTTTCGAGGCCCAGCTGGCGAAGCGCTGCCAGGAGGTGGAAGTGGCTTTAACGAGCTTGGTCGTCCTTCCCGACCAGCGCACCAGCTTCCATGCCACCTCGAGCCAATTTCGGTCTCTTGAGGTCGGGATGCTGGAGATGTTTCTCAGCTTGACCAGAGGCATGGAGGTATGTCTTATTTTTCTCATTTCGCACCTTGTTTTGTACCGAGCATATTAGTATACACAGTAGCCCTCGAGGTGTAGCTCAGTTTCAAATATCTGAGGTCACCTTTTGAATAGTGAATTCATAGTTTAGGCTGTTACTTTCAACCGAGGTGTAGTTTTAGCAGAGAAAGATGATAAACTACAGGTTGGGCCCCCTTTTTTAAAGAAAACCGTGGTTCACAGTACTCCCCAAGCCTTAAGTTAGTTAACAAACTGACTTGAGTGTTGATATTTTATCCTATTCTCGATGCAAAAACTTTAAAAGAAAAGTTTTAATGTTGTATCCAGTAGCCCCCGAGACTCACGTTGGTCTTGAAAAAACTGACATGAGGATCAAATTTCATCAACCCGGAGACATGATAGGAAAAACACGAATACACAGTAGCCCCCGAGACTCATGTTGGTTTTTGAGAAACCGACATGAGGATCGAATCATCTCATTTTAGAGCTAGTTTGTGTGTTGTTTTACACCCTTTTTTGTGTGATATTTGTGCAGAGCACCTCATCCAGCCTCCAGACAACATTGTCGGAACTGGAGGACACCAAGGGCCGGCTCGCTCAAGTCAAGTTGGAGGTCCAGCAACTCAAGGGTAGCCTCGAAGCAACCCCTGGCAAGTGACCAGCGTATTTTCGCTCATACTCTTTTATGCGGGCTTATGAACTTATGCCATTGTTCTCTATTTTGGCTGTGCAGACATGGAGAAGCGCATGGCTACCATAAAGGCCAAGCTTGACAAGGCTCACGCCGAGGTGCAGGGCCTGAGGGAGAAGGCAAAGGAGGATGCTGATCTGCTCCGTAAGGAGAAAGAGAGGTGAAAGGCCGCCCAGTTGAGGGTGGTTGCTGTCGAAGAGGACCTCACAAAGCGTGTCATAGAGTTTGATGCGCTGAAGGCTGACAAGGATGCCGCTACTGCTGAGGTCAAGCAACTCAGGCAGGACCTCCAGGAAGCCAAGTTCCAGGCGACATCTGCACGGGAAGAACTGAAGCAGGCCTCGAAAACTATGTCTAATAAGCCATATCTTCTGAAGTGTATCTTTGGGAGATGAACTTGCCCTGAGCTGACGTAAGTGTGGCATTCTCCGGCTGCTTTTCCCGACCTGGTCCTTAGTGCCGAGCAGGCTTGCCACTTTTATAGTGGGAGTCATGAGGCTCATGAGCCGACGCGGCTGTTCTGGCGCCAATTCCAGGATTCGACGTGCAGTGTCGTCCTCGGAGAGAAGCTGAAGCAGCTCAAAGAGCTGCGTAAGCTGGCGTGCCTGGCGATGGAGCAGATCTTCAAGGCCTTATGACATGAGAACGCACTTCCTACCTCCTTCAAGCTATCACGGCATCTTCAAGAGGTGCGTGCTCAGATCTGGACTTGGCAGGTATCAGCCTGCTGAGAAGGAGCTCGGTAGGCCTGGGCGATGATGCGGATGCATTTCCCTTCTCTGGACCTTATGCCAATAGCCTACCGTCAGCCCCAAAGGCAGTGATGGCAAAGGGATCAAGCCGGATATCAACTTCCAGAAGGTGATGCCCTGTGCTCGGTTGTCCAAGAAGGATTGCCGCCTGAAAAAGATAATAGATTAAATCTATTGTCTATTTACCCTTGGTATGGTGAGGAGGGAAGTTGTAAAAACAATATTTAAGTTTGACGAGCTACTTATATCTATATTGCTTTTGTTTGGCTAATAAAATTTGCTTTTTCAAAAATGTTGATTTTGACTCAATCTTGACGTTTAAATGCGTAGTTAACCGGTCTTCGGCTTCTACCTCTAAGTTAATTTCTTAGAGTGTTTTCCGATACCAGCTCTTAGCTGATGACTCGGTGCCCGAAGGCGGCTTGGACCAGAAAACCAGGCAATCTGACCTATAAGGCCTAAACATATGCTTGTCAGAGAGCTTTTCTTTGCTGGGCAAGTGAGTAGCCCCCGAGTATGATTCTTCTAGGCCGTGGTCCTCCCTATCCCGGTATTAATCATGGCTATAATAGCTGAGCTGCTTTGCTATTGTGACCTTAGACATGCTGAGCACCGTTATGAAAGCCAGCCTATTGACTTATCGAAAAGTCCATGTTTTACACAAGCAACCTTTATGGTTTTGGCAATGTATTTTATTCTTCTTCCAACCTGCCGATCGAATATGTGCATTTTGTGATAGTCAGCTTTTGCCTTCTCCGACCTGAGGTACTTCATTGGTTTATCCCGAAGTAACAATCACAGAGGTGCTCCCAGTACACCCTTAGCCGAATGTGCGGAAACATAAGGGGTAAACATAGGAGCCAGGCAATCGAACTTTGACCCAAGACACAAGTCAAAATCAATGCATGTGATGGCGTAAGGTTTGAGGAAGTGGTCATCAGCTCTGTGGAGCGCTACGACGTTCGTGATTCGGGGCTGCTTTGTAGCCCCCGGGTGCAACCTGTGGATCTATTATGTGGCGTCCGATGAGGGTGTGACCCGAGGATGATGAATAGTTGTACTGATCATGATTGAAATAAGCAAAATGCACCAGGAGCATATATGCGGCCCGAATTTGGGACGTCTCTTTATTTAATTCAAGCTAAGGTCAAGCCTAGTGATCGAGCTAAATAATAACAAAAGGAAAAAAATACTAAATGTTGTACAGATCGTCATAGTGGAGATAGCCTTCCGAGCTCAAGCTTCCGGCTTCATGCTGAGCATCATTGTGTCGTCCCGCATTCTCCGCCTTCTCCCAGGCCTTGTCCATACAGGGGTGGTGACATCTGCACCTTTAAGCTTTAGAAAGGTGCCCTACTCCTCATCTAAACTGAGGAGTGCAGCATGTGGTGGCTTTGACAGCCGTCGATCATGATTCGCTATGTTCAGTAGCCCGAAGGGTACCGCGTGGATATGATGTTTGGTCATAATAGGCCGAGGTTTGGACCAGCCCACGGTTAGGCTTAGCTGGATTATCCTGTCGATACTCCTGACAAGAATCCGAGGATCCGAGGAGGCAGTGACCGTGTTGTGGGGCGGCCGTTTGGCCGTTGAGCTTTGGGGTGACCAATCCCCTTGGGGCATACCATGCGTGTGCCCATGGCGTGTGGATACATTGACTTTTATCCGTTTGGTGCCAGGCGTAGGTTTGATACCTCGTCTGGGTCTTGATATCTCAAAATGGCCCCATAGCTTGATGCCTGGTTTTTGAGGAGATCGATGTTGCCAGTTTACCTGACCTTGGGCAGATCGCCCTACATGGCATGTGCTCCACTAGCCACCAAGGATTTTTCAGCGCAAAATTATGGTGCCGAGGGATGTTGTCCTTGGGAGAATGCTGGGAGTAGCAGAGCACGTATCCCTATTTAGGGTCTTGATCAACAGGCTCCGAGGTGGTGTCCATCTGGTCCATGGGGGGTGTCTGGCATACGCCAAAGTCGTCGTCAACTGCGCCGTGAGTGGACTTGTGGTGCTTTGCGGGATCAGGGCCGCTTGTACTTCGGCTGCGAAAGCCGCGATTTGCTCCTCCATTCGGAGGGAGTGCTCTGTGTTGTCGTTCACTGTTATGATGCCCTTGGGTCCCGGCGTCTTTAGCTTTAAGTAAGCATAGTGCAGGATGGCATGGAAATGGGCTAAGGCCGTTCTCCCGAGGAGTGCATGATAGCCACTCCGAAAGGGCATGATATCGAAGATGATGTCTTCGATGCAGTAGTTATCGGGCGTACTGAATACTACATCCAGGGTGACCATTCCCAAGTACACCGCCTCAATGGCAGGTATTATACCCTTGAATTTGGTATTACTTGGGCAGATTCGTGCTGGGTCGATACACATCTTCTTAACGGTGTCAGCGTATATGAGGTTGAGGCTGCTGCCCCTGTCCATAAGGACTCAGGTCAGATGAAAGCCATCAGCGATGGGGTCAAGGACCAGAGTAGCAGTTCCACCATGGCGGACGCTAGTCGGATGATCCCATCAATCAAAGGTGATCAGCATTTCTGACCACGGGTTGTATTTGGGTTCGGTGGTCTCCATGGCATACACCTCATGCAGCGCACACTTCCTCTCCTTCCTGGTGACGTGGGTAGCGTAGATCATGTCTACATCCTTCACCTCAGGAGTGAATTGTTTTTGGCCAGCATTGCTCGGCCCAGCCTGATTTTTGTCCCCGTTATCATAATTGCGGGGCTGGTTCCTGCCCTGGTTCTCAGTCGCAACCTTCCCGGCTTGCTTGATCACCCAGCTATTCTGGTTGGTGTGGGTTGCCATCTTTTCAGGATTCTTGTGGATGGCGCAGGGCTGGTCCAATATCTTGTCCAGCTGTGAGTTACAACCTCTTCTACCTTGGAAGGGCTTCTTCTTGTTTCCGTTGCCCTGGCACTGGTTGCCGAATCTAGCATTAACCTCGCCGTCCTCGGGGTCGCTGTCGCTTCTGTTGCGACATTTATTCTTTTGATTGCGCTGCAGCTTCCCATTTCCGTCCTGTACCTCAAACATACTAAGGTCACCATTCCAGCCTTTCTTTCATGCCAGCCAGTTATCCTCGCCAGCACAGAATTTGGTCATCATCTGAGTTAGGTCCGCCATCGATCTTGGTTTAACGTGACCTAGTTCTCGGGCCAGCCACTCGTCGTTGACATTATGCCAGAATGCCGCAATGGCCTCTACGTCAGGATAGTCGATGATCTAATTCTTCTTCATTAAGAAATGATTCCAGAATTTGCATACTGCTTCACCTTGCTTCTGCACAACGTTGGCCAAATCATCGGCATCCGGAGGTTTAACATATGTGCCTTGGATGTTAGCCATGAATTCATCCTTGAGGTCATCCCACGCGCCGATCGAATCTAGCGATAGGCTATTTAGCCAATGCCGAGCTGAGCCCTCAGCTTTAATGGCAGGTATTTAATAGCATGGAGGTCCTCTCCACCTGCTATGTGGACCGTGAGGAGGAAATATTCAATCCAAACCGAGGGATCCATGGTTCCATCATACTGGTCTATGTTGACGGGCTTGAATCCTACGGGGAATATGTGCTCCATCACTTCATCCGTAAAACAGACTGGGTGGGCCGCCCCTCGGACACGAGCGATCGCGTGTCATATATTTGACATGGTCACACCTCGATTCTTGGTGTAGTCACGTACATCACCGTTCTTGGCCAGCCAAGCTAATTGTCCCGCCTGTCCAGCAGGTGGGAGTTGTTTGGACTGGTAAATTGAGTGAGGAAGGGGGTTCTCGGGCCGTTTAGGCCTTTATCCTGGGGTTCGGCTTCGGGCCAGTGCTACCTGGTGGGGGATTACGTCCATGTCAGTTTTCCGGTACCTCAGGAGCGCACCAGCCAGTACCAGCTTGATGTTCGTCAATGCGAAGAGGTCGGTTCCGGGCAGGTCGATCGAGGTCTTCTGCCCACTTGCGCCGGGATATGGCGCTGTCGTCGGCTACCACGTCCATCTCCCCGAGGAGATTTCTACGGAGGTGCGGTGGGTCATTATTGGCCTCCAACTGCCGTAACTTAGCTTTGAGCATCTCCTCAGCCTAGAAGAACTCTGTCCACCCATCAATCAGGTAGTTCTCTTCATCTCAAAGACATTGAGATGTATTTTTATTCTTTTAGCGGTGCTAACCAGCCTTAGACGCAGTGCATCATGGTTGGGATTGCCGAGAGATTCGATCAGGGCATCCTCATCATCGGGCCGAGGCTTTTATCAGCATCGTCCTCAAGGTTATAATCATCCCCGTCATCATCCCTGCCTCCTTCCCCGTTGTTGCTACCATCGTCGCCACCGCCGTTATGAGGACCGCCGCCCCCTTTACTAGGGCTATCTCCTCCCCCTTTCTTGGGGGTGTCCACCATGTAGACATCATATGTGGAGGTTGTGGTCCATCATCCTGTGGATGCGGTGGGTAGTGGTGAGTTGTCCGAAGACTCTCCAACTTTGTCGTCCATGTCAGTTACCTCCTCGGAGGCCCTTGTGAGAATGTCGGTTAAATCCTCGATGTTGGTGACTAGGTGGGTGGTGGGTGGGTCAAAAATTCCGACCTTCCCTGGTTGTTCCCAGATCCGATCATAAATTGAGGTTTGATCATCCGAGATCATGAGTTTCTTAATTTGATCTAACATCTCATTCAGAAGGGTTTTCTCATTGTCATCCATGGTCTGATCAAGCATCGGGACCAGTGGAAATTTCCTTGGGATCCGATTTGTCATGGACCCAGGTTCTTCGTCGACTGCCAGACTACATGTCTGGTTGTCTAGGATGGTGCTCAGATCCTGGCTTGAGGTCAGATCTAAGACGTTGGTTTCGCCATTGTCGAGCACCGAGACTGACTCTAGGGTTTAGATAGGTGTGTTGTCGTCCTCCTTGACCTGGTCTGACACCCAGTTCAAAAAGACGAGCTTGTCATGGGAATCCATGGCGTATTCCAGGTTCCTGAATCTGACGATCTATCCTAGGGCTTAGTTCTTGACCTGGCCAAGGTGGCCGGTCGAGTCAGTGTGGAAGGCGATGCTCTCGAAGACAAAGAGCTGTCCCTGCCAGAAGATCATGCCGGAACCGACGTGGTCATTGATCTGGAACGCTATTGCACCGCTGCGACTACCTTGAGGGACCTGCATGGGCCACCAATGAAGGAGTCAAATCGAGCAGATCTCGGGTAGGGGGTCCCAAACAAGTAGCCTTGGTGTGATGGTAACAGAGACACATGGTTTTACCCAGGTTTGGGCTCTCTCGAAGAGATAATACTTTACGTCCTACTTTGATTGTATTGATTTCGAGGGAGTACAGATTATTGGTTGATCTACCACGAGATCGTTGTGTGTCTAAGGGGTGCCGTCTATGAGCCCTCCCCCTTGGCTTATATAGATACTAGGGGGGTCTAGGGTTTACACATAGGTCACGTACATCTAGGGTAATCATGGGGTAGATGAGCTCTTAAGTCTTGGAGTATGCGCCAAGTCTTCGAAAGCATCCCATTTTGGCACTATGGGCTTCGATGAATGTGGCCCACTAGTAAATCATCATGAGGGTCCTCAACCCAGCCTTCCTGGCCGAGAGATGATGTGGTGAGCACCCCCTAGTCCAGGACACCATCAACGTGGCCCTTCCCTCCTTGAAACACTATCCAGGCGTTTGCCCTCTCTCCTATCGTCAGGATGAGCGAGTGCTCTACGGCATCTCGGCCTCAGGGCGCATTGCTCCTGAGCGCTAGCCAGCTCATGGTTCACATGCTTTATTCTGTCATGCCTTTCCAGAAGCTAAAGACACAACTTCTCGAGTTCGGTTCCCTCAGCCCTCAGATCAATGATCGGGATGCTCAAGACGTCAACCTCTGGAGACCTATGCGCCTGCTTTCCCTTCTCATGCCAGCCAAAGATTTGATCGTTCCCGGGCACCGGGGCTACCGAATACTTGGATGCTAGGGTGGTTTGGGTACACGGTGTTGGGACCTGGCAAGGCACTGAACACGGTCCATTCTAGCTATTGGTACACCCATGTTTAGGGAAATCATGGGATTTGGCCTTGTGCGATGATGAATCCCTTGGGGCCTGGCGTTCGGAGCTGAAGACTCATGTAGCGGGGCGTGGCTTTCAAGAGCAAGAAGCATGGGCATCCAAGAACCGCAGAGTACTGCCCTAACATATTGACAACTTTGAATCATAGTGCATAAGTCATGTGGTTGCCTGGCAGATCAAAAGTGATCGGGAGATTGATCCTTCCCAGGGCGCGGGCTTGATGGGCGCGGATGACCTCGTGGATGGGGGTGCGGACCTATTCAATCTTGCAGTGGGGGACTTGTATGATATCCAGGACACCAACATGGATGATATTAACTGCACTCAATTAAGAATTGCACCAGAATGAGCCCAGGCACCCCCAGCATCCTGACTCCAGAGACGAGGGGCGCCAGCACCAATAGGAAAACACCGAGGAGTGGCGTGATCCTTGTGAGCCCGATTGCTTCATTTGTAGTTTGATGCCTCAGCCACCTTAAGAATTGCACCAGAACATGCCTACACACAAGAAGCTCTGGGCTTGGGGGCTCGACATGCGTTGGCCATTATCGATGACCCGAATGCTTCCTAGAAGATCATTCATGGGAAGCACGGGGTCTCGCTTGCTGCCATTTCAGGTGAAGGTGCTGGCTTGGCTCACCTCATCGCACTGGTGGAGATGGCGGCACTCTTTGGTCCTATGCCTAGAACTTGGGCCATGGAAATTGCATGTTTTGCCCACTGCCTGGTAAAGGGATACGACGAGGCTTCGAGGGCAGCGGCTTTGCCTTGGGTTATCCCACGGCATGTCCCCCTGGGGGCGACCAGCCCGAGCATGGTCAAGGTTGGTAGGAGCGGCCTGGCGATGAGTCTACATTGCCCTTGTCCTGGTGGAAGCATGCCTTCTTGTATTCCCTTCTCTGACCAGCACAATGGTGGTTCCTTCTGTGGTGTATCGGCCTATGATACGGCACTTGACTGCTTGGTGCCAAGAGCATGGAATGTGAAGGGGGCTCTTTTTCGCCGCGGGCTAATTAAGGGAGGCATCATCGGCTTAAACTGGGGTTCTCCTCATCCTCGGCTGAGGGGGAGAGCCTTCTTTCTCTTGGTCTGCTTGATGCCACTTCGGCCGGGCTCCACTAAGGTGGACCGATTGGAGCTTGAGGTGTCGCCGGGGGACCCCTCGAGGGGGCAAAGGCATCCGGAGCTGTCGGCCTTGCTACTTGTGAGCTACGTTGGGATTTTCCCTGAAGAGAAAGGGTGAAGCAATATAGTAGCTGATAGTATTTCCCTCAGTAGAGAACCAAGGTTATCGAACCAATAGGAGATTCACACAGACAAAGGTCGACAGTACCTGCACACAAACAACAACAACAACAACAACAAAGCCTTTAGTCCCAAACAAGTTGGGGTAGGCTAGAGGTGAAGCCCATAAGATCTCGCAACCAACTCATGGCTCTGGCACATGGATAGCAAGCTTCCACGCACCCCTGTCCATAGCTAGCTCTTTGGTGATACTCCAATCCTTCAGGTCTCTCTTAACGGACTCCTCCCATGTCAAATTTGGTCTACCCCGCCCTCTCTTGACATTCTCCGCACGCTTTAGCCGTCCGCTATGCACTGGAGCTTCTGGAGGCCTGCATTGAATATGCCCAAACCATCTCAGGCGATGTTGGACAAGCTTCTCTTCAATTGGTGCTACCCCAACTCTATCTCGTATATCAATTTGGGTTTCATCTCCATAAGAGTGGCTGAGTTTTTACGTTGGCTCGCCAAGCCTATCACAACCCTCCTCCTTTACCCGGGCTTGGGACTGGCTATGTTGAGACAACATAGGCGGAGTTCGACAGTACCTGCACACACATAAACAAAATACTTGCACCCAATGTGGGCAAGAGGGTTGTCAATCCCCTTGGACTCGTTAATTGCAAGGATTAATTCTGATAGTGGTAGATATATAAATTGCAAAAGGAAATAAAATGAAATAAATTGCAGCAAGTAAATTAGGGTTTTAGCAATATGATTTGAATGGACCCGGGGGCCATAGTTTTCACTAGAAGCATCTCTCTCAAGAACATAGCATACGGTGGGTAAACAAATTACTGTTGGGCAATTGATAGAAAAGTGCATAGTTATGACATTGTTCATGGCATGATTAGTACATAGGAATTACGTCCGTGACAAGTAGACCGACTCCTGCCTGCATCTACTACTATTACTCCACCCCTCAACCGCTATCCAGCTTGCATCTTGAGGTATTAAGTTCATAACAAATAGAGTAATGCTTGGAGCATGTTGACATAATGTAGACAGAATAAAACCAAGCAATATGATTAAACCACATCGTTTTACCCTTAGTAGCAACAATACAATACGTGCCTCGCTAATCCTCCTGTCACAGAGTGAGGACACCGCAAGATTGAACCTACCACAAAGCACCTCTACCACTGAAGATAAATCAATCTAGTTGGCCAAACCAAACAGATAGATCGGAGAGAAATACGTAGCTATAAGAATCACACATAATAAAGTTCAAAAAAGACTCAATTACTTTAAAGGAATAATCTGATCATAAACCCACAATTCATCGGATCCCAACAAACACACCGCAAAAGAAGATTACATCGAATCGATCTCCGAAGAGAACATTGTATTGAAGATCAAAGAGAGAGAGAGAGAGAAAGCCATCTAGCTAATCACTATGGACCCATAGGTCCTGTGGGAACTACTCACACATCATTGAAAGGGTAGCAAGGTTGATGTAGAAGCCCTTCGTGATCGATTCCCCCTCCAGCAGAGTACCGGCGGAGGCCTCCAGATGGGATCATGGAAGAACAGAGGCTTGCAGTGGTAGAATAATTGTTTTGGGTCTCGCTCTGGTGTTTTCTGGATTTATGGGAATTTATAGTGGTGGAATTAGGTCAAACGGAGCAACGAGGGGCCCACAAGCTCAGGTGGCACGCCCTCCCAGGGGTGCATCATGTAAGCTTGTGGCTCTCTCGTATATCTTCTGGCCTCCCCCTGAAGCTTCGAGCGTCCCTTTTGGTCCAGAAAAAATCACCGTAAAGTTTCATTGTGTTTGGACTTCGTTTGGTATGGTTTTTTGGCGAAACAATAAAATAGGCAAAAACAGAAACTGGCACTGGGCACTAGGTTAATAGGTTAGTTCCCAAAAATGATATAAAATTGCATATAAAGCATACAAGATTGATAATATAATAGCATGAAATAATAAAAAATTATAGATACGTTGGAGACGTATCAGCATCCCCAAGCTTAATTCCTGCTCGTCCTCGAGTTGGTGAATGATAAAAACAGAATTTTTGATGTTGAATGCTACCTAGCATGTCTTATAATGTAATCTCTTACGGTATGAATATTGAGAAACGATGAGGTAATTGATATCAACATAATAACATCCATGAATACTTGAAAACAATCATTACTTTTCAAAATATACGATGCTTAACGAATGTTATCCCTACTCATTGAATTATGTAAGCATGGCATGACTTCATCTTCCTAACATAAATACAAATCATGAGCATCCCGGTGCCAAACCAAGCAATTGTATCATACCTTTTCACGCGTTTCAACATTTTCAACTCCACTCAGTATATGAGCGTGAGACATTGACTTAGCACTACGGGTGGAATAGAGTATGTTGGTTGAGGTTTATAAGGGAAGACAAAAGTGAAGAAAGTCTTGCATCAACTCAGCAGATCGTTAGGCAATGGAGAGGCCTTTCAATCGATATCAATGCGAGGAGTAGGGATTGCCATGCAACGGATGCACTAGAGCTATAAGTGTATGAAAGCTCACTACTGAAACTAAGTGGGTGTGCATCCAACTTGCTTGCTCATGAAGACCTCGAGCATTTGATGAAGCCCATCATCGGAATATACAAGCCAAGTTCTATAATGTAAAAATTCCCACTAGTAAATAAAAGTGACAAATCAAGGAGACTCTCTATATGAAGAACATAGTGCTACTTTGAAGCACAAGTGTGGTAAAAGGATAGTATCATTGGCCCTTCTCTCTTTTTCTCTCATTTTTCTTTTTCTTTTCTCTTTTTTTATTTCTTTTAGAACAATATCATGAACCTCATCCCCACTTTTTGGAGGACTCATCAGTCTCCATCATTCTTTACCTCACTGGGACAATGATCTAATAATGATGATCATCACACTTTTATTTACTTACAACTCGATAAACTAAAATAATATGACTCTATATGAATGCCTCTGGCAGTGTACCAGGATGTGCAATGATCTAGCGTAACATGTATTACAATGATGAAAAGTGGCTTTGCCACAAATATCATGTCAGGTCTATATGATCATGCAAAGCAATATGATGATGAACACACAAGTTATGTGACTAGTAACCGTGGAAGTTGCATGGCAATATATCTCGGAATGGCAATGGAAATGCCATGATAGGTAGGTATGGTGGCTGTTTTGAGGAAGGATATATGAGGCATATGTGTGATAGAGCGTGTCATATCACGGGATTTGGATGCACCAATGAAGTTTGCACCGACTCTCGAGGTGAGAAAGGGCAATGCACGGTACCGAAGAGGCTAGCAATATGTGGATAGGTGGGAGTGCCGTATTAGTCCATGAACTCACATTAGTCAAAAAGAACTCATATACTTATTGTGAAAGTTTTAATAGCCCTCGAAGCAAGGTACTACTCGCATGCCCCTAGGGAGGAGGTTGGTAGGAGTTAACCATCACGCGTCCCCAATTCAAACAACACAAAGGATTTCATAGAGGAATAAATATGCTCCAACATCCCCGTCATGCCATGTCGGACACTTAAATGAGTAATACATAACAAGCTTTAATATCTATATTTTTACTAACCAATGATTATGAACTAATACCCTTTCATATTACTACATCAATATAATTAAATCACACGCTTCATATTCAGTGATCTCACATGAAAGTTTTTATTATACAACTCTTGTATACCTATCATTCTTGAACTAGTCTTATTACCCATGCACATTACCACTTCCTATTTAGATACTCTCAAATAGATATAAGTGAAGCATGAGAGTGCAAGTGATTTCTATAAAATATAACCACCACCGTGCTCTAAAGATATAAGTGAAGCACATGAGCAACTATATGACTCAAAAGATATAAGCAAAGCACATAGAGTATTCTAACAAATTATGATGAATGTGTGTCTCTCTCAAAAGGTGTGTTCAGCAAACAATGATTGTGGCAAACTAACAAGCAAGAAAAATACAACTATGGCACAAGACGCTCCAAGTAAAACTCATATCATGTGATGAATAAAAATATATCTCCAAGTAACATACCGATGAATTGTAGACGAAAGAGGTGATGCCATCCGGGGCATCCCCAAGCTTAGACGCTTGGGTCTTCCTTGAATATTACCTTGGGTTGCCTTGGGCATCCCCAAGCTTAGGGTCTTGCCACTCCTTATTCCTTCATTCATCATGACCTCACCCAAAACTTGAAAGCTTCAGCACACAAAACTCAACAGAAACTTCGTGAGATCCGTTAGTATAATAAATCAATCATCCACTTTAGGTACTGTTATAAATTGATTCATAATTGTTCTTGCATAATATCTACTGGATTCTAACTTCTCCATGACTTATACCCTCCTGTATAATCCATAGCATCATCAAAGTAAGCACACTATGCAATAAAAACAGAACATTTTGTAATGACGGAATATTTATCCATACTTCTGTAACTCCAAAAATTCTAAAACATTAGGACAACGTATACAATTTGTATCCCAATACTGTGTAAAACAATTCAGCAATTGATCACGTTCTAGTACAAAATTAAAATTCCAGCACTGGGCGCAAAAGTTTCTGTTTTTAAACAACATCAAATATACTATCATTTAAATCATCCCAAAGGCATTACTTGGCACAAACACTAATTAAAAGATAAAAACACAATCATTACAGTAGCAATAATCATGTGACTCAAGAAATAGAAAAGAAAAATAGGGATAACTATTCGGTTGTCTCCCAACAAGCTCTTTCTTTATAACCATTAGGATACGCTTGAGATTTTAATGATGCCCACATAAAAGAAAAGAATGGAAGCACGAAGTGAGCATCATATAGCATGCGACAAACACATTTAAGTCTAACATACTTCCTATGCATAGGCATATTATAGGAAAAAAAATTATCAAGACAAGCAATATCTAGCATATGCATATAAGGAGAATGAAACATTAATAATTCCAACACAAAGAGAGGTAATTTAATGACATGAAGATTTTATAACCATATTTTTCTCTATCAAAATAATTACATGTAGGATCACAATCAAATTCAACAATATAGCTATCATATCAAATATTCTCTCCATGATCCACATGCATGCATGCAACTTTTACAATATTCCAAGATAGTGGGATTAACATTAACTAAAGTCATGACCTATCCAAACCCACTTTTATCAAAAATTTCATAAGATTGATTGTTCTCCAAAATAGTGGGATTATCTAAAGTTGATACTCTTCCAAACCCACATTTAATATTCATAGCATTATGATCATCATCCCAATCATGATCATTAGCACAATTGCCTTTAATGGAATTCATATTAACAATATTGCAATCATGCTTTTCATTTAATAAATGTATCCCAATAGCATTTTATTTTATCACCTCTTCATTACTAGCTATTGGTTCACAACATGCAGCAAGTTTGAAAAGATTAGCAAGTGGATGAGGATCCATATGTCTTTCTTTTTATTTTATTGAGTCAACATGATGGCAACAAAAGCAGAGATAGCACACAAGATATTTTTGATATTTTTTATTATTATTTAATGAGACTAATAAAAGCAAATAAAATCTAGTAAATAGTAGAACAAGTAAATGATAATGTGAATGTAGGGACCTTGCTTTGTTTGATGAAGTCTCCCCGGCAATGAAGCCAGAAATTCTTTCTGCTACTTGTGAGCTGCGTTGGGATTTTCCCCGAAGAGGAAGGGTGAAGCAATATAGTAGCGGATAGTATTTCCCTCAGTAGAGAACCAAGGTTATCGAACCAATAGGAGATTCACACAGACAAAGGTCGACAATACCTGCACACACACACAAAGAAAATACTTGCACCCAACGCGGGCAAGAGGGTTGTCAATCCCTTTGTATTCGTTAATTGCAAGGATTAATTCTGATAGTGGTAGATATATAAATTGCAAAAGGAAATAAAAATAAATAAATTGTAGCAAGTAAATTAGGGTTTTAGCAATATGATTTGAATGGACCCAGGGGCCATACTTTTCACTAGAGGCATCTCTCTCAAGAACATAGCATACGATGGGTAAACAAATTATTGCTGGGCAACTGATAGAAAAGCGCATAGTTATGACGTTATTCATGGCATGATCAGTACGTAGGCATTACGTCCGTGACAAGTAGACGGACTCCTGCCTGCAGTTACTACTATTACTCCACCCCTCAACTGCTATCCAGCATGCATCTTGAGGTATTAAGTTCATAACAAACAGAGTAATGCTTGGAGCATGATGACATAATGTAGACAGAATAAAACCAAGCAATATGATTAAACCCCATCGTTTTACCCTTAGTAGCAACAATACAATACGTGCCTCGTTAGTCCTCCTGTCACAGAGTGAGGACACCACAAGATTGAACCTACCACAAAGCACGTCTCCCACTGAAGATAAATCAATCTAGTTGGTCAAACCAAATGGATAGATCGGAGTGAAATAAAAAGCTATAATAACCACACATAATAAAGTTCAGAAAAGACTCAATTACTTTCAATGAATAATCAGATCATAGACCCACAATTTATTGGATCCCAACAAACACACCGCAAAAGAAGATTGTATCAAATCGATCTCCGAAGAGAACATTGTATTGAAGATCAAAGAGAGAGAGAAAGCCATCTAGCTAATCACTATGGACCCATAGGTCCTGTGGAAACTACTCACACATCATCAGAAGGGCAGCAAGGTTGATGTAGAAGCCCTCCGTGATTAATTCCCCCTCCGGCAGAGTACCGGCGGAGGCCTCCAGATGGGATCACGGAAGAACAGAGGCTTGCGGTGGCAGAATAATTGTTTCAGGTCTCACTCTGGTGGTTTCTATATTTATGGGAATTTATAGCGGTAGAATTAGGTCAAATGGAGCTACGAGGGGCCCACAAGCTCAGGTGGCACACCTCCCTAGGGGCGCATCATGTGAGCTTGTGGCTCTCTTGTATATCTTCTGGCCTCCCCCCGAAGCTTCTAGGGTCCCTTTTGGTCCATAAAAATCACCGTAAAGTTTCATCATGTCTGGACTTTGTTTGGTATGGTTTTTCTGCGAAACATTAAAATAGGCAAAAACAAAAATTGGTACTGGGCACCATGTTAATAGGTTCATTCCCAAAAATGATATAAAATTGACTATAAAGTATACAAGATTGATAATATAATAGCATGAAACAATAAAAAATTATAGATACATTGGAGACGTATCAGGCCTCAAACTCCAAGGCGCCGAAGCAGAAGACCTGGCCTTCAGAGAAGAGGACCGGGTAAATCTTGTCCTCAGCCATGTCAGGGACGAGGCGGGGAGGGGGCGAGGAAGAGGCGCTGCTTCAGTGTGAAGCTGTGAGCTTGAGTTGATGGGGCCATTCCGATCTAATTAGATTGATCCATGCGCGCTCTCCCTACATGGTGCACCAACTATCGGTTTTTGTTCCGGCAGTGCTGTCAGAAGGATGGCGAGTTTGTTTAGAGAGGTGCATGCGAGGGAGATTGGAATGGTAAGGATCTAGGAGAGAGGATTTACCCAGGTTTGGGCCCACTAGGGGGAGGTAATACCCTACTCTTGCTTTTAGTGCGGGATCTATTAAAGGGTGGCCCATTGGAGGCCTTGGTGACCACCGGTGAGCCCTTTCTTTGGATTACAAGGTGCAGTTCTTGAGTTCCTAGTTGTCTTTCTTGGGGAAGAAACCTAGAGCTCCTTTTCACTCTCTTCTTTTGCTCCATGGATGGATCCCCAGTCCATGACTTATATACTGATAGGGCTAGTGTTACATGACCGAAACCGAAATGTGTCGGGGGTCGAGAACCTTCTTGGCTTCACATCTCGGGCCTTATGACCCTACCCGCTCCTTTCTCGGGCTCATGGTTCATAACCCACATGTTTAGGGGATCTATCATAGCCTTTTTGAGAAGTAAGAGTGTCAAACCCAATGAGGAGTGAAAGGAATTGCTTGATGGAAAGTAGTAAAATATCACTTTAAAGCTGCAAAGATTGTTTGATGGTTTGTTTGATCACAAGAGAAATTGCATGAACGTAAATAGTAACAAAAGTGCAATGGTGTAGCAAGTGGCCCAATCCTTAATTATGCTAAGGACAAGCCGGTTGTTTTACTTATAGGAAGCAAATCGCTCTTGAGGACACAAGGGAGTTTCACCAAGTTATTTTCATCGAGTTTCATTGAGTTAACGTTCATTGCTTTGATAATTTGTTGTGAGGTGAAACCTATGATAATTTGTTGTTCGTACTTGAACAACAACATACTTATGATTATACCCTCTATGCAAGCATCTTCAAATACAAGAGAATAATTAAGATAGCATCTAACCATAGCAATAAACTTTGGGGTTCCAACAGCCCCTCATGTAACAGTTCATAAACTTAGGGTTTGGTAATTTTTGTCACTCCGACCACCCACCATAGATAAACAAATCACACAATGCTCCCCTCTAGGCCCATAAAGGTGAAGTGATATGCAGTCAATGTTCACACATCACCACTAGAGAATTACATCATAATGTAATATCAAAACATAGAACTATATTCAACTTCACAAGATTAATAGCAACAAGGCTTATCCCATGTTCTCAAGAACGTAGCGGACTACTCACAACACATCATATGGATCGTGATCAGCGGGGATGAAAATATGATGAACAATCTAAACATATGAATCGTTCACCAATAAAACTTCTAAGCATCAACTACATAGAGTAATCAACACCAGAAACTACTCTCAGCAAAAGATCTGAGATAAAAGTTCATAGATTAGAAAGCTAGGGTTGAGGGAGATGATGGTGATGATGGTGCTGATGAAGATGTTGATGGAGATGATGAGCCCAATGTTGATCGGAGTGTTGGTGATGACAATGGCTTGAATTTCCCCCTTCTAGAGGGGAAGTATCCTAGAGAAACAGCCCTCCGGGAGCAGCAAAAGTGCTCCGCCTCTGTTCCATCTCACAGCCGGCAGTGGAAAAATCCCGTAAAATTCCCAAATGGTTTTAGGTCAAACAAAAAATATAGGCCAAAGGGCATCGGGAGGCAATGCCTGTGGGCCCCACACGGCCAGGGGTGGCTGTGTGGGCCCCACAGGGACCCCCTGGTCCCATCTTCTTGCTCCGTGGGTCTTTTCTTCTAAAAGAATTTCTAGAATTTTTTGACAATCTATTGAGCTCCAGAAAATTGCTTTCTCCACCTCCATATTTTTGCTCCTGTTTTCCAGCATTCTGATAATTTCCCTTTCCATGTAGTTCAATCAATTTGAAGGGAAAAAGGCATTAGAATTGAGCAATAATGTGCAAAATATCAATAATAAAGAGGAAATTATAGTAAGAAATAGTGATGCAAAATGGAAGTATGAGCTCCCCCAAGCTTAGACCTCGCTTCTTCCCAAGCGAAACCAGAGCTTGTTAAACATGACCACATGTTTATGAAGTGAGGAGTTGATAATAAAGAATACGGAAATGATAGCATCACTATTTACTTTAATGATCAAACATTCTAAACAACCATCCCTTCTTATAAAACTTCTTATGAGGATGTCATGACACCCTCTACATGCAAAAGTTTAACAGATAAAAGTTTCTAGATTATAACAAACCATGTTCTCAGTCATTAAACAATTGCATTCTTCTTATTTTTCCAGAAGGGTCTATGTCAGAGTTGTTTGATGAACAAATATAACATTCTCAACAATCTTTTAGTCTTTGCATAATTAGCTAGTACTCAAGATCAAATTTTTAGAACAAATATGTTTCAACCAGGCATAGAGGAAGATTTGAAGTTTACCAAGTGCTTAGCTCCTCAACTTATTTCTCTCAGGGATAATGTCAACAGTAATGAATAAACATAATTATGCACATCAATAGTTTATATGTTCATGGATCTTTCTCCACCATGCTATGTTTACTTTAAGGAATTAGAAGGATAAAAGAATTGATTCAACATAAAAGTAACATGATAGGCCCTTCGCAGAGGGAAGCAGAGGGCGGCAAGTTTCTCCATCCACAGCGTCCGATCTTGTTAGTGCTGTGCACTTTGTCTGCTTGGCAATTTTGCCATCGCTTGATCTGGCTAATCCGTGTCTAACCTCCATGATGGCTGCTTCTCCCGTAGGAGTTGTTGGATTCCTCGAAGAGGAAAGGTGATGTAGCATAGCAGCAGAAAGTATTTCCATGAGTAAAGAACCAAGGTTTATATAACCAGCAGGAGACACCACAATAACAACGTTAGCAGTACCTGCACACAAACACAACAGATGCTTGCACCCAACAAAGGCAAGGGGGTCGTCACTCCCCCTGTTCTTGCCAGATACAAGATTAAAACTGATAGTGATAGGCAAAATAGCAAAATGGTAAAAGAGCAAATAAGTAGCAATTGTAGGAACTTCCAAATTAATGGAGAATGGCCCCCGGGGGCTATAGGTTCACTAGTGGCATCTCTCTCAAAAGCATAGCAGTGGTGTGGAAGACAAATTATTGTTGGGCAATTGACATAATTGATCATAGTTATAATTGTGATCATTCATGGCATAATCTCACATAGGCATTACGTCCGTGACAAGTAGACCGTTAATCCAACTGCGTCTACTACTATTACTCCACCCCACGACCGCTATCCAGCATGCATCTCAAAGTATTAAGTTCATGACAAATAGAGTAACGCAATAAGCATGATGACATAATGTAGACAGAAAAAGATCAATCAATATGACCAAACCCCATCCTTTTATCCTTAGTGGCAACAACACAATACGTGCCTTCGCCCCTCCTATCACAGGGCAAGATCACCGCAAGATTGAACCCACTACTATGCACCACTCCCTCTGAAGATCTACTCATCTAAGTGGCCAAAGAAGACTCAAAGATCAGAAAGCATACATAGCTATAAAATTACACAAGAGAGAAACTTCAAGAGATTTAATAAAAGATCAATGAATAATCTAATCATAAACCCACAATTCATCAAATCCCAACAAACACACCGCAAAAGATTACATCAGATTGATCTTAGAGAAGATCATTGTATTGAAGATCAAAAGAGAGAGAGAGAGAGAGAGCCATCTACCTACTACTATGGACACGTAGGTCCTGAGGGAACTACTCACACATCATCATGGAGGCAGCAAGGTTTATGAAGATGACCTCCTCAATGATTTCCCCCTCTGGTGGAGTGCCAGAAAAGGACTCCAGATGGGATCGCTTTGGAACAGAGTCTTGCGACGGTGATAATATTCTCTCGGGTCTCGCTTCGAGGGTTTCTGAATATTTAGGAATTTATAGGCCAAGGATTAGGGCAAACAAAGCCACAAGGGGCCCACAAGACAGGGTGGCACGCCCTACCCCCAGGGTCCTAGTGGGTCTTCTCATCCTTTCTCGAAGTTTCTAAGGTCTCTTATTGTTCAAAAAAATCGTCACAAAGTTTCATCGTGTTTGGACTTCTGTAGGTATGGATTTTCTGGAAAACCAAAAACATGCAAAAAACAGAAACTGGCACTGGGCACTAAGTTAATATGTTAGTCCAGAAAAATAATATAAAATGGCACATAAAGTATACAAAAGTGGTAATATAATAGCATTTAATAATAAAAAATTATAGATACGTTGGAGACATATCAGCATCCCCAAGCTTAATTCCTACTCGTCCGCGAGTAGGTAAATGATAACAAAAGAATTTTTGATGTTGAATGCCACCTAACATGTTCTTGATCAAATGATGTAATCCTGCTATGAATATTGGGATACGAATAATTCAAGACAATAGTCTATAAAAGTTGATCCAGTAATACACAAACATGCAAGTAAACAATTACTGCCTTTCAAAATAAAGTTGCTAAAGAATGTTTATCCCTACACACTTAATCATGATAAGCATGGCATGCTCAGTCTTCCTTGCATAGATTTATCAAATTAAGAACAACCCCGGTGCCAAACCAAGCAATTAAATCATACTTTATCTCGATTCAGCTTTTTAAACTTTCACGCAATACTTAAGCTTGAGCCAAGGTCTTAGCACTTTGGATGGCAAAGAGAATGATGATATGGGTTTATAAGGGGAGACAGAAAGGTAAAAGAAAGACTCACATCAATGAGGCTTGATCGTTAGGCAATGGAGAGACCTTACAATCGATGTTAACGCGAGGAGTAGGGATTGCCATGCAATGGATGCGCTAGAGCTATAAGTGTATGAAAGCTCTCCATATGAAACTAAGTGCGTGTGCATCCAACTTACTTGCTCATGAAGGCCTCGAGCATTTTGAGGAACTCGTCATCGGAATATGCAAGTGAAGTTCTATAATGTAAAAATCCCACTAGTATATGAAACTGAAGATCATGGAGACTCTCTATATAAAATGCTTGGTGCTACTTTGAAGCACAAGTGTGGTAAAAGGATAGTAGTGTGCCCCCTCCCTCTTTTTCTCTCATTTTTTCTTTTTTCTCCCTTTTTTTCTTCTTTTTTCCCTCTTTTTTTTGAATGGCCTCACGGACCTCATCCCTTTTTTTTTGAGGAATCATAAGTCTCCTCCAATTTATATCCTCACAGGTAGGGGCACACTCTAATAATGATGATCATCACACTTTTATTTTACTTACAACTCATAAACATATGAACAATATGATGACTGAAAATGAATGCCCCTCGAAGTGTACCAGGATGTGCAATGATCTAGTGTAACATGTATTATAATGATGAACGATGGCTTTGCCACAAATATCATGTCAGCTCTATATCACCATGCAAAGCAGAATGATGATGAATGCTCAAGTCATGAGAATAGTAACAGTGGAAGTTGCATGGCAATATATCTCGGAATGGCTATGGAAATGCCATAATAGGTAGGTATGTGGCTGTTTTGTGGAATGATATAATGAGGCTTATGTGTGAGAGAGCATATCTCCCACGGGATTTGGATGCACCTGCGAAGTCTGCACCATGTCTTGATGTGAGAGTCGGCAATGCACGGTACCAAAGAGGCCAGCAAAAATATGGATAGGTGGAAGTGCTTGTAGACCAAAACCTCACATTAAACATAAAGAACTCAAGTTTTTATTGCAAAAGTCTTATTAGCACTCGAAGCAAAGTGTCGGCATATGACAATCTATGGGACCATAGGCAGGCCCCTTCCCAGCCTCGATGGAGGGCGACGAAGCACACAAAGAGCAGCACTCAACCGATGATTAGCACACGGAGATTTACCCAGGTTTGGGCCGCAGAGATGTGTAAAACCCTACTCCTACTTTGGTGGATTAAGTGTGTAAAAGACCCTGTTGTACAAGTGTGCAGTTCTTGCCGGCAAGGAGCTCGGGAGCGCTACTCATTTTCAGGAGCTGAATCCCTCTAAATGTTGCCATGGGCCTTCTTTTATATCTCAAGGGGTCACCAACAATGGTAAAATGGTAAATTACATGCTGACGATAGCCATAGTGTTATCGTACTTAACCCTAACGATATACGACAAACACATTTAATGTGCCGCTAGGTGTCTTGCTCTGCTTGATGCCGGGAAAGAGTCATGTCCCGTCCGCACCGCTTGGCTCATCTACCTCTTATTACCTTGACACGTACTTGGGCGGGTGTCAATAAAGGTAATTCTCTAGTGGTGGACTGCCACGCAGCCTGACAGCTTCTACCTACCTGCCTGTGCACCCACCATCTGTCAACAGGCTGTTCACATGGAGCGGTGGCATGGAGCTCGTCTTGCCGGCAACATAGAGTGCTTGTTCCCGGGAAGGCATGCTTCCCGGTAATCTTCGTCTTGAAGTGATCTTAGTACTTCTCGATGACCTGCCTGGAGATCTTCTTCATGGTGTTCATCCACCATGCCTTGGGTACATTGGGATGAGCTCACCTTCTAGCTTACTTTTCCTGGCGCGGAGGCTGCAACTTGCCGGTTTGTGGTCAGGGGTATGAACACCCTTTGTTCACTACACCGACACAAAGTATAACTTGCATGCCCCTAGGGAGGAGGTTGGGAGGAGTTAACCATCGCGCACCCCCGATCTGAACACACAGATGTTTATTCAATCAAAGATACACCATACCCCGACCTCACCGCTAATGCCAGCGGCCACCACTTTTAGGCATAAAGACTCACAAACCTTAACACCAATATTAATAATTAGCTTTAATTATTTACTAACATACTCACATATTACTACCTCAATATAGCAAAACTATTACAAGGAATCAAATTTATCATATTCAATGATCTACAAGTCCATGCTACTTTTTTATTATACCACCTTCATATACCTATCATTTTTGGACCAACCATATAACTCATGCAAATTTCCACTTCCTATTCAACTCTCTAAAAGGATTTAAGTGAAGCAAGAGAGTGCAAATAATTTCTACAAACATATCGCCATGCTCAAACAAATATAAGTGAAGTACTAGAGCAATTGCCTCAACTCAAATAGATATAAGTGAAGCACGGATCAACATTCTATAAATATAGGATGAATGTCAATCTCTCTTAATAAATATGTTCAGGAAATGATGTTTGCAAAGACCAGCAAGCAAAACAAAAATAAAAGCAAAGACGCTCCAAGCAAAACACATATCATGTGAAGAATAAAAATATAGATCCGAGTAAGATATACTGATAGTTTTGAAGACGAAAGAGGGGCTGCCATCCGGGGCATCCCCAATCTTAGATGCTTGAGTATTCCTTGAATATTTCCTTGGGGTGCCTTGGGCATCCCCAAGCTTAGGTTCTTGCCACTCCTTATTCTTCTCATATCTTCATCTCACCCAAAACTTGAAAACTTCATTCACACAAAACTTAACGGAACCGCATGAGATAGCTTAGTATAATAATATAAATCATGCACTTAGGTACTATCAAGACAAGATTCATAATCATTCCCAATTAATGTCTACTGTATTTTATCACTTCCACAATTTATATCCCCCAATATAAGCCATAGAAACTTTAGAACAAGCAAACAAAGAAAACTAGACAAAATCTATCAAAAATAGAACATTATGTAATGATCTAATTAAAAATCATAATTCTGTAACTCTTAAATTCTGAAAAAAAGGAAACTATGGAAAATTTATAGTTCAGTACTGTGTAAAATTTTCAAGAATTGATTACATTCCAATACAGAGAAACAATTCAATTACTGGACGCAAAGTTTCTATTTCTGCACAGAAGCTAATAAACAAGCAATTTGCAACATCCCAAAGGTTTAGCTTGGCACAACACTGAAAGCAAAGACAAATATAATTACTACAGAGGCAATAATCATGTTGACAAACAAAAACAAAAAGGGTAAATAAAGGATAACTATTGGGTTGCCTCCCAATAAGCGCTATTGTTTAATGCCCCTAGCTAGGCGTAATGCAATCTATCAAGTATTATCATCTTTTAAAGTAATACCATATGTAGCTCTCATGATAGATTCATAACGAGGTTTAATCTTCTTTCTAGGAAAATGTCCCATACCTTTCTTTAGAGGAAATTGGAACTGTATGTTACATTCCTTCATGTCAATTATTGCACCTATAGTTCTTAGAAAAGGTCTCCCAGGTATAATTGGACAAGAGGGATTACAATCAATATCAAGAACAATAAAGTCCATGGGCACATAATTTCTATTAGCAATTATAAGCACATTATTCACTCTACCCATAGGCTTTTTAATAGTGGAATCCGCTAGATGCAAATTTAAAGAACATTCATTCATATTAGTGAAACCGAGAACATCATACAATGCTTTTGGCATAGTTGAAATGCTAGCTCCTAAATCACACAAAGCATTACACTCATAATCCTTTATTTTAACCTTAATTGTGGGTTCCCACTCATCATGCAACTTTCTAGTTATGGAAACCTCTAATTCTAGTCTATCCTCATTGCTTTTAATAAGAGCTTCTACAATATGTTTAGTAAAAGCCTTGTTTTGTTCATAAGCATTGGGAGAATTAATCATGGATTGAAGCAAGGAAATACATTCAGTAAGGGAAGAACTATCACAATTAAAATCCTTGTAATCCAAAATAGTGGGAACATCACTGTCTAAAGTTATAACCTCTTTAAACCCAATTTTATCATTATTAGTAACAAGATCATCACCCTCCGAATAGTTGGGACGCCTTTTAACTAAAGTTGACTCTTCTTCAGTCCCTTCATTATCAACTTTAATATTTCTCGACAAATATTCAATAGTTGATACACCAATAGTTTTAACATCTTCATCATTATTAGCTAGAAAATGCAATTCAGCCTCTTTTTCTTCTCGTTCTCTTCTAGCACTTAGCATATCAATCATTTTTCCATTCTAATCAATGGAGACTTGGATGGATTTTAGATATCCAGGCATTTCATCCTTATTTGGTGGCAAAATTTTAATTTTAATAATACCCACATCATGCACAAGTCTATCCATGTTTCTAGACATATCATCAAACTAACTGAACTTTTCTTCTACCATAGTATTGAAAACTTTTTTGTGAACTAATAAATTATTTAATATTGTTTTCAAGTTAAGTAGGCATCCTATTATTATTATTATTATTATAAGAATTATCATAGGAATTACCATAATTATTAGAGGGATTACCGGGATACGATCTAGGATTATTATTGAAGTTCCCCCCTATAAGCATTATTATTGAAATTGCTCCTCGAAATAAAATTCACATCAATAGCATCATTGTTTTGCTCAATTAAAGTAGATAAAGGCACATCATTTGGATCAATAGTAGCACTCTTAGTAGCAAGCATGGACATAATAGCATCAACCTTTTCACTTAGGGAGGAAATCTCCTCGACAGAGTTTACCTTCATACCACTTGAAGCGCCCTCGGTGTGTCATTGGGAATAATTGGCAATCATATTATCAAGAAGCTTTGTGGCTTCTCCAAGTGTTATCCCCATGAACATACCACCTGCAGCTGAATCTAGAAGGTTTCTTGAAACAAAGTTTTGTCCAGCATGAAAAATTTGCACTATCATCCAAAGGCTGAATTTTTGTGTGGGATAATTTTTCAACATTAATTTCATTATTTCCCATGATTGCGCAACATGTTCTTGGTAAAGTTGTTTGAAATTCATAATTTGATTCCTCAAAGATATAATTTTAGTGGGAGGAAAATACTTGCCAATAAAAGCATCTTTACACTTAACCCATGAATCAATACTATTTTTCAGCAAAGATCAAAACCATGCTTTAGCTCTATCGCTTAGAGAAAAAGGAAAAAGTTTTAGTTTAACAATATCATCATCCACATCTTTAATTTTTTGCATATCAGATAACTCAACAAAGGCATTAAGATGGGAAACAACATCTTCATTAAAATTTCCAGAGAATTGTTCTTTCATAACAAGATTTAGCAAGGCAGCTTTAATATCATAAGACTCTGCACTAGTGGCGGGAGGAGGAATAGGAGTACTAATGAAATTGTTGTTATTAGTACTTGAGAAATCACAAAGCTTGGTATTTTTAGGAGTAAACATAGTGGCAATGCAAGCAGAGATGGTAACACGAGATTTTTTTGGTATTTTGGAATTTTCTGGCAAACAAATAAGAAGGCAAATAAAAAGGAAAAAGGCCAAAAGGCAACTAGACAAGAAAATAAAAACAAGCAAAAGAGAAGTGTTTGTGCGAGGGCACCAGATTTGTTTGATGATGTCTCCCTGGCAACGGCGCCAGAAATTCTTCTGCTTCTCCCGTAGGAGTTGTTGGATTCCCCGAAGAGGAAAGGTGATGTAGCACAGCAGCAGAAAGTATTTCCCTTAGTTCAGAACCAAGGTTTATCGAACCAGTAGGAGACACTTCATTAACAACATTATCAGTACTTGCACACAAATACAACAGATGCTTGCACCCGACAAAGGCAAGGAGGTCATCACTCCCCTTGTTCTTGCCAGTTACAAGATTAAAACTGACAGTGATAGGCAAAACAGCAAAATGGTAAAAGAGCAAATAAGTATCAATTGCAGGAACTTGCAAATTAATGGAGAATATACTCGGGGGCCATAGGTTCACTAGTGGCATCTCTCTCAAAAGCATAGCAACGGTGTGGTAGACTAATTACTGTTGGGCAATTGACAGAATTGAGCATAGTTATAATTGTGATCATTCATGGCATAATCTCACATAGCTATTATGTCCCTGACAAGTAGACCGTTAATCCAACTGTATCTATAGCTACTACTATTACTCCACCCCAAGACCGCTATGCATCATGCATCTGAAAGTATTAAGTTCATGACAAACAGAGTAATGAATAAACATGATGACATAATGTAGACAGAAAAAGATCAATCAATATGACCAAACCCCATCGTTTTATCCTTAGTGACAACAACACAATACGTGCCTTCGCCCCACCTGTCACAGGGCAAGATCACCGCAAGATTGAACCCACTACTATGCACCACTCCCTCTGAAGATCTACTCATCTAATTGGCCAAAGAAGAATCATAGATCGGAAATCATACATAGCTATAAAATTACACAAGAGAGAAACTTCAAGAGATTTAATAAATATCAATGAATAATCTAATCATAAACCCAGAATTCGTCGGATCCCAACAAACACACCGCAAAATATTAGATCGGATTGATCTTAGAGAAGATCATTGTATTGAAGATCAAGAGAGAGAGAGAGAGAGAGAGATCTCGCTACTACTTTGAACCCGTAGGTCCTGAAGGAACTACTCACACATCATCATGGAGGCAGCAAGGTTGATGAAGATGGCCTCCCCAATGATTTCCCCCTCCGATGGAGAATCGAAAAAAGACTCCAGATGGGATCACTACAAAACAGAGGCTTGCGGCGGTGATAAAATTCTCTTGGGTCTCGCTTCGAGGGTTTCTGAATATTTGGGAATTTATAGGCCAATAATTAGGGCAAACAGAGCCATGAGGGGCCACAAGCCAGGGTGGGGTGCCCTACCCCCCAGGGCACGCCCCTGCCTTGTGGGGCCCTCGTGGGTCTTCTCGTCCTCCCTTGAAGCTTCTAGGGTCTCTTATTGTCCAGAAAAAATCATCCAAAAGTTTCATCGTGTTTGGACTTCTGTAGGCATGGATTTTCTGGAAAACCAAAAACATGCAAAAAATAGGGACTCGCACTGGGCACTAAATTAATAGGTTAGTCAAGAAAAATAATATAAAATGGCATATAAAGTATACAAAAGTGATAGTATAATAGCATTTAACAATCAAAAATTATAGATACATTGGAGACGTATCAACGACTTCAGTGGTCGATCACCTATGGACCGGGAATGTGTGCAGGGCCCCTTTGTGTAGTGACTTTTGCGTTGGCCGTGCATGCACGTTTCCTGCACTGGTGGGGTGGGGTCTGACATTTGGCCTACTCGGTGGAAGCTGGCGTTAGTTGTTTGACAGCTTGGGTCTCGTCAGCCCAGCTATTGGACTCTGTCGGGGTAGAGTATGTCTAATTCATTTACTGTTGGGCTTGCTCATCCTGTCTAGCTGACTGTTTGCATCTGGTCGGTCCAGTCATGCTGGGTATGCCCCGTTCATTCTTGTCGAGGGGTTGAGAGGATCACTGTGTAGGCAGGGATTCAATTCGTTCGGAACCGGCGTGTACGGTGACCAGTTCATTGTTGTTGTGGGGTGACAGGATTAGTGCGTAGGCGGGCATTTGGTTTGTGTGGAATTGGCATGTGCTGGGACCTGTATGTACTCGATGGAGGGTGAAAGGTTCGTTGGGGAGGCGTAAGTGGGCGTCAGTCCTTAGACCGGCTGGGTCTCTTCTGTCAAGTTGTTGGACTCTGTTTGGGCCAGCTCGTCATCCCGTTCATTTTTGCTAGGGGGTGAGAGGATTGCTTGGGAGGCGGGCATTAGATTTGTGTGAAATCAGCCAGTGTCGGGACCAAGTCATTGTCGTTGGGGTTGAGAGGATCACTGTGTAGGCAGGCATATGGGTCATGCAGAATTGTCGTGTGCCAGGGCCCGTGCATTGACGGTGGGGGTGAGGGGATCACTGTAAGGTAACGCAACAGAAAATAAAAAAATTCATACTACGAACGTGCCTAGGACCACTATGAAGATGCATACAAGGTTTGTCTGATCATTACCAACTCATAGCGCAGTGGATGTAGAGTTGTTGAAGATCATTGGTGTAGATCCCTGTAGCTAGGAATTTACAACCTCCCACCTGCGAGGATTTTCTCCCTTAGACGGTCCCTCGGACATCCCCTCGGACAGTCCCTCAAACTGTCCCTCGGACAGAAGATCGAATGTATGATCTCTCTACCAGGTTGCACACATATGGTGTCACCGATCCGGCAGCGCTTCACCACCCATAACTAATAGCCCCCGGAGGCCAGGTAGCATTGCGGCGCTATGAAACTTATTTCGTGGAGGGAGAGAAAGAATGGCAGATTATGCATGCCCTGTGTTGAGAAAACTTGGATGAAGTAGAGAGCCCTCTCTATCTCTATTTATAGTGTGAGGAAGGTGTGAGGGGCGTCTTGTGGATGGTTACCCAAAAGCCCCACCCCCCTCACAAACATGCTCCCACCAAAGGTGGGAGGTTGCCCCATGGGAGGCCCCCCTCCACACCTTGGCCGGCCATGGAGGGCGCCCCCAAGGGGGCCCCACCCCCTTCCAACACTTCCCACCATTTGTAGGGCTGCCACCCACCATGGGGGGCTCCCAACATCTCTCCACCAAAAGGGGCTGCCCCTCAAAGGGGGCGCCACCCAAAACAGCCCCCCACGAAAAGGGGGAGGCTGTCCCCTCGGTAGGAACATTCTGTTGGGGCTATCCGAAAATTCCAAAAGGTCCCAAAACTTTTTCGGCACCCTCCAAAAAATTCCGGATGCTTTCCAAAACTTTTCCGGCTTGATGGTTTACTCCGAAACATTTCCAGTATGATGGTTTACTCCAAAACATGTCCATCATACCCGAGACATTTCTGGTTTTCTCTCCTAAACTTTGTCAGTATCTCCGAAACTTTTCCGGTGACTTTCTCTTAGACTCCTAACCAGGTACTCGGCGGATAGATGACCCTTAAGTGTGTGACCCTGTAGGTTCAGTGAAGTATAGACATGGCCGGAACACTCTTCGATCAATGATCAATAGCGGAACGGTGGACACCCATATTGACCCCTATACCCACATGAATGAATATTCGAGTGAACCTTTAGTTTCCGTGTGCTATTCCTATTGCTTTGCAATATGTTACAAACCTCGAGGTGATATTTATAGGCATCCTCATTAATCAATAACTTTGTCCACTATACCAGTTTCCTCGTTACTGGTTTTGTTCTCTTTTCTCTTTCCCGTAATTTGGTATCCCTGTGATCAAATCATGTTGTGTCTGGCCAGACGATGATGGACACTATCACAACGAGTGGCCCCTAAGAATACCTCTCCATCAATGCAGGAGCAAATTCCAATATTGAGCTATCAAGTCCCTTGTCATACTTTTCCATGAACCCAAAATCTACCATAATAGCTGCCCTGTTACAGGTGACGTTTAACAAGCCCCAAAGTTCATCAAGCAAGCATGAAGGAACTCAATACTCTCATGGTCTAAGGAATTATGCAAACCTTAACTTTGTTTGTGTTATATACCATCAACTTATGACGAAGGTATCTCATAGTAACAACAATCAATTTGGGTTAATTCAACACAAGTGTTCTTCTAACATTGTGCCCTCAAAGTTGCCAGCATAGACATGCCCATGATCAGGAAAATGTAACCATCATGCAACACTTGAGCTAGTCATAGAGGCATGACTATGAATCTATTTTACCGTTTATTATTCCACACATGCAAATGGGTTTTCCTCGGAGACTTTATGAATATATGGACTCAAGGACCATTGCAATTATAGCACAAAAAATAAACCATAATTATGAACTTGGAGATAGATAATAACATTTATTATTGCCTCTACGGCATATCTTCTACAGACTCCCACTTGCACTAGAGTCAATAATCTAGTTTACATAGCTTCTTTAACACCAATGGCTATCCAGTTTTGCTCATGCTTTACTCATGGTAGAGGCTTTGTTATCAGGTCTGACACATTCAGATCCGTGTGAATTTTGCGTACTTTCACAAGATGTCGGATGATGTGATATTTGCATGCAATATGTCTTGTATTATGGTGGGATCTTGGCTCCTTTGCATGAGCCATGGGGCCACTATTATCACAATAGATCTCCACCAGGTCCAGCGCACTTGGAACCACACCAATCTCTTCAAGGAACTTCTTGATCTAGACCGCCTCTTTCTAGGCTTCTTAAGCCGCGACATATTCTGCCTCCATCGCAGAATCCGCCACAATGTTTTGCTTGGAGCTCTTCCAGCACACTGCGCCACCGTTCAGAGTGAAAACATAGCCTCATTGAGATCTGAAGTCATCTGGGTCAGTCATCAAGCCTGCATTAGTGTAACCATTTACAATGACCTCTTCATCACCTCCGAACACAAGGAGCAACTCCTTGGTCCTCCTGATTTACTTAAGAATACTTTTTACTGCTGCCCAGTGTTCCAGTCCTGGATCACTTTGGTACCTGCTGCTAACACTTAGCGCATAGGAAACATCTGGCATTGTACACAACATGGCATACATTATGGAACCAACTACAGAAGCATATGGATCATCATTCATTTGTACTCCCTCATCAAGAGTCCAAGGACACTGATTCTTGCAGAGCACTGTGCCAGGTGATATTGGGGGTAAGCCCTTCTTGGCGTTCCCCATATTAAACCTTTTTAATACCTTGTCAATGTACGTGCTTTGGCTAAGCGCTATCAAGCATTTTGATCTATCTCTATAGATTTTAATGCCCAATAGATATGCTGCTTTGCCTAAGTCTTTCATAAAAAAACTCTTCTTCAATGACTCTTTTATTTCACTAAGAAAATTCACGTCATTGCCAATCAATAATATGTTGTCCACATATAAGATTAGAAATGCTTTTGTGCTCCCACTAAACTTCTTGTAAACACAAGACTCTTCATCATTCCTGATGAAGCCAAACTCTTTGACCACTTCATCAAAACAAATATTCCAGCTCCTTGATGCTTGCTTCAGACCATAAATGGCCTTCTGAAGCTTGCATACCTTTCTAGCATCCTTAGGATCGACAAAACCTTGAGGCTATATCATGTATACATCCTCTTCAAGATTCCCATTTAGGAAAGCCATTTGGACATCCATCTGCCATATTTCGTAATCGAAATAAGCAACAATTGCTAGTATTATCTGCACAGACTTAAGCATCGCTACGGGCGAGAAAGTCTCGTCGTAGTCAACTCCTTGAATTTGTCAGAACCCTTTCACGACAAGTCTAGCTTTATGGATAATAATATTACCATTTGCATATGTCTTTCTTTTGAAAATCTATTTATAACCAATGGGTTTCACGCCCTCTGGAGGTTCCACGAAGTTCCAAACTTGGTTTTCGTACATGGATTATTTCAGATTTTTTGGCTTTGTGCCATTCCCTTGAGCTAGGGCCCGCCATTAGTTCCTTGTAGTGCGCAGGTTCATCATCTTCAAGGATGAAGATTTTGTTATGAAACCACTCAGGTGGCTCAATAGCCCTACCTGATCTGAGTGGTTCAGTAACAAACTTGACTAAAGTTTCTGCATCAGATGCGATAACTCCCAGCTTGGTTGTAGGGATATTTAGCGGAACTACTTCTGGTTCCTTAGCCATAACAACTACTGCCGAAGATTTACTAATCTCATTAAGTTGTACTATCCTCCCACTCACTTCTTTAGCGAGAAACTCTTTCCCATGAAATTGTCAATTTCTGGCAACAAACAGTTTGTTATCGGATGGGTGGTAGAAAGAATACCCAATTGTCTCCTTGGGATAACCTACAAAGTAACATTTGTCTGATCTGGGATCGAGTTTGCTATGTTGTAAACATTTTACATATGCCTCACAACCCCAAATTCTAAGGTGCGACAAACCGGGTTTCTTCCCATTCCATATCTCATATGGTGTCATCCCAACAGACTTAGATGAGTTTTATTTAATGTATAAGCAGCAGTTTGTAGTGCAAGACCCCAAAAAGATATCGGCAGTTCTGTAAGTGACATCATCGACCTTACCAAGTCTAACAGGGTTCGGTTATGTGTCAAGACCGGTTTTCCAGGATGTTAATTTCCCAGTAAATGGCCCTTGTGCTCACCAGCCCCAGGATTCCTGTTAGCTGATGAGACACAAACTTGATATAGAAATTCCAAGCAAAAATAGAAAATATGAAGTACAAGACCATTCTGGCCTATGAGTACAACAAATGGTTTCTAGTGGTTGATGGCGAATGCGGTTTGCGGTTCATCAGCGTCTATGGGACTCCATTTCCCACAGAAACAGCTGACCTGGATAACTCCTATCTTCGCGAGGCTGCTATCATCATTGCCTAGGTTCCGGGGTTGTCATCGCTGCGCTCCTCTCCAAGCAAGAAATCTGGCCAAGACAATAGCCAGGGACAAGCCAGTGAGTACTTTGAATGTACTCGCAAACATTATGAACACATGTATAATATAACAGATGATAATCAAGCACTGAAATAATTTCATGATCACTTAGCCAGTCACTAAATAAAATTCATGCCGCATGCAAGCAGGTCATTCAGAATTAAATATGAAAAAGCAATTAGATAATAAGAATAAAATAAACTAATCGGGTGTCTGAAGCGACGCCTCGAAAGGATAATAATATAAGGTATGCCACAGTCGGGCGTCTAAGTGACACCACATAAAGGGCTTATAAAGAAAGTAAATAACAAGCATGCCACAGTCGGGCGTCTCAGCGACACCACATAAAGGGCTTATAAAGAAAGTAGAGGACAAACGTGCCACAGTCGGGTGTCTCAGCGACACCACATAAAGGGCTTATAAAGAAAGTAAATAACAAGCATGCCACAGTCGGGCGTCTCAGCAACACCACATAAAGGGCTTATAAAGAAAGTAGAGGACAAACATGCCACAGTCGGGCGTCTCAGCGAGACCACATAAAGGGCTTATATAAGAATAATCACAGTGAATATCCAGGAGGTAGAACCATCCCAAGGATACTCAATAATTCAAATAATACAAATGGTTAGTCCACAATAATAATAATCATAATCATCATATGTCACATGTCATGATCAATGTTCTGGTTTAGCAGTTTTTCCTCCGAAGACCGACACTAAGACCGACACTTGACCCATCCCAGACTGTAGTCCTTAACCACGGACACGGCTATTCGAATAGATATAATCTCTGCAGAGGGTGTACTCTTTACCCACGAGTAACGGATTCCTTTAGTCCATCGAGACTAATTCCGCTTACAATCTTTTACTTGAAAACACACCTGACCCGCACACACCAGCTTAACTTACCGGCGCCTGGAATCACCCATGACACCCGTTAAGCAAAACTCTAAGTGGGGAGGCTACAACCTCGACTAGCATGGGATCACAAAATTTATATCGCGCGCAAAACAGGGGAGCTACCCCCTCGGTCCCAACCGGAAACAGCCATGCCCCCGGACCAAGTTACATGACTACCAGGGGCCACTGGTATCTTTCACTTTGGCCTGTCTGTACGGTGTGTGCTAAGAAAGGGGTTGACAACTTACTGAACCGTACCGTACCTAAGGCAGGGACAAGTGGTAGCACGAAGCAAGAATGGGGGTTACTGGCACAAGACTCGATCTATGGTCGTCTCAGGAGGTTTAAGTATTCCCTGCATGATTAGCATAACAAATATATTTCACACCAACAGACAGAATCACCACTCATCATACCTCACCATGCCTTACTGAATATACCCGTCTCAGCGAAATATCAGTAACAAGCTCGTGTCCACCCAAGACAGAGACTTTCCCGGATTCCTTCCGGTAGGCATGAAAGGCATACGAGGGTGATTACTATCACAAGCATATCAATTTCCAACAACAAGGAATCTTCATCATGCACTCATGAGTATGATCATATCATCACATAAAATAACGAATACTTCGTGTCAAGGTGGTGTTGTATTCGCATCAAACAACACACAACAAATATTATGCCAGGGTTCAGAATGCTTGCCTTCCATGTGTATGTAGGTGGGGTGCACTTTTGAAAGTTTTCATCTTCCCTCCAATATCCTATTTTTGAAAAGATTTGAATCAACACGCAATTCAAAAACAGTACAAAAAAGTTGTTCGGAAATTTTTCAAATAAATATGAAAATAAGCTAGATGGAATTTGAGAAACAACAGAAAAAGAATCAAGTCAAATGGAGTTGTATTTTAAAATTTATAGCCAGTCAAAGTTTAGGTCAAAATCTGATTTAAAAAAAACAGAAAAAGGAAAACGGTTCGGCAGCACTTACATTTTCCCCTTAGCGAAGACGTACTCGGTGGAATACGTTTCCACTTAAAACACGTCGGTAGAGCTGGGGGTCACTGGCAGGTGGGGCCGCCGGGTCCACTGGTCATATTTGACCAGTCGACTTTCTTCATCCTCCCGCTGCCGAGCGGAGGCGGGGCTCCGGCAATTGCCGCCGATGAACGGCGTTTCCCCACGTGATTCTGAGGGCGGGGATGGATCTATCACCTCTGGGCGGTCCTCCCGGTGGTCGACAGAGACACGGAGGTGGACGGGGCCGTCGGTGGCATCCTCTCCGGCGGACCACAGCATCGGACCGAAGGGGTATTCTCCCCTACGGTGGTCCTCTGGTATATTGACGCGCGGGGTTTGCAGCTAGGGTCTAGGGTGACCTACTGGAGGATAGAGCAGAGAAGGGGATGCTCTGGTTCGGTTGAATTTGATCGTATGGCAGCGGCGGCCATTGCTACCAGAGACAGAGAGAACAACGGGCTCTGGAGGAATGGGAGCTAGAGGGGCCTTGCTATGGCATCGAGGAGTGTTCATGCCCAGCGTGAAGAGCTCGGAGTGGGTTTATATAGGCATGGAGAGGCGGTTCGGCGATGGCCGTGGATAAGAACGGTGGCTCACTGCCACTGTGGTTTGCAGGATGACGTGGCGATGCTAGCGGAGTCACGGCGTGGCTGTGGGAGCTGGGGGATGGGAACGGCCTGCTCACGAGGGCAGCTGGCGAACGACGGAGACTTGGGCGGCGCCGTCCATGGCAGGAGCGGACGCGGCCGCAGGCGTGCCGCCAAGAAGCTTGCTGTGGCGACGCTGCAGGGAGCCAGGGGCGGTCGAGTGCGGGCGAGACATTGCTGCACCAGCGGATCAGATCGAGCTCGGGGGAGGGGCCAACCTGGGACGCGGCAGCTCGGGCGCCCGCACGTGCAAAACGCGCGTTCTGCTCGCGCCCTGGACACGCACGCCATGTGCTCGGCAAAATGCCAAAGCATGCTAGGGGGCTTGGATGAAGCTACAAATTAACAGGATGGTTAGGGTGAATGCAATAGGACTAATGGACATGGTTGTTGGGTCAGGGGATCATGTTCACAAAGTAATCACAAAACTATGCCAAATCTGGCCAGACACACAAGGTGTTTGATGAAATGCTATGGCTACCTAGGGCATCTTGCTGACCACCAAAATTCCCAGGCTCTGGTCTCTTTGGATGATAAGAATGATGGAAAGGTTAGTTTGAGAAAAATAGAAACTAGTTAGTGCAAGTTTTTGAGAAAACCAGATCTGGACAGAAAATATATGCCATTATTGCATGTGTCAAAAATATTCCAATGGGTCCAATCTCCTGGACTTAAGGGTTTGGTAGGGTGTACTTCAAGCAGGAAAAATCCCAAGGCAACAAGAGCAAGATAAAATATGGTTGCAGTTCAAAACACCAAACTGGACCAGAATGAAGATGAGGATGGTTTGCTCAAATTTTCCAAAGAACACCAATGGGTTTTTGCATAGAAATGAATTATATACTTCCACTAACGTCGCCAAATTTTTATGGAAGTTTTAAAGAAATATATAAATAGGTTGTAGTGCAAACTACAAACTGAACCAGATTTGAAAACTTGAGGTAGGGCTCAAAATCCCCAAATGACTAATAGAGGTTTTTGCATAAGAGTGATTTAGGAACATCACATGTCATCCCCAAATTTTGGTGGAATTTTTTAAATGAAGTTATCAAATGGTTGAAGTGCAAAAGAGGCTCTAAAAAAAGTATGCTAGGCCATTTTAAAGGAATTAAAACCTTAGAAAAATAATTACAGGAATATTTTCACTGATAAAAGAAATGTTCTTGAGAAGGTATACAAGTCCAACAATATTCTTGAAAGGTTTCCATTTGGAGGGAAAACTCCACAACTCTGAAGAAAGGAGTGATTTCTGAAATCAAAAGTCGATCCAGAAAATAAAATTTAATTTCCTGGCAAAATTTTAATTCATAAAACATGGTTAAATTTTTGGGGTGTTACAACACTACCCCCCTTAAGAAAAATCTCGTCCTCGAGATTTGCTAAGGGCGGTTTCAAAAATATTACTCCTACTATCATAAAGTAATATCACAAAAAAAACTATCCTACTCATGCAATAAAAAGGTGGCTACAGTGAGTGGGCAAATAAGTGGGGAAAACTACAGTGTGGAATACTCGTGCTGCGTGGAAAAATCTACAGTTGGGAAAACCGAGGGATTTCTAATTACGGCTGCAGTAAATTTAGAATAATTTCTAAATTTACAAATCACGCTGGTCGTACCAGAGTGCATAGTGCTCTCTCTGGCTGACAGGTGGACCCGGGGCCCACTGTCAGTCTCTTCTTCTACCTCTGGCTCTCTTTTCTTCCTCTCTCTCGCGTGCTTACCCGCGCTTTCTCCACCGGCGACGTCTAGCGCGTAGGGCATCTAGACCGTACTGCGGTAGTGCGCGGCGTGCTAGCTGCCGGCGCAGCGTGCACTCACCTCGCGGGCCAGTGCGCTATCGGCACTGCTCGCGGATTCGCCTCCGAACACCGGCGATCGAGCGACGAGCGGCGCTGGTGGACTTCGCCCACCGTACACCGATCTCGAGCTATAAAATGACCGCGGTGCTCCTCTCTTCTTCCTCACACCTGGCCTCGTTTCTACTTCTCCTTCCTTCTCCTCCATTTCTATTTGCAGGAGCTCGAGACGAGGCTCTAATGGCGGAGGTGATGCCGGATTGGTTCATGATCCTGATGTGCGGAGGGTTGGCGGCATTGCTGGGGTTCTTCGTGCTCTTGTGCATGATGATCCTCGATGATCGTCGTGATGCTGCTGCTCGGGTGTTGGCTCTTCGCGGCGGCGGTGATCATGAGGATGAGGTGCTGGTGTCGGGTGCTAACCGCTGTCAGTGCGTTGGAGGCAATCTGCACTAGAATAATAACCCACAAATTTCTCTTTCAGAAATTGTGGTGTGTTAGTGCGGTGATCAGTTAGGTGCTAAATGTCTACGCGGTTTTGCAATTAGTGCCTGTGGTCGAGTGGTTGTGGTTGTGAGCTTGCTGTCGTGGAGCTGCGTGAATTAAAATCTATGTCATGGAGAAATATTTGATGCAATAACTCAAGGAAAATCCCACCTTAGAATTTACCGAGAGCGAAAACAGTTAATAAAAAATAACAGTAGTAAAAATTACTCACATAATTGAAACCAAACATTTAATTCATCACACAAACTTAGGATACAACGCATAAGCTGCAACACACGCTAGGCTAATAAACACAGAAGTGGCGTCTACGACGCAAACGTAAAATATGCTGGGTCCTGAGAAAATGTTTCCAGCACTGAGGCACAATCTTCTTCTACCAGGGGAAGCGGATTAACTAGTCGAAGAACGCGCCTCTCCTGGTCTGGCCTCAGTGGTCTGCCAATGGCGATCTGAGGATTCAAATCAGCGAGGTTCTGGAGATAACCCATTACTCGCTGGGTTAAACGCTCTTGAGCGATGACGTACTGGGCAAGATTGGCCAGTACTGGGTCCCTTTCAATTCGTCCACCGAGAAAAGATGCTACTCCTCCGGGTGCTACACGACTCGGGAAGTAGTAATACCCCCTTTCGCTGGCATAGGGTACTGCGAAGCGAAGACGAGCAAGCGCTTCGTACGCAGCAGCTTCTATGGCCATATGTGGAGTCGGCATAGATTTCCCCACGAAGGAGACTTCCGTTGGGTCTTGGTGTAGGTTAGCGGGAGGGATATGCACTACTGCCTAATATTTCGAGGTGGATAGGGTGATTCTCGATTTGAGCAGCTCGTACTGGGGTGGATGGGTAGAACTCATAGTACTGCAGGTAAAGTCCCACAATATTTTAACAAAACTACCTGGGGTTGCATCTGGAGTTCTCAGATGAATACTAGGGCTCGGCATGGCAAAAAAAATGGCTGTGAGAGTTGTGCACAAAGTGAGGGATGCTTGGTAAGGTCACGGGGTGGCCTCTTATATAGCATCAGGGCTGGGTTATTTTTCGCAGTGTGGGGCAACTAGTTTGTCGGTTCTGCTCTATGGGAGGGGCCAGGGTCCAAGCCACAGATATACATATCTCACAAAAGTGACGTATTACTGTGGGTTTCGTCGGGGTAGTTTTTGGTAGCTACGCCCGGAATTTAATATGCAACCGCACACTGACACACTTATGCGTGGCTACTATACACAACAAAAGCACACAAGCAGACTGCATTTTATTCATGGAGATCACAAGGTCACACTATTACATGGCGCAGGAATATTAAGACTCGGTACTACTCGAGTGGCTTAATCTACCTCGTTAATATCTAAGCGGGCGTGCCTTGTGGACGTCGAGGCTTCTCCATGGGCTTCACCGTCGGGGTTAGCTGGATGGGGTTGAGGAGCTGTAGGGTCGGCGTATTGATGATGACCATCGCGGGGGCTGTTGGCCACCGTCCCGTTGGAGCGTGTTCCCAAAAGGCGATGAAGCACTTCCGGGGACACAAAAGCATCTCGGTCGATGGCCGGGGCAGACCTCAAGGACTCGATCGGGTGTCCGAACAGCATGACTGGGTTGTCGGCGTCGGGCTCATCTTCTCTTCTTGCCGGGGCTCGTCGAACAAGTTCTCCACGAGCTGCGATCAGATCAAGGGTGATCTGATCGAACAGTGCCTCTAGTGCACTTACATAGCGCACCAGATGTAGCAATATAGGGTCCATCTCGTGGTCTCCGTTGCCAACCTGAGGTGGCCTACTATACCTGTCACGGCTGGGGTAGTAGTAGAACGAGCGATAGTTAACCCTTGGCGACAAGTGCCGGAGTTGAACTATAGCCTCTCGAGCAGCTACCTGGATGGCTTGTGGCTCAAAGGAAGTTGTCCTTCCGGTGAACTTGTAGGGGCGTTCTGGCGAAATACCCCTACCATAGACGTGCACCGTGGCCCATAATTGACGGCTCTCACCGCTCATGGGCCCTTGGTACACAACATACTCTGGGGGCTCTTCTAATGCAAAGGCACGGCTGGTGAGGTTTGCTAGCACGGTCACAAAACCTCCAAGGTTGGTTGCTGTGGTCTCATTGTGCACAATGGGGCCAGGCATCTTGGCTCGGTTTGGGGTAGAGGCTGTGCTGTGCTGGGCTGGGGCGAGCGTTCCCTTTTTATAGAAAAAGAGGACGGAGTCTTCCTTCACACGCTTGCAAATGAGACAATTTAGGTGTCGGTCACTGGCGCGTGAATGACAGGCTAGGCTGATAGGTTAGGCACCGACTGCCAAAAGGTGTCGGGGTCACTGTGTGGCTATCTTACACGAGAAGCTTGGCTGGGTTTAGGTTAAGGTCTGGTGGGTTGGTTAACCTAGGTTTATCGATCGGGCTAAGATAGGATTAGCCAATGGTCAGCCTGGCTCTGGTACCAAGGTTGTCAGGACCGGTTTTCCAGGATGTTAATTTCCCAGTAAATGGCCCTTGTGCTCACCAGCCCCAGGATTACTATTAGCTGATGAGACACAAACTTGATACAGAAATTCCAAGCAAAAATACAAAATATGAAGTACAAGACCATTCTGGCCTATGAGTACAACAAATGGTTTCTAGTGGTTGATGGCGGAAGCGGTTTGCGGTTCATCAGCGTCTATGGGACTCCATTTCCCACAGGAACAGCTGACCTGGATAACTCCTATCTTCGCGAGGCTGCTATCATCATTGCCTAGGTTTTGGGGCTGTCATCGCTGCGCTCCTCTCCAAGCAAGAAATCTGGCCAAGTCAATAGCCAGGGACAAGCCAGTGAGTACTTTGAATGTACTCGCAAACATTATGAACACAGTTATAATAAAACAGATGATAATCAAGCACTGAAATAATTTCATGATCACTTAGCCAGTCACTAAATAAAATTCATGCCGCATGCATGCAGGTCATTCAGAATTAAATATGAAAAAGCAATTAGATAATAAGAATAAAATAAACCGATCAGGTGTCTGAAGCGACGCCTCGAAAGGATAATAATATAAGGTATGCCACAGTCGGGCGTCTGAGCGACACCACATAAAGGGCTTATAAAGAAAGTAAATAACAAGCATGCCACAGTCGGGCGTCTCAGCGACACCACATAAAGGGCTTATAAAGAAAGTAGAGGACAAACGTGCCACAGTCGGGTGTCTCAGCGACACCACATAAAGGGCTTATAAAGAAAGTAAATAACAAGCATTCCACAGTCAGGCGTCTCAGCGACACCACATAAAGGGCTTATAAAGAAAGTAGAGGACAAACATGCCACAGTCGGGCGTCTCAGCGACACCACATAAAGGGCTTATATAAGAATAATCACAGTGAATATCCAGGAGGTAGAACCGTCCCAAGGATACTCAATAATTCAAATAATACAAATGGTTAGTCCACAATAATAATAATCATAATCATCATATGTAACATGTCATGATCAATGTTCTGGTTTAGCAGTTTTTCCTCCGAAGACCGACACAAAGACCGACACTTGACCCATCCCAGACTGTAGTGCTTAACCATGGACACGGCTATTCGAATAGATATAATCTCTACAGAGGGTGTACTCTTTACCCACGAGTAATGGATTCCTTTAGTCCATCGAGACTAATTCCGCTTACGGTCTTTTACTTGAAAACACACCTGACCCGCACACACCAGCTTAACTTACCGGCGCCTGGAATCACCCATGACACCCGTTAAGCAAAACTCTAAGTGGGGAGGCTACAACCTCGACTAGCATGGGATCACAAAATTTATATCGCGCGCAAAACAGGGGAGCTACCCCCTCGGTCCCAACCAGAAACACCCATGCCCCCGGACCAAGTGACATGACTACCAGGGGCCATTGGTATCTTTCACTTTGGCCTCTCTGTACGGTGTGTGCTAAGAAAGGGGTTGACAACTTACTGAACCGTACCCTACCTAAGGCAGGGACAAGTGGTAGCACAAAGCAAGAATGGGGGTTACTGGCACAAGACTCGATCTATGGTCGTCTCAGGAGGTTTAAGTATTCCCTGCATGATTAGCATAACAAATATATTTCACACCAACAGACAGAATCACCACTCATCATACCTCACCATGCCTTACTGAATATACCCGTCTCAGCGAAATATCAGTAACAAGCTCGTGTCCACCCAAGACAGAGACTTTCCCGGATTCCTTCCGGTAGGCATGAAAGGCATACGAGGGTGATTACTATCACAAGCATATCAATTTCCAACAGCAAGGAATCTTCATCATGCACTCATGAGTATGATCATATCATCAGATAAAATAACGAATACTTCATGTCAAGGTGGTGTTGTATTGGCATCAAACAACACACAACAAATATTATGCCAGGGTTCAGAATGCTTGCCTTCCATGTGTATGTAGGTGGGGTGCACTTTTGTAAGTTTTCATCTTCCCTGCAATATCCTATTTTTGAAAAGATTTGAATCAACACGCAATTCAAAAATAGTACAAAAAAGTTGTTCAGAAAATTTTCAAATAAATATGAAAATAAGCTAGATGGAATTTTAGAAACAACAGAAAAAGAATCAAGTCAAATGGAGTTGTATTTTAAAAGTTATAGCCAGTCAAAGTTTAGGTCAAAATCTGATTTAAAAAAAACAGAAAAAGGAAAACGGTTCGGCAGCACTTACGTTTTCCCCTTAGCGAAGACGTACTCGGTGGAATACGTTTCCACTTAAAACACGTCGGTAGAGCTGGGGGTCACTGGGAGGTGGGGCCGCCGGGTCCACTGGTCATATTTGACCAGTCGACTTTCTTCCTCCTCCCGCTGCCAAGCGGAGGCAGGGCTCCGGCGATTGCCGCCGAGGAACGGCGTTTCCCCACGTGATTCTGAGGGCAGGGATGGATCTATCACCTCTGGGCGGTCCTACCGGTGGTCGACAGAGACATGGATGTGGACGGGGCCGTCGGTGGCATCCTCTCCGACGGACCGCGGCGTCGGACTGAAGGGGGACTCTCCCCTACGGTGGTCCTCTGGTATATTGACGCACGGGGTTTGTAGCTAGGGTCTAGGGTGACCTACTGGAGGATAGAGCAGAGAAGGGGATGCTCTGGTTCGGTTGAATTTGATCGTATGGCAGCGGCGGCCATTGCTGCCAGAGACGGAGAGAACAATGGCCTCTGGAGGAATGGGAGCTAGAGGGGCCTTGCTATGGCATCGAGGAGTGTTCATGCCCAGCGTGAAGAGCTCGGAGTGGGTTTATATAGGCATGGAGAGGCGGTTCGGCGACGGCCGTGGATAAGAACGGTGACTCGCCGCCACTGTGGTTTACAGGACGACGTGGCGATGCTAGCGGAGGCACGACGTGGCTGCGGGAGCTAGGGGATGGGAACGGCCTGCTCATGAGGGCAGCTGGCGAACAGAGGAGACTTGGGCGGCGCCGTCCATGGCAGGAGCGGACGCGGCCGCAGGCGTGCCGCCAAGAAGCTTGCTGCGGCGACGCTGCAGGGAGCCAGGGGGCGGTCGAGTGCGGGCGAGACACGGCTGCACCAGCGGATCAGATCGAGCTCGGGGGAGGGGCCAACCTGGGAAGCGGCAGCTCGGGCACCCGCACGTGCAAAACGCGCGTTCTGCTCGCGCCCTGGACACGCACGCCATGTGCTCGTCAAAATGCCAAAGCATGCTAGGGGGCTTGGATGAAGCTACAAATTAACAGGATGGTTAGGGTGAATGCAATAGGACTAATGGACATGGTTGTTGGGTCAGGGGATCAAGTTCACAAAGTAATCACAAAACTATGCCAAATCTGGCCAGACACACAAGGTGTTTGATGAAATGCCATGGCTACCTAGGGCATCTCGCTGACCACCAAAATTTCCAGGCTCAAGTCTCTTTGGATGTTAAGAATGATGGAAAGGTTAGTTTGAGAAAAACAGAAACTAGTTAGTGCAAGTTTCTGAGAAAACCAGATCTGGACAGAAAATATATGCCATTATTGCATGTGTCAAAAATATTCCAATGGGTCCAATCTCCTGGACTTAAGGGTTTGGTAGGGTGTACTTCAAGCAGGAAAAATCCCAAGGCAACAAGAGCAAGATAAAATATGGTTGCAGTTCATAACACCAAATTGGATCAGAATGAAGATGAGGATGGTTTTCTCGAATTTTCCAAAGAACACCAATGGGTTTTTGCATAGAAAAGAATTATATACTTCCACTAACATCACCAAATTTTTATGGAAGTTTTAAAGAAATATATAAATAGGTTGTAGTGCAAACTACAAACTGAACCAGATTTGAAAACTTGAGGTAGGGCTCAAAATCCCCAAATGACTAAGAGAGGTTTCTGCATAAGAGTGATTTAGGAACATCACATGTCATCCCCAAATTTTGGTAGAATTTTTAAATGAAGTTATCAAATGGTTGAAGTGCAAAAGAGGCTCTAAAAAAATATGCAAGGCCATTTTAAAGGAATTAAAACCTTGGAAAAATAATTACAGGAATATTTTCACTGATAAAAGAAATATTCTTGAGAAGGTATACAAGTCCAACAATATTCTTGAAAGGTTTCCATTCGGAGGGAAAACTCCACAACTGTGAAGAAAGGAGAGATTTCTGAAATCAAAAGTTGATCCAGAAAATAAAATTTAATTTCCTGGCAAAATTTTAATTCATAAAACATGGTCAAATTTTTGGGGTGTTACATTACGTTGCTCGGACACTCCATTCCTCTGTAGAGTTCCAGGAGGCGTAAGCTGTGAAACAATTCCACGGTCACTCAGATGTTGGCTAAACACATGACTAATATATTCACATCTATGATTTAATCACAGAAACTTAATCTCTCTGTCATGATGATTCTCTACCTCATTCTAAAACTCCTTGAACTTTTCAAAGGTCTCTGACTTATGCTTCATTAAGTAGATATATCCATACCTACTTAAATCATCAGTAAAAGTCATGAATTAGAGATATCCACCGCGCGCAGGTGTGTTCATTGGACCATATACATCACTATGTATTTTTTCCAATAATTCGCCTGCCCGTTCAGGATGACCCATGAATGGCAGCTTGGTAATCTTCCCCATCAGACAAGCTTCACATGTGTCAAATGATTCAAAATCAAAAGACTGTAAGATTCCATCTTTATGAAGTCTTTGCATGCATTTCTTTCCGATGTGGCCAAGATGGCAGTGCCACATGAAAGTGGTGGTGGTGTCATCCTTCTTAAGGCGTTTAGCTTCTACATTAAAGACATCATTTCCACATTCAAAATTAAGGATGAATAGGCCCCCAACAATGGGTGCAAGTCCATAAAACATGTCCTTACAATAAATCGAACAACCATTATTCCCAAACTTATAAGAACAACCATCACATATTAGACTTGATACGAAGATAATGTTTCTACACAATGTCGAAACAAAATAACAGATATTTAGTTCTAAGATAAATCCAGAAGGGAGACACAGAGGCATGATGCCGACGGCTTGAGCGGCGATTCCAACACTATTCCTGACGCACATCATGACTTCATTCTTTGCCAGCTTGCGCACTCTCTGAAGTCCCTCCATCGAGTTGCAAAGGTGAGCAACCGATCCGGTATCAAATACCCATGACTTCGAGTTTTCTCTAGCAAGCAAAACATCAATGAAATTAACATGTATAACATTTATACCTTTGCTGGACATTCCAAACTTCTTCTTATCTGCTAGGAACTTCTTGCAATTTCTCTTCTAGTGTCCTGGGCCCTTGCAGTAGAAACACTCCGTCTCTTTTGTGGCTCCACGCTTAGACTTTCCTTGGGAGCTGGTCTTACCGGCGCCCTTGCCTTTCTTTGACTTGCCTTTCTTTTTGAAACTGGTGGTTTTGTTCACAAGCATCACATGCTTGCGATTCTATTGCATTCCTGCCTCAGCAGTTTTCAGCATAGTGAACAACTCATTTGGTGACTTGTCCATCCCATTCATGTTGTAGTTCATGATAAAACCATCATAAGACGGGGAGAGTGAAGCAAGTATCATGTCAGCCATGAGTTTTGTTGGAATTGGAAATTCCAAGGCGTTAAGCCTATCAGCATTGCCAGCTAAGGTGACCACGTGTTCACTAACTAAACTCCCTTCAGCTATCTTTCAGTCAATCATGGTCTTCATTATCTCATAATGTTCAGACCTGGCATTGAGTTTGTATAGATCATCCATTGCCTTGATCATATCATGGACGGATTGCAATTCAAAATATTTTTGAGGCTCTGGACTCATGCAAGTTAGCATAAGGCACTGCACCATAGTGCAATCATCTTTCTTAATGGCCCAGACATTACTATCATCTTACGGGGCAGATGCCACCGGTTCAGCTTGAAGAGGTGTGCCTAGCACATACTCTTTCTTAGCACTTCTGAGGACGAGCCTCAGGGTATGGACCCAGTCCGCATAATTGCTTCCATTCGAAGCTAACTTCTATTTCTCTAACATCGGGCCTAAGCTAAACATGGTGTTGCAAGCCATTTGATCTACAACGGTAAGCACAAGTTTCACTTAGACTTTGTTCAATAATTAAATTGCACCAGTGATTAAACAATTTTAATCTAAAGTGCGCTCCCGCTCAAATCAATATATCTCATAATTGATTGTGAGTGACTCAAGATATGTATTTCAATTCAACGTCATTGATGGGTTCATCAGTGATGATGTGAATTTCAATTGGTAGGCCAACTAGCCAATCACATCTCTATGTCACTCTTGTTCATCTTTCAATGGGCGTGTTCCGAGCTCAGGACTGTTATGCCTGAACATCAAGACCACCAAGTGATCTCGCAGTGAGGTCTGACCTCACCTATATTACACCTCTCTAATCGTTCATGCTCATGTGTACATGGCGCACCCCGAAAATATACGTGTTGTAGACGGTGCTACACTTGGGAGAACACAAACTACTTGATATTTTTTAAGTGAGAGATCACCCTAATAAAAGGGACTACCGCGCAATCAATAGGGTGCATTAAAAGGGATAAACATCTTAGGTAATTCATAATAGCATGATATGGTATAGCCCTTTCTGACAGAGAAGCCTTCATTATCTTCGTGAAAATTCAGCCAAATTTTTTGCCGTGGCAACAGTTTCAAAAATTGCTCCCGTGACAGAGAAGCCTTCATTGTCTTCATGAAATTTGGCAGGATAGTGCTACCTTGGATGAAAAGGATAGTGGACAAGTTATTTTAGCAGAATGAGCAAGTGTCTAGTGCAAGTTTAAGACCTTGCCCTATTCTGTCATGCCTGCAAGGTGTCTAATGAAATGCTAGGGGTGGCTAGGTGATTTTGCTGGGTGTGAAAACTGGTAGGATGATGTCTCCTTAGATGATAAAGATGACAGTGGAGTTGGATGGACAGAATGAAAAACTTGCAAGTGCAAGTTTTACCAGAATTCAGTTCTAGATAGAAACTTGGAGGATTTATTTGGTGGGCTTACAAGATGCAAATGGAGTTGATCTTCTGGACCCAAGGGTTTCTTAGGAAGGACTATAAGGTGGAATAATTTCAGAATTTTGGGAGTAAGAAAAATTGAGATTGTAGTTGTAACTCAAGAATGGGACAGAATTGAAACGAGGATGTTTCACTCAAAATTTACAAAAGACCAGGTTGGGTTTTTGCATAAAAGTGATCTATAGGCATTACATGACCCCTCATAATTTTTGTGGAATTTTGAATGAAATATTTAAAATAGTTGTAGTGCAACAGAAGCATTCCAAAGATTGAAATTGCTATTAAAAGAATTGTTTTGGGGCAAATTTTGTCATGAAAATATTTCCTACTATTATTTAAAATATAAATGAAATGTTTTAAGAAAACTTCCAAAGCCCACAATATTTTTACAAAGGTTTCTATATGGAGGGAAGAATTTTGGAAAACAGAACAGAAAAGATTTTGAAATTAATAAAAGACCTAACATAAATCAAAAACATTATTTCTGGCCAAATTTTTTTTTGAAAACATGATTAAATTTTTGGGGTGTTACAAACTCTACCCCCCTTAAGAAAATCTCATCCTCGAGATTTGTTAAGGGTGGAAGAACTAAATGCATACCACTACAAACAATCATATTAATGCATTCGTGACATACGCCCTAAAATACATCGCAAAGGTTGCATCATGTAAATTAATGTTGCACACAGCAACAACCACACTCATGACCATCTAAGGGTCGAAGGTGAGATCTACAGGGTCTTGCGGAAGGGTTCCTGGTGCTAGAGCACATTCGTCTTCTTCCAGAGGAAGTGAAGGAAGCAATCGAATAACGTGCCCTCCCTAAGTTGGCAGAGGCGGTCCACCAATGGCGATCTGGGGATTCAGGACAGCAAGATAATGGAGATAATCCATTAGTTGCTGGATGAAATGCTCCTGGGCCATCACATACTGAATGAGATAAACCAGAGCTGGATCTTTTTCCATACATTTGCAATAGAACATAGCTTCTGCTCCAAGAGCTGCGTGGCTTGGAAAATAGCAGTATTCCCTTCCGCTGGCACAGGGTACCGCAAATTGAAGGCGGGTAACTGCTTCGTAAGCAGCAGCCTTAATGGCCATGCCTGAGGTTGTCATGGATCTCCCGATGAAGACAACATACGGTGGGCCTTGGTTCAAATCCGCTGGTGGGATTTGCACAACTGCCCAGTATTTTGAGGAACCAGAGATGATCCTCATCTTGTAATACTCATACCGGGGTGGGTGGATGGAACCAAGGGTATTGCGTGTAAGATCCTAGAAAATCTTAACAAAACTACCAGGTCTTGCATCTGGGGTTCTTAGGTAAGCTCCGGGGCAAAACATGGAGTGATGGGGTGATGGACGCGGTGCTCAAGATTGATGGTGGCTGGTGTGGAGTGGGATGTGGCTGTTTATAAAGTACCTGGGTTAGGAAACATGAGGCGGCGTTGGTACGACTTGTGCACCGACTCCGACACAGGGTTGTCTGGGTCAAAATGTCAGACCCCACTCCCCGAAAGGAATGTGGTGTATTACTGTGCGTGTTGATTAGGGGTTCGGCAGTCACGTCTAGGATTTACTCTGCTACCACACGCCAATAGTTTCTGCTAGGACATGCATACTACTATTAAGACAATGGCACACAAGTAGTTTACAAACTTTCTACGCCATACGACTGCTACCACGAAAATACAGGGAAACCGGGTCACTAAGGCTCGACTACAAATTTGGTGGACTCAGTCCACCTCATTGACATCTAGCCGGGTGGGCCTTGCAGATGTCGAGGCCTCTCCATGAGCTTCCATGTCGGAGTTAGCCGGGGTAGGATGAGGAGTTACAGGACTGGGGTAGTGGCGGTGTCCAACGCGGGGTGTCGAGCTCACCACCCCGTTGGAGTGGGTCTCCATGAAACGATAGAGTTCCCCTGGGAAGGCGAAGGCATTGCCCAAAAAGATAACCGGGGCAAACCTTGGGGGCTCAACTGGCCACCCAAGCAGTACCATTGGGGTGTCGGTGGCGGTTGCAGCTTCACTTCTCACCGGAGTCAGGAGAGCGAGCGTCCCGCGGGTCACAATTAGATCAAGGGTGACTGATAGAATAGTGCTTCTTGCGCTCTCAGATAGCACACCAGATGCACTAGAGCAGGATCAGTCTAATGGTCTCCGTTGGTGACTTGGGTCGGGCTACCATAGACTTCAGGACTAGGGTAGTAATAGAAGGGGCGGATGTTAACCCTCGGCGACAAATGCCAGAGATTAACTATAGCCTCTTGGCCTGCAAGTTGGATGGCTTGGGGCTCGTCGAAGGTCATCCTCCCGGTGAACCGGTGGGGGCGTTCTTTTGTGGTGCTCCTCCCGTAGATGTGCACCATGGCCCAGAAGTGGTGGATGGCATCACTCGTGTGATCCTAGTACACAACATACTCTGGGGGCTCCTCTATGCCAAAGGCACGACGGACGAGGTTGGCGAGGATGACTACAAAGTCTCCTAGCTCGGCTACGGTGGTCTCATTGCGAACGATGGGGCGAGGCATCTTGGTGGTTGGATATCGAACTGAGAGTGAGGATGTGATGTGCTAGGTTGGGGTAAGGCTTCTGTGACGCCCCCGTCTTAATCGTGCACTAACCATACACGCAAATGCACACGATCAAGCCTAAGGACTCACCTGAAGGAATCACAACACAACTCTAAAACACAAATAAAGGCAAACAAGCATTATATTACAAGCCAGGGCCTCGAGGGATCGAATACATAAGCTTGATGTCAACAAGCATCAGCGGAAGCATTAGATATCTGGGTACAGATGTAAGTTAAACAGATAAGCCTTTTAAGAAGGTGGGGCAAAATAAAAGTCTAGATCGAAAGGCATAGGCATCCTGCCTGGGTACTCCGAAAGTACTCCTGGTCGTCGGAAGGCTCCTCGTAGTAGTACTCGCTGGCAGGGTAGTAGTAGTATCCACCATAGTTGTCAGCAGGGGAAACTGGCTCCGGGTCTCCGTCGTCTGATCACATCATTCGGGTATGGGGAAAAGAGGAAGCAAAGCAACCGTGACTACTCATCCAAAGTACTCAGCAAGACTTACATCAGTTCTATCCTATGTATGCAACATTGTCAAAGAAGGCTGTTTAGTGGACTAGACTGCAGAAATGCCAGAATAGAGAGAAGGCCTAGTCCTATCGAAGACTAGCATTTTCATCGGTCTTGCAGCATTAGAAGAGTGCAGATTAGCATAATGTAAAGTAATACTAGTAATCATCATCCTCGCCCAGAGATCCTTCCTCGACTCCCTGCGAGAAAGTGATCCCAGAGCCTCATTCTCATATCTCATCACAAGTAACCAGTTCTAGTTGTATCGACCTGGATACAACTTCGAGCGTCCGTTACCAAGGATCTGGCTATGCATAGATGTTTTCTTCCCTGCATGGGTGCACCAACTTACCCACCATGCTCGATTAACTCCGGCCAGATACACTTTTCTTTTTGGTCCTGCCCGGCCTCAGCTAAAATGACACGTCGCAGCCGAACCTAAACTTAATAGAGAGGTCAGCACGCTGGACTAACCTATGCCCCCATGGGTCATGGGCCATCGCCCCGGGAACTCCTGCATGTTGCGAACGTGGCCGCGAGTAGACCTAGCCCTCTTAATACAAGCGCGGGCATTCCCAGTCCAACACAGCGTGCGCCGCTCAGTCGCTGAAGCCTAGAAAGATAGGCGGATCAACGACGCAGAGTACCCATATTTATTCCTGCGTGATGGTTAGTGCTATCAGGCCAAAGGCCTACTCGGATCAAATATCCAAATCATTAGTGTATTGTGAGCGCGCGGTAACGAGCAGAGACTCACGATCGATGGGACCCCGTCGCCCCGTCTTGAGGACTTGCGGCAAGGGCTAAGAATGCCCGGCCACGCCTCATAATTATCTCGCGGGTACCCTCCAGGTCATCCCGACTCCAATCATTCGCATCACATGCTCGCGTGGGTACCCCTCAGGGCCGACCCGACTTTATCCAGTTTAATTAGTATTAACAGTAATGTAAAGGCAACCGTGTGTCTACCACATCAAGAAGGAATCCGAGGTATCACCCTCGTAGGACTCCCGCTTGATAATCCCGTTATGGTGAAACCGGAGGAATCACCCTCGACGGCATTCACACTTGCGGGGGCACGACGAAAGCTTTGTCGGAGGTGGGAAAGAGGAATCACCCTCGGTAACCCACGACTGACTAGCTATTCTATAGAGATGACATCGGGAGTGAGGAAAAAGGTATCACCCTCATCACTCGATATTAACTCTACAGAATCGAGCAAGTTCGGAGGTGTGAGGTGATGTATTGAATCCAAAATGTTCGATTATTCCGATATGGACACAAATACTAAGCGGGGCAACTACAACAAAGAAGGGGCCACAAACGATTTCCATCCAACCTATTCTACGTAGTTTGGATAACAGGCATGTATCAACAGCAGTTACAAAAACAGGCTATGCATCAGAAATAGGATAAGCAGTACCAGCAGCAATTTCTAATGCAAGCATAAGAGAGAAAGAATACGCGATATCAGCATGCGTCAAGGGGGGTTGCTTGCCTGGAAGCTCTGCGGCAAAGGAGGGATCATCGGTAGTATCGACGGGCTCCTGAGTGGCGTCGGTCTCGGAGGCTATCCGAATAGAAGAGGGGGAAGAAACATTAAATAAAGGTAGATGAATGCAACATATATGCATGGCATGGTGATATGCAGTATTGGTGGTGACCTAATGCATCGCTACATGTCGCAGACGAGGCGGGAAAATATCTGGGTTATTTTCCCGGTGTTTAAGTCGAGTTCGGTAACTGATCCGGAGGGGAAGGATCCATGTTCAGGTAGTTAGGAGTGATGTTCAAGCATTTGGACCACATATTCAAATTCATCTCGTTTTTCTGATTATTTTTCATATAGAAAGTTTTCCGATCTGAGCTACGGTTTAAAAGATATGAATTTCTAAAGATTTTAGCATTTTCTGGAATTATTTTAAATAACAGAAATGAGTTATTCCGTCAGCACTACATCAGCATGACATCAGCAGTCAGCTGACCTGTTTGACAGGTCAAACTGACCAGTGGGTCCCACCTGTCAGCCTCTGTGACTTAACAGAGTTTATTTAAAACTAAACAGAGGTTAATTAGTAGCTGGCCCCACATGTCAGTGTCTAATTAAACTAACTAATTAAGTTTATTTATAAAAACATTTTAATTAGCTTAAATATGCAGTGGGGCCCGCCTGTCAGTGGCTGGGGCCGCCTAGCCAACACAGTTGACTGGGGCAACCCAGTCAACTTGGCCCAGGGGCCCCACTGGCAGTGACCCAGGGGCGGGCCCCAGGTGTGCCACATCGGTGGCCAGCGCTGGAGCAACGCCGGCGAGGCTAAACGCGGCGGTGCGGCCTCGGGGCTCGTTGGAAATCGCGCACAGGGCACCATTCGCCGTGTTTTCGGGCGCGTTCGAAAGCTGCGGCTACGCTACGTCAACTGGTGGTGGTTGTGGCAGCGGGGTTGAACGGAAACGAGCGCGGCGAGCTCGTCGGTGGACGGCCAGAGTCGGGCGCTAGAGGAAACGGCGATGCCGTGCGTTATTGAGCTAACTAGATGACCAGGAGGCCTCTACGTGACGCGGCGAGCGCGTCGGTGACGCACACGGGGCCCAAAGGTCACCATGGCTATGCCGGTGATGACGTGGGCGGCGGCGCGCTCAGGAGCTCATCGGGGATAGAGCTAGGGGGCACGACAGGGTGCGTGCACATGCGCGTTGCGTTGCTGGAAGCACCAGAAGCAGGTGGCCATGCTCAGGCGAACATGACAGTGGCCGTGGCCACGGCGGTGAGGTGCATCAGCGGCGGCGGGTACGGCCATGGTGGAACTGCTGGCTAGCGAGCTCGCGTGGGCGAACGAAGTGAAGTGGAAGGGGAAGAAGCTCACCGTGAAGGCACAAGTAGGCCCGGTGACGGCTTAGTAGCAGCAGGAGTCACCGGAGGGGAAGGAGTTCACCGGCGACTGAATGAAAGGGGGCGGCCCGATTCTTGCGCTGCAGTGCTCCCCAGCGCCCATTCGACGTTGCAGACAACGTAGTCGACGTTGGCGGAGACGAGGGGCATGGCGGCGAGGAGAGGCGGTGGCTGTGGCCACGCGTTCTACGGCGGCGAGGAGAGGCGGTGGCTGTGGCCGTGGGTTCTACGGCGGCGAGGCCATGGTGGCGCTCGGGTGAGATGGGGAATGAGAGAGAGCGATAGAGGGAGAAGGAGGAGTGGATGAGGATGGAGGGGAGGCCGAGGGGCTCCCTCTTATCCTCTCGATGGCGCTGTAGCGTCGCCGTGTCGGCGCCTGGCCGGCGAGCACGCATGCGGCCATGGGCGCGCCGACATGGAGGCGAGGAGGACGACAACCGCGGTGGGCTGGGCCAGTTGGGCTGGGCTGAGTGCACTGTGCACTCAGGCCCAGCCGGTTTAAACTGCAGGGCCTTTTTCTTATTTCTTTTTCTGTTTTATTCACAGCAACAGTTTTGCAATATTTCAGGCCACCAAATGACTTTGTAAAAATGTGGAGCTTGGCCACATAAATACTATGAAATATTCTGCACTGCCACAAGAAGTTTGGGCAATGGTGAAATCCATTTGAATTATTCAAAAATGAATATAGCCTTTAAAGTGCTGTTTTGGCACTGTTTTAAAATGCTTTGGCCTATTTCAAGTTGATGGTGATGTTGTTTTCCTTAACAACATTTGTTTTGGAATATTTGCTAGATAGTGAATATTTTTCCAGCAATATTTGATCAACTTTAATTTGCACTTGAATTTGAATTGATTTCAGAGAGAAATTTGAGTTGAAGTGTTAAACCATTATGATCAAGCATTGCAAATGAAGATGACTTGGCATGATTAAACCAAAGTCACAGTGCCTTATTACATAGGGGTGTTATAGCTTCCTTTATAGATCAGTGGAGTCTTCCATCGCACACTTGTGAATTGGACAATTCAGGTGTCGGCCACAGGTAGATGGCCTATGGACAGGCTAATAGGTTGGGCACCGACTGTCAAAAGATGTCAGCAGGTCACTGTGTAGGCTTATCGGATGAGATGAGCTTGGCTACAGATAGGAAAGATTTGGACGGTGTGGAAACCTAAGGATAATGACCAGGCTAAGATAGGATTAGCCAATGGTCTGCTTTGCTTTGACACCAAGGATGTCGGGGCCGGATTTTCGGGACATAAAACCCCAAGAATAACCCTCGTGTCATCACCAGCCCCAGGATTACTGTTACTAGTGGACACGTCCTTCTTACAGATTACCAAGCAATTACAAGAATTGGGTACAAGACTAGAAAGGTCTAATGATACAACAATGATTTTTAGTGACGGGTAGCGGAAGCAACTTGTGGTTCTCCAACATCGATGGGGCTCCATTGTAGGAGATATGCCCTAGAGGCAATAATAAATGTTATTATTTATCTCCATGTTCATAATTAGGTTTATGTTCCATGCTATAACTGCTGTGGTTCCCGAGCCCGTATATCCATAAAGGCTCTGGGGAAAACCCATGTGCACGTGTGGAATAATAAACGGTAAAATGTATTCCTAGTCATGCCTCTAAGACTAGCTCAAGTGTTGCATGATGATTATGTTTTCCCAATCATAGGCATGTCTATGCCAGCAACTTTGAGGGCACAATGTCAGGAAGGACATTTGTGTTGAATCGACCCGAATTGATGTTATGCTATGAGATACATTCGTCATGAGTTAATGGTTAATAACACAGAGATAGTTAACGTTTGCATGATTCCTCAGACCATGAGAGTATCGAGTTTCTTCATGCTTGATTCATTAACTTTGGGGTTTGTTAAACGTCATCCGTAAATGGATGGCTATTACGGCGGCTTACGGGTTCATGGGAAAGTATGTCAAGTAACTTGATAGCTCAAGATTGGGATTTGCTCCTCCGACGATGGAGAGATATCTCTGGGCCCTCTCGGTGTTACGGTATCCATCATCGTCTGGCCAGACACTTTGTGATTTGATCACGGGGATGCCGGAACACGGTAACGAGAAAAGAGAACAATACCGGTAACGAGGTAACTAGCATAGTGGACAAGTTGTTGATCCACGGGAATGCCAACATGTCTCACCTCGGGTATTTGTAACATATCGCGAAGCAACAGGAATAGCACATGGCAACTGGAGGTTCACTCGAATATTCATTCGTGTGGGTATAGGGGTCAATATGGGTGTCCACGGCTCCGATGTTGATCATTGATCGGAAGGGGTTCCAGGTCATGTCTATACTTCACCGAACCTATAGGGTCACACGCTTAAGGGTCATCTATCTGCTGAATACTAGAACAGGGAGTCGAGAGAAAATCACCGAAAAAGTTTCGGACACCGAAAAGTTTCGGACAGCGGAAAAGTTCCGCAGAGAGAGGTCACCGATGAGTTCCGGTGAAACTGAAAAGTTGTTTCAGGGGATACCATTAAGTCAAATGGTTTCGGCACTGCCTGATAATTACTGGAGGATGCCAGAATCATTCTGGAAACTTCTGGGAATTTTCTGGAAGAAAAACGCGAAATGTTCCGGGGCTGCCGGAACCGCTTCAGATGCTTTTCGCAGATGAAATCACTAAACTGGAATTGTTCCAGAACGCGTTGAAAATTATTTTAGTGGGTACTGGAAATGTTCTAAGCCCACAATAATATTTTCAGTTCGAACGGACGCTGAAAAATGTCGTCGTAATAGTGAAAGTGCTTTTTGGAATTTTTTGGAAAGCCCACCTTTTAGGGCTTTGCTAAAGGCTTCTAGAAGGTGATGTGGATGGATGAGGGCTCCCATGGGGGGGCCCCTCCTAGGTGTGGCTGGCCACATGGGGACTCCTCCTTGGAGCCCCCTCTTGTGCCTTGGTTTCACATTTGGGTCCTTGTGGAAGGACTTCATCCATGTGCTTTTTGGGTTTTCTTGTAAAACCACCCTACCCCTTGGGATTTCCTATAAATAGAGGTGGAGGGGCAGCCCTCCACACTCATCCCTTGCTCTCATACACATGCCAAGATGTTATCTGGCTTCTCTCTCCCTCCCACGAAAAGAGTTTCGTAGAGCCGAAAGGCTGTCTGGGTTCCGGCAGGAACTAGTTCTGGACGGCGAAGCCCTGCCGGATAGGTGACACCGTATGTGTGCAACTCTGTAGAGAGGTCATAGTTTCGATCTTTGTGCCCGAGGGGCTGTTTGAGAGTGCCTCCCGAAGGGCTGTCCAAGTGACGGTCCGAGTTCTGTGAGTCCTCCCGAAGGGCTGTCCGAGTGACCGTCCGAGTTTCGAAGGTCCTCCCGAAGGGCTGTCCGCGACACCGTCCGGGGGACTGTTCGACCGCCTCCCGGAGGGCTGTTCGAGGGGCAGATGAGGGAGTACATCCTCGCGGTTGGGAGGTTGTAAATCCTAGCTGCGGGGATCTGCACCGCCGATCGTCATCGACTCTACTTCCGCTGCGCTACGAGTCGGTAACGAAAATGATCAAACCTTGTATGCAGTCTCCATAGTGGTCCTGGGCAGGTGCGTAGGTCGGAAAATTTTTGTTTTCTGCTGTGTTACCCTACAGTGGCATCATGAGCCGTGCTATGTGTAGATGCAGGTTGCGATCTAGAATACATAGAGATGTATGGGTGTTGCACAATATAATTAGGTAGTAGATAAGTTCTATTACTGAAAATTATTTGTGCGGGTAGCAGATGAAATCTGTTACCCGATGTTCTTGTTGCTTCCCTTGAATTTGCGTAGTCCTGATCTTGACAGCATTGTGGAATCTCACAAAGTTCTGGCAATCCGCGATCCTTTCATGCTGCTCCTGAGTATGCTGATTGACAGATCAACGAAGTGCTAACAGTTCTTTGGTTTCCACTTTAGTTAAAGAAAGATGGATGTTTCGCAGACGAAAGGGCAATGCAGATATGATCTGCACGGGGGTCATGCGTATGACGAAGTTCAGTATGGGGCTCGAGATTTTATTATCTCGTGTTTCATACACCCCGCATTGTTAATCTAGCGACTTGGATTATCATACTTGATGATGGACGTTGGTAGCTTCGGTTTGTTTCGAAACCTTAGAAGCCACGAAAAACAAGTTTTTGCATGAACCGATTAGAGGCGTCTAACTTGGTTTTGCAGGAGGGTTTGCATGTGCATTTGATGTGGTATAGCAGTGCTCATAATAATTTGATTATGTATGAGATGACTATATGATGTAAATTTATTAGCATGACCTGCGTGTCATGATTCGGCATGATGGCTGGAGCCATATGATTGCACTTTAAATGACCTGCGTGTCAAACTTGTGTAATGCACTTATTTTATTAGCTATAGAGATAGCAATATTATCTGGTGCATCGACAAGGTGGTGGCAATCTTCGCAAAGGTGAACACCGACGCGAATGCCGAAGATGAAGAAATACAAGACTTCTCCGTCAGAAAGGGCTATACCATATCATGCTATTATGAATTGCCTGAGATGTTTATCCCTTATGTTGCACCCTTCTTGATTGCGCGGTAGTCGCTTTTATTAGGGTGATCTCTCACAAAAATATCAAGTAGTTAGTGTTCTCCCAAGTGTAGCACCATCACGGCACCTAACTTTTCGGGGTGCGCCGTGTCACACGGGTACGAACGATTAGGGAAGTGTGAGGCGGGTGAGTTGAGACCTCGCAGCGAGATCACTTGGTTGTCTTGACGTTCAGGCATGACCGTCATGAGCTCGGAACACATGCATCGAAAGATGAACAAGAGTCACATAGAGATGTGATTGGCACGTTGGCCTACCGGTTGAGATTTTCGTCATCAGTGGTGTTACACCAATGGCGAACAATTGAAATGCGGATCTTGAATCACTCAAAATCAATTATGAGAGATATTGATTTGAGTGGGAGCGCACTGTAGAATTAATTCTTTTCATTCTCAGTGCAATTAATTTTGAACACTGTCTAAGTGTTATTTGCATAATAGTTGTAGAATAGTGGCTCGCGTTTCCACCTTCCCTATTAAATTTGAAAAGCTGTTAAATATCTGGTTAAATCTTTACGGTTGGTAACGTAAAGTGAGGATTGTCCTGAAGAGTGCCGAGAAGGACTTTGTCCTATCGCATACTTTCGGTATTCTTTCGCTTATGCTATGGATCATGTGACTCTCGTCCTTCGATCCAAAAGCTAGAATTCCGTTTCAGTCAAGTGCAATACATTTGCTTCCATGAGACCCGAACTTCGAAAGTTTGGATAGTTATGTGATATTCATGGAATCTGAAAATCATTTTCAGAGACAGACAAAGGCTAAAAGATATGAGATATCCAAAGCAATATTTGTTTGCAAACTATTAGTAAAAGAGTTTACTATGCATTAGACTGATAAGAGAGGGATCCAGTAGAACGCCTGTCATATGATGAAAGGTGAATAAAACAACAACTTAAAGAGAAAGGAAGTGTCCGAAGGGTGTTAGTGTGACTTACACACCTAGGAAGTCCGGGGCTAACGCCACTATTAAGTTGAGTGCTTCTTCTGAGAGTAGGAGAAATACTGAAAGTTAAACTGTTAGAAGTATAAAGGCAAAAAGAAAGAAGACTGGAATATCCAGCTCATGTATGAATGTCATACAAGTTTTTGATGTATAGAAGGCTGGTCAAAGATATAGTTCTTGGGAATTATGATTAAATTGTTAATCACTAATTCTTTGGTATTGTGAGTTAATCACAAAGATACCCGCTCGATTGCTTTCTGTTGCAACTCGATGTAAGAACTACTACGGCCTGAAAGACTAGCCAGGAATGAGGTTGAGATACACACATGGAACATAGTAAATGTTACTATACCTTCCATCGGTGTATTACCTATGTATTTACTTTCATAATTCATTTTAGAGTTTTACACTCTAGGCCTTTGCATAAGGTATCTTGCAAGAAGGTTGTTCATAAGAGAACTTTTTATGTTCGATGTTATGAATAACATAAGGGCCATACTTTCATTGAGAATGAGATGTATGTTATGAATAATGATATTAATATATTACCTCTGGATTTACTTTCATAATTCATTTTAGAGTTTTACACTCTAGCCCCTTGCACAATGTTGTTGCAAAAGGGTTGTTCATAAAAGAACAATTGTTGTTCAGTGTTATGAATAACATGAAGAGCCATGCTTCCATCTCGATGGGACGTATGTTATGAATATTGATGGTAATATGATACATCCATAACACTGACGCTAAATGTCATAAGACTAAAAAAATACCACACAAGTGTGGCACTGCATTTGGTCACATTGGAGAAACCCGCATGGAAAATTCCATTATGATGGATTTTTGAAGTCGTTTGATTTTGAATCACCTGACACTTGCAACTTTCCTCCGAAAAGTGAAGTGACTGAAATACCGTTCACAGGCCATAAGGAACAAGCAAAGAACTTATTGGTGATCATACATTTTGATGTATGTAGTCCGATAAATGTTGTTGCAAGTAGTGGATTTATCTATCTTCAGAAATGACTCAAGTAGATATATGGATATTTACTTGATGAGACGTAAGTCTGGATCTTTTGAAATCATTTGAAAGGTTTTCAAAATGAAGTAGAAGTTATTGTAACAAGAAAATTATGTTTCTACAATTCGATTGCAGAAAGAAATATTTGAGTTACAAGTTTAGCGAATGTCTGATGAGTTGTGAAAAGAGTTTCATAACTTACACCTCCCGGAACACCACTGTGAGTGGAAAGCCCGTGAAGATGTAATCGAACCATTTATGACATGGTAAGATCAAAGATGACATAAATAAATATGCCATTATACCTTTTAAAGAGTGATGCTTTAGAGACTGCGGCTTTTACACTGAAAAGAGCTTCATCAGGTCTGTTGAAATGACGCAATGGTATGGTACGCCCAACCATGTTATATCTTTTCTTAACATTTGGAATATGGGGCTTGTGTAAAAGGTTACAAACCTATTCCAAATCAGACAAGTGCTACTTTGTAGGTTATCCCAAGTCATTGGTATTCCTCCCTCACTATACCGAGGCAAATAGGTTTGCCACAAAGAACGGTATGTTTTTTGAAGAAAATGGTTCTTTCAAAAAGGTGAGTGGGAGAATAATGCAACTCGATGAGATAACCAGTATCTCCGTCATCAGGTCAAAGGAAAGAGACCTTGGAAGTAATTCCAGAGTTTCCTACTGCGACTGATACGGAAGTCTCTACAATAAAATGTATGGACTTCGGTCGAACTTGCAGCTGAACCATGTAGGCAAGGCTCGTGCAAACCTCTCAGGTGCGCAAACGAGATATTGTTGTTAGACAACAGTATACCTACGATACACAAGGAAGCGTTGATGGGCCCTGACTCCGGAATTGGCTAAATGCCAATACAATCCGAGATAGTTTCCATATAAGTGATTCAAGATTAAAACCTTGATACACCTTTCGGAAGACTTAGAGTCTGAAGAATATTTATGGAACTATAACTGATACGAATAAAAATGTTTTATCCATAAAGATCGACTTGTTGCAATATACAAGTTCAAGGAGTTGACTACGATGAGGTTTCTTCACCGTAGCGATGCTTAAAGTCGGTTCGGGTTGAACTAGCAATTAATACATATTTCAATCATGAGATATGAAACAAGGATGACGAAAGGATTTCCATCTGATGGAAATAAAACCAAGGACTTGCATGTGATACAATCCAAGGTATTTTGTCAGCCCAAAGGATGCTAGTAAGTATGCAAACTTCAGAGTTCCAGCGATGAACAGAAGAGAGCAAAATGGAGTTGGAATCTTCGTGTTTTGATGAAATGGTCAAAAGGGTTTGACTTCATCAATGGGTAACGAAGATGCTTGTGATTCAAGAAAGTAAGTGGGAGCATAATAAAATTTCTGAAAACCTTGTGTGCTTGACACATTGTTAATTGGAATTAAAATTCTTGACACGAATTTGGACTTTATTTGAAAATAGTTTTTCAATGAAGTGCTTGGGCTAAATAGCCTTTATATTAGGCATGATGATCTATGGAGATAGATTTACCTAATGGGGCTAAGCAATAAATACATATTGACAAGATGCTAAAAACTTTTTAGCATTTAAAAACGTCAAAGAGTGATTCTTGCCGAAGTCACATGGAAAGAGTTTTTGCAAGACTCGGTGTCCCAAAACACTGATGAGCAAAATACATGATGGAGACTCCACACACTCTTGTGTTTGGATTAATCATGTATTCCATGGTATGTAAAAACAACCAGATATGTCCAATACTCCCAAAGTTGTTGCGAGTATAGATACCAAAGTGATCAAAAGTACTGATCATAGGACAACAGTGAAAAAGGGTCATTGAGTACTATAGTAGCACTGATGACATGTTTTCTCGCAAGCAGAGATCATGAAGAGTTCGTTGTAAAAGGTTACATCGATACAGTCTTCATCCATGCTCCAAGCGATTTTCGATTTAAGTTAAGGGTTTTGTGCAATACACTATATGGTGGCACGGTAGTTGGAAATTGTTCCAAACAAGTTACTGTGGCGAATTCTATAACAGAGGCGAAGTATGTTGCCGCTTTTAAAAGCGACAAAGAAGATGTTGAATCATATAGTTCATTCATGAACTTAGTATGGTTCCAAGATGGCTTTTGTCAATGGGACACTACTGCAGGTAGTTGCTCCATAACTCAGTCTGAGGAATCTAGGTTCGACCTGTGATTCACATACAAACAAAGCCAAGTCCACACAAAATATGAATTTTGTGAAAGCGTGAAAACGTGAGGATATGCAAAGATACACACGAATCTGAAGTCGTCAGATCCGTTGGACATCAGGCTATACCACAAGCAAAAGCATATTTACACCGGTGTGCCACAGGTGTAAAGTGCATTAGCATTAACTAGATTATTGACTCTAGTGCAAGTGGGAGTCTGTAGGAGATATGCCCTAGAGGAAATAATAAATGTTATTATTTATCTCCGTGTTCATAATTAGGTTTATGTTCCATGCTATAACTGCTGTGGTTCCCGAGCCCGTATATCCATAAAGGCTCTGGGGAAAACCCATGTGCACGTGTGGAATAATAAACGGTAAAATGTATTCCTAGTCATGCCTCTAAGACTAGCTCAAGTGTTGCATGATGATTATGTTTTCCCAATCATAGGCATGTCTATGCCAGCAACTTTGAGGGCACAATGTCAGGAAGGACATTTGTGTTGAATCGACCCGAATTGATGTTATGCTATGAGATACATTCGTCATGAGTTAATGGTTAATAACACAGAGATAGTTAACGTTTGCATGATTCCTCAGACCATGAGAGTATCGAGTTTCTTCATGCTTGATTCATGAACTGTGGGGTTTGTTAAACGTCATCCGTAAATGGATGGCTATTACGGCGGCTTACGGGTTCATGGGAAAGTATGTCAAGTAACTTGATAGCTCAAGATTGGGATTTGCTCCTCCGACGATGGAGAGATATCTCTGGGCCCTCCCGGTGTTACGGTATCCATCATCGTCTGGCCAGACACTTTGTGATTTGATCACGGGGATGCCGGAACACGGTAACGAGAAAAGAGAACAATACCGGTAACGAGGTAACTAGCATAGTGGACAAGTTGTTGATCCACGGGAATGCCAACATGTCTCACCTCGGGTATTTGTAACATATCGCGAAGCAACAGGAATAGCACACGGCAACTGGAGGTTCACTCGAATATTCATTCGTGTGGGTATAGGGGTCAATATGGGTGTCCACGGCTCCGATGTTGATCATTGATCGGAAGGGGTTCCAGGTCATGTCTATACTTCACCGAACCTATAGGGTCCGACACCGCTTAAGGGTCATCTATTCTGCTGAATACTAGACAGGGAGTCTGAGAGAAAATCACCGAAAAAGTTTCGGACACCGAAAAGTTTCGGACAGCGGAAAAGTTCCGCAGAGAGAGGTCACCGGATGAGTTCCGGTGAAACTGAAAAGTTGTTTCAGGGGATACCATTAAGTCAAAATGGTTTCGGCACATGCCTGATAATTACTGGAGGATGCCAGAATCATTCTGGAAACTTCTGGGAATTTTCTGGAAGAAAAACCGGAAATGTTCCGGGGCTGCCGGAACCGCTTCAGATGCTTTTCGCAGATGAAATCACTAAACTGGAATTGTTCCAGAACGCGTTGAAAATTATTTTAGTGGGTACTGGAAATGTTCTAAGCCCACATAAATATTTTCAGTTCGAACGGACGCTGAAAAATGTCGTCGTGAATAGTGAAAGTGCTTTTTGGAATTTTTTGGAAAGCCACCTTTTAGGGCTTTTGCTAAAGGCTTCTATAAGGTGATGTGGATGGATGAGGGCTCCCATGGGGGGGCCCCTCCTAGGTGTGGCTGGCCACATGGGGACTCCTCCTTGGAGCCCCCTCTTGTGCCTTGGTTTCACATTTGGGTCCTTGTGGAAGGACTTCATCCATGTGCTTTTTGGGTTTTCTTGTAAAACCACCCTACCCCTTGGGATTTCTTATAAATAGAGGTGGAGGGGCAGCCCTCCACACTCATCCCTTGCTCTCATACACATGCCAAGATGTTATCTGGCTTCTCTCTCCCTCCCACGAAAAGAGTTTCGTAGAGCCGAAAGGCTGTCTGGGTTCCGGCAGGAACTAGTTCTGGACGGCGAAGCCCTGCCGGATAGGTGACACCGTATGTGTGCAACTCTGTAGAGAGGTCATAGTTTCGATCTTTGTGCCCGAGGGGCTGTTTGAGAGTGCCTCCCGAAGGGTTGTCCAAGTGACGGTCCAAGTTCTGTGAGTCCTCCCGAAGGGCTGTCCGAGTGACCGTCCGAGTTTCGAAGGTCCTCCCGAAGGGCTGTCCGCGACACCGTCCGGGGGACTGTTCGACCGCCTCCCGGAGGGCTGTCCGAGGGGCAGATGAGGGAGTACATCCTCGCGGTTGGGAGGTTGTAAATCCTAGCTGCGGGGATCTGCACCGCCGATCGTCATCGACTCTACTTCCGCTGCGCTACGAGTCGGTAACGAAAATGATCAAACCTTGTATGCAGTCTCCATAGTGGTCCTGGGCTGGTGCGTAGGTCGGAAAATTTTTGTTTTCTGCTGCGTTACCCTACATCCATCCCCACAGGAACAGCTAACCCGGATAATTCCTAGCTCGCGTGGCTGCTATCCTAGGCTCCGCATGGACATCATGGAAATACTCCTTGTTGAAATCTTTACCTGGCAAATTAATATCCAGGGACAAGCCAGTGAGTACGTTGGAATGTACTCGCAAAGATTATGAACAAAAGATATACTGAATGCATATGCTCATGATGGGCTATATTAAATGCTTATGCTGATCGGAGTTAAATCATGGCATGATAAATGTTATTATGGTGCGAAAAATGAAAATATAATTTTAGTGACAAACAAAGAAAGTTAATGGAACATCGGGCATTGGACCGCTCGAAAAGCCAAAAGAAAATATAAAAGTGGAGATTCGGGCGAGACAGGACCGCCCGAGAATCCAAAAGAAAACATGGAGAATCGGGCAAGACAGGACCGCCCGAGAATCTAAAAAAAATATACAAGTGGAGAATCGGGCGAGACAGGACTGTCTGAGAATCCAAACGAAAATATAAAAGTGGAGAATTGGGCGAGACAGGACCGCCCGAGAATCCAAAAGAAATGCCAAACGGCTGTCTGAAAGCGACGCCATGAGAGGTCTTGAAGAAAAATGCCAAGCGGGTGTCTAAAAGCGACGCCACGAGAGGTCTTGAAAATAATGAGTATCTCAGGTAGTCTAGCCATCCCAAGAGACACTCAGAAAAATAAAATTAGAAATGAATATCCCAGGTAGTCTAGCCATCCCAAGAGATATTCAGAAAGAAATAAAAATGAGTATCTCGGGTAGTCTGGCCATCCCAAGAGACACTCAGAAAGTAAAATAAAACTGGGTATCCAGGTGGATTAGCCATCCCAAGTGATACTCAGGTTTAGCACATAAAGGAAAAGGTTAGTTCACAATAATATGCATGTCAACAATAATATTCATGATATCAACAGTATTCCTTGTGGCATTAGCAGTAACAATAATTATCCTGCAAAATAAATCATGTTTAATTTTAAATATTTCCTCTGAAGACCGACACCAAGACCGACACTTGACCAACCCAAACTGTAGTCCTTAACTGCGGACACAGCTATACGAATAGGTTTTAAAACTCTGCAGAGGGTGTACTCTTTACCCACAAGTAAAGGATTTCTTCAGCTAGCACCGAGTTGCTGACTAATACCCATTACAGTCTTTGGGTTGAAAACACACCTGACCAGCACACACCAGATTAACTTTCCGGATGCCAGGAATCACCCAAAGCATCGTTCAAGAAAAAGTCTAAGTCGGGGAGACCATCATCTCGAATAGCCTGGGTTCACTATTAATAATGCACGGATTACAAGGGGTGCCCCCCTCTCAGCCCAGCCGGATACACCCATGCCCCCTGACCCGATGACTGGCATTATAACCGGTACGTGGAAACCTTCATCGCTGCCTCTCTGTATGGTGTGTGTAGGGAAAGGGGTTAACAACTTACTGAACCATACCTACCTGTGGCAGGGACAAGTGGCAGCGTAAAACAAGTATGGGGGTTACCGGAACAAGACTCAATCTACGGTCGACTCAGGAGGTTTAAGTTTTCCTGCAGTGGTTAGCACAATATAATTCCTTGGTAGTACCCAACAGGGTCACCACCTGACATGTCCCAACATGCCCTCACAACGAGATTTCAGTCTCATAGCCACTTTTCCCGTGACTGATCCTTTCCTGCGGATTAGTTCGGACCACTTAGACATATGTGGCATGTGAAAGTAACCATCCTTACTCATACTCCATGAAGATAAAATATTATCAAGGAATCATGCATGCATAACCAGCTATATGCAAATTTTTTTTGAATTCAACCTATTCATGGCTCAATTATGCTTGCAAATAATCCTTCATGCAATCACCATATCAAGTGTTCAAGATGCTTGCCTTGAGTATGCAGAAAGGTTGGGTGCACTCCAAAATTTTGAAAATTATATCTTCGCTCCATTTCCTATTTTCAAAAATATTGCAATTACCACATAAAGCCAGAACAGTGCTAAAAAGTTGTTTGGAATTTTTTTAAATAAATGCTAAAATAAGCTAAAGAAAAAATAAGGAATAACAGAAAAAGAATCAATTTATTTGGAGTCCAGATGATTTTTCTATGGATTTTCTAAGCTAGAATAAATAGAGAAATGGACTATTTAATTGATTCAACAAAGACAGAGCTTGGGAAAAATGTTTGCCCTAGCTGAGTTAATAGAGAATGATTTTAGGGGCATGCAGAAATTTGAATCATCAGATTTGGATTTGAAATGGTTGCTGTAAGCTTATTTGAAATCTACTGAAAAAGAAAAAGAGAAAAAGCAGAGGTGCGCCCTGAGCGTTGTTTAGCCGTACGGTGCCACTGGGCCAGGCCCAGCCGTTCGGCCATGCGGGGAAGCTGTCGACGTCAAAGGCGTACTCCTAGGAGTATGTTTCCTTGCAGGGAAGGCGCACCCACGGAGATGCGCTACTAGAGAGCAAATGGTGACTCACCGACAGGTGGGACCCACCTATCGAGTTTGTCTTCTCCCTCACGCACGTGGATAGAGTGCACACCGGCGGTGATTGCCTGCACTGTAGGGCATCTCCAGTGACGCTCGGCACATGGATGGGTTCAGGGGGAAGTGCCACATCCATGGGAGGTGGAGATAGCCGTTGAGGAGCTCGAGTTCGAGTGGGGCTTCAAACATGGCGGAGGAGAACTACGAGTGGAAGAGGGCTTCCTCCCATGGTCCATCCTCGGTGGAATTGATGACGGGTAAGGATCCGTGGTTGCTCCAGGAGTCTATTGATGAAAGAAAATGGGGAGGGGAGGCACTGGAGATGTGGAAATCATCAAGGAGGTGGTGGCGGCAATGGTTGCCGGAGACGAGGGAGACGGCCATCGCGGCATGATTGGCTGCTCGGGGTGATTCACAGAGAGGAGAGGAAGCATGGTCGAGGGTGCAGCGAGCTCGGGAGGCCTTTATGTAGCCACAGAGAGGCGGTTCGCACGATGCTGTGACAACCGACTCGGCGGCGGCCATTAATGGCGACGAGAGGTTGTGGTGAGGCCGGTGAGGAGCGGTGGAGTGGCCGGTGAGGTCGGTGAGGATGGTGGCCGCCCGCGGATGAGCTCGGGTTGTTGGCAATTAAGGAGGTAGAGACATGGCGGCAACGGATTCGTCGGGCGGTGGTTTGGACGGCGGTGGTCAGCGGTGGCCGGCGCTAGCGGCCAGGGGAGGGTGTCGGCAGGCTTCGAGGAGGATCAGATGATCCAGGGGAGAGCTCGGGCGAGCGAAAGAGGCAGCAGTAGAGTGGCTAGAGCTCGGGCTGACGTGGTGCAATACATGCACTCTGGCCGCGCTCTGGACACGCACACCAGCTGCTCGATGTAATGCCAGGGTGGGCTATAGTGGTCCAATCAGGATGAAATTTGGCAGGATAATGCTACCTTGGATGAAAAGGATAGTGGATAAGTTATTTTAGAAGAATAAGCAAGTGTCTAGTGCAAGTTTAAGACCTTGCCCTATTCTGTCATGCCTGCAAGGTGTCTGATGAAATGCTAGGGATGGCTAGGTGATTTTGCTGGGCATGAAAACTGGCAGGATGATGTCTCCTTTGAACAATGTAATGTAATATGTTCAATGTAGAAAAAGTTTGATGCTTCTGGATCAATATTTTTTGAATGTATGTGCAAATCGTACCTAACCCTAACTAGCCCTAGCCCTAACCCTACCCTACGCTACCCTAGCTCAAACCCTAAAACCCTAATAGGTTACCAGTGATGAGTGCATTGGGGTGCTCATCCCCAGTGAGTTTGTCACTTGTAACCTACACATATATACGGCCCGCGCGGGACTTGTGGATTTTTTCCCAAATCCCACGTGACCTAGCGAGCCTGCCTCCACACCTCCCTTGATGATGCCGCTCCACTGCATCAGCTGCCTCCATTGCCAGGCTCTTCCTCAACTTTTCTGGCCTCCCCTCCTACCTCGTCGGTGTCCCCACCACCAGCGGGCCCCCTTCAGCCTCTGGCCTTCCATACGGCCTCACCGGACTCCCCTCCAACGTGTAGGTGGCCTCCCTTACCAGCCTCCCATCCACCGCGTAGGCGTCCTCCCTCATTGGAAGGCCTCCCCACGCCCCCGATAACCTCCGCACACCGGTCTCTTCGGCAACCTTGGTTGGTAATGACTCCCTCTTGAACCCCTCTCCTACTTTGTGTATCCCGACCATCGAGCTGAAAATTTGCACCGAATGTTTTGAGGAAAGAATGTGCATAAAATTTGAGAACAAATGTGGTGATATTGTGAATTTTTTGTGTTGAGCACAAATGTGGTGATGTGTAAAAGTTGTTGCTATAATTTGAAGATGGTTCTTGCTATAATTTGATGGTTCTTTCTACAAATGTGGTGATGCTAAAAATGTGGTGATGCTGATATATTGCTTGTGCTATATATCAGCCATTGGGATGAGGCAACGTGTTGCTCAATGTTTTTTTAGCGGCAATGAGTTGTCAATGTTTTGCCAAAAATATTATTTGTCAACGTTCAACACTCAATTTTAGTTATTTTTAGCAAAGGTCATGCTGAAATTTTCTATTTTCATTAATTTATTTTAGTTCAATTTTGTTTTATTAGGGTTATTATAGTTCTATTTCAAACTCAACTATATGCATTTTTAGCCATATTAATTTTATTAACAAGTTCCCATTTAGTTCCAAAATGGCCGCAAGAACTCCCTCTTCATCGCAGACACCAATAGATGACCCCTCATCTTCCTGAGTTATCAGGGGGGGTACAAAACCTCCCCTAGATCAGGGCATCAGACAAATCTATCAGGGGGCACAAAACCTCCCCGACGAGTCGGGTGAAGAATCTGGATGTACGCCTACTAGGTCCGGTCATGGAGAAGAGTCTGGTCCTGAAGATGCGAATGATCATGGTGAAGAGACCAGCCATGAAGATGAGACTGGTCTTGACAAAGGCCAAGCGGATGGGGCTCCACCAGCTAAGCAATAATGGTAGCATAGGCCTAGGAAGCCATGCTAGGTTAGTACCGACACCTATGTAATCACTCAAGTTAACAATATAGGTAAACCTACCAGTAGAGTAAATGTTGCAAAGGGCTATGTGAACATCGTAGGTTGCATCATGCGTGAAACTTCCAAGATCACATGCCATTATTTAAGGGCTAAAGGAAATGAGAATTTTTGAGCTCTCCTCTTGGAGAGGCTGTTCAACACATATGTCGTCCCGGAGGCCAACAAGGAGAAAGTCACAGCTAAGGCCATGTGCATGATGAGAAAATCCTTAAATACATGGCGATACAAGGCCAATGTTAAAAAGGGTCAAGATATTGACACCGTGATAAACAAGCTTTGTCCTTCAGTAGATGAGGCAGACTGGAATGAGTTCATTCAAACTCACTCAGATGATGAATTCAAGGAGAAGAGTAAGTAAGGGAAGGAAATGCAGGAGAAGATCATGGGTAACCATAAACTCATCAGCCATGGTTACCCATCTAAGAAGCCAAAATGCGATAAGGAGGACGCAAAGTTCATTGCGGTTGGGTAAGAACCCCCTTTCTCGGAGATCCAGCCAGGGCACATAAAGGATTTTATGAGGGCCCACACAACTATTAACCCAGGGATGGGGGAACCGGTCTTCAAATGTGACAAATTGAAGAATGTTCAGGAAGACCTGGTAGCCTCTGAACCCATTTTATTTTATTTGTCCTATGTATAAGCTTTCCAACTACGGACATTTCCAAATAGTTGATGTTACTTGCAGAAAAAGTATAGCCAGGAACGTGAAAGCTCCTAGAGCTCTGTTGATAGTTAAAGGTGGCAAGACCATATCTCCAAGAGTCTCAACATGAAGGAGACTCGTGGCTGTCCGAGAGGCATTGGGTATGGGGCTCGATATGTTTTTCACAATCCCACAAGGTTGCCTGCCATAGGACAAGAGCCAATTATGACCAAGAATGTGATGGATGAGTGGAGGTTTCAATGATACGTATATTAGGGCCTGGATATTAGCAACTATGACGTCCACCCTTGGATCCTAATACACAGCCACCACCCTTCACTGTTGCATGGAGTAGCAGCCCCGTTGTCTTGGGTATCGAGCTCTGGTCACCAAATTCAATCGACGACCTCATGGTAAGCATCATCAACTCAACAAATCATTTTAGTATGTCTTGGATTCATTGTTCTCACTCTAACATCGACGACGCATCCACTTGCGTATATGTTTCACAGATAATTTGCTTCGTTCCATCTCCAGGCCCCAGTGCTCGGCTCGATGGTGACAGTTGCACGGGGTTGAGTCCACCAAGTAACATCGGAGAACAAGATGCATTGTGTTAATTTACCACCAAACTTAGTAGCGGTGGAGTTGACTAAGGTGGTCGGTACCTTCGAGGCCTTAGTTTTGATTGACCCCCTGAAGAGGGAAACGAAAAACTAGCAGACTGCAAGAGCTTTTTCTCACATGGCCAAAGGACACGATAAAGTTGATTGAGACCTCCAATCATGCAACACCACCAATGAGGGCACATCTCCTTTGGGTGTTTGCCCATCAACATCCTTTAGGGATCTAGAGGGCACCAATGAGGGCACATAGCATGACATGCCTTGTGACCAAGAGCCACAATTATTTGAAGACATGCCACCACCATCATGACAAGGAAGCCAAGACGATGCTATCTCCTAACACACTCGTGGGCGCAATGCTCAAAGCGATGGCCGAGAGCAAGAGGGCCATATCTCTAGAACTACAGCATATGAGGAAACATGCAAAGAAGGGATAGGCTAGCACCGGTGCTAAGGATAGACATAGGGAGGAGAGGTTGAAAAACTTCTTACCATGCTAATCATCTTCTCCATTAGGGTAGCAAGCAATGCATCATCGATGGTGGGCATACTATGTCCTAGGCCAGTAATTGGTACCAAAGGATGAGGTTGACATCCTTCCAAACCAAATGAAGATTCTGCATGAAAACATTCGATAGGTGGAATTTTAACTCCAAATAAAAACAATGTCTCATATTACATGGTGAAGGTGCCAGGAGATTTTGATTTCGCCAACCAGTATCCTGCGGACAAATTTTGTATGGAGTTTGTGGAGATCTTCGACATGTTGAATCTTTATAGGCTCGAAGGATAATTTGTTAGGCTATGGGTGATGTACCAAGCCTGATAGACCAGACGCCTGAAGCATCCCTAAATCACAGATCAGTATCACATTCATGAGAACAATGTTTGCTCTGAACAAGGTCGATAGATTATGAAAGAACACCTCGTGCATGCCCTATTAGCGCATAATGCAAGGACTACCTACTCGTGCCCTACAATCCCATGTCAGTCCTTCTCCACTTTGTGCTTTCATAAATTTCCTTTTTGCTTTTGCACCTACCCATCTTCATGGGTTAATATTTGTTTCTTCACATGTTTGCGTAGCGACCATCGGATCCTCTTACTACGGGATCTGAAGGAAAACAAGGATTAGTACTTTGATACCATGAAAAGGAAGAATAAATACTAGACCCTACTCAAGAAAGTTTGGATGATGCGCTCTTCGACTATAAAGCCTATGGAGGAACTATGGCAGAACGAAAAGGTCCTCCATGCTTCAAACATGCGACTGATTTCTGTTGCAAACAATAGCTGGAGCATAGTGTGACACCAAATTGCAATCCTTGTCATAAATGGAATTATTATCCGTTAGCGCAAGTTTAGAGGGCAACTCATAGGCTAAGTGATCAGAAAAGTAGACACATTTTGGACGTATTAGCGCCCCCAGGCTTAGCTTATTACTTGCCCTCACACAATTCGCTTGATAAAGTGAAGTGACAAGAAAACTTTTATGATGACTTTGCTTCACTCATATGCAAGTTTTCAGAAATATATTTATGTTATAACAATCATGTCAAAGTATGCAAGCTCATAGCAACAATTTAAATCAGCATACTTGTTTAGTGATAATACTTCAATCACATAGAGAGCAATAGTCTGATAACACTAAGTATTAATGGATTAAGAAGGACCTAGCATGGGGTGTCAATAAATTATCGCACACATCTTTATTATTTCAGCGCAATTGTTTTCATGGACAAACACTAGATTCTAGACGGTGACTTGGTATACAAATTTGAAGATGAGATCATCCCACTCATGCACCACTCAAGAATTTACTGTTACCAAAATGCATACAGAGCTAAGAATGATTCTCATGCTCTCAATAGTTGATGCTTAAAGAAGGATAGAATTGACATAACATAAAAGCATATGGATAAGCCCTTCATAGATGAAAGCATAGATTGCCATATGCTTTATTTTTATGATTATAATTCTGAAAAATGGCTTTAGCTCATAGCTGCTAGGATTTTGGGTTAACGCTCAATAATGATGGCCCGTAACATGTAGGTTATCCATTGCCCCCCAACAATGCTAGCTTTTCTACTCATATTTTCGAAGTTTTTTCTTTCCAAAATCATTTAATTTGGAAAATTATAGGTATTGATTCATTTAATTTTGCTAAGCAGGAGGTCACCCCCTCCAACTCACTATTTTTATCTTGAAGGGTCTTGCCCACATCTTTTCCCTTGTTTTTGCCTTTTACCGGTATCATTACCAAGAGTTCGTGGAGAATGAAAACATTACAATGCCATCAAACCTAAGCAATGAAAACTTATTTAGCAAATTTTAGTTGTTATGCCAATGAAAATTTACTTAGAATGGTGTTTCTCAGCCATGAATAGGTAGATATAGTGGACACAATTAGCATAAACTTTTGCTCAAGGATTTTGGATGCACAAGAAAAAATTATGCTTAGTACAAGTGAAGGCTAGCAAAAGATTGGGAGTGACCAGCTAGAGAGCACAAAGATCACAATTACGCATTCTCAATAGTGAACTGGTAAGCTGAAACATTGACATGATGCTAACACTCCAAATCATAATACCATTGAGGCAATTAAGGCATTTCTATAATGCGTGAGCACTTGCTAAGCTAGTCGTCTAGCCTCCAATGAGAGATACTAAATTAGCAACACATGGGATGTTCAACTTAATTTCCCAATTAATACTTTTAGTTATTACTATAGAACCCTCTAGTCGATAATAATCTTAGCACAGAAAAGCATGACTCATCAAATCATCACTATGGGCTTGACTACTAATACAAGATGTTATAAAGATAATACATCACTCAAAATATGCACATAAGTAAAGATAGCCAGTCCAATTTTCCAGTCATGGTCAGTCACTCTACCTTAATCATCATTATAGCTCATCACTAAGCAAGTGCAGCCATGACCACATACATAAGTTAAAATCTGCAAAATAGAAAATTGCACACAAAAGAGAAGACAAACAAAATCTTTTTGGGTTTCTTTTCATTAGTCCAACATAAAGCCAAAAGGATAAAAACAAATCTTTTTGTTTTTAGCAAAACATAAAGTACAGCAAGATGCAAAAGAAAAGAGAATCATTTTGGTATTTTCATTTTTCAAAACAGGAAGCAAACAAAAAGCATAACAAAAAACAAAGCAAAATCTTTTTGTTCTTTTCTAAAATTTTCTTGAAGAACACTTAAAACTAGCAAAAGAACACAGAGAAAATATTTTTGGGCATTCGATTTTTCAAAGGAAAATAATAAAGAATAATCATTCAAAAGAGAAAATGTTTTTGTGATTTTCTGAATTTTATAATACAGCAAACAAAACAAGGAAAAGAAGTATGAGAAAATGTTTTTGTTGTTTTCTAAATTTATAAGAATAAAAAAAGAACCAAAAGAAGAAGAAATACAATATTTTTAATGTTTTTGGTTTTAGTAGGAAGCAAATATAACACATGGCCAAGAAAATAAAAAGCTTTTTCTTTTTTAAAATTTTGAAGAACATAGCGAGGGTGAAAGAACATGTGCTCCCACAAGCTTAGGCTTTTGGCCTATGCTTGGAAATCTCTATGGACCAAATCTCTCCCAATCATAGGAGGAAGGCACGGCAGTGAATACCACGATAGTGGCTGGCTTCGGGTCTGTCTTCTCCTGCTCGTACTGCAACACCAGATGGTAGTACTCGATCCAATAGTTATCGGTGATGGTCCAACTCCTCGTTTTGTAAATGTCAAACAAGAGAAGAGCAGGGAGGAAGACGCCATAGTGAGCCTCCTTTGTGTTGAACCTATATTGATAATCATTCCCAAGAACATGTGGAGCAAGATAATGCACATGAGTTAAAGTTTCTTTATTTAGTTGGGTCTTGCCCCTTGCCACTTGGTCATTTACTATATCAATGTCTAACTTCAAAGCACAAAGAGTGTCTAAAGCCCCACATGTAATAACTTCATAACTTTTACCATGTTGTTGGATATGATGTGTGGCAATAGCTTCTAAATTATATCTAGCCCTCTACGGATACAAAGAAGACATCAATATAAAAAGACCAAAGGTTATGGTGTTTGTGTGATCCACTTTTGTAGTAAAGCCACACGCAATGAAATAAGGAAAGTACCTCAAAGTGTGGTGCTACATATTAGAAAGTTTACCCCACTTAATTATGGTGTTATTAGCATTTGATATTTTCCCCATGAATAGTTAGTTCACCATTTTCATTAGTCACTCAATCTAAACATCCCTCATTTCTCACACCAAGGGCTTCACAAAATAAAGCAAGTGGCATATTAATTTTTCTATCTCCCGAATGAAATGTAACATGTGGATCCCGAGGATTAAGGTGGTGAAAAAAAGAAGATACAAATTCTATACTGAAGTTGATATAGTAGGAACCTCATGCATAGAAAAGTCATGCAAACCTGCATTGCAGAGAAGCGTGCAAAAGTGATCATGAATAAGCATCTCCACAAGTAAAGGAAAGTCAGGCCACACTGTTGATTTCACTTCAATGCGGGCATTCCTCTTCAAATAGTATTCTTCTTAACCTATGGCATAACCTAGCCTTGTCGATGAACTACTACTCGATGAGACCCACATCTCCCTCAAGATGAAGAACCAAATATGCTTGAAAGATTTGGCCTCCACATGTTGCTACTCAAGGATCAATCCCTCCAAAGGAATCAAGAAATGGTTAGCCAACGAGAGAGATAAAAATGGACAGAAATGGTGCCTTGATTTTTTTTTGAAAAATAGTCTCGGGTGTTTTGGAGGTAGGAGATGACCCCTAGCCCGAGTCCCGCCATAAAGGAGCCAAGTGGGCCCCACACGGCCCCATAGCGTGGCCCATGGCCAGACCACGTGGGGCCCTAGGGCCCTTCGCCCCTCATTTTTCTTTGTAATATCAAAACTAGATTTTTGGAATTTTTTGAATAGTTTATTTTAGGTTGTTTTTAAATATATAAAAGTGCAGTTTTTCTGACAACTAAATAATTTTGGTCATATTTTAATGGAATGAAAATTAAAAATAATTGCCATACAGAAAGTGGTATTAAAGGAAAATGATTTTGAAATCATACAAAGATTTATTAATGAGGGTCATCAAGCCTATTAATAATCCTTTTATTAAATGCAACGTCATCAATTTTCAATATTTGGCTATTTTACCTCAATTTTGAGTTGTATAGATCCAACCATGATTATTTCATACTTATTTTTGGGAGGAGGCACCTTGAATTCCAGCCTTCCAATAAGAATAGTCATCACTCTTTAGGTGGAGGACAATACTTATTTTCATCATTTATGACTTTGTTCAAAAAATAGATGAAATGCTCATTTGCTTTAATATTAAACCTTTCCTTTGGTGCTATCAATAGCAACCCCTGTGGTGTTTAAAAATGGTCTCCCAAGAATGATACATAGGTTATCATCCTCAGGCATTTCAATCACAACAAAATCTGTGGGAATTAAAATATTAGAAACCAAATCAAGAACATTTTCACAAATCCCAATAGGTCTTCTTGTTGATTTGTCAGCCAGTAGCAAAGATATCACAGTAGGTATTAAATTGTTTATGGAAATAGTGCGGAATTACTTCAAAATGCTGGATAAAGTGATAGTAGTGTTTTTGGTATTATAGGATAGTTGCAAGGAAATAAATAACAATAAAATTAAGTAAAGTTTAGAGATCGCCCAATCCTAAATAATGCTTAAGGACAAGCCTGAGATCACTCTTATAAAGACTTGTCATTCTCAAGGATGAAGGGATAGTACCTAGTTAACAAATTCCATCATCATTTGCTTTTCAAAGTGTAGTTTGTTTGTTGTCATGTGTGTGAAGCCTGAGCTAAACATACTATAAAATGATTGACTCATATATATTCTTATGATTAAATCCACAACTTCCAACCTGGCTATCTATTTGAAATAATTAAGGTAAAACCTAATCATAGTATTAATGATTTAGGCTCCCCATCTATCCCTAATGCTGTAAATCCAATATTTGGAAAACAACTACTTTTCACTATGGCCTTCCCTCCTCAATTCATTACAATATAGGCCCAAACATAGGGAAGTAACATGCAGTCGATAGTCACACACTACCGGTATAGAATTACAATATAACAATTAAACAAACCACAATTCTTTTACAAATTCATATGGAACCGATCAACTAGGGTTTTCCATGTCCTCAAGAACGTAATGAACTACACACAAGTCCACCAACATGAACATGTGCAGGGCATATGGATATGGAATACAATCTGAATGTATAAATATTATAGCAATAAAACACATGGCATCAACTAGCAATAAGCATTTAATTATGGGAAGTGATTACAGGGTTCGATCTACACCAATTGCATATGGATGACGTCGAAGATGGAGATGGAGATGCTGGTGCTGGTTGATACGTCCTTAACGTATCTATAACTTTTGGAGTTTGCATGCTACTATCTTATAATTTTTATGCAATTTTTATATTTATTTGGACTAACCTACTAATGAATTACTGGACGGGAGAATTGCATGTTTTTATGTCTGTGGGTCGAGGAAACTTCTTGAACTCAGAAAAATAGACAAAAAACACATGCAATGGAATTTTGTTTGATCAAGACGACCTGCAAAAGTTGGGACCTAGGGGCCCTAGGCCTGGGGCGCCTCAATGGGGTGCATGTGCGTTATAGAAAGCTCCAACACCTCTCCTTTTACCGCAAGTTTGTAGGCAAAGAAATATCATTGCCATATGTTTTTTAGATTTTTTGGAGTTACAGATCTCTGGGAATCAATAAAGCGGTGCTGGGAGGCATATTTCAGCATCCACATACAGCTCCCCCAAAAGTTAGATCCAATCTCGAGGAAGGCTCTCATCACCAAGACATCAAAGGCATGAAAACTGGAGGGGAAATAGCTCTCCCAACCAGGGTAGAGGGCAAAGGAGGAGGAAGAAGAAGGAGGGGGCCCTTCCCCCTCTCTTTCGGCAGCCCCGGAAGGCTGCCCGGGGAACCCTCATCATAACCATCGCCTCCATCGACTTCACCACAATCTTCTTCCTTTGAATAGTGGGTTGACCCTTGTAAAACCTCTATAATCCCCTACTAAGACATGATGTTTGATGCAATAAATTATTTCCCTATGATTTGTTGCATCGTCTTAATGTCTGAGTAGTTTTCTTTTGCCCTGCAGCGTTGGTGATCTAGTAAGATTGGTATGAATTGTATGTTTTGATAATGTGTTGTACTCTTGTGCTAGTATAGGGGTGCACACTTATATTAGAGCACACTTGAGGGCAAGCAATATGTTATGATGAATATATGAAAGGAGGTCGGAGTGACAGAAGACCGTTCCCGAAGTATAGGAGTTATAGCATATGGGATTAGAGAGGAAACCTAGAGGATAAGGCTATAGTTGGGTTTACCTTAATAATTCTAAGTAGTTGCAGATGGTTTCTAAGGGTTCAATCATTAGAACATGTGAGGCATGGAGTTGTAGCCTGTAAGCATAGGCCTCTCCCACATTTCAATTGTAACAAGTATGTGTACCGATTATATTATCGTAGCCAATTGCCGGGGGACAATTCCACAACCTCCTCCGCAAACACATACAAGTTCTCTTTTACTTTCTTGCAACTTTACTTTTCAGCAATTAACTTTTATTTACTTGCACTTTATTTTTCTAGTATACTCTATCTACCGCACTTGCAACCTGTCTTAGTTAGAGAGTCTAGGTAAAGTAAACACTAAGTGTATAGAAAGCTATATTAGTGGCAGATAGAGCTTAAGAGAATAGGAAACCTACCTTTAGCTCCTATGGTGTATCGACACTCAATACTTCCACATTAATATTGAAAAGTGCTACAACAATTACCTGCACTTGGGGGTTATCTAGCTCTTTTCTGGCACTGTTGGCGGGGAGCATAGCTCTACGTTGAATATTCTCGTTTGCATTTCTTTCCTTTATCACTAAGTAGATTTTTTATTTTTTTATTTTCATTACGGATACAAAATATAAAACAGCAAAAAAAAAAGAGTTGTAGTTGATGACAAAAGAGTTGAGGAATCTCCTAAAATCCTTACTTCTTAAGAAAATTACTACTTGCATTATCTTGAAGGCGTACGTGCTTTAGCTAAAACTCCCACTAGCTTGGTATGGGGAAAACAATTGGGAGAGCATGAATATTTTGTGAAATACCACTTGTCTCAAAAAGGTAAACATATGAAGGATTTGTTAAACCTATTGAATCACTATGCTTGGAAATTGTGTGACTATTATGATATAACTTGTTGCTCTCAACAACCTGGAAAACACTTTGGATATCAATGTAAGCACAATGTTCATCACACATAGCCTGTTATGTTAAGGATGATGATGATTATAGTTATATAGAACAAATTAAAGAATTTGTTATCTTGATGGCAGCCTATGATATTGATGCTATATTTACTGATAGTGCAACTTGTGATCTTATTTGTACTATTAAACCTTTCAATTACGCTATCCTTGATTATTGTTTTAAAAATTTCTATGGTAATGCATATTTTATTGATATAAAATGAGGGACCTCACTGCCCAAGAAGAGACTAATGTTTTACAGAACTCAACAAGTGACATTAAGGAAGAAGAAATTGAAAAGAATTACTATGAAAACGAGAGAGATGAGGAGGAGAGTGAACAACTAATAAAGAATGTTTGTTCATCATTTATCTTGCTCCAATGATGAATCTTTAAATGAAAGCTCTCTTTAGCATGAAAGTAATAGTGGCAAAAATTTGGATGGAGTAGATAAAGATGAATTACAAATAGATGACGATCATGCTATGCTTGATTACCCTCTATGTGGAACCATTATTATTGGCTCATGGGAGGATGGGACTATATTGATGAAATACAAGATCCATTAAACTCATTAGATGAAAAATCCTTTTTTGATGACTTTGATAATTACTGTGATGAATATCATGATGGACCTATAGAACAAATTTTTGGAGATGATTATGCTACTGTTATTCATGATAAATATATGATTGTTAATGTTGCTCTCAGATATGATAATCCTATCTTGTTATCGAACTCTCGCAACTACACTTTAATGGATAAATTTGCTTATATCAAGGGTTATATTTATGGTTTGGAATTTGCTTGTGCTCATGATGATTCTAGTGAAAGTTATAATTTTGAGTTTGCTTCTAATACTTGCAGTTATTATGAGAGAGGAAGGAATAACTATAAGAGCCCTCTCTATGTTCCTTTTTTTTAGGGAAGCCCTCTCTATGTTCCTAATACACTACAATTGCAAGAAACTGCTTTTAAGATGCATTGGCATTTATCTGTCACTTATATTTATTCTTGTACGCCATGCCAATGCATAGGAAGAGGGTTAGACTTCAATATTATATTCTCTATGTTACTTTGTGCTCTCTACCTGGATCCAAAACTTTAATCTATTACTATACTAATTAGAAATTTCCTTCGAACTCCCATGTTATTCCACATCATTAAAATTATCTTAACCGTACAATCTGTATAATTGTGCACATCTAATACATCTTAACATACAATTTACATAACACATATGCACGTGAGATGTACCCGATACAACATCATGTGTACCTCTCTACCCTTTCAATAGGTGCTATAAATTAAACACCCATCCCCTTTCCTTAAAAAATCACATCATTAAAATTTCCCACGTTAATCTTCCCTGGAGTTATCTTCCCCTGGTGTTTGGAATGGTATCAAATTATCGATCTCTCCCTGACCTTTCGGAACGGTAACAAATTATCGATCTCTCCCCAACCTCTCTCTTCTTCACGTCATGCAGCCGCCGCCGACTTCTATCAAAATTGGCTTTAGGCGTGGGCCGCTACCGCCACGGGCAGCGCATCCTCCTCTGCTTCTTCTCCCTCCCATCCTCTAATGAGATCTATTTGTTAGAGTTAAACACATCATGTTCGCATGCATTGCGTTTCTGGCAGCAAAGATTAATCAAGTGCATGCTCGATTAGGAGGTTGTAGACATGTATGTTCAGGTCGATCGAGCCAGTCATCTACATGTGCATCTCACCGGACGACCTTTGTGCATGATTGTCTCGAAAGGATTCATCGCCATTGACAGGCTGAAGCCGCAGGCCAGTATGACCAAGAACCTGTTGCCGTCAATTGTGTCTCACGTGCGTGTGTTAGCTGCCGGAAGAAATTCATCTCTGTTACCTGTACGGCTGTATGTGTGTACTAGAGCATCTAGCCAGAATCGATCAACCTACCTGGGAAGTTAACCTGTGTTGACAATGACAACAACAGTCCTATCTCCTGCTGCTTCTCTCTTTATTACTACTGTCGCTAAATTTGATGGTCTTCTCTAGATTTTCATGGCGGATACTGAGATGGCACCACTGCACAGATACCGGCTGCAGGAGCCAACTCATATTTACTGGGACGTACAAGATGGCGGCAAGCACATCTAGCCGCAGTTGACAAGCAATACTTCACCAAAACAATAGCAACAGCGGCATCATTTTGTCCAGCGATGACATCATCCATGTCTATTGACGTGGTTGGCACTCACCACAGGTACTCGCTCCCCAATAGATGTACTGTTCTATCTCTCTCTAGCTGTTTATGAATGAAATGGGTCATGTATAGCATGCATGCCTCATGGCTATGTATTTCTTTACCGACGGTGTGTTGGACTGCTATTTTGATAAAGATGGTAATATTGTCCATTAGATCTTTCTCTTTGTTAGTTTCTATCCAAGCATTTAAAGTCACGAACTGATTAAAAGTGGAACATATCTGCACATATACATGCTAAATTATGCATGTTATCTTCCAATTTAAAATATACGAAAATATAGAAAATAAATAAATCTTCATACGCTACGGTTTCTAGATTAATATTTGAGCTCATGGACACTTCCATGCTTCTCTTTTGACGAGTGATATATTGTTGTTTCACATGGCTGCTATGTCAGAAACTTTGCAAGGAAATTTGTGTTTCTTTTATCCCTTAAGAAGTATATTGGGCAAGACATTCATTTGAACAGGTGCGGAATTGTGCCTTTACGTTGTGGTTTAGTTGTAGGTTCATCAACGGTGGGACAGTGTAGAAAATAAATGTTGGAAATAAATCATTATTTTCCATTTTAGACACCACTTCTATTTAAAATGATTTGGTGGATACGATTATTTAGAGTAGTTAGGCCACCAATGGAATTACTAGAAGTAACTGATGCACTTATGTGGCTATAATGCTCAATGGCATTTAATTTTGTTAGCACAACAAGTTGACGTCAACTATGTCCTGCTAGGGGGTTTATCATGATGAAGTACACCCATTTTAATACAGTTTACATTTTAGTAGTTGGTTCTCTTTGGTTGATACTCTCACAAAAAATGCACTTCCTAATGCAATACTTCAGACGTACTCTACTACAAGTTGAGAACAACCACACGGTTCTGCATTCTAAGGATCTCGCACAAACAACGCAGAATATTAGCTATTGACTGTTGTGTGTTATAACTCTTAGTGTTCAATTGATTACCGATCCGCCATTGAATGACATCCAAAATTTCCATTGATTCGCACATGACTGGATGTCAAATTACATTGTCCTTTCCCATTATTATTTTCATGTGCACACTCACTACCTATGAAGTCACACTTGATTGTTCTTTTTGACTCAAATAGGCTTTCTAGTAATGCATCAATTTTCATGGTTTTACTTTGACAGTGTGGTATGTCCTTTGGTATGGTATAATTAGTCCTTTTTTCTTTTCTTCCTTCTAGTTTGTGTCTCATATATATTTACTAATTTGAGGGTCTCTACCTATCATACTTTTAATTAGACACATCATAATTTTATGATTAGTGTTATATGAGCAATGAAGCTTATTCTTAGAAGATTACACCAGACCGGAAATCTGCGTTCAAGTAAACTTATTGTAAACAAAAGTATAGGGCCTCTTCTATTCATAACATTCTAAAAAGGTGGAAGAGAAAAAACATAGGATAATGATGTCATGACATCTTGGATCTAACAGGACTGAAACTATCGTTGTTTGCACCACATGAAAAACATGGCATTGTTTGCAAGTGTTTGGAGTTAGTAGAAATGTTTGTATAATGTGTAATGCCAATGAACCCTTACTAAAAAAAATCTTTGTAAAAGCCAATAGTTTTTTCCTTATAATTTATATTCCATATAAATAATTTAGATTTGATCGGAGCTATCCAGTTTGCAATTTAATTGGGCGTATATAGAAATATGATGTCTGGTGTGAATAAGGCAACAAAAACACGTCGATGACATATTTGTGATAAAAATCATAGTTTTCTACATGTATATTTAATATTTTTTCATCATTATTCGTTATAACAAATTATAACCCCACATGAGTGCTAATCTTTTGCTCCCGGGCTTCAAATAGCTAAAAAAAGAAAACCATATGAAATCCCTCCTTAATAAATTTAGAAAATCCTGAATTTTTCCTACATGTAAATATCCACTACATATATGTAGCATTTGACTAAAAATATTTTATTTTTGTGTTACACAAAAAAAATGTACTTGCGGATCTGTAATAGCAAACAGTAGATAAAAGACCTCCATCCATTGGCCTATCAGTGTGGGCGTACAAACAAAAATATTTTCTCATGAAGTTTAAAGTTAGAGAGTACACATCTAGATGTACATTTTTTCTGAAACTTTAACATGCACTTTGTTATTTTTAACCAAGCTAAAACGAGCCATTTGGGTTTCTGCACAATACCATGGTATATTTGTGTCACTCGGTTTTAGACAGTGAACTTGGCAAGCACATTTTGAATCACACTATTAATGAAAAAAGGAAATATTTTTTTCTTGGATAATATATTTAATCTTTTTAGAGTAAAGCATGTATTACCTAATAATTTAGAGCTCGATGAGACTCAATTTGTAAATAAACAGATGAAGATATTGGTGAATATTGTCATGTTGTTGTGTACTATCTTTTCCTTTCGTTGATATATAGTGTGAGTAAAGATCTACCAACTAGTCCTAAAAAACTATAACAAGGCAATAAAATATTAGTGAACATAATTGGTAAACCATACATATACGTAAATTATATGATCAGGAAATTGTGAAAAGAATAGTTCCTTTCTGCCACACGGTAACCAATATGCATTGTTGCATGTTATTAGTTGGAATGATCTAATTTTGTATTATAATTATTATTTAAATTTCATTTCTAAGAAATATTGCATGCAATTAATTTTAATAGAACTATAACTCATATATATCTATCTAAAAATAGGCTAGCCCGTGCGGACACATGGGTCGACGACTAGTGATTAAAGTTGGCTTTGATATACCACGGGATTCAGGTGGAATAATTAAATGAGCACTTTATGCCTAGCTATATGGCTTTAAAGAAAGCTCTTCCTAGGAGGCAACCCAGAAGTATTAGAGACTCATTCTTGTTTCTGTTTTTCATCATATAAAAATTTCAAAATGAAATAAAAGTGGGAACTAAAAACATTCTCAAAAAGTCAAGTTATTGAGAAATGTGTTTCATGTGCTATTCCGTGCTATAACTGCTATGGTTCTCGAGTCTACAATAACCACGAGGCTCGGAGGAAAACTCATATGCATGTGTGGAATAATAAATGATAAATTGCATTCCTAGTCATGCCTCTAAGACTAGCTCAAGTGCTGCATGATGATTATGTTTTCCTGATCATGGGCATGTCTATACCGGCAACTTTGAGGACACAATGTTAGAAGAGCACTTGTGTTGAATCGACCTAATTGATGTTATGCTATGAGATACATTCATCATAAGTCAATAGTATATAACACAGAGAAAGTTAACGTTTGCATAATTCCTTAGACCATGAGAGTATCGAGTTCCTTCGTGCTTGCTTCATGAACTTTGGGGTTAGTTAAATGTCATCTGTAACAGGGTGGCTATTACGGCGGCTTTCGGATTCATGGAAAGGTATGATAAGGTACTTGATGGCTCAAGATTGGGATTTGCTCCTTTGACGATGGAGAGATATTCTTCGGGCCCTCTTGGTGTTACCGTATCCATCATTGTCTGGCCAGACACAATGTAATTTGATCACGGGGATGCCGGAAAGCGGGAACAAGAAAAGAGATCAAAACTGGTAACGAGGAAACTGGCATACTGAACAAGTTGTTGATTCACGAGAATGCCACTAAATCTCACCTCGGGTATTTGTAACATATCGCGCAGGAACAGGATTAACACACGGAAGCTACAGGTTCGCTCGAATATTCATTCGTATGGGTATATGGATCAATATGGATGTCCACGGTTCCGCTATTGATCATCGATCAGAAAGAGTTTCGGTCATGTCTATACTTCACCGAACCTACAGGGTCACACACTTAAGGGTCATCTATCTGCTAAGTAAATAGATAGGGAGTCTGAGAGAATGTTACCGAAAAAGTTTTGGAAACAATAGTAGAATTTCAGAGAGAAAATCAGAAATGTTTCGGAGACAAACTTCATACCAGAAATGTTCCAAACGCGTCCAGAATTATTTTAAGGGGTGCCAGAAATGTTCTGGACCTTCCGGATTTTTTTGATTAAACGGATGGAGTGAATAGTTAGAAACACTATTAGGAGAAAATATTGGAGTGAATAGTGGGAACACTATTCTGAATAGTGGGAACACTATTATGAGGGCATTTTGGAATTTTCAAGTGGTCTCTACCCCTTGGACTAGGCCTATAAATAGAGGTGGAGAGGGCTCTCCATCCTCACTCATTCCCTCTCAAAAACAAGCCATGCATGATCTGGCATCTCTCTCTCTCCCTCACACGAAATAGTTTCGTAGAGCCGGAAGGCTGTCTAGTCTTCGGTAGGGCCTAGTTCTGGACAGCGAAGCCCTGCCGGACTGTTGACACCAGATGTGTGCAAGCTGGTAGAGAGGTCGTAGTTTCAATGTTAGTTCGATGGATATGTTGAGGTGTTATCCGAGTGACTGATTGAGTTTCTGTCCGAGTACCTCCCGAAGGGCTGTCTGAGTGACTGATCGAGTTTTTGTCCGAGTGCCTCCCGAAGGGCTGTCCGGGTGACTGGTCAAGTTTCTGTCCGAGTGCCTCCTGGAGGGCTATCCGAGTGACTGATCGAGTTTCTACCTGAGTGCCTCTCGGTGGGCTGTCCGAGTGACTGATCGAGTTTCTGTCCGACGGCCTCCCGAAGGGCTGTCCGAGGGACCGTCCGAGGGAGAACATCCTCACGGTTGGGAGGTTGTAAAATCCTAGCTGCAAGAATCTGCACCGACAATCTCCACCAACTCTCCTTTCGCTGCTCTACGAGTTGGTAACGATCAGATCAAACCTTGTATGCATCTTCATAGTGCTCCTGGGCTGGTGCGTAGGTCGGATTTTTTTTGTTTTCTGCTGTGTTACCCAACAGGGGTATCAGAGCTGTGCTATGCGTAGTTACAGGTTACGATCTAGAATATGCGAGATTTATGGGTGTTGCATAATATAATTTTGTTGTATATGAGATCTATTGTTAAATAATATTTGTGCGAGTAGTAGATGAAATCTATCACCTGATGTTCTTGTTGCTTCCCTTGAATTGCGTAGTTCTGATCTTGATGGCATGGTGGAATTTTACAAAGTTCTGGCAATCTGTGATCCTTCTAGCTGCTCCTGAGTATGCTGGTTGACAGATCAATGAAGTGCTTTAGTTCTTTGGGTTCTGTCATAGTTAACAAAGATCAATGTTTCGCAAACTAAAAGGCAATGTAGATATGATCTGCACGGGGTTCTTGCGTATGACGAAGTTCAGTATGGGGCTCAAGGTTTTTTATCTCATGTTTCATATACCCCGCAAAGTTAATCTAGCGACTTGAATAATCATACTTGATGATGAACATTGGTAGCTGCGGTTTGTTTCAAAACCTTAGAAGCCACGTAAAATAAAATATTGTATGAACCGATTAGAGGCGTTTGATTTGGTTTTGCAGGATGCATGTGCATGGGATGTGGTATATTCTTCATCTTATTTAATGAGATTATGTATGAGATGGCTTTATGATGTAAATTAATTAACATGACCTGGATGTCATGATTCGGCATGATGGCTGGAGCCATATGATTGTCTCTTTAAATGACCTGCGTGTCAACCTTATTGTAATGCATTATTTTATTAGCTATAGAGATAGCAGTATTATTTATTGCATCGACAAGGCAGTGACAAGCTTTGCGAAGGTGCACACCAACGCAAAAGCCGAAGACGGAGGAGGAAGAGCTAAAGAAATAGGCCTTGGCAAAAAAAATCTGCCACAGCAACAGTTTTTTAAACTCTTTCCACAGCAACGTTTCTGGCTGAAATTTTGCGAAGACAATGAATCCTTCTCTGAAAGAAGGGGCTATACCATAGCATGCTATTATGAATTGCCTGAGATGTTTTTCCCTACTTTTTGCACCCTTTTGATTGCACAGTAGTTGCCTTTATTAGGGTGATCTCTCACTTAAAAATATCAAGTAGTTAGTGTTCTCCCAAGTGTAGCACCATCACAACACCTATCTCTTCGGGGTATCACATGATCTCCATGGGTACGAACGATTAGAGAAGTGTGAGGCGGGTGAGTTGAGACCTCACATCGAGATCACTTGGTTGTCTTGATGTTCCGGGGGATTGTCCTGAACTCGGAACACTACTAGGGAAAACCCTAGCAGTAGCGCGGGTTTGTGGCCTAGTAGTAGCGCGGGTGCCGGCAGTACTGCTACGGGCTACAGCTAAACTTTAGCAGTAGCATGGGTTGGACCACCGCTACTGCTAACGATATGTAGCAGTAACGCGTTTCACTAAACAGCGCTACTGAAAATAGCTGCAGCGCGCACCGACATGTACGCGCTACTGCTAAAGCCTCGCTGCTGCTACACACAGGCCCCGTGCTACTGCTATTTTTTTTCTGCAGCGTATTTCATGTCTATTTGTACAGGTTTTATACACAAAATAAAATCATCATATCATACACATACAAACAGTCTCATCAAATCATGTCATCATAATCCAACACAAATGATGTCTCTCATCATCATCGATCTCGAAATAGCAGTACAAGTTATGATATGTCTCAAATATACACATGTTTCATCATCCATCTATATCATGATATAGAAGAGAAGAGCTATGACTATGAGCAAGAGCGGAATTATGCAGTACATGAGGCATCGGTTCTGATTCCTCTCTCGCGCTAGCGTGAACCTCAAGTAACTAGCTTCCACTTCTTGTCTACTATCGAACCCTTTCTGGCTCTCGCCCGAGAACCCTGACACTTGGGCCTGACACTCTGGCCACTCATCGTAAACTCCCGGAACCCTCCCTATGTACACGACATAGCACTTCTTCGCCATCCAGGACCTATGTACCTGTTAGAGATGCATGCATCTTCATCAAGCGAATTCAACGATATATAGTATGCAACATAATATTCTTGAGCAACACGAAGAGAAAGAGTTGGCAAAAATATGCAACATATAGTAAACATAATCAACGCAGGTTCATCGTACCCAAACTAATTAACTACCATTACAGAAGTTCAGCAGGACCGTTTAAATAAAGTACTAATTCAACCAACACATCAACATCGGCATCGTGAATCACCACAAGTTCCATTCATCCATATCCAGGAGGATGAACCCTAGCTTGGTGAACGGTGTCAGGTACTGACGTTGCATGCCTATGTGAGTTCTGACGTCAGCTCACGATATAGGGCCGTGGTAGAACATCCCCTTCTCTTCGACGACATCTTCTGAAGTCATCTTTGAGCTTATAGTCTGGTTCAGCTCCTAACTCTTGTGCCCATTGACGGATATGGTCATCATTTTTGGTTGTCATGCGAAGACATTGGTGGTCCCTTTTGAACTCCATCATGAGATGGAGGAGGTAGCATCCATCGTTGTGGCTTCCTGCCGGTTGATGGACCAAGCAGAACGTAGTTTTATGCGAGAAACCCAGCGCGCCCTTCCTTTGTTTCCTGATCTCAATGTGGCCACCCATCATGCTGAAGCCGTTGAGAGCACTATCCAGAATATTGATTATGTGGGTGTAGTCTTTCTTCTCAAAGTTTCTTGATGAGTCGAAATACACGGCGTGGGACACTCGCGGGAAAAGTACGATAAGGATGGCGCGCCCATTGCCGCGGAAAATAAAGACACCTCAAATTGGTCACCATATGAGCAAAGTAATGATTGAAATATACGAAAGGGTTTTTCGGCAATGACTTACATTGGATGATAAGGCAGGAGAACCATATCCTTGTCCTTATTCATTATCATGAAGTTCTCGATGTACTGCCTAGCAGCTTTACATTCAAATTCACCGAGACACAAGAAGGACTCATGCATGTAGTATGGATCCGCAACTGAGATTTGATTGATTTGGTCTCTCCCGATGATGAAGTTAATATGTAGCACAAAAAGGCGGATGATCATAAAATTGAGCCGCCTCATGAGAAACATGTTAAATATGTGATCAAACAGTAGGAAGAACACATCCGCGGGGAGTGTGTCGACGTAGCACTTGGGCTAAGGCACACGAACCGCATAAAGTGGGTATCCTGGAGCCTTCGAGGCGAGAAGGCTTTTCTCTGTCGACAGCACATGGTCATGCAGTCTCCTGAGATCCCCTGATATGCCCTGTAGCACTTTCAGCGGTAGGATCGGCTGGCCCGTCATATGGATCATCGCCGCACCTTTTACCGGTACACGGTCTTCAAAATCGGTCGGCGGAGCCAACTGGCTACTAGAAGCTTTGGCGGTAGGAGAGCCTCTCTTCCATGGTCTCTTCCTATGCTTCTTCTTGGGTTGAGGTAGTGAGCCTTCCAGGCCCTGTCTGACCCCCACGACTAATGTGTTCGGGCTAAGCATTGCACGACCCTCGGCAACTTGAACGTGGGTTGAGGCGGCATCTGGAGGCGGCTCCTGTGAGGATTGCATGAAGAGAGACTTCTTGCAATCAACCCTACGACGTTCCTGCCCCGGCCCGAGTCACGTTGCTGACTCATCATTTGTCCATCGTCATATTCATCGGTATTGTGGAACCAAAGAGGGTCCTCCTCCTCCATCTCATCATCCATTCCTTGTTCCACAGGGGCGACTACATCATCCACTATTGGACCCCCTTCCTCGCGTCGTCCACCGCTCTCACCCGGCATGAGAGGTGCTGGTAATTGCGCAGGTGGGGTGGTGGTGTTCATACCTTGCTGATGTATGGTCATTGGTGTGCTCTCAGCCGCCTCCAGATGAAGAAGATTCTTCGGCCACAGCAGCATCCAACCCTTGCATTCTCCAAGCCGCATCGGGGTCCCGTCCTCCTCTCCCCCGAGCCATACTGGAGGAGTCAAATCCTCATGGCCCGCTTTCACACTCGACAAGGTAACCCTGAAGGTGCCAACAGGGATCGGTTGGCCGTGGAACATGAGTTCCAAGGGCTTCATTATCACTGCCTTTCCCACGTCTATCTTCTGGCCGTTGATCAGGTAGAGTACGGTGCACGGGGTTTCGTCGGCCTGCGAAGACATGTTTGCGGCGTAAGACATCCGAAAGGCAACGAAAAACAGAAGATTATAGATATGTTGGTGTGACATGTAATTACCGTGAGGGCGTCGAGGTCAGCCAAAGATGAATGCCTGCCTAGCACACCAGAGACAGAGGATGGGCTGCTATGAGCGGGTGCGGGAGTAGGCGCGGGTGCGGGACCTTGTGCGGTAGCGGCAGCAGGTGGTGGTGCCGCAATGTTCACTGAGTTGCTCCCAACGAAGCTGGGCATGGAAAAATCCGGTGCCGTCTTGTCTGGATTTTGCTTCGTCCAGTCGATAATAGCCGGAATCAATTTAGTAGCGAAATCATTTCTGCAGGCAGCTAAAGCTGCTTTGACTGCCTGCTGGACCAACTCATTTCTGGTCGCTTCTACGGCCTCAGCTGCTTTTTTCTCGGCCTCAGCTGCATTTTTCTTGACTGCAAGCTTCACCTTCTCGTCAATGTTCAACTGACTGAACTTCTTTTTTTGCTTTTTGGATTCCGGGCCCTTATCGTAGTAGTACTTCCATGTGGCACTATCTCCAAAGGGAGTCCCTTCAGTTGGTTCAAGGCCCGGTTGAGAGGGGTGTCCCACTTGGGCCTCATCACTGACTGAGACGATGAGTCACTTTCGGCTGCAAGCCTGTGTTGCTCCTTCTGCAAAAGAAACGTGAACCATTTACGAATGTTACTACAACAAGTAGTCGACTTGATCATAAGCTAAATGTAAGGTGGTAAAAGAATAATTACCAGTAATCTAATCAATTTCCTCGTGATTGGGTCCGTGTACCAAACCTTCTTCTCCTTGTCCCACTTGTACCGGGCCCTGGTGAAGTCACGCTTCTGCGGGTCGGTGAACTCCGCGAAGGGGTCTGGGATCCCCGTGGCTTCACGTTTCGCATCCTCCTTATCCCATATGGGCCTCTTGCCAAGGTAGCCATGGCTTTCGAGGCGTTGGTTCCCCATGTTCCTTTGCTGAAGCCCCTTGTATTTCTCAGACTTAAGCTTGGCTACCTCGGTAGCGGAAGTGTCCTTGAACTTTTTAAACTCCTCTTTCGTAATTGTCAGATTGTCCACCAAAATCTTGGACAGGGGTTCTTTAGCATCAATCGCTCATTTCACCCTCCCTTTCCAGACGGCCAAATCATTGCTGAACATGCCCATGGTGTGGTCGTTAATCTGTTTCATGGCAGCATCATCCCACGGGTGTTCTATGCGGTCATCTCGGCTGCGGAACTGGAATCTCTTGTGCAGCTTCGTTAGGAGCAAGTGCTCCATATGTAGTTTACTCCTTAAGTCATTGTCGTTGATGCTCGCGGATTCCCGTAGGATGCATCCGACTTGGTTGTCGTAGCACTTGCGAGCTTCAACCGGTGCTATTGGCTCGAATTTGCCGGGGTGCATCTCTATGACCAGCAGTCTTCCGATGCTGAGTTTGTTAGGGCATCCTATCCTCTGCTTCTTTTGCTTCTTCTTTTCGTTACTGGCTTTGGCGCCAATACCTTCGGCGTCGGTACCTTCCGTGCCGGTCTCAGCGCCACCATCAGTGCCGGTGCCATCAGTGCCGATGACATCGGTGTCGATGTCGACGGCAGTACCATCGTCCGCTATGACCAGGTCGCCCTGCAAACCTTGTGTTTGCTGACTAGACAAAAAGTCGAGGTAATCATGTTCATGGTCATATTGTACGTCGTCGGCAGCGTGGTTAGAAGCCCCGATTTCGTCGTTGTTCGACATGTTTCCTATGATTAAGTCTGCTCGTTTAATTCTTAAACTATAATGAAATGAGTAATGTCATAAAAAAGGTCTATGGTTTGCCGGAATGCCATTCATTCCCGTCCCAGCAAATCCTGGGCACTCGATATGCCTACTTTCTAGCACAAGTCATGCCAAAATTCACGGGAAATTTTGGCATGACCTTTGCTAAAAAGTGGACATATCGAGGGCTTGAAATTCACCGGAACGGAAATGAATCAATATTTCGGCAAAACATAGGACACACGGATCATTTTCCTTGCAAAAAATATAAGGCAAGACAAAACTTGGCTACATGATCATCCATGTCATGACATGATCTTGTGCATGATCATCAAAATACACGTGACATCGCCGAAACATGATCGTATTGATGCAAACAAGGAACTTCTATTTTTTCTTTAAATAGCAACAATTGATTGAACTAAGTTTTTTTAAATAGCAACAATTCTTTTTTTCTTTAAATAGCAACAAATGCTTTAACTATTTTTTTAAATAGCAACAATTCTGTTTTAACTAGGGTTCATAATCTAGCACTAACCTAGCACTAATTCTGTTTTAACTAGCTAGGGTTCATAATCTAACACTAACCTAGCACTAATTCTGTTTTAACTAGCTAGGGTTCATAATATAGCACTAACCTAGCACTAATTCTGTTTTAACTAGCTAGGGTTCATAATCTAGCACAATTGCTTTAACTAATTTTTTTAAATAGCAACAAATTTTTTTTAACTAAAAAAATGTAAATAGCAACAATTTTTTTACTAGGGTTCATAACACTAACCTAGGGTTCAAATGGCACCCAGGTTTCATAATCTAGCACTAACCCTAGGGTATACATGGCACTAATCTAGCACTAATTAACCTAGGGTTCATATCGAACTAATCTAGAACTAAATAACCTAGGGTTCATACGTATGGTAGAGAGAGAGAGAGAGAGAGCAGAGAGAGAGAGAAGAGGGAAGGGGAGAGGAGGGGCTTAAAGGGCAGCGAGGTCGATGGAGGACGAGGAGGTTGGACTTCCCGACGGGGAGGATGACGACGACACCGAGGAGGGCGACGATGACACCGACGGGGAGGGTGGAGACGGGGAGGGCGATGATGACATTGAGGAGGGCGATGACAGGGAGGGTGACGATGGGGAGGGCGACGACGATGAGGAGGCTCGGAGGTGAGGCGGGGACGCGCGGGCATCGGAGACGCCGACGTCGAGGCCGGAGGCAGCATGTGCGAGTGGAAGGGGATGGAATGGGGAATTGGGGGAGAAAGTCCCACGCGGTGGTTAAGTAAAAAATAGCAGTAGCACGTGTCTGGACCCGTGCTATAGCTAACTTAGCAGTAGCGCGGGTATGGACCCGCACTATAGCTAACTTAGCTGTAGCGCAGGATACGCGAACACCCGCTACAGCTAACTTAGCTATAGCGCGGGTCCGAACCCGCGCTACTGCTGTACCTTTCATTTTTCTTTTCATTTTCATTTTCTTTTTTCCTTTCTCCTTTTTCTTTTCATTTTCGTTTTCTTTTTTCCTTTCTCCTTTTTTTTTCTTTTCTATTCCTTGTATTTTTCGTTTCTTTTCTTTTTCTTTTTCTTTTTCTTTTTCTTTTTCTTTTCTATCCCTTGTATTTTTCTTTTGATCTCATTTTTCTTTTCCGATAGACGACGACGGGAACCATGCATATATATTACACATCATTTGACAGATAACGATGAAGTGCGTACACAAAATAAATACATATATATAAATGATGGTTTCTCAGCATCGACATTTTCGTTTCTGAGTGAGCTTCTTTTCCTTCTTGTTCGTTGTCGAATAATTGAGCCCCTCATTGTGACTTTTCCTTTTCCATGGAGTACGATCTTTCTTAGGTAATGTAGTATTGATTCTTCTTTTGACGTATGCTTCATCGTCATCGTCATCTTCCCTCATCGGGTTACTGTACTGATAGTAGTCTTCCTCGTTGGTGACTCCATCCATTCTGATGATGTTCCTTTTGACTCTTCTCACGATAACACGGCTGGGATTGCTCGGGTCGGTTATGAAGAAGCATTGTGTCACATGCTTAGTGTGTACCCATGGCTCGTTTTTTGTGATGGCATTCACGGTAGCGCTCTTGGCGTCGGGTATAGACATGGTTGTGAAATACCGGTTTCCTCTTTCGATGTTCTTAGCCCATCTGACATGGAACATCGTCGCATCATGCAGTCCAAAGTAGTCAAGCTCCCAGATCTCTTTGACCCTTCCGTAGAATCTTTCAGTCATGGCGTTGTCGCCGGTCATACTTTCCATCGTCACCCCTGAGTTCTGAAAATCACTGTTTATATCTTTGGCCTCCGTGTAGAATGTGTATCCGTTGATATCGTATGCCTAATAGGTCACGAGGTTGGCCACGGGGCCATGTGCTAAGGCTTATATGAGCAATCCGTCCGTAGAGCCCTCTTCAGGGGGATTAGCAAGAAAATGCTATTTGAACCAAGGCAGGAAAGTGGAGTTATGCTCTCTAATAACTTCGGCGTTCGTCTTGCATAGCCCCCAGTCATGGTACTTCTTTGCGATGGTTTCTTTGTGCAGTGTCGCGAAAGGATCTACCACGTTTGGGTGCTATAGCACTACTAAGTTTTCTCTGTCAAAGTCATTGTGTCGACCCGAGTGGTCCACATGCAGTTCCTTCCGGCCGTTGGTGTGACCTTCTCCTCTGAGCCTCCCAAGGTGCTTGTTAACGGGCAAACCAACAACAGGGTGTCCGCCATATAGATAATTCTCATAGAAAGAGGTGCACTCTTGGGTCAGATAGCCCTGGATGATGCTTCCATCTGGACGAGACATGTTACGAACGAATCCTTTGATGAACCCATTCATCCTCTTGAACGGCATCATGTTGTGCAGGAATGTCGACCCGAGGTCTATGATGTCGTCCACAATGTGGACACATAGATGCACCATGACGTCAAAGAACGCGGGCGGGAAGTACATCTCAAGCTCATTTAGTATCACAACGATCTCTTCATGTAGCCTTCGGAGCTGCTTCACACTGATCGACTTTCGAGAGACAACGTCGAAAAAGTTGCAGAGACCAATAAGTGTGTCATGGACATGCTTGTTCATTATCCCTCTAAGGGCAACAGGAAGTATCTGTGTCATCATCACATGACAATCATGAGACTTCATCCCGCTGAACCTTTTCTTCTTGGTGTCTAGAAATCTGCTTATCTTCCCACAGTAACCGAAACTAACTTTGATTCCAGTAAGGCACTTGAAGAATTGATCGATCTCCCTCGGACTTAAGGCAAAGCAAGAAGGGGGGCAATAATTCTCTTCCTTCTTGTTGACTTTTTTGCCCTTGTCCTGCGCCTCCGTCTCTGTCTCCATCTCCTCCAACTTTTTATGCGGCGGCATGTGGAGATCTGCCCTGATGTTCAAATCTTCCAAGTCTCTTCTTGCCTTTGGCCCATCCTTGGTCTTATATGGCATGTTCATCAATGTTGCAAGCAAGCTCTCAAGGACATTCTTCGTGATATTTATTTGATCAAGGCAATGAGGCGTGTTGAGTTTGGGCCAGTACTCCAAGTCCCAGAAAACAGACCTCGTTTTCCATACCTTCAGCAGCGGCTCCGGCTCCTTTTTCATCTTTCCCGGCGTGGGGCACTATTCCTAGTTTTTCAACGGCTCATCAATTTCGGCGCCCCTCCTCTTACGTGGAGGTCCTCGATGCTCAGCCTCACCATTGAATAGATCTCCATGGTTTCTCCATGGGTCATCCTTTGCGAGCCATCTTCGATGCCCCATGTACACGATTTTCCCAAACCCGCCATCTTTCGTTAGCTGCTGAGACATTGTATCATCCATGCATCGCGTGTATCTGCAATCTCTGTGGCACACCTGGCCTATGACATATCCGTAACCGAGATAGTCGTGCACCGTCATCATCAGTGTGGCTCTCATATAGAAATACTCACCTTTGCTGGCGTCCCATGTCTTGGCCGGTGTTTTCCATAACTTGTCTAACTCCTCTTGAAGTAGCCCCAGATACAGATTAATATTATTTCCCGGTTGTTTCGGCCCTTGAATCAGCATGCTCATGTGTATGTACTTTGACTTCATGCACAACCAGGGGGAGGTTATACATCCATACAAACATGGGCCATGTGCTATGGTTGGTGTTCTGGTTGCCAAATGGATTCATGCCATCTGTACTGGCGCCAAGCATGATGTTCCTTCCATCACCTGTGAAATATCGATATTCGGCGTTGAACGCTCTCCACTGGCTTGCATCCGTGATATGTCTCAGCTTTGGATCATCTCCATCATCGGGCTTCACCCTCTCCGTGTGCCAGTGCATGTGCTTTGCTTCCTTAGGATCTATGAAATAACGCTACAGACGGGGAGTGATCGGTAGGTACCATACAACTTTCTGGGGAGATAACACTACAAGAAAATTGTTAATCCATGACAGATTTTTATTGACGTTTTCAAAACTGTCATGGACGGCGTGGTATAGCCCGGCAAGCCCGCTAAAGCCCATCTAATCTTTACCCGTATAAAATGCTAACCCTAACCCTCGTCCTCGGCCCCTCCTCTCTCCCTCATCCGCAGCCCCCTCCTAATTCCCCATCGCCGCCACCTACCACCTCGCCTCCCTCCTCCCAAAACTCTCCGCCGGCCCTCCCCTTCCTCACCTCCTCGCCTCCCTCCTCCCGCAGCCCTCCGTCGGACCTCCCCTTCCTCTCCTTATCCACGATGATGACCAGCACACCGTCAACTGCCGCCACTCTATTCACTGAAATCTCTTACCACATTCCAGATCCGGACAACCACCACACCGTCAACCTCCATGACGATGACCACCGCGTCCTCGGCCGCTTAGGGGAGGATGGAACGAGGAGGACAAGAGGATGGGGTTGAGAAGCAGTAGAGGAGGGAGAAGGGCGATGTCCGACGGCGAGCTGACCATGGGATCTTGGCGAAGCTCGTGAGCCAATGATGTCCTCCTCCTAGATCTCGCCGACAACCCCCTAGGGGCCGCCGTCAGTGAGGGGTGGCTGTCATCACCACCCCTCTCTCCCACAACACCTCTTCCTGGTGCTCCTCCTCAAGATCCGGAGAGGCTTTGCTTCTCTCCATACCCTCTGTTCCACAATGTTTTTCGTTCTGCATACATGCACTGGTTCCAAACAAAAATAGAAAATGCATTTCTATGATGAAGATCTGTGATGAGCTACCTGCCAGTGAAAGATCTGTGATATTTTCTCTTTTCCTCTTTGGGATACTATGGACATATACAGTACAACAACAAATCTATTGCACTAGTTCTTTTGTTGCTTACATAAATCAAAGGATGCATACTGCAATGTCGACTTGTTTGTTTCATATGATTACATATTGCAGTATATGTTCTATTGAAATAGGTCTTCGAGACACTATTTTTGCTACTGTATTAATAGGGTGACATGTTTTTTTAGCGTTTTTTCCTCAAATCAATTCATTAATCTCACTCAATCAAGTGACTAAGAGTAAGATTGTTTGATAACTAGGCTTGCTATTACACTGTTTCTCTGTTCTATACCATACACAAACTTTCTATGTGTTAAGGTGTTCAAAGTAGCTTATCACAATAATTTTTATTTCCTAAATCTCATGTTAATAGTGTATAAGTTGCTTAGCTGATTTGTTGTAAAATTCTATCACTATGAAAGTAGCTGATATCATTGCCCTTTATTCACTTTGTATTCACGTTCTTGGATGATTTCCTGGTTGTAAACATGTGTCAATATTTGTAGAATACAGATTTTTGTGATGCTTTAGGTGATCATAATCAATAGAGAAAGCAATCTTTCATATGGAGTTATAATTTATTTATCTGATGAGTTAGTATTGGAATGTTTGAGCTAAATCATGCCACCTTTGATCTGAATGCGCATATGTTCTAATGGCTATCTAATTGTCATTCATTAATATGATAGATGCTTACAAGTAGCTATTGATCCTTGCTCGATTTCTCAAGTCAGCCATAAACTTGATATCTCACAATTTGATGATTCTTATATGGCAGGCTTGTGAACTCCGCAAAATTTCAGTGAAATGTAGATGATAAATTCCTTGTTACCATTGCATGTCACCATTTTCAGGATGTTGCATACGAAGTGGCTCCATTCAGACTGGTGCAAATTTAGATAACTGTGCCCACTGCTATGCTCTACACGTACGTGTCATCCGGTTGTAGTAAGTTGTACAACGTCTTAGCTGGTTGGGAGAGAGGAACCTTTGTCTCATCCAATTTAACTTCTCGCTTATGTCTTGAATTTCAGCATGGCTTGACTCTTTGTCTCATTTTTATTGATACACGACTTGCTGCATGTAGGCGCAGATGCTGAAACCTTCTTACTGCATGTGTCTTTCACATGTGCTGCTGAGATGTTTGATCACATCAAACCAAAAAAATCTTGCCTTATGCAATTCCATCAAAACAACTTAATTAATTGGGTGCATGAAGTATTCTAGCTTGCATAAACTAAGGTGACTTAGTACTAGTACTATGTTCAGTTGGTGTTCATGTTTTATGATTTAGCTTGTACCTTAATAACCATGAAGTAATTTGTAAGCCTTGTAATAAATTATATTTGTAGTTCTTGTCACCTTCTATACAAATATACTGGTTTGTTTCATTTCATTATTTTTCCTGTTATAAGTAATAGTACTCTCAATACTAGCAAAGTGGACATGTAATACATTTTTTACACTTGTTGTAATACTCTTGTCTCTACTATCTATGAATATGCAAAAATCTAATGTTCTTTTAAATATGCTAGGTATGATTGGGTAGTGCACTACATAGTGCTACCCATCATAATCCGCGCCATTACATGATAGTTGCCATCAGGAGAGTCGACGAAGAACCTGAACAGCAGCCTCGAAAGTTTATATGTTTTGTTGATGTAAACTGGATTGTACTGCTTCTTAACCTTGTTGTGTGATATATTTAGTGAATCTATGTTGTAAATTATCATTACATTAAGGATTTGTAAACTGTTATGTTGTTTATAGAAACAGATTTTTTTTGAGAAAAATATATACATGCAGATGGCCGCATATTGCGTTAACTTTTTGAAATTACTTTTTCTTTGGGCCAAAATTGGCTAAAAAATATACTGTGTCAAAATTGGGCCGCAAGAAATTGGCTGGACCATATTTAAATTGTGCCTACATTCATGACGATTTCTGTGACGAAAAGTAGTATCCACGTAGGCAGCCACAACATTCCAATTGGTGAATCAAAAATCCAACGTGGCGTCAGGCTATGACAGCTTGTTCCGTCACAATGGTTTGGGCCTGGGCGGGCTTGGGGCAGATCCATGACGGCCAAGAACCGTCAAGGAAGGCAGTATGTCAAATTATGACGCAATATACATGACGGACATCAAGTCCGTCATGCATGGGCACCCATGACAGTTTTCCACTCATTTGTGACGGACTAGTACCGTCACGTATTAACAGATTTCTTGTAGATATTTCTTTTCGGCCTTCTTGTATCGAGAAGCATTGCACACTGGACAGTTGGTTTTTTCCGTGTGCTCCTTCTGATAAATGATGCAATCATTTATGCATGCATGGAATCTAATGTGCGGCAGATCAAGAGGGCACACAATCTTCTTGGCCTCATCGACACTAGTAGGACACAGGTTCCCCGCGGGAAGAATCTTCTTTAGGTACTTGAGAACCTCATCGAGTCTTCTGTCGATCTATTTGTTTTTAGCAATTGTCTTTAGAAGTTCGAGCATGAAACTCAAACGGGTCACCTCGGGACAGCAACCATCATACAATGGAGTCTTCGAGTCTACCTCTAGTTGCTCCAGCCTGGCCTCCTCTCTAGAAGCAGCTCTGTCACTACTCATCTTCTTGCGAAGCAGGTCTCAAACATGAGGGTCCCGCATGATTGAACTTAGTAGCAACGAAGGCTGTGGCGTGTCCGTGTCTTCTCTGGCGCCATTTCCAGCCTCTTCTCCACCACCATTTCCGGCCTCTTCTTTGCCGCCACCATGTCTGGCCCCTTCTCCAGTGCCATTATCAGTCATCTCTTCGTCTGGCCCTATGTCGTCATTGACTGCCCCGTCGGTGTCCTCATCCTCATCGTCTTCACTTATCCACCGAGTATAGCCATCCATGAAATCAGTCATGAGTAGGTGCTCCTTCAAATGACCATCCTTATAGGGGTCGAGCCAAACTCCTCCTTTGCATCTTTGACACGGACATAAAATCTCTGTCTGGTTGTTTTCATACATGTCCTACACCACCAATCGCAACCACCTTTCCACCATCGTTCCATTCACCATCATGATCGCCTGCGCGGTAATAATAAGCAAAAATGATTATCAAAATGCATGCATGCATCAAAGTCATACAAAAATTCGGCATGACCTTCCCTAAAGATAGGACATATAGAGTTTGCCCGAAACAGAAATAAATCAACATTTCAGCAAAACATAGAAAGCTCATGCACAATTCGGTGGCAACTCATGCCATGCGCACAATTTCCATCATATCGCCCGATTTAGGTCATATCGCACACACACACCTCTAGCTAGCTACTGATCAAAAGTGGACAAAGATTACTTCTTCAATTAAATGGAAAGATCTAGTTGGCGAGGTAGAAAGGTCACTTCATTAAATGAGTAGATCTACATAGCTAGTAGGGGAAGGAGATGGCTCTAACTAGTGGAGGGGGTGGAAAAGTGAGGAAAAGAGAAAGGGGCTGCATTAATGGAGGTGTGGTGCAGTTAGGGGCATTAAAGAGAGAGAAAGAGAGGTAGGAGAAGAAAGAGAGTAATGGGGGGAGAAGCAAAGTGAGGGAGAGAGGAGGGGGTGGGCAAAGTGAAGGGAGACAGGAAGGGGGGTGAGGGTTGGAAAAGGTGGCTGCTGCGCCTTAGCAGCAGCGCGGGCAAGCAAACGGCGCTACTGCTAAAATGTTAGCAGTAGCGCGGTCCTGCAGGCCGCGCTGCTGCTAAGCGGGGCCCACCATGTGGCACAACACAACATTTAGTTGCAGCGGTGGGTCTACAACCCGTGCTACTGCTAACATTTTAGCAGTAGCGCACTTCAAGCAGGCCGCGCTGCTACTATACATAGCCTGGTGGCTAAGTGGGGCTCACATAGCATTAGCGCCTTTCGTTTGGGCCGCGCTACTGCTAATTGGATAGCAGTAGCGCCTATGCAGTGCCCGCGCTACTGTAAATTAGCAGTAGTGCATTCCACCAAGCCGCGCTACTGATAAGCGTCCACCTATAAGGTTTTCCCTAGTAGTGGAGCACGCCCATCGAAAGATGAACAAGAGTCACAAAGAGATGTGATTGGCAAGTTGGCCTACCGGTTGAGATTTTCGTCATCAGTGATGATCTCCATCAATGGCGAATAATTGATACGTGGGTAATGGATCACTCAATATCAATTATGAGAGACATTGATTTGAGTGGGAGCACACTTTAAAATAAATTTATTTAATTCTTAGTGCAAATTAGTTATGAACATAGTCTAAGTGTGACTTGCACAATAGTTATAGAATATTGGCTCGTGTTTCCACCTTCCCTATTAAAAATTGAATAGCTGTTATTTATCTGGTTAAAACTTTATGATTGGTAACGTAATGTGAGGATTCTCCTCAAGAGTGCCGAGAAGGACTTTGTCCTATCGCATGCTTTCGGTATTCTCCCGCTAATGCTATGGATAATGTGACCCTCGTTCTTCGATCCAAAAGCTGGAATTCCGTTACGGTCAAGTGAAATAAGTTTGGGATAGTTATGTGATATTCATGGAACTGAAAATTAGTTTCAGATACAAACAAAGGCTAAAAGATATGAGATAACCAAAGCAATGTTTGTTTGTAAAGTATTAGTGAAGTGTTTACTATGCAATAGACTGATAAGAGAGCGATCCAGAAGAACGCCGGTCATATGATGAAGGTGAATAAAACAACAACTTAAAGAGAAAGGAAATGTCCAAAGGGTGTCAGTGAGACTTACACACCCAGGAAGTCTAGGGCTTACACCACTCTTAAAGTTGGGTGCTTCCTCTGAGAGTAGGAGAAATGTTGGAAGTAAAACTTTTAGAAGTATAAAAGCAAAAAGAAAGAAGACTGGAATGTCCAGCTCATGTATGAATGTCATACAAGTTATAGATGTATAGAAGGCTGGTCAAAGAAAAATTCTTGGGAATTGTGGTTAAACTGTTAGTCAGTGATTCTTGGGTATTGTGATTAAAAGTTGATCACAGGGATACCTGTTCAATTGCATTCTGTTGCAACCTAATGCAAGAACTACTATGGCCTAAAGGACTTGCTGAAAATGAGTTTTAGATACATGCTAGAGCTTTGTAAAAGTTACTACACTTTCCATCAGCGTATTACCTCTGTATCTATTTTCATAATTCACTTTTTGGAGTTTCATACACTCTAGCCCATTGCATAAAGTATGTTGCCAGAAGGTTGTTCATAAGAGAACAATTGTTGGTTGGTGTTATGAATAACATAAGGGCCATGCTTCCATTATGAATGGGATGTACGTTATGAATATTGTTGATAATATAATACATCCATAACACTGACACTAAATGTCACAAGACTAAAAGAATACCACATTTGTGTGGCACTGCATTTGGTCACATTGGAGAAACCCGCATGGAGAAATACCATAATGATGGATTTTGAATTCATTTGATTATGAATCATCTGACACTTGCATGTTTTGTCCAGAAGTAGAGTGACTAAAATACCGTTCACGGGCCATAAGAACGAGCAACGAGCTTATTGGTAATCATGCATATTGATGTGTGTAGTCCAAAAAGTAATGTTGCTAGCAGTGGATTTGTCTCTCTTCAGTAATGACTCAAGTAGATATATGGATATTTAATTAATGAGACATAAGTCTGGATCTTTTGAAATCATTCAAAAGGTTTTCAGAATGAAGTAAAAATTATTGTAACAAGAAAAAAAATATGTTTCTGTAATTAGATTGCGGAAAGAAATATTTGACTTACAAGTTTAGTGAATGTCTGATGAGTTGTGAAAAGAGTTTCATAACTTGCGTCTCCCGAAACACCCTAGAAAACAAAGAACCGCAACTCAAATTCTCAAAGCATTTACTTTATGACATGGTAATCTTACCATTTATGACATGGTAAGATCAAAGATGACAGAAATTGATTTGCCATTATCCCTTTTATAGTAATACTTTAGTGACTACGGCTTTTACACTAAAATGAGTGCCATCAGATCTGTTGAAATGACACCATGGTATGGTGCGCCCAACCATGTTATGACTTTTCTTAACATTTGGAATATGGGTCTTGTCTAAAGCATTTACAAACCTGTTCCAAATCAGACAAGAACTACTTTGTACGTTATCCCAAATTATTGGGCATTCCTCAATCACTATACCGAGGCAAAAAGTTTGCCACATAGAGCGGTATGATTTTGAAGAAAAAAATTCTTGCAAGAGAGTGAGTGGGAGGATAATGCAACTCGAAAAGATAATAGTATCTTTGTGATCAAGTCAAAGGAAAGAAACCTTGGAAGTATTTCCAGAGTTTCCTACTACAACTGATACGGAATCCTCTACATGACATGTATGGACTTCGGTCGAACATGCAGCTGAACCACGTAGGCAAAATTCATACAAACCTCTCAAGTGCGCAACCTAGATATTGTTGTTAGACAACAATATACCTATGATACACAAGGAATCATTGCTGGGCCCTGACTCCGGAATTGGCTAAATGCCAATATAATCCGAAATAGTATCCATATAAATGATTCAAGATTATATCTTGATAAACCCTCCGGAAGACTTTGAGTCTAACGAATATTAATGGAACTATAAACTGATACGGATAAAAATGTTTTATCCATAATGCTTAACTTGTTACTTATAAAAAAAATCAAGGAGTTGACTACTGCGAGATTGTCTCACCATAGCGATGATTAAAGTTGGTTCGGGTTAAACTAGCAATTAATACATATTTCAATCATGAGATATGATAAATGGATGCCAAAGGATTTCAATGAGATGGAAATACAAACTAGGACCTGTATGTGATATAGTCCAAAGTGTTTTGTCAATCCAGAGGATGCTAGTGAGTGTGCAAACTTCAGAGTTCCAGCAATGGACAGAAGAGAGCATAATGGTGTTGGAATCTTTGTTTTGATCAAATAGTCAAAAGAGTTTGTTTTCATCAATGGATAGCGAAGATGCTTGTGGTTAAAAGAAAGTAAGTGGGAGCATAATAATATTTCTAAAACCTTGTGTGCTTGACACATTATTGATTGGAAATAATATAAATTTCTTGACATGAATTAGGACTTCATTGAAAATTAGTTTTTCGATGAAATGCTCGGGCTAGGTAGCAACGATATTAGACATAATCATGTATGGAGATAGAAATGCCTAATAGGGCTAAGCCAAAATACATATTGACAAGATGCTAAAACAGTTTAGTATGAGAATGCCAAGGAGTGATTCTTGCAGAAGTCACATGGAAAGAGTTTTAGCAAGACTCGGTGTCCTAAAAACACTGATGAGCAAAATACGTGATGGAGATTCCACACACCTTTTTGTTTGGATTAATCATGTATTCCATGGTATCTAAAACAACCAGATATGTCCAGTACTCCCAAGTAGTTGAGAGTGAGATACCAAAGTGATCAAAGTATTGATCATAGGAAAGCAGTGAAAAATGTCATTGAGTACTAAAGTAGCACTGATGACATGTTTTCTCACAAGCGGGGATTATGAAGTGCTCATTGTAAGGAGATACATCGATACAGTTTTCATCAATGCTCCAAGCGATTTTTGATTTAAAATTAAGGGTTTTGTGTAATACACGATATGGTGGCACAGTAAGTTGGAATTGTTCCAAACAGGTTACTGTGGTGAATTCTATAATGAAGGCTAAGTATGTTGACGCTTTAGAAGCGACAAAGATGATGTTGAATCATATAGTTCAATTATGATCTTAGTATGGTTCCAAGATGGCTTTGGTCAATGGAACACTATTGTAGATAGTTGCTCCATAGCTCAGTCTGAGGAATCAAGGTTCGACCAGTGATTCACATATATACAAAGCCAAGTCCACACAAAATATGATTTTTGTGAAAGTGAGAAAACACAAGGATATGCAAAGATACACATGGATCTAAAGTTGTCAGATCCGTCGGACAAAGACTATACCACAAGCGATGCATATTTTATACCGATATGCCATAGGTGTAAAGTTCATTAGCATTGACTAGATTATTGACTCTAGTGCAAGTGGGAGTCTGTAGGAGATATGCCCTAGAGGCAATAATAAATGTTATTATTTATCTCCATGTTCGTAATTATGTTTATATTCCGTGATATAACTGCTATGGTTCTCAAGTCTACAATAACCACGAGGCTCGGAGGAAAACTCATATGCACGTGTGGAATAATAAATGGTAAAATGTATTCCTAGTCATGCCTCTAAGACTAGCTCAAGTGTTGCATGATGATTATGTTTTCCTGATCATGGGCATGTCTATACCAGCAACTTTGAGGACACAATGTTAGAAGAACACTTGTGTTGAATCGACCCAATTGATATTATGCTATGAGATACATTCATCATAAGTTGATAGTATGTAAGATAGAGAAAGTTAACATTTGCATAATTCCTTAGACCATGAGAGTATCAAGTTCCTTCATGCTTGCTTCATGAACTTTGGGGTTAGTTAAACGTCATCCGTAACAGGGTGGCTATTACGGCGGCTTTTGGGTTCATGGAAAGGTACGACAAGGTACTTGATAGCTCAAGATTGGGATTTGCTCCTCCGACAATGGAGAGATATTCTTCGAGCCCTCTTGGTGTTATGGTATCCATCATCATTTGGCCAGACACAACGTGATTTGATCACGAGGATGCCGGAACGCGAGATCAAGAAAAGAGAACAAAACCGGTAACGAGGAAACTGGCATAGTGAACAAGTTGTTGATTCATGGGAATGCCACTAAATCTCCCCTCGGGTATTTGTAACATATCGCGAAGCAATAGGAATAGCACATGGAGGCTACAGGTTCACTCAAATATTCATTCGTGTGGGTATAGGGATCAATATGGATGTCCACGGTTCCGCTATTGATCATTGATCGGAAAGAGTTTCGGTCATGTCTATACTTCATCGAACCTATAGGGTCACACAATTGAGGGTCATCTATCTGCTAAGTAACTAGACAGGGAGTCTAAGAGAATGTTACTGAAAAAGTTTCAGAAACGATAGTAGAATTTCAGAGAGAAAACCAAAAATGTTTTGGAGATGAACTTCATACCGAAAATGTTCCGAATGCGTCCAGAATTATTTTAAGGGATGCCAGAAATGTTCTGGAGCTTCCCGAATTTTTACAGATTAAACGGACGCTGAAAATATTTCATGAAAAGTTGTCATGAATAGTAGAAACACTATTAGGAGAAAATATCTCATGAGTAGTGGGAACACAATTCTGAATAGTGGGAACACTATTATGATGGTATTTTGGTATTTTCATGTGGCCTCTACCCCTTGGACTTGGCCTATAAATAGAGGTGGAGAGGGTTCTCCATACTCACTCATTTTCTCTCAAACACAAGGCATGCATGATCTGCCATCTCCCTCTCTCTCCCTCACATGAAATAGTTTCATAGAGCCGAAAGGCTGTCTAGTCTTCGGTAGGGCCTAGTTCTGGACGGTGAAGCCCTGCCGGATAATTGACACCGGATGTGTCCAACCTGGTAGAGAGGTCATAGTTTTGATCTTAGTTCAAGGGATACGCCGAGGTGCTATCCGAGTGACTGATCGAGTTTCTGTCCGAGTGCCTCCCAGAGAGCTGTCCGAGTGACTGATCAAGTTTGTGTCCGAGTGCCTCCCGGAGGGCTGTCCAAGTGACTAATCAAGTTTCTGTCCGAGTGCCTCCCAGAGGGCTATCCAATTGACTGATTGAGTTTCTGCCTGAGTGCCTCCAGGAGGGCTGTCCGACTGACTGATTGAGTTTCTATCTGACGGCCTCCCGAAGGGCTGTCCGAGGAACTGTCTGAGGGAGAATATCCTCGCAGTTGGGAGGTTGTAAAATCCTAGCTGTGGGGATCTGCACCAACAATCTCCACCGACTCTCCTTCTGCTGCGCTATGAGTTGGTAATGATCAGATCAAACCTTGTATGCATCTTCATAGTGGCCCTGGGCTGGTGCGTAGGTCAATTTTTTTGTCTTTTGCTACGTTACCCAACAAGGTCTTTATGACCAAACAAGTTGGATGCTCCCCCACTTTGTCCATAGAAGAGCTTTCATATATTCATAGCTCTATGTTGTGACACCCCCAGTGGTTAGCTACAGTAATCCCCTGCTAATGATGGCATGTCATCATGATCATCCTAAATAAATTGCATTTAGGAAATAATCCAGCTCATATTCAAATTTAAAATACAAGTCAAATTAATATTTCTTCAAACTTCAGAACAAAAATATACAACATGTTGCAAATAATCCAGAGGCAAATATAAAATTGACAGCAATATTAACTAAAATAATTAAGTGGCTCAAACAGCATGGAACAGCAACAAAACAACACTGTTTATTACCTTTTCAATTAAATAAAATAGAAATGAAATCATATTTGCATCAAACCAATTTCTAACAGTGGCTAATAATGCACTGTAATTATTGGACTAGTTTTCATATTTTACAAAACTCATTTGGAATAAAAACAAAAGAGAAAACAGAGAAACGAGAAGAAAAACAGAAATGAAAAAGAAAAAGTGAAAGAAGCCCACAGCACTGGGCCTAAGTGGCACAGTGCCGGCCCAGCCCGCGCCGCGCTTTCCCCCTACCTCTCGCCACTGCTCACGCGCGCGCTGTCGAGCACCTGCCGCGCGCGGCCAGGCCCCCCTCACCGCTGCTCGACAGCACGCCGCGCCCACGCCAGCGCCTACAAGGCCCCCTCCTCGACCCCCTGGCGAAACCCTAGCGCCTCCCCTCATTCTCTCTCGCTCCTCCCACCTCTCCCGAGCGCTCCCATGGCCCCGCCACCGGCGTAGGCGCGGCCACCGCCTCCGTCTCGTCGCCGCACCGTGCCCATCGCGTTCCTCGTCGTCGACTATGTCGCCCCACGCCGTCAAGTCGAGCCCGGAGGCCCTCCTCCACCGCACCTGTGTCGCCCCCTTCTCGGACCCGCCGCCGTCGATCTCCTCCGCCCCTGCCTGCACCGCGCCTCCCCCGAGCTCACTTAACGGCGACAACCACCGTGAGCTCCTCCCCTTCCTCCCCTGCTCCTCTTCTCGCCGCCTCACTCGCCGTGGATTGGCCGCCGCGTGTGCTCGCTCCGGCCGCCGCGGTTGCACGCCGTCCGGCCATTCTCGTCGCCGTTTTGGTCATCCGCTAGCTCCGTTAGCTCCGCCGTTGTCGCCTCGTTCGAACGCCCCCAAAAACCCGCGCGAAACATCACCGGAGCACTCTCCCCGCACCTCACCGGAGATGTGCTCCGCCTCGGTCATCGCCGGTGCTTTTTCTGGCCACGGCTGCCCTTGCCACCACCACCTGCCGAACCACGGCGCTCGCGCGGTCCCAACAGTGCCGGCGGCGTCGCCAATGGGCCACCGGGGGCGAAACCCGCGGCTCGCCGGCTCTCTGCAGCCGTGAACACGCGCGCCGGAGGCGCTCCTGCCGCCCCAGCCGACGTGGCTGCCATGTGGGCGCCCTGGGCCCACCCCTAGGCCCCACCCTGGGCCACTGACAGGTGGGCCCGTGGGGCCAACTGTTGACCAGTTGACCTGGTCAACTGGCCTGACAAGTGAGCCCCACAGCCCTGTTAATTATGCTAATTAAAATGATTAAGTTAATTAATTGTTAGTTAGTTTAGACACTGACGTGTGGGTCCACCCACTGATTAGTTTAGATTAGATTAAAATTAATCCTGGTTTAACACTCTGTCAATGACATGTGGGACCCCCATGTCAGTTTGACCCAGTCAAATTCACTGTTGACTGCTGACGTCAGCAACACGTCACGATGACATCACTCTGCACTGTTTTGGATAATTCAAATTTAAATAAATATTTAAATTCCAGAAAATTGATTTAAACTTTGAAAAATCATATCTTTTAAACCGTAACTCCGATGGAAATAATTTATATAAGAAAAATGACCAGAAAAATGAGACGAATCCAAATACACTACCCACATACCTGTCAGGTGCCTCTAGCTATATGAACATGCAACTTTTTGCCTGTTTCTGACAGACGAATAGTGCCTGACTTTAATAAAATAAATCCAGATAAATTCCTAAAATAACTAATGCACCCAGATAGGCAGTATACCACCCTAGCACTGCGTTCAGACATGTCATGCATCCCTGTTGCATCATTACCGTGTATTCATTGTTTCGTCCTCCTCCGGTCCCTCTGCCCGAAAATGCCGGACACCGGGAATACTTTCCCGGATGGGTTCCCTCTTCGCCGGTATCACCTATCCCTGCGTTAGATCACCCCTGGCACCGCGTATTGCCTTGTTGTATTTTGTGATACTTTGTTTGCTCTGTATTTACTGTTCCTTCCCCCCTCTTCTATCCGTTAGACTTCGAGACTAACGCCACTGCTGCTGCCCCGATCGTCTACGGTGTTGACGACCCGTCCTTCTCTACCGGGCTTCCAGGCAAGCAAAACACCCCTGTTCATCCCGATATCGCCTATTCCTTCTCTCTACTGCTTGCATTAGAGTAGCATAGCTGTTACTGCTTTCGGTTAATCCTATTCTGCTGCATAGCCTGTCATTGTTGCTACTGTTGTTGATACCCTTACCTGCAATCCTATATGCTTAGTGTAGGATGCTAGTTTGTCATCAGTGGCCCTACATTCTTGTACGTCTGCTATGCTACATTTTTGGGCCGTGCTCGCCACGGGTGGCGATTGCAGATGTATATACTACTTATTACATGTGACATCAGATGGATACTAAAGATGGGTCGGCTCGTGGACCACCCGCAGGTGATTCACGAATGGGGGCTGAAGGGACTAGCTATCTCGACGGCTCCCTAAGTGACTCTTTGTTGTGGAGCGACAGGGCAGGTTGAGACCACCTAGGTGGGCCTGTTCCCTGGTCGTTGTCCGCGGTGATCTCATAATAACACGTTTAAACGAGATTGGATATTTGATCTGAGTCTAGCCATTGGCCGATACGCACTAACAAACTACGCGGGAGTAGTTATGGGTATCCCGGCGTCGTGGTATCAGCTGAAGCTTCCTAGACGTCTGCGCCTTAGCGGCGCGCGCCGAGTTGGACCGCGATGACGCAACCGTCGTGATCGTGTGGGTTGCTAGGTCTGCTCCCGGCCGCCAACGCAACGTGCAGGAGCGCACTGGGCGACGAGCTCAGACCCCAGGGTGCATAGGATTAGTCCGGCATGCTGACCTCTCTGTTGAGCCTAGGTGGGGCTGCGACGTGTCGATCTCCCGAGGGCGGGCATGACCCAGAAAAGTGTGTCTGGCCAGAGGGGTAGAGCGTGTTGGGGAATATGTGGTGCACCCCTGCAGGGAAGTTTATCTATTCGAATAGCCGTGTCCCTCGGTAAAAGGATGACCCGGAGTTGTATTCCGACCTCATGATAACTAGAACTGGATACTTAATAAAACACACCCTTACAAGTGCCAGATATAACCCGGTGGTCGCTCACTCGCAGGGTGGCGACGAGAGGATCATCGGGTAGGATTATGCTATACGTGGATACTTGGTTAACTTACCAACTACTCTCTTCTACTGCTTCAAGATGGAGGCTGCCAGAAGCGTAGTCTTCGATAGGACTAGCTTCTCCCCCTCTTATTCTGGCATTCTGCAGTTTAGTCCACAGATACTACCCCTTTCATTTGATACCGATGCATATGTAGCATAGATCTGATGTAAGTCTTGCGAGTACTTTGGATGAGTACTCACGGTTGCTTTGCTCCCTCTTTTCCCCCTTTTCCATTCTTCTCGGGTGTCGCAACCAGAAGCTGGAGCCCAGGAGCCAGACGCCACCTTCGACGACTACTACCACTAGGACGGAGCCTACTACCACGTCCAGGACGCCGACGACCAGGAGTAGTTAGGAGGATCCCAGGCAGGAGGCCTTGCCTTTTCGATCTGTTGTGTCCCTGTTTGTGCTAGCCTTCTTAAGGCAGACTTGTTTAACTTATGTCTGTACTCAGATATATTTGCTTCTGCTAACACTTGTGCTCTTGAGCTTTTGTATTCGAGCCCTCGAGGCCCCTGGCTTGTAATATGAAGCTTGAATTATTTCTATTTGTGTTTAGAGTTGTGTTGTGATATCTTCCCGTGAGTCCCTGATCTTGATCGTACATGTTTGCGTGTATGATTAGTGTACGATTGAATTGGGGGCGTCACAAGTTGGTATCAGAGCCGACTGCTTGTAGGAATTCACCCTTCCAATTCCTTGGCCGCAGTTGAGTCTAGACAACGAAAAACTAATTTACTAACTTGGCTGTGTGGCTTACGGGCCCACGTCACCAACCGGGTGGTATTAGGATCTTTTATTCCTCGTCTATACTCCGGGACTCTGATCTCTCTTCTACTCGGGTTAAATAAATTTTACTAACGCCGACCCTTAGGATCTCGTAAATCCCGTCTACCCGGAGAGCTGGATATCTGTGCGATTTCCCTGTCATTGATCTGATTAATCTGATAATCATTTTCCTTTCCATTGTTTTGTTTAACCTTTCTCTCCGAGTTGTATTAAACTTCTCATTGTCATTTGACAAACCTGAATTTTCCTCTGTTTCAGATGGATCGTTTGTTCCCACCGCGTCCTACGACCCAGCTTGTGCTTCGCACTTGGGCTCGTGATGCCCCTGGGTTTCCAGCTATTCTGATCGCCCTCCTGGCCAGACTTGGCCACCGCTGGTACCCCGAGTACATGGTCTACGAGGATTACCACGAGTTCAACCAGGAGCAGTACCATGCTGATCTTCGTATCTATGATCGGCAGGATGACTCAGACACCAAGCCGTACCTTTTCCATAGTATCGGCATGACGATTGAGATGGCAGTCCATGATGCCGCCTACTCAGTTGTCGCACGTCGACGAGGAGAGTCCAGCGATAGCTTGGATGCCTCTGAGTTCCGATACATTCCGTATGCCCCTGCTGGAGACGCTACTGGATACTACACAGCTATCTGTCCCCCCTATGAGCGACGTCGTTACGACCCACAGTTCCTGATTCAGCACACTCAGGCTCTGGATCGCACTGTTTGGGCTCTTGCAGTTGAGTTGTTTGCCACTCGAGCATGTCTCTACGATGCTATGACGCAGTTACTACCCGCTGTTTGAGCAGGGATACATCCGGAGTACATCCTTTATCCGCGCAGGACTCAGATGTATGCTGGTTTTGATTGGTCTGCTGTTGGAGGTCACACACCTGCCCGTGGACCTCTTCTTTCAGCTCGAGATCGGATTCTGCATCAGAGTGCACATGAGCGCAGGATCCTTCCGCGACGAACACTCGTTGTCCGCACTTGCAGTTACCCCGTTTCGGTGGTTCTTCTCGACGTTGATGTAGCATGTCGCTATGTCGCATTGTTGTATCCCACCACCACGTGCCTGTGTGCCGCCTAGTTGTCTAGCTTACCTTCTACGCCATTGTAGCACTGGACTGGAACCGAACCTATGTATGGATCTGTATGTCATGAGGACTATGATATTTTATCTATTGCACTTCCTGCTGTTGTGCGAGATTACTTCATAAATGACCCCGGCCAGTGTCAAACCACTATGATGGAACACAATGTCCCTATTGAAATTGAGGGATTGGAATTCCTTGTTTCACCTATTATCCTGAAGTCTTCCACCATAAACCTCATACTCGGAATGGATTGGTTGAAAGCTCACATTGCTTCGATCAATTGTGCTACTAAAGTTATCCAACTTCTTCACCCCTCCGACGAGATAGTGAACTACACCGCCCGAATTACTCAGGATGCCGAAGCGCAGATATATGTTCTGAATGCCTTGAACGCCTCACCTCTGGAGGGAATCGAGAACGTTCCTGTCGTTCGAGATTTTCCGGACGTCTTTCCAGAAGAACTTCCAGGAATACCTTTCCTTGTCGTAGTCATTCTACGGGTTCTGGGTTGCTGTCAACCGGGAACACCGTTTAGTAAATCAAATCCGCTCTAAAATTCAATATCCCTAGTAAATGTTACTGGAAAATTTTAAGCTCAATCTGGTCATTCCTAGACTATCGGCTACACCCTCCTCATGCTACCTTTGACCATGCTACCTCGTCCCTCTTCGGTGCACGAACACTTCAGAGTGAGAGCACGACTTACGTCGAGCTTTCAACATCTTGTTGCTTAACTATGAGCCTTCATCAAGTACTAATTCCCACTGATTCCAATTTTTCCTGGGTTCTGAGTGGTTAGTCACTCAAGAACACCGATAACTAAATCGGGTCCGCACCACGATTAAACCACTCTTAGTAATCTTCTTAACTTACGAGTTTCTACTTGATCACGTCATTCCTAGCCTGATTGGCTATACCATCCTCATGCTGATTTTAACTGAGCTACCTGCTCCTTATTCTCGGAGCACAGTTTCGACGATGAGATAATCTTACGTCGATCTTCATCGTCATATCTTTTGCTTTGAACAACAAGATTGATTCCGAGTTTGTGTCGCACCCATGATTTCTATAACCTTTCGCTTCATCATTCCTTTGACTTGATGTCATCGCCGATCGATTACATCTTCATGAAATTTCTCGACAAATGTGTCGTGTTCATCATCAACATTCTGAGCTCTTCCAAGATATCTATTGAATTCATGATGAGAAATACCATCTTACCCCTCGATGATTTGTGTTATCATCGACAACGTTATGGCATTCCCTCGAACACAAAACTTGTTTCTGTTTTGTGATTGTACCTTGAGTTCCTTGCTATCCAACTTATGTTATGTTCTGTATGGAGTATTACCAACTTTGATGTCAAGAATGTTGTGAGGATTGCTCCACCTCTTAAGAATTCTTGATATAGCGATACTTCTCACCATCACCATTCTTTCTTGGCACTCGTGTTGATTCTAACCGTATTACCAATAAGTGGACGGTGCTACTTGGATTCTGTACTTCTAGCAACCCCATTGCTTTGAAGATAATGGTCGACAGTTCATTCTTAGACTATCGGTTATTGGATCACCATTCTAATAATTGATCGTGCTACCCAAGCACATATCTCGGGTGCACCGTTCAACCCATGTTTAATTGTGTATGCTTTCCTCGAGCATACATCATTATATCATTTGATCTGACAAATGTCATCTCCTTGTTCACATAATTGTGGAAATCCATCTTTTTGTTAATCTCGATGATTTATAGCTGATTCCATCAGCCACCTCCCCATCCTCTTCTTGGTTTAATGATGAACTCTTGTTTGGAACTCGCTTCCATAGTTCATTTCCCGAGAGTCTTGCGATGTCATCTCATCTAATTATGCTGCACCTTTTCTTCTCGGACATCCTGAGTCTGAGGTATCCTAACGCCAACCGAATCTGAGTCTCGGTCAGATATGATGGTTCGAACATATTTCCAAGAGTTATGACATTGGTCCTTATATGACCCCAGCAAGGTGATGTCTTGTCTAGCACACCTGTCCGGGGGACCTATTGTTATAAGTTACCTTTTTAGCAAGGTTAACCATTCTTCCAGGAGGAAATTGTAAGACTTATTTTATATGTCCCTCCTGATGGATCATTTGTGTATCCAAAGTCTGACCTTTGCTTGGAGACCATGTCGATGCTATTCCGAAGCATGACTGCGGTACTCTAACATCAACAAGGGCATTGAAAGCGCAATGCTAAATGTTTCTTGATCAGTTGTCCAAACACCGTTGTACGGATACATATCATGATTCTTCTTACCGCTATTAACTAAGTGGCCATGCCTTTGATCGCCTAAGACGTATATCATGCCCTGCTTGACCTTGGGAAGGATATACTTCTATTACTTGTGTTTAAACAAATTTTCCTTTCCATTGGTTTGTTTAAACTAATAATCACATTTTCTTCCATTGGGTTGTTTAACCTTTCCTGTGATCTATAAATTATGAGCAGAAATAAAATCCCTACTTAAGTAAGCACCTCGGTGTGCAACTCTGTCAGCAGACGCTGTTACTATATTGTTGATTACATTTTGGTAACCACCGATGGACGAGAACCTTGCCTATTGGTCCGCCTCGTTTCAACGAGCAGGAAAATGGTTCTCTTCGTCCCACGCCCTTGGTACCAACGATGTGGCCAATATAACTGGCAGGCTATCCTCTGACCTGCCCTGCTACCATGACCGTACAAGAGGCCACTGCTCCTTCTACTTTAACCCACATGGTGGGCCCAATAACCCACTGTTCCACAGGATCGAAACCTGACTCTCCTGTACACCCCTGTTTCTAAGAGCTATTCCTCACGCTCGGATTCGTATTTAATTCACGGGCCACCTTACTAGTGATAAATTCTGGTACCAGACACAAAACTTATTCCCGTTGCTCTGAAACCCTTTCACACTCTGTTTCAGGCAAAGAACGATTGCCTATCCGCTTGAAACTCCTTATTGTAACTACTTACCTTGCTCTCGATGTTTTCTTAAGTTTCAACTCAAGAGATACTCATGTGTTCATTCATGGGATAGCCCCAGACGATTACCACTTATAGCATTCTACCGTTGATGAGCTGCCCCTTTTCCCTTCGTAAGTACGGTGAAGATACTAAAGGAAGAACGACAACTTCATCATGATGACTTGAAGCAGAGGAATGAAGAAATCAATGTAATGGATCGACCTCTTCCAGAAGAGCAAAAACCAAACTGAAAAGATTCGTTAATTTCGTAACCAGAACCTTCCCCCCCCCCCCTTACTTCCCTGCTTAAATCACGGGACGAGATTCTTGTAGTGGAGGAGATTGTGACCACCCCCAGTGGTTAGCTACAGTAATGCCCCTGCTAATGATGCCATGTCATCATGATCATCCTAAATAAATTGCATTTAGGAAATAATCCAACTCATATTCAAATTTAAAATACAAGTCAAATTAATATTTCTTCAAACTTCAGAACAAAAATGTACAACATGTTGCAAATAATCCAGAGGAAAATATAAAATTGACAGCAATATTAACTAAAATAATTAAGTGGCTCAAACAGCATGGAACAGCAACAAAACAACACTGTTTATTACCTTTTCAATTAAATAAAATAGAAATGAAATCAAACCAATTTCTAACAGTGGCTAATAATGCACTGTAATTATTGGACTAGTTTTCATATTTTACAAAACTCATTTGGAATAAAAACAAAAGAGAAAACAGAGAAACGAGACGAAAAACAGAAAAGGAAAAGAAAAAGTGAAAGAAGCCCACAGCACTAGGCCTAAGTGGCACAGTGCCGGCCCAGCCCGCGCCGCGCTTTCCCCCCCACCTCTCACCACTGCTCACGCGCACGCTGTCGAGCACCTGCCGCGCGCGGCCAGGCCCCCCCTCACCGCTGCTCGACAGCACGCCGCGCCCACGCTAGCGCCTACAAGGCCCCCTCCTCGACCCCCTGGCGAAACCCTAGCGCCTCCCCTCACTCTTTCTCGCTCCTCCCACCTCTCTCGAGTGCTCCCATGGCCCCGCCACCGGCGTAGGCGCGGCCACCGCCTCCGTCTCGTCGCCGCACCGTGCCCATCGCGTTCCTCGTCGTCGACCACGTCGCCCCACGCCGTCAAGTCGAGCCCGGAGGCCCTCCTCCACCGCACCTGCGTCGCCCCCTTCTCGGACCCGCCGTCGTCGATCTCCTCCGCCATTGCCTGCACCGCGCCTCCGCCGAGCTCACTTAACGGCGACAACCACCGTGAGCTCCTCCCCTTCCTCCCCTGCTCCTCTTCTCGCCGCCTCGCTCGCCGTGGATTGGCCGCTGCGTGTGCTCGCTCCGGCCGCAGCGGTTGCACGCCGTCCGGCCATTCTCGTCGCCGTTTTGGTCATCCGCTAGCTCCGTTAGCTCCGCCGTTGTCGCCTCGTTCGAACGCCCCCAAAAACCCGCGCGAAACATCACCGGAGCACTCTCCCCGCACCTCACCGGAGCTGTGCTTCGCCTCGGTCGTCGCCGGTGCTTTTTCCGGCCACGGCTGCCCTGGCCACCACCACCTGCCGAACCGCGGCGCTCGCGCGGTCCCAACGGTGCCGGCGGCGTCGCCAATGGGCCACCGGGGGCGAAACCCCTGGCTCGCCGGCTCTCTGCCGCTGTGAACGCGCGCGCCAGAGGCGCTCCGGCCGCCCCAGCCGATGTGGCTGCCACGTGGGCGCCCTGGGCCCACCCCTGGGCCCCTCCCTGGGCCGCTGACAGGTGGGCCCGTGGGGCCAACTGTTGACCAGTTGACCTGGTCAACTGGCCTGACAAGTGGGCCCCACAGCCCTGTTAATTAAGCTAATTAAAATGATTAAGTTAATTAATTGTTAGTTAGTTTAGACACTGACGTGTGGGTCCACCCACTGATTAGTTTAGATTAGATTAAAATTAATCCTGGTTTAACACTGTGTCAATGACATGTGGGACCCCCATGTCAGTTTGACCCAGTCAAATTCACTGTTGACTGCTGACATCAGCAACACGTCACGATGACATCACTCTGCACTGTTTTGGATAATTCGAATTGAAATAAATATTTAAATTCCAGAAAATTGATTTAAACTTTGAAAAATCATATCTTTTAAACCGTAACTCCGATGGAAATAATTTATATAAGAAAAATGACCAGAAAAATGAGACGAATCCAAATACACTACCCACATACCTGTCAGGTGCCTCTAGCTATATGAACATGCAACTTTTTGCCTGTTTCTGACAGACGAATAGTGCCTGACTTTAATAAAATAAATCCAGATAAATTCCTAAAATAACTAATGCACTCAGATAGGCAGTATACCACCCTAGCACTACGTTCAGACATGTCATGCATCCCTGTTGCATCATTACCGTGTATTCATTGTTTCGTCCTCCTCCGGTCCCTCTGCCCGAAAATGCTGGACACCGGGAATACTTTCCCGGATGGGTTCCCTCTTCGCCGGTATCACCTATCCCTGCGTTAGATCACCCCTGGCACCGCGTATTGCCTTGTTGTATTTTGTGATACTTTGTTTGCTCTGTATTTACTGTTCCTTCCCCCCTCTTCTATCCGTTAGACTTCGAGACTAACGCCACTGCTGCTGCCCCGATCGTCTACGGTGTTGACGACCCGTCCTTCTCTACCGGGCTTCCAGGCAAGCAAAACCCCCCTGTTCATCCCGATATCGCCTATTCCTTCTCTCTACTGCTTGCATTAGAGTAGCATAGCTGTTACTGCTTTCGGTTAATCCTATTCTGCTGCATAGCCTGTCATTGTTGCTACTGTTGTTGATACCCTTACCTGCAATCCTATATGCTTAGTGTAGGATGCTAGTTTGTCATCAGTGGCCCTACATTCTTGTACGTCTGCTATGCTACATTTTTGGGCCGTGCTCGCCACGGGTGGCGATTGCGGATATATATACTACTTATTACATGTGACATCAGATGGATACTAAAGATGGGTCGGCTCGTGGAGCACCCGCAGGTGATTCACGAATGGGGGCTGAAGGGACTAGCTATCTCGACGGCTCCCTAAGTGACTCTTTGTTGTGGAGCGACAGGGCAGGTTGAGACCACCTAGGTGGGCCTGTTCCCTGGTCGTTGTCCGCGGTGATCTCATAATAACACGTTTAAACGAGATTGGATATTTGATCTGAGTCTGGCCATTGGCATATACGCACTAACCAACTACGCGGGAGTAGTTATGGGTATCCCGGCGTCGTGGTATCTGTTGAAGCTTCCTAGACGTCAGCGACTTAGCGGCGCGCGCCGGGTTGGACCGCGATGACGCAACCGCCGTGATCGTGTGGGTTGCTAGGTCTGCTCCCGGCCGCCCACGCAACATGCAGGAGCGCACTGGGCGACGAGCTCAGACCCCAGGGTGCATAGGATTAGTCCGGCGTGCTGACCTCTCTGTTGAGCATTGGTGGGGCTGCGACGTGTCGATCTCCCGAGGGCGGGCATGACCCAAAAAAGTGTGTCCGGCCAGTGTGGTAGAGCGTGTTGGGGAATATGTGGTGCACCCCTGCAGGGAAGTTTATCTATTCGAATAGCCGTGTCCCTCGGTAAAAGGACGACCCGGAGTTGTATTCCGACCTCATGATAACTAGAACTGGATACTTAATAAAACACACCCTTACAAGTGCCAGATATAACCCGGTGGTCGCTCTCTCGCAGGGTGGCGACGAGAGGATCGTCGGGTAGGATTATGCTATACGTGGATACTTGGTTAACTTACCAACTACTCTCTTCTACTGCTTCAAGATGGAGGCTGCCAGAAGCGTAGTCTTCGATAGGACTAGCTTCTCCCCCTCTTATTCTGGCATTCTGCAGTTTAGTCCACAGATACTACCCCTTTCATTTGATACCGATGCATATGTAGCATAGATCTGATGTAAGTCTTGCGAGTACTTTGGATGAGTACTCACGGTTGCTTTGCTCCCTCTTTTCCCCCTTTTCAATTCTTCTCGGATGTCGCAACCAGAAGCTGGAGCCCAGGAGCCAGACACCACCTTCGACGACTACTACCACCAGGACGGAGCCTACTACCACGTCCAGGACGCCGACGACCAGGAGTAGTTAGGAGGATCCCAGGCAGGAGGCCTTGCCTTTTCGATCTGTTGTGTCCCTGTTTGTGCTAGCCTTCTTAAGGCAGACTTGTTTAACTTATATCTGTACTCAGATATATTTGCTTCCGCTAACACTTGTGCTCTTGAGCTTTTGTATTCGAGCCCTCGAGGCCCCTGGCTTGTAATATGAAGCTTGAATTATTTCTATTTGTGTTTAGAGTTGTGTTGTGATATCTTCCCGTGAGTCCCTGATCTTGATCGTACACGTTTGCGTGTATGATTAGTGTACGATTGAATCGGGGGCGTCACATATGTGCTTCCTAGTTGCATGGAAATCCCTACTCCTTGCATTATCGTCGATTATAAGGCCTTCACATTGCCTAATGATCAGCTGCGTTGATGCAAAACTATATTCATTTTTAACTTCTCCAAACCCCCAAGATTTTTCTATTTTTCCCAATAAGTGTTGATCTAGACTTGCGCTCACTTTTTACATAAGGGATAGAATTGTGAACTAATGCAGAAAGATAAATGAATTATGATACCTGGTGGACCTTAGCTTCGAGTCTTGATAGTGATTGCCTATGAAAGTTGCTGCTAAGGTATCTGTTGCTTGGTGGTAAGTGCAACTTGTTGGGCCCTAAAGTGCAAGGGTTTGTACATAGCATCAAGCTTCCCCCTCAGTGAATGGCTAAGGTATCAATCCATGGAAGCACTTTTCCCTAAAATAATCAGCAACTCCGCAAAGCAAATAAAACTCACTTGTGCCCCCATGAACTCTAGCAAGGATGTCAACCTTACTAGCTTTGCTAGTTGTATAAAGTTATTAATGTATTTTGAGGTTGGAAGTATTTTAGTATTTTCAGAATAAATAATAACTAAAAATAAAATAGTGTGTAAAAGATGTTGAAAGGTGTTTCTTATGGACAAAAATGGACCGGGGTTCATAGGTTCACCAATAGTAAATCTCCAAATAACAGTGGTGCGATAAAAGTAACACAAAGATATGTGTGAACAAAATGTTACATACTCATGACAAAAAAATTGTATATGTGAAGTGATGATATTATTGTGACATCCCCAGATCCTAGTCATATCATTAACATAACAAATGTGCCATGTCATCATAATTATTATAATTAAAATGCAATTAAAGAATTAATCCAACAGTTAAATTCAAGTTCAAAAGTCAAATATTTACATCTTCAAACATGCAAACAAAATTGTTGGTAATATTGCAAATAATCCATAAGTAATTGTTTTACGGAAAACAACATCACTAAAGTTCCCTAAGTAACCCTAGCATCAAATAAACAGGTCCAGCATCCCCTATTTGAGTCAATTAAATTTTAAAAATAATCTAGAAGTTTCCATTGGCCCTGAAACTTGATGGATAGCTCCATAATATTGCCAAGTAATTTCATGACAAGTCTCACATTTAGCAAAATTCATTTAGTATTAAAAAGAAATGCAAAATAGAAAAGGTAAAAAGAAAAAATCACCTGTTGGACTAGGCTTCGAGTCACCACATAGCAGCCTAGCCCAGCCACCGAAGCCTTTCATCCTCCTCCCGCCGCGTCGACACGGCGCGCGCGCCTGAGCATGGGACGCCGTCCTAGCCGAGCCAACTCACTGTCCGTGTCGCTATAGACGATCGTGGATGGATAAGAACACCACCGCGGCCCTCAGGGACAGCCTCAAGATCTTTCCACCCTCCTCTCGCGCCGTAGCTTCCTTTCCCACCATGGCCACCTCTGTTGTCGCCGTTGCTTTGCCGCACACATAGCTACAAAGCTCCTCCCGCCTCGCCACTGTGTCTGCAAGATGCGCCATCATTTGCTTTGTCTTCTCGAGTTGGAGTTGGGAGCCCCTGCATCGAGCCCTGCGTTTTCGTCTTCAACCTACGACCGCCAGAAAGTTTTGTCGATCTCGTCACTATCTGCTGCTCCTATCACTCACCGGCCTATGTGTGCCTCCACGGTGAGCATCTGCTCAAAAGCCCTCTGGTTGCACCTCGAATCCGTGCCCATAGCTAGCTCTGCTATCATTGCCGAAGCTCGTCACCGCCATGCATGTCGCCACCGCAGCCACAGCAAGTGTAGCTCGTGCCTGAGCACTTTATCGAGCTCCAGGAGCTCCTAGGAGCCCGTAGCCACCACCAACTCGTCCGCCCGTGCCTCCTAGCACTGAATCCATCAAGCTTCCTTAGCGCCACCATCCGCTGTCATCGCTGCAACCGCTACATGCCATCCTAGCTGCTCCCACCAGTGCCATTCAATGCGGCTCGACGCCCATGTTCGAATGCCGCAAGTTGCGTGCTACTTCTTGAGCTTGCGTTGGTTTTTCCCTTGAAGAGGAAAGGGTGATGCAGCAAAGTAGAGATAAGTATTTCCCTCAGTTTGAGAACCAAGGTATCAATCCAGTAGGAGACAATACACAAGTCACCGAATACCTGCACAAACAATCAAACAACTTGCACCCAACACAATAAAGGGGTTGTCAATCCCTTCACGGTTATTTGCAAAAGTGAGATATGATAGAGATAGATAAACGGTAAAGTAAATAATTTTGGTATTTTTGGTTTATAGATCGGAAAGTAAAAGATTGCAAAATAGTAGATCGGAAACTTATATGATGGAAAATAGACCCGGGGGCCATAGGTTTCACTAGAGGCTTCTCTCAAGATAGAAAATAATATGGTGGGTGAACAAATTACTGCCGAGCAATTGATAGAAAAGCGCAAAGTTATGACAATATCTAAGGCAATGATCATGAATATAGGCATCACGTTCGTGTCAAGTAGACTGAAACGAGTCTGCATCTACTACTATTACTCCACACATCGACCGCTATCCAGCATGCATCTAGAGTATTAAGTTCATAAAGAACGGAGTAACGCATTAAGCAAGATGACATGATGTAGAGGAATTAACTCGAGCAATATGATGAAAACCCCATCTTTTTATCCTCGATGGCAACAATACAATACGTGCCTTGCTGCCCCTACTGTCACTGGGAAAGGACACCGCAAGATTGAAGACAATCTAGTTGGCCAAACCAAACTGATAGTTCGAAGAGAATTACAAAGATATCAAATCATGCATATAAGAATTCAGAGAAGATTCAAATAATATTCATAGATAAGTTGATCATAAATCCACAATTCATCGGATCTCGGCAAACACACCGCAAAAAAGTATTAGATCGAATAGATCTCCAAGAACATCGAGGAGAACATGGTATTGAGAATCAAAGAGAGAGAAGAAGCCATCTAGCTACTAGCTATGGACCTGTAGGTCTGTGGTAAACTACTCACGCTTCATCGAAAGGGCAATAGAGTTGATGTAGAAGCCCTCCGTGATCGATCCCCCTCCGACAAGGTGCCGGAAAAGGTTCCTAGATCGGATCTCACGGGTACAGAAGGTTGCGGTGGTGGAAAAGTGTTTTCGTGGATTCCTCTGTTGGTTTGGGGATATTTGGGAATATATAGGCAAAATAATTAGGTCAGGAGTTGCACGAGGGGCCCACAAGGGTGGGGGGCGCGCCCTACCCCCTGGGCGCGCCCTCCGTCCTTGTGGCCGCCTCGTGGCTCCTCCGACTTCATCTCCAAGTCTCCTGGTTGTCTTCTGGTCCAAGAAAAATCATCGCGAAGGTTTTATTCCGTTTGGACTCCATTTGGTATTCCTTTTCTGTGAAGCTCAAAAACAGGGAAAAAATAGGAACTGGCACTAGGCTCTAGGTTAATAGGTTAGTCCCAAAAATAATATAAAATAACATATTAATGCATATAAAACATCCAAAACAGATAATATAATAGCATGGAACAATCAAAAATTATAGATACGCTGGAGACGTATCAAGCATCCCCAAGCTTAATTCATGCTCGTCCTCGAGTAGGTAAATGATAAAAACAGAATTTTTGATGTGGAATGCTACCTAATATATTTATCCATGTAATTTATTTATTGTGGCATGAATGTTCAGATCCGTAAGATTCAAAACAAAAGTTTAATATTGACATAAAAACAATAATACTTCAAGCATACTAACAAGGCAATTATGTCTTCTGAAAATGACATTGCCAAAGAAAGCTTATCCCTACAAAATCATATAGTCTGGCTATGCTCCATCTTCATCACATAAAAATTTAAATCATGCACAACCCCGATGACAAGCCAAGCAATTGTTTCATACTTTTGACGTTCTCAAACTTTTCTAACTTTCACGCAATACATGAGCGTGAGCCATGGACATAGCACTATAGGTGGAATAGAATATGGTGGTTGTGGAGAAGACAAAAAAGAAGGAGATAGTCTCACATCAACTAGGCGTATCAACGGGCTATGGAGATGCCCATCAATAGATATCAATGTGAGTGAGTAGGGATTGCCATGCAACGGATGCACTAGAGCTATAAGTTTATGAAAGCTCAAAAAGAAAACTAAGTGGGTGTGTATCCAACTTGCTTGCTCACGAAGCCCATCATTGGAATATACAAGCCAAGTTCTATAATGAAAAATTCCCACTAGAATATGAAAGCGACAACATAGGAGACTCTCTATCATGAAGATCATGGTGCTACTTTGAAGCACAAGTGTGGTAAAAGGATAGTAACATTGTCCCTTCTCTCTTTTCTCTCATTTTTTTGGGGCCTTCTCTTTTTTTTGGCCTTCTTTTTTTTCCTCACATGGGTCAATGCTCAAATAATGAAGATCATCACACTTTTATTTACTTACAACTCAAAAATTACAACTCGATACTAGAACAAAATATGACTCCATATGAATGCCTCTGGCGGTGTACCAGGATGTGCAATGACTCAAGAGTGACATGTATGAAAGAATTATGAACGGTGGCTTTGCCATAAATACGATGTCAACTACATGATCATGCAAAGCAATATGACAATGATGATGCGTGTCATAATAAACGGAACGGTGGAAAGTTGCATGGCAATATATCTCGGGATGGCTATGGAAATGCCATAATAGGTAGGTATGGTGGCTGTTTTGAGGAAGGTATATGTTGGGTTTATGGTACCGGCGAAAGTTGCGCGGCACTAGAGAGGCTAGCAATGGTGGAAGGATGAGAGTGCGTATAATCCATGGACTCAACATTAGTCATAAAGAACTCACATACTTATTGCAAAAATCTATTAGTCATCGAAACAAAGTACTACACACATGCTCCTAGTGGAATAGATTGGTAGGAAAAGACCATCGCTCGTCCCCGACCGCCACTCATAAGGAAAACAATCAAAAAATATCGCATGCTCCAACTTCGTTACATAACGGTTCACCATACGTGCATGCTATAGGACTCACAAACCTTAACACAAGTATTTCTCAAATTCACAACTACTCACTAGCATGACTCTAATATCACCATCTTCATATCTCAAAACAATCATAAGGAATCAAACTTCTCATAGAATTCAATGCACTTTATATGAAAGTTTTTATTATATCCCTCTTGGATGCCTATCATATTAGGACTAAATTTATAACTAAAGCAAATTACCATGATTTTTAAAGACTCTCAAAATAATATAAGTGAAGCATGAGAGTTCAACAATTTCTATAAAATAAAACCACCACTGTGCTCTAAAAAGATATAAGTGAAGCACTAGAGCAAAATTGCCTAGCTCAAAAGATATAAGTGAAGCACAAAGAGTATTCTAATAAATCACGATTCATGCGTGTCCCTCTCAAAAGGTGTGTACAGCAAGGATGATTGTGGCAAACTAAAAAGTAAAGACTCAAATCATACAAGACGCTCCAAGCAAAACACATATCATGTGGTGAATAAAAATATAGTCTCAAGTAAAGTTACCGATAGACGAAGACAAAAGAGGGGATGCCTTCCGGGGCATCCCCAAGCTTAGGCTCTTGGTTGTCCTTGAATATTACCTTGGGGTGCCTTGGGCATCCCCAAGCTTAGGCTTTTGCCACTCATTATTCCATAGTCCATCAAATATTTACCCAAAACGTGAAAACTTCACAACACAAAACTCAACAGAAAATCTCATAAGCTCCGTTAGTATAAGAAAATAAATAACCACTTTTGGTACTGTTGTGAAATCATTCTTTATTTATATTGGTGTAATATCTACTGTATTCCAACTTTTCCATGGTTCATACCCCCCGATACTACCCATAGATTCATCGAAATAAGCAAACCACACATAGAAAACAGAATCTGTCAAAAACAGAACAGTCTGAAGCAATCTGGATATTTCGAATACTTCTGTAAATCCAAAAATTCTGAAAATTGAGGACAACAGAGGCAATTCGTATATAAATCTTGTGTAAAAAAATTCAGGGTTTTTTCATGCTCCAGTGAATTAAAACAATTCTGTGACTGGACGCAAAAGTTTCTGTCTTTAGCAAGATCAAATCAACTATCACCGTAAGCTATCCCAAATGTCTTACTTGGCACAAACACTAATTAAAACACAAAATCACATCTAACCAGAGGCTAGATGAATTATTTATTGCAAAACAGAACCTAAAAAGCAAAAAAAAAAAATTAGGTTGCCTCCCAACAAGCGCTTTTCTTTAAAGCCTTTTAGCTAGGCATTGATAATTTCAATGATGCTCACATAAAAGAGAAGAATTGAAGCACAAAGAGAGCATCATAAAACACGTGACAAAAACATCTAAGTCTAACATACTTCCAATGCATAGGCATTTTATAAGCAAACAAATTATCAAGGCAAGCAAAAACTAGCATATGCAAGGAAGAAGAAAGAGACGATAGCAATCTCAACATGAAGAGAGGTAATTTAGTAACATGAAAATTTCTACAACCATATTTTCCTCTCTCATAAGAATTACATGTAGGATCATAAGAAAATTCAACAATATAGCTATCACATAACATATTCTCAACACGATCCACATGCATGCGAAGTTGACTCTCTTCCAAAATAGTGGGATTAACATTAACTAAAGTCATGACCTCTCCAAACCCACTTTTATCAAAAATTTCATAAGATTGACTATTCTCCAAATATGTGGAATCTAAAGTTGACACTCTTCCAAACCCACTTTCAATATTATTGCAAACATTATTATCAATCTCATATTCATCATGGGGCTTAAACAAATTTTCAAGATCATAGGAAGAATCACCCAAATCATGATCATTGCAACAAGTAGTAGACATAGCAAAATTAGCATCCCCAAGCTTGGGGTTTTGCATATCATTACCACAATTGATAAAATTTATAATAACATCATTGCAATCATGCTTTTGATTCAAGGAACTATCAAGAATGGGTGCAATAGCAATAATCTCATTTTTAACATAAGGAACTATAGCAAATTCATCTCCATAAATATTGGCATCATGGCCATAAGAATAGCAAGCATCATGTTCATCAAGGGATATTTCAATCAAATCATCGGAATCTTATTATCTATAGATTCATGCATATCATTATTTTCTTCCAAAGCAAGGGTCATTCTCTTAATAAATTCCTTAACATAGGCATTATGAGCATAGTTTTCATAGCAATATTTAAGTATGTCAGAATTTTCAGATTTGTAGAGAGTAATATCATACTTTTCAATCAAAGAAGCAACTTCATGAGCACCCTTAAAAGCAACAAATTCTTCAATTTGTTCGATATCATAGTAACTATAAACACCCTTTTCATAAGAAGATAAGATTTCATTATCATTAAACTCACATAGGTAGGGAAGGTGTTTTTTAGGGTTCTTAGAGCAACAAGTAAAATCATAAATTTCACAAAGATTCCAAGCATAACACAGCAAACTGTTTATTTGATTCCATAAGAGTCTCCCTTTTTCAGACAAACGGTGACGCACAAAATGTGCATGCTCATCTAAAGATTTTCCCTCAACTAAACTAGCTGGGGTTTCAGCACGAGCACATACGGATCGAAGAAGATCCAAGTAGAAAACTTTGAGTGGATCCATATCAATAGATTTTTAGCAAGCAAAGATGCAAGCAAAATAGAAGGCACATGGAAACACAAGCAAACATAAGATCGAATGAAAGAAGGGTCGGAAGAAGGGCGAATAAAAAGGCAAATCTTTTCGAAAATCATTTTAGAAGTGGGGGAGAGGAAAACGAGAGGCAAATGGCGAATAATGTAATGCAAGAGATGAGAGTTTATGACGGGTACTTGGTATGTCTTGACTTGACGTAGATCTCCCTGGCAACGGTGCCAGAAATCCTTCCTGCTACTTCTTGAGCTTGCGTTGGTTTTTCCCTTGAGGAGGAAAGGGTGATGCAGCAAAGTAGAGATAAGTATTTCCCTCAGTTTGAGAACCAAGGTATCAATCCAGTAGGAGACAACGCACAAGTCACCGAATACCTGCACAAACAATCAAACAACTTGCACCCAACGCAATAAAGGGGTTGTCAATTCCTTCACGGTTATTTGCAAAAGTGAGATCTGATAGAGATAGATAAACGGTAAAGTAAATATTTTTGGTATTTTTGGTTTATATATCGAAAAGTAAAAGATTGCAAAATAGTAGATCGGAAACTTATATGATGGAAAATAGACCCGGGGGCCATAGGTTTCACTAGAGGCTTCTCTCAAGATAGAAAATAATACGATGGGTGAACAAATTACTGCCGAGCAATTGATAGAAAAGCGCAAAGTTATGACGATATCTAAGGCAATGATCATGAATATAGGCATCACGTCTGTGTCAAGTAGACCGAAATGATTCTGCATCTACTACTATTACTCCACACATCGACCGCTACCCATCATGCATCTAGAGTAGACCGAAAAGGCAATAGAGTTGATGTAGAAGCCCTCCGTGATCGAATCCCCCTCCGGCAGGGTGCCGAAAAAGGTCCCTAGATGGGATCTCACGGGTACATAAGGTTGCGACGGTGGAAAAGTGTTTTTATGGATTCCTCTATTGGTTTGGGGATATTTGGGAATATATAGGCGAAAGAATTAGGTGAGGAGTTGCACGAGGTTCCCACAAGGGTGGGGGGGCGCGCCCTACCCCCTTGGGCGCGCCCTCCGTCCTTGTGGCCGCCTCATGGCTCCTCCGACTTCATCTCCAAGTCTCCTGGTTGTCTTCTGGTCCAAGAAAAATCATCGCGAAGGTTTTATTCCGTTTGGACTCCGTTTGGTATTCCTTTTCTGCGAAGCTCAAAAACAAGAAAAAAACAGGAACTGGCGCTGGGCTCTAGGTTAATAGGTTAGTCCCAAAAATAATATAAAATAGCATATTAATGCATATATAACATCCAAACAGATAATATAATAGCATGGACCAATCAAAAATTATAGATACGTTGGAGACGTATCATTGCGCATCAAACCGCGGCCTGTACGCGTTTTTTGACTACCTCCCGAGCCCTCTGCCATGTTTTTGGCCAGCGGCGGCTAAACGCGGTGCACCACCGCCCTTGTGCCACGGACTGGTGGGCCCCCTATCATTAGCGTACCAATTAACCCCCTCGCAGTCATTGACATGTGGGGCCAGTACTGTAGCCATTAAGTTAACCCCCTGACACTGACACTTGGCCCCACGCGACTAATTAAGCTAATTAGATTAATTTAAACCCTGTTAACGCTTACAGTCACTGACCACTGGGTCCCACTGGACCCAGTTGACCCAGTCAACTGCTGACTGGGACTGGTCCCAGACAATGACATGTGGGTCCCCCCTGGGCCCATTAACCAGTCAACTGGTCCACGATGACTGCTGACTCAGCAGTCAACTGGCCCCACCAGTCAGCCTCTGAGCACATTGCAGTGTACACTTTCTGTGTGCACATAGCAATTTAATTAATTGAATTTTCAAAATAAAAATAATCCATAAATTCCAGAATATTGTTAAAACTTTGGAAATTCATATAAAATAAACCATAACTCAGATGAAAATAATTTCTATATGAAAGTTGATCAAAAAAATATAACGAATCTGAATATGTCATCCATATGCATGACAAACACTTCTAACATAATGAACATTGAATATTTGCACCTGGATCAATGCAGAAAATAATACTATGGAGTTGGGAAAATATTCCCGAATATTTTCCCTCTTCTTTTAAAATGTTTATGGATGCATTAGAGCATATCATCACCACATACTACCATGACATGCATCTGTGTTGCATCTGGTTACCCGTTATTTATTGTTTCCCCCTCCTCTGCTTTCTTTCGGTATACCCCGAGACTGCCATTGACCCTAAGTATGACTACGTCACCGATGATCCCTCCTTCTCAGCAGAGCTTCCAGGCAAGAAAACCACCTTAATCATTCAGATATCGCCTATTCTTTCCCTCTACTTCTTGCATTGGAGTAGAGTTATAGTTGTTGATTATCGGTAGATCCTATTCTGATGCATAGCCTGTTCTTGTAAACTATTGTTGATACTCTACCTACTATCCTATTATGCTTAGATAGAAATGCTTGTGTCACATCAGTGGCCCTACACCCTTGTCCATTTGTGATGCTACATTATCGGGACGTGATCCCCTCTGGGCGATGATCACGGATATTACTATACTACTACACTATACATGTTCATACTAAAGTCGGGTCGGCTCGGAGAGCACCCGCGAGTGATTCTCTGATGGCGGAACGACAAGGCAGGTGGAGACCATCTAGGTGAGAGGCGGGCCTAGGCCCTGGTCATCGTCCGTAGTTACTTAATAATAATTCGCTTAACGAGTTCTGGGTATTTGATCCGAGATTACCACTAGCATATACACACTAACCGCTATGCGGGATAACGGTTTATGGGGCCCTCGCCATCGTTAGTTCCTCCCGAAAGCTACCCAGATGTCACAGTTCAGAGATGTGAGCTGATTGGGACAAGTCATCCAGGTAGAGATAGGCTTGGACTCCGATCTGTGACACAATGTGCAGGAGCGGTTGGGGTGAGGGGCCGAATGACCCCTTCGCGCTTAGGATGTAGATCGGCGTGCTGACTTCTCTGGAGAGCTAAGGTAGGACTTCGACATGTCGATTGCCTGAGGTTGGGTATGACCCATGGAAAAGTATGTCCGGCCATAGGGTAATCGAGCGTATCGGGCTACGTGGTGCACCCCTGCAGGGATGACAAAACTATTCGAATAGCCATGTCCACGGTAACAGGATGCTTGGATGTTTACATTTATCTTGATCTTATACAAACTTAAACTGGATACTTAATAAAAGACACCAAGATAAAGTTGGAATAGCTCGGTGATCGCTTTCTCGCAGGGAGTCGAGAGAGGATCCCTGAGTGTGATCCTACTATATACATGCTTATATGTTGTTTTTATATTCGCTCCTCTCTTCTGATGCTGCAAGAGCGGATAGTCTTTGTTAAGTTGAGCCTCTCCCCATTATTCTGGCATTTCTAAAGTATAGTCCATAGATGGTACCCCTTTCCATTGATACTGATGCATAATTAGTTTAGTCCTGATGTAAGTCTTGACTTCGGATGAGTACTCATGGTTGCTTTGCCATTCTTTTTCCATAACCCGGTTGCTGCATTCAGATGATGGCACCATGGAGTCAGGACGACCCCAGGATGAGTACTATGTGGAGACCGATGTTGACAAGTAGTTCGGAGATCTCAGGCAGGAGGCCTTGCCTTTTCGATCTAGTGTCATTTTTTTTGCTCAGCCTTTTTAAGGCAAAACTTGTCTAACTTGTTTGTACTTAGATAATATTTGCTTGTATAGATGTATTATTGGGTCCTCGTGACCCTGGTTTGTAATATGAAGATTTATGTTTAAATTTGTGCCATAGAGTTGTGTTGTGATATTAACATGGTGTCACCATTCATGATTGTGCATGTTGCATGTATGGTTAGTGCATGATTATGAATGGGGGCGTCACAAAAGTTGGTATCAGAGCCGACTGCCTATAGGAACCCCCAAACCTCCTTGGTCGATGTTGAGTCTAGTCCTTGAAAAACTATTTTTGAACTACTAAGTGTGTTGTGTGGCTTACGGTCCCACATCACCTATGGATGGGATTAGGATATTTTATTCTGCATCTTTACTCTGGGTTATGAACTTCTCTTCTCTTCGGGTGATAGATTTTGCTAACTCTGACTCTAGGTTCTCGGACCATTTTCTCCCAGAGAGCCACTCGATACTAATGTTCCCGCTATGCTTGATTTACCAGATGATTCCGAAGGTACTCTCCGATGTTCCGAGAATCCCTTGTGTCTACTGCCGTGCAGTTCCTTACCGCATGAATACACCTACGAATAATTACTCACCCTTACTGGGGATCCGTTCATCCACAGTTGTTCACGTGTTTCATAAAATATTTCATATTGCTATCTGATTTTCCGAGGATCCTCTGCAGCCCATTGCTCTGGAAAGTCTTGTCTGCCTGCATTATGGTTAACTCCATACGTCTAGCAATATTCATTAACATCCTTTGTCATTGTCATTCTGATTCTATTGATTCAACATGTATGCAAATACTCGCAATCATCAGTCAAAACTAGAATTCATCCTTCCAGCTCAGACAACATTCCGGACATGAGCTGGTTCCCGGGCAATCAAGTTGCGATCGATTGTGCCTCTAAGTCTATTCAACTTGCCCCTCTAATCAGAACGTCTACTTCTAATCCCTTGTTTTGGAAATCATAATTCCTCTGTGATTCAGCTTCGAATTCCTCTGTGATTAGGCTTCGAAATATTCAAATGTTTCCATAAACCGATGTGCTTGCATTCTTTGCTCTTCTGGTTGAGTACGATACTCACATCAGATTCTTTGTGGACCACCTGATCATTTGGTGGATTACTATCTGAGAGTTCCTTCATGTTTTAAATCATTGACGAATGTCCCCTGATACAAAATTCCTTTGGTGAATTGTATTATCTACTCTGTGTCGTCAGCCCTCTGCTTTCGAGCTTGTATCTGTTGCTTCTATAAGTGTGTTGTATAGCTTTCTAAACTACTCTGATGAGTTGTATCTGTGCTTTCTACAATCAGTGTGAACCCGAAAACTTTTACGGGTCATACTCTACTCATGTTTCGCCAGATAAATTTTCAACACTACAACTTCATTGAAAGGGGGAAGTGAATGAAAGGTTATGCGTTGAAGAAGTGGGAGTCAACCTTGAACCTGTGTTCATGCCCATGGACACGATGTAGACCGTCACGGAAGCTTCTTGCAAAATAATTATCCAATTGTATAATTATTCCGGTATCTTTAAATTTGATCCCTTACTGTTATGGTTCCGAACATATTGTCCTTATTTGATATATTTAATAGGAATCCATTCCAGTGCCTCATCTATTTTGCGACAAGGTTAAAGCATCTGCTGTCTGTAGATCAACGATCCAGTTTAGCTTCTACTCTGTTTCACCTTCGAGTATTACCCTCTTGTATCTCGAGGATATCGTGCCATTGCACTACCTCTTATGTAAACACCATGATGTATAAACCTGTCAAGTATAACCCTATTGCTATTATTGGTTAACATTTCGGTAACCACTGGTGGATGAGAACTTTACCTATTGGTCCGCCTTGCATTGCGAGCAGGAAAATGGTTCTCTTTGTTCCCCACTCTTGGTACCAACGCTGTTGCCAACATATCTGACAAACTGTTCTCTGACATGCCTTGTTATCATGATCGCACAAGATGCTACCACCCTTCTTATTCATCATGGTGGTATAAATGTTGATCACTTTGATTTTGATGATCCTAATGATTCAGAAATGCCCAAGTTCTCAACTACATACTGGTGCAGTGTGCCTTATCTTTCTGTAGCACGTGCCACTGTACCTTTTAGTTACCCATGTGATCAATTATCTTTCCGTCTTGAGTCTGTCATTCCTTTGAATTCCTTACGAAAACCCTCTCATTAATTATGAAGTTTCATGTGATTGACTATGTGATCCTTGTATCCGAAATTACCCTTACACTTGGCTTCATATGTATTTCATGAGCCACCTTCCCTCACTTGTTCTATTCTGGTATCAGATGCAATACTCATTCCTGTTGCTCTGAAACCCATTCACACTCTGGGTTGGGCATTGAGTGATTGCCTACCCGCTTGAAACTTATTGTACCTTCTTACTTTACTCGCGATGTTTTTCTTGAGTTTCAACTCGAGAGATGCCTCTGTGCGTCATTCACAGAGATAGCCCCCAGGTACCTAACATGTGTTGATCTCCGTCCTTCCCAAGTTACCCCTTATCATTTTCGTAAGTACGATGAAGATCCTGAAGGAAGGATGACAACTTCGTGATGATGCCCTGATGCAGAGAAAAGAAGACCTCAACGCGATGGATTGATCTCTTCGAGAAAGGCAACAAGGACTGAGAAGATTCGTTAGATTCATAGCCAGACCTTGTCCCCCCTAACTCGACCTCTTAAATCTCAGGACGAGATTTTCTTTGAGTGGAGGAGAGTTGTGGCATCCCTAGATCCTAGTCGTATCATTAACATAACTAATGTGCCATGTCATCATGATTATTATAATTAAAATGCAATTAAAGAATTAATCCAACTCTTAAATTCAAGTTCAAAATGCAAGTCAAATATTTACATCTTCAAACATGCAAACAAAATTGCTGGTAATATTGCAAATAATCCCTAAGTAATTGTTTTAAGGAAAACAACATCACTAAAGTTCCCTAAGTAACCCTAGCATCAAATAAACGGGTCCAGCAGCCCCTATTTGAGCCAATTAAATTTAAACAAAAATTTAGAAGTTTGCATTGGCCCTGAAACTTTGTGGATAGCTCCATAATATTGCCAAGTAATTTTGTGACAAGTCTCACATTTAGCAAAATTCATGTAGTATTAAAAAATCCAAAACAGAAAGGAAAATATAAAACAGAAAATAGAAAAGGTAAAAAGAAAAACTCACCTATTGGACTGGGCTTCGAGTCACCAAAGTGCAGCCCAGCCGCCAAAGCCTTTCGTCCTCCTCCCGCCGCGTGGACACGGTGCGTGCGCCCGAGCATGGGACACCGTTCCAGCCGAGCCAGCTTGTCGTCCGCGTCACTACAGACGATCGTGGACGGATAAAAACACCACCGCGGCCCTCGGGGACAGCCCCAAGATCTTCCCCCTCCTCTCGCGCTGTAGCTTCCTCTCCCGCCATGGCCGCCTCTGCCATCGCCGTTGCTTTGTCGCCCGGGTAGCCACAAAGCTCCCCGCACCTCACCACCATGTTTGCAAGCTGCGCCGTCGTCTGCTTCGTCTTGTGCCGCAACCCGTTGGAGCTGGAAGCCCCTGCATCGAGCCCTGCATCTTCATCTTCAACCTACAACCACCGAAAAGCTTTGTTGATCTCATCACCGTCTGCTGCTCCCGTCACTCATCGGGCCTACGTGTGCCTCCATGGTGAGCATCCGCTCAAAAGCCCTTTGGCAGTGCCTCGAATCCGTGCCAGTAGCTGGCTCTGCCGTCATTGCCAAAGCTTGTCACCGCCATCCATGTCACCGCTGTAGCCACAACAAGCGTAGCTCGTGGCTGAGCACCGCATTGAGCTCCTGGAGCTCCCAGGAGCCTGTAGCCACCACCAGCTCATCCTCCCATGCCTCCTAGCGCCGAATCAATCGAGCTCCCATAGCGCCGCTGCCTGCCATCATCGCTGCCACCGCTATAGGCGACCCCAGCGGCTCCCACTAGTGCCATTCGATGTGGCTCGTAGCCCGCATTCGGATGCCACAAGTCGCGCACCAAACCACGGCTTGTATGCGATTTCCAACTACCTCCCGAGCCCTCCGCCGTATTTTTGGCCACCGGTGGCTAAACGCCGGTGCGCCACCCCCTTGTGCCACAGACCGATGGGCCCCCTATCATTAGCGTGCTAATTAACCCCCTCGTAGTCACTGACATGTGGGGCCAGTACTGTAGCCATTAAGTCAACCCCCTAACACTGACACTGGGCCCCACTTAACTAATTAAGCTAATTAGATTAATTTAAACCCTATTAACATAACAGTCACTAACCACTGGGTCCCACTGGACCCAGTTGACCCAGTCAACCACTGACTGCGACTGGACCCAGTCAATGACATGTGGGTCCCTCTGGGCCCATGGACCAGTCAACTGGTCCACGTTGACTGCTGACTCAGCAATCAACTGGCCCCACCAGTTAGCCTCTAAGCACATTGTTGTGTATACTTTCTATGTGCACATGGCCATTTAATTAATTGAATTTTTGAAATAAAAATAATCCATAAATTCCATAATATTGTTAAAACTTTGGAAATTCATATAAAATAAATGGTAACTCAGATGAAAATAATTTATATATGAAAGTTGATCAAAAAAATATAGACCGGCGTGAGCGGCCGAACGACCCCTTCATGCTTAGGATGTAGACCGGCGTGTTGACCTCTCTGGAGAGCTGAGGTAGGACTTTCGCGTGTCGATTGCCTGAGGCCAGGTATGACCCATGAAAAAGTATGTCCGGCCATAGGGTAATCGAGCGTATCGGGCTATGTGGTGCACCCCTGCAGGGAAGACAAAACTATTCGAATAGCCGTGTCCACGGTAACAGGACGCTTGGATGTTTAGATTGATCCCAATCTTATACTAACTTAAATTGGATACTTAATAAAAGACACCCAGATAAAGATTGGAATAGCTCGATGATCGCTTTCTTGCATGGAGTCGAGAGAGAATCCCTGGGTGCGATGCTACTATATACATACTTATATGTAGTTATTATATTAGCTCCTCTCTTCTGATGTTGCAAGAGCGGATAGTCTTCATTAAGTTGAGCATCTCCCCCGTATTCTGGCATTTCTACAGTATAGTCCATAGATGTTACCCCATTCCTTTGATACTGATGCATAATTAGTTTAGTTCCGATGTAAGTCTTGCGAGTACTTTGGATGAGTACTCACGGTTGCTGCATTCAGATGATGGGACCATGGAGTCAGGAGGACCCTAGGGCGAGTACTACATGGAGACCGACGTCGACAAGTAGCTCGGAGGTCCCAGACAGGAGGCATTGCCCTTTCGATCTAGTAACGTTCCTTTGCTCAGCCTTCTTAAGGCAAAACATGTCTAACTTATGTGTACCCATATAATATTTGCTTGTACTGATGTATTATCGGGTCCTCATGACCCTGGTTTGTATTATGAAGATTTATGTTTAACTTTGTGTCGTAGAGTTGTGTTGTGATATTAACGTGGAGTCACCGTTCGTGATTATGCATGCTGCGTGTATGGTTAGTGCACAATTATGAATGGGGGCGTCCCAATTATATAGGTAGTACAACCATAAATCCATAGATCGAACTCCATCAGCATATGTGGCTAATACTCCACTCAAAGACAAAACTCCATCAGCATCTTTAAGTATTAAGTAATTAAATAGAGCATTGCTTTGAGCAATGTGAAATATAGTTGACAACATAACTTCATAAACAGACATTATGCAATCATTTATCCTTAGTGGCAATAATACAATACAAGCCTTTTCCTCTTACTGTTACCGAGGTAGCTTTCTTGCAAGATTAAACCCAACTCACCCACAACACTCACACTATTGATCATTCATTTAAACTGGCCAATATATGATTAAACAAACAATCGAGAGCATTATGCAACTATAAACCAAACAATAGCTTAACATATATTCCAGTCATAAAGTAACAATTCATCACATAAGCATAATCACCACAAAAAATACATCAGATAGATCAAAATCATGATAGGTAGCTCATGTGACCATTGTACTGAAGAGCAAGGGAGAGATTACATCTTGCCTATTGCTATGAACCCATAGTCCAGGGGTGGACTACTAACACATCATCATGGAGCAGGAAGGAATCGATGTTGATGAAGATGTCAATCAATTCCCACCTCTGGCAGCGCATGGGAATGGGGATGTAGATGAGATCGCCTTAGATCTCGCAGTTGCGGCGGTGAAAAAATGTTCAATAAATACGAGGAAGGGTTTTGAGGTATTTATAAGCCAAGGGGCACCGGAGGGTAGCCAGGGGTGTCCTGGTAGGCCCATGCACCCCGAGGCACTTAAAAATCCAAGTGCTTGGGTAGCATGCCTGGGCCACCTAGGCCCCACCTGGTTCTAGGACTTGGCCCTGTGGCTTTTTAATGGTCCTAAAAAAACACTAAAAAATAGAAACTGGCATTGGGCACTTTATTAATATGTTATTCTGAATAAATCATAAAAACATGATAACTCTTTGATATTATAGCCTGAATACTACACAATTTATGGATACGTTTAGGATGTATCAGCATGCTCAAGCATAATCTATGCCCATCCTCAAGCATAAAGGTAGATAAAGGAATAATTTTTGGAGTTTGAATGCTACCCTAAAGAGAGCATGATCAACTAATGTAATCTTTGCAAGAATATGAAAGTGATGTTCAAAGATACATGGTCATTGTCCTGATTATTAATCATTAGCTATTTCATCATAATTAGACAAAAAACCATGTAGTGTTCAATGCTAAATAATAAGAGAGCACATTTCCCTCTTGCCAAAGAATTAGAGAAAGAATGTCAGAATTTTATAAATAAAATAATTCATGCGTAGGCAGTCATTACCAAAACTCTAACCCAAGGTCCGCCAGGTTTCATCATTCACTTGTTTTTCTACTCTAGTTAACCATTATATCTCTTGTGTAATGGATGAGCGCAAGTCTAGATCAACACTTATAGGAAAAAATAGAATGATGTTGGGGGGTTTGGAGAAATAAAAATAAAGATAATCTTGCATCAATGAGGCTGATCATTAGGCAGTGTTAAGGCTTTATAATCGATGTTAATGCAAGGAGCAGTGATCGTCATGCAACTAGGATGCATATAGAGCTATGAATATATGAAAGCTCTCTTATGCACTAAGTGGGTGTGCATCCAACTTGGTTGCTCATGAAGATCAGTTTGAAGCACTTCTTTGTATATACTAAAAGGGAAAATGGTGTTGTTCCTTCTCTCTCTCACTTTTTCCTTTTGTATTATCTCATCTAGAAGCAACACCTTAAAATGATGATAAATACACATCTTACTTCAATTGAATGTAAACCTAATGCAAACTATGAACATGAAATAAACTCTATACGAATGCCTCTGGCAGTGTACCAGGTAATTACAATGACATAGCATAGCTTAAGAAAATGAAGACTAATGGCTATTTGTTCCATTCAATATGAAGCTAGCAATCATCATCATGTAAAGCGTATGACAATACAGAACACATCTCTAGTCATGTAATATATGAATGATGGTAGTGCAAGGCAATATGCTCGGAATGGCTATGGAAATGCGATGATAGGTAGTTATGGTGGACTTTTTGAGGAAGATATTTGGGCTTATGTGTAGGAGAACATGAGAAAGTCCTCCCATGGGATTTGGATGTACCAGTGAAGGGTGCACTAAGTCTTGATGTGAGAGTGAGCAATCCAGAATACAGAAGAGGCTAGCAATTTATAAGATGAAATGGAAGTGTTGACTTGGAACTTGCATTAAACATAAAGAACTTACCAATGACACTCAAACTTCATGGTTTCATGTTTCATAGGACTCATTCAGTAATCCACCCTTAGGGGGGAAGGTTGGTAGGAGTTATCCATTGTGCCACCCAGGCTAAAACTAACGTCATTGTGTCTCTAAATGGCTCCTTTTTACACTTGTTATACTGTTTTATCTCATTACCACTAGAGCTCCAATTTTTGTTTATTAATCAAGGATGGGAATTGATACAAGGGGTTCTTATTACCCAGCATGTATAGGTACTTGCTCATTTATCAACATTCAACTAAACAATATTTGATTAACTCTAAACAGTCCATTAAGTACCACATTCTATTAGTTATAAATTCTAGTTTTGCTCTAGTTATGCCATCTTAGAAATTATGTAAGATCTATGACATAAGCACTAACCTTTTAACAAATAACCTATAGATAAATATCTAGTCCATACCAATCATGTTCTAACTCTCCAATAAATATAAGTGAAGACCAGAGAGTTTTCAGTGTTTCTACCACCATTCACTCTAACAGGATATAATTGAAGCACTTAGAGTAAACAAATATTCCTTTAGCCATGAAAATTCCTCACCCATAATAACAATGACATGCTGATGTGATGATTGACTTTATTCATAAAGGAAACATGATGCTTAAAGAATTAACACATTGTCCATGAACGAATAAAAATGGTTTAACGAAGTCATACTGATATGTTGAGGAAGAAGGGGGATACCGTAGGCATCCCCAAGATTTACCTTTTGAGTCTTCTTGAAGATAAATTGGAGGTTCCTTCGACATCCCCAAGGTTGAGTATTTTATCATCTTGGATTTTCCATTGTTAGCAATGGCTCCCTTAAATAAAAAAAACCTTCATCCACACAAAACTTAAATGAACTTGTGAGTTGGTTAGTCCAATATAATTATTAATATAGGATCTACTTGTTGTATATAAATCATGGAAACTTCATTTATAAATAGCTATAGTAGGTAACAGAATAAAAGGAGCTTGCGTGATCAAGGAGAATCCCAAAACTATGCATACAAAGCTATAACATAAGAAAGAGATAAAATCTGTCAAAACAGACTAGCGGGTAGAAACATAATTTTAATCTGGAATTATTTAACTCAATTTTTTTTGAAAAAGTTAGAAAAAATAGAAGACTTATAATATCATACAGTGTGAATTTTTCATGATATATCACGCTCCTGTACAGAGGAGTCATTTTTGCAATAACAGCTAAACTGCAGTTTCAGCACAGCACAACAATTACTTGTAAACAAGTAATGATAAAGGCAATTGTTGTCACTTTATTAAACAAAGAAAATAAAACTCCATTGCTACACAAGTGCTTTCTTTAATGCCTTTTAGCTAGGCATTGATAATTTTGATGGTTTTTAAGTTTTGCCATCACCACCTCCCTTTGACCAATCAAATTTTAATGAAGTATGATCATAAACTTTGGTACTTTCCTAGGAAATGGTTCCAAGCCCTTCCTCATCGGGAATTGGAATTTTATTATTCCTTCCTTCATATCTATAATAGCTCCAACAGTTCTCAGAAAAGGCCTAACCAAGATAATTAGGCATAGAGGATTATCCTCTATGTCCATCACAATAAAGTATACAGGCACATAATTCATGTTGGCTACTATTAAAACATCATCTATCTTTCCCATAGGCTTTTTAATTGTTCTACCAGCTAGATACAAATTTAGATCACAAGAAGACAAAGGTTTAAGTTCTAGCACATCATATAAGGATTTTGGCAATGTGGAAACACTAACGCCCAAATCATGCAAAGCTTGGCATGTAAAATTGTTGATGCTAATTGTAATGGAAGATTCCCAATCATCCGCATGTTTCCTAGGAATCATAGCTTGTTGTCTATATTTTTTCTTCCTAACACGAAGAATTGCTTTAGCAATATGCTGAGTAAAGTTATCTTGCTGTTCTTGTGCATTAGGTATTCTAGCTAATTCTTGGAGCACTATAAAACTTAAGAAAGTTTGTAATACTCATAATGAATATTATTGACTCTAAAAATAGGAGGTTCAATAGCATCTAAAGTTTTTTAGCTCTTCATGTTTAGTTCTAGAAAAAAAATTCAGCATTTTCAGCTTCTCTTTCTCTAGCCCATCTAGCCTGCAGCGTGCGAACCATTGCTTTATTTTTACCAATTATGGCTTGAATACTTTTAAGAGACTTATTCCTACCTATTTTAGGTGTTGGTATTCTAATCTTTAAGACTTCAACATCATTTGCCATAATCTCAACTTGATCAAATAATGTTCCCAATCAATCAAATTTTTCTGAGCAAGTTTTTTTTATTTTGTTCTGTGAAGCAAAAAAATCTCTAAGCATCGATTCAAGATGAATGGGTACAACCATTTCCATAAGAATTATTAGAAGGATATAGATTTGGATAATTAGTCCCAAAATCATTTCTGTAAGCATTGTTGTTAAAATTATTCCTAGAAATAAAATTAACATCAACATGTTCTTTATTTTGCTCAGCAAGCTCTCCTATAGAAATATCATTGGAATTAGAAGAAGCATTCTTTCAAGAAACATGGACATCAACATATTAATTTTCTCATTCAAGCTACCAACTTTCCCTACAGAGTTTACCTTCTTTGTAGTTGGAGCTCTCTCAGGATGCCATTGGGCATAGTTGGCTTGCATGTTCTCAATTTTTTTTTCATTGCATTGAGTTATTTTCATGAATGTTCCACCTGCAGCTGATTCTAGCAAATTCCTAGATATAGTAATAAGACTAGCAGAAATAGTATGGAGCACCATCCAATCTTCTAACCCATGAGTTAGGCAATTCCTAACCATTTTCTTCATTCTTTCCCATGATTGAGCTAGATATTGATTATCATTTTGCTTGGAACTCATGCTAAGGTTTCTCATGTGTATTATCTTAGATGGATGATAATACTTACTAATAAAAACATCCTTACATTTATTCCAACAATCTATGCTACCTTTAGGTAAAGATTGTAGCCATTTTTTGCTATAGCTCTTAATGAGAAGGGAAACTATTTGAGCTTGACATAATTCGCCTCTCCATCCTAATATTTTTCCATGTGACAAAATTCAGTGAAGTTGTGTAAATGAGAGGCAGCATCTTCACTAAAACTACCAGAAAATTGTTCCTTCATCACCAAGTTTAACAAAGCATGGCTGATTTCAAAGAAATCAACTTTAATAGTGGGTGAACTAATTGGAGTACTAATGGAAGCATCATTATTGGTAGTAGGAAAGTCACGCAACTTGGTCTTTGCAGCAGTGGTACCCATAATTGCAACTTAAAAGAAAGTACATAGTGTTGCTATTTTTTTGTAGTTTTTGATATATAAGCAACAGAAAAATGCAAACTAAGATAAAAAATAAAAACTAGGCAAGGTAGATAACAAGAAAGATAATATTTGAATTTCAAAACCTTTGTAGTAGAGAACTTGTACCTCCCCGGCAACAATACCAGAAAAGCTTTGCTTAATGGCAAGTTGATGGGAGGCAAGCTAATACTTACTAGAGACCATGGACTTGCCCTGCAATGGCACCAGAAATGTTTTGTTGCTTGGTGGTAAGTGTACCATGTTGGGCCTTAAAGCGCAAGGGTTTGTAGATAGTAGCAAGCTTTCCCCTCGGTGAATGACTAAGGTATCAATCCATGGAAGCACTTATCCCAAAAATAATTAGCAGCTCTAGAAAGTAAATAAAACTAACTTCCGCCCCCAACAACTCTAACAAGGGTGTAAATCTTACTAGCTTTGCTAGTTGTAACAAGCCATTATTGTATTAAGTGGTAGGAAGTATTTTTGTATTTTTGGAATAAATAATAATTAAAAATAAAACAGCATGTAAAAGATGTTGGAAGGTATTGCATATGTAGGAAAATGGACCGGGGTTCATAGGTTCACCAATAGTAACTCACCAAATAGCAGCGGTGCGATAAAAGTAACATAAAGATATATCTGAACAAAATGTTACTTACTCATGACAGAAAAATTGTATATGTGAAGTGATGATATTATATAGGTTGTACGTCCATTAATCCATAGACCAAACTCCATCAGAACTTATGGCCAATACTCCACTTAAAGACCAAACTCCATCAACATCTTTAAGTATTAAGTAATTAAACAAAGCATTGCTTTGAGATAGGTGACACATAGTAACCGAGGTAGACAATAATATAACTACTTAAATAGACATTATGAAATCATTTATCCTTAATGGCAATAATACAATACAAGCCTTTTCCTCTTACTGTAACCGAGATAGCTAACTTCCAAGATTAAACCCAACTAATGCACACCACTCACACTATTGATCTTTCATCAAAACTGCCCAATGATTAAACAAACAATTGGAGAGCATTATGCATCTATAAACCAAACAATAGCATCACATATATTCTGGTCATAAAGTAACATTCATCACATAAGCATAATCACCGTAGAAAATACATTAGATGGATCACAATCATTATAGGCAGCTCATGTGATGATTGTTTTGAAGAACGAGGGAGAGATTACATCTTAGCTACTGGTATGAACCTATAATCTAGGGGTGGATTACTCACACATCATCATGCAGTAGCAAGGAATCGATGTGGATGAAGATGGCGATGAATTCCCCCCTTCGACAACGTACGGGGACAGGGATGTAGATGAGATCACCTCGTATCGTGAAGTGGCAGTGGCCAAAAATTGCTCAATAAATATGAGGAAAGATTTTGAGGTATTTATAAGCCAAGGGGCATCGAAGGGTAGCCGGGGGTTCTGGTTGCCCTAGGCGCCTAAAAATCCAGGTGCCTCGATAGGGCCCATGGACCCCCGGGGCCCACCTGGCCATGGGACATATCCTTATTGCTTTCTTCTAGTCCAAAAGCTTTGCCCATATTTTTATTTTATTTTTTCCCATGATAGAGAATACCTATTTTTCTTATAAACAAAAGCAATGAAAAACAGGAACTGGCACTGGGCACTTTATTAATATGTTAGTCCAAATAAATCATAAAACATGCCAATTATTTGATATTAAAGCATGAAAGCTAAAACAATTATGGATACGTTTAGGACGTATCAGTATCCTATATAATATTGACATTCTTTCTAAACCTTTCACAATGGGAACATTGACATGATGCATTGATTGTTGAATGGTGATAGGAAGTTGGTCTATGTGCTTTGAGATGGCTAATAGTTATTAACTATAGACGATTGCCATGCATCCTTTACCTATTTTTTAGATTCACAAGAGAATTATGCTTAAAAATCATCCTACATGCTCGAGGATGAGCATGGATTAAGCTTGGGGATGCTGATACGCCCTTAACATATCCATATTTTTTAGAGTTTGGATGCTACTATCTTATCATATTTATACAATTTATTTATTTATTTGCACTAACCTACTAATGAATTGCCAGAGGGCACAATTGCATGTTTTTATGTCTATGGATCCAGGAAACTTACCAAACTCAGAAAACACACAAAAAAGCAGGCAACAAAATTCTCCAGGAATCAATAAAACAGTGACATGAGGCAGATTTCAGCATCCAGAAACAAGTCCGTCAAAATTTAGATCCAATCTTGGGTGAGACTCTCATCTCCAATCCACTAAAGCCATCAAAACTTGAGGGCAAACACCTCTCCCAACCAAGGGAGAGGGTAAAGGAAGGAGGAGAAGGAGGGGGGCCCTACCCCCTCTCTTCCGGCAGCCCCCATAGGATGTCGGGGGAACCACCATGACTGCCATTGCCTCCATCCACTTCACCACCATCTTCTTCCCTGGGCCACTGGGTTCACCCTTGTAAAAACATTTGTAATCCCCTAATAAGACATGGTGTTTGATAAAATAAATTATTGCCCTATTATTTGTTACATCATCTTTATGTTTGAGTAGTTTTCTTTAATCCTGCGGCATTGGTGATCTAGTATGATTGGTATGAATTGTATGTTTTGATATGTTTCTGTTTATATTAGATCACTCTCGATGGTTAACAATGTGTTATGATGAATATATGAAAGGAGGCTGGAGTGACAAAAGACAATTCCCAAAGTATAGGAGTTATAACATATGGGATTAGAGAGGAACCCTAGAGGATAAGGCTATGGTTGGGTTTACGTAAATATTTCTTAGCAGTTGCAAATGCTTGTTAAAGGTTTGATCATAATTACATGTGAGGCATGGAGTTGCAGCATGTAAGCATAGGAATGTCCCACATATCAATTTTAACAAGTATGTGTACCAGTTATATTATTGTAGCCTATTGCCAAGGGACAATTCCACAAACACACACAAAACCTCTATTTTACTTTGTTTCAAGTTTACTTTGGAGCAGATAACTTTTATTCACTTGCACTTTATTTTTCTAGTATACTCTATCTACCACACTTGCAACGTATCTTAGTTAGAGAGTTTAGGTAAAGTAAACACTAAGTTCATAGAAAGCCGTATCAGTGGTAGATAGAGCTTGAGAGAATAGGAAACCTACCTTTAGCTCCTATGGGGTATCTCATTACTTTCCCATTCATATTAAAAAGTGCTACAACAATTCCCTGCACTTGGGAGTTATCACTGGTGAAGATGGTGGGGATGGATATGCTCCCCACATTACCTTAGTGTTGGTGAGGAAGATGGCAGTGACCTCCCCAGGCAGAGATGGTGGGATCGGTATAATTAAACCCCTTAGCAGAAGGAACATGGGGTTCTCTGGTCCACCTCGACCTCAGAAAAATCTGTCAAATTTTTGGGTAGGTTTTTTCCTGATACCAACACCTCATAAAAAGGGCACGTAGAGGGGGCCCACCAGGTGCCTACACATGCAGGTGGTGCGGCTTGGACCTAGCCATGCCACCCGGCCACAACATCCCTGGTTGGGGCCCACCAGGCCCCCTTCTGGCCCATGTTTTCTTTTGGCTCCAGAAGTCCATCGTGTTCTTCTGGAATTTTTATAAAATGCAAAAATTTGATTTTCCTCATAAATCCTCTAATTTTTGATAATCCAGGAAACTTCTGGTGCAATTCTACACTAACACATAAATTATAGTTAAAATGTGCTCAAGTTGATTATGTATGGGTAAGAATAGGTCACTTTATTCTCTACATTCATGATGTAAAATGCATGTATCAGCTCCCCCAAGTTTAGACTCTTGCGTGTACCCAAGTAAAAACTGAGCTTGATGAACATGGCCTCATGTTTGTGAAGCACAGCATCGATACAATAAAGATATAGGCATTGCGGCATCAAATATAATCCATTCATTAACACAATTATAGATTGGCAACTCTCTATCTAACTCTCTAATGTGGAGGTCATAACACTCTACCATCACGAGATACTCAATAGCTATATCTATCCATTAGAATGCTGAACCATAACCTGAGTTCCTCAAAGAATTCAAGCACCTTAATAATTTAAATGAGTCTACTAGAGAGATTTTAAGGTAAGTGTCACATGCTTACCTTAAAGCTAAATATAAAAAAGCTAAAAAGTATTAACAAGCAGTTGCATTGCTTGGCTTTCTACATCATCTCTTAGATTCTGTCAATCTTATAAATCAAACATCAAGATACAACTTAGCAAGATATGATTGATAGATCCTCTATAATGCATGATTACTATTATTGAAGAATGGATTATGGATTTAGGGGGAGTTGACTCACCATGAAAAATAAAGGATAGGCCCTTCGCAGAGGGAAGCAGGGATGGTCATGCACATTGAAATTTGAATTGGTAATTATGAAAAATGGCTTCAACTTCAACCTTGATAGCTACTAGTTATTTGTTTATATCCATGTCAATAAACAACATCATATGAGTTATCTATTGCCCCTCTTAGTAATGCTAGTTTTTATTATTATCATGATGGCGGGTTTTTATCCATTTCTTTTCTACTATTTTCTCTATCAATAGCATTCTTTTCTCTCACTCTTCTCTCTCTGTCTTTATAACTTTCAAAGGCAAGGTTCACCTCCCCTACTTCTTATTTTGTTTTGGTGGGGTTGAGCTCTCATCTTTTCCCTTGTTTTCATTGCTCACTGATACCACATACTAAGAGTTCGTGGAGAAACTCATATACCACAACTTATTAACATGGATAATGGAAACAATTTAAGAGCTTTTACTTGTATTGACGATGACAATTTACTTGGAATGGCATTTCTCTGCCATTTAAGTAGGTATTGTGGTCCCTTATGAAAGAGATTTAGGGTAAGGGAGTTGGATGTACAAGCAAGTAAACCATGCTAAAAGTTCAACTAAATAACCATGCTTGATAGAAGATCCATGAAATAGGCTAGCAAATTTTGTTTTCCATACTTAGCTCAAATTCTTTATCAATTAATTAAATAAAAACAAGGTTAGTTGCTAATTGTCATGGATGTAGAAATAATATTTTGCATGTGCTCCCCTCTCCTGTTCATACAAAGATTTAATACAAGGTAACAGGCATTGTTCTAATTAAACATCTAATAGACTCAAACTACAAGCTCCTATTATTGGTAAAGTCATGACCTGCTAACAAAAGACAAGCCAAAAAGAGTTGCCACTCTAGAATCTAAAATAATGGCGATTAAAAGATGTCCAAAACACTCATATACCATTATCAAGTCTCACATCAAGGGATACAACCATATGCTTGCTCTAGGTAGACAATAAGACACTTGAAAAATAAATTTTAGGAATTAAACATGCCACTAAAGATAGATGACAAGTACAAAATAAAGTAAATATTGATTCAAGAAATCGAGGCCAATCTCCCCCAAGCTAGGAACAAGCTAGGGTGGTGCCAAATTCCACAAATGTATGTTTGATCCTTGGATTGTGGTGGTGTAGACTTGGTGATGGCTTGCTATAGCATCATAACGTATTTTCAGAGATTTTCGTACACTTCTTCACATGCCCCTATACAATGGTACATCTTGAACACATCGCGGGAGAGATCCTTGATGGTCTTCATGAGATTTTCGTTTGTTGCTCTTGCCACCTCAAGCTCCTTCAAGGAGGGAGTTGGAGCACGGGGTTGATAGAAAGTACTTTGGACAAGGGTATCTACCTGGCTATTTCACCATGCTATCTTGGTCACTTCCGTGACACATACATTTTCTTTTGTTCCTCGTAGCTCATCAAGGAAGCCCTTGAGGGATTGCCGCACCAATTTTTTCTTCCTTTATGATGAAGCCTTCTTTGTTAGGGCCTCTCTCAGCTCTGCCATGATATCTTTGTCAGTAGACCACTCATCATGATAGTACTTCCTCTCATGGGAGCTTGCGCTATCTTGGAATCTCCCATCTCTCTCCCATTGAGGAGAAGGCCTCGTCCCCTCAACTTCATGATTATCAGCTTTGATGGCGGAAGTGGGCCAGGAATTCCATGATGGCATCCTATCCTCATGAAAGGAGATTTTGTGAAGGCTAAAGATCTACAGAACACAGGTGTCGAGAAGAATATCAAAAAATCCCGCAATGTGAAGCTCGTAAAATCATGGAAAAATATATAGTACATATTACGGCGGGAGGGAAACCTATGCGAAACTAGAGTCGAAGAGGGGTCACGTGGGAACCATGTGGCCAGGGGGCACTGCCCCTCGGAGACCTTCTCCATCTTTGTTTCACATGGTTACTTTCCAATTCTAAGAAAACTATGGCAAGAGGGAAACCTACATGAAACAAAAGTCAGAGAAGGGTCACCTGGAGCCAACCCCCCGAAGACCTTCTCTAGCTCTGTTTTGCAAGGTTGGTTTGCAATTCTAATAAAACTACTAATTTTTTTTTGTATTTTTATGAAATTAATGACTATCCAGTTATAGATGTCAATGATAGTAAAGATGAAGTCCTTTCTTAGATTTCTAATCAAGCAACTCAAGGAAGGAACCTTCATCTCTCAGGCCATGTACACCACTGATGACTATAGCTCCTATTATTAGTAGCCAATTGTTGGGCACCAAGTGCAATGGTTCGTAGCTAGCGACAATTTTCCCATAAGTGAGTGACCTAAGCTTATCAATCAATGAGAGGTAAAGTGCAAGGAATTATCCTTGTCAAACAACACTGAAATAATACATAAGATAGCTTCTTGTGCCCCCAATGTTTCTAGTGTAGTTTTAAATTACACTAGCTACTTAGTTGCAATGATACAAGAATAGATAATGATAAGATAAATGTTGTTGTAGTGGAAGCAACTTTCAATTATGGATTGCCCTTAGCAATGTGGTCAAAATCAAGAGTATCACAAAAGTCATTAATAAGGCAAGGACAACAAATATTTAATTGGTGTGTGTGTACGACGGCCTTATAGCGAAGGTCACCGTACACCGACAAGGTTGGCATGTTGATGTTTTTTGAAAAGGTTCGATCATCCTGATGGAGTGCAATCTATTCCTATATTGGGAAAGCATCAAGGGGGTTGGTCACATGCCTGAGTCAAACAAGGCTCCCTGGTACCCTCTCCCAATTTCCCTTTCTCAACATCGGTCTGAGTCAAACATGGCTCCTCGGATCCAACCCTAGAGCTCCCCGAATGAGGCTTGAAGCTCTAGTGCCCACCCCTTGATTCTAATTCAAGTGAGAGGGAATGAGTTACATGCCCATGGGTGGCTTTATATAGGCTAGGGGTCCTTGACAAATGAGCAAGGCTACAATTGAGATGATTGGTGGAAAGGGCAAGAAGGGTAATCTTTGGTTCATGGGGACATGGTAGACTAGGAGAGAGAGGGGAGTCCATAGCCCATGGTGGACCAATCCCTCTCATCCCTCCACCATGGTGGGCTTGTTTTATTGGGCTTGAATCTTCACTTGGGCTTCTTCCCGTCTTCTTGCCTTTTTGACTTGGTCTCCTTATCATTTTTCTATATTGACTTGTTGACCATGGCATGGGCTTGATTTATGTTGACTTAGTTTTGCCTCGGTAATTTTCTCAAAGTGTGTTAATCTGAGATAACTAAGATCCCCTAGTAATTATTATCCATTCCCCCAACAGGAGTCCCCTTGAGCCATTGTCATAGAAATGGACTATCATGACTGTGGGAGAAAACTTGTTTAATTTGTGGGGTGAAGTCCTCATTCTTGACTCGGAGGTATTCCATAAGAGCTGCCAGTGAACTTTAACCTTGGGAGCTTCTACAGAGTTGATGAGTGCCTTTTGGGAGTGGCTACATCAGAAAAGTGTGCTCGTGGGGAAATGTCAGAGTCCCTAAGTTCCCTTGTGCCTCCGAGGGCCTCCGGGGAGCTTCCCTTGGCGTTCCTGGCATTTTCCTTGATTTTTCAAAGGCATCGCAGACCTTTTTCTCATCTTCTGGAGATTTTATTACTATTTTTGGAGGTACTTTGCAAATTGTGAGGGCCTTCTCATATTTTTTTGGAAGTGTGAGGGCTAATCTAGAAAAGTCCCCTAAGAGCAGGGATCTCCATGAAATTTAGAAAGACCTCAGGGAGGCTTCTATAAAAGATCTAGGTCAACGCTAATGTTGTTGTAATGGAAACAATTTTTTATTAGGGGTGCCCTTAGCAATGTGGTCCAAGTTGAGAGTAACGAAGATGTCATTAATAAGGTGGGAATAACAAACATTTAATTGGGCTGTGTACAACGGCCTTATAGCAAAGGTCGCCGTAAACTGACAGGATTGACATGTCAATATTTTTTAATAGGTTTGATCGCCTTGATGGGGCGTTTCTAGTCCTATATTAGGAAAGCGTCGAGGGGGGTAGGCCGCTGGCCTGAGTTCAATGCGGCTCCTTGGTACCCCCTCTCCCAAATGCCATCTCTCATCTTCGTCCGAGTTGAACAAGTTTTGAAGCTCCAGTGCCCATCCCTTGGTTTTTATTCAAGTGAGAGTGAATGAGTTACATTCCCATTGGGGGATTTATATAGGCTAGGGGTCCTTTAAAAATGATCAAGGTTACCCTTGAGATGGTTGGTGGGAACGCCAAGAAGGGTAATCTTTGTTTCATGGGTCCATGGTGGACTAGGAGAGAGAGGGGAGTTCATAGCCCATGGTGGACCAGTCCCTCTCCTTCCTCCACCATGGTGGGCTTAATTTATTGGGATTGAATCTCCCCTTGGGATTCTTCCCATCTTCTTGCCTCTTTGACTTGGTCTCTTTATCTTTTTTCCATGTTGACATGTTAACCATGACATGGGCTTGATTTATGTTGACTTGGCCTCACATTGGTAATTTGCTTAAAGTTTCTTTTGCTGGGATAAGTGAGATGCCCTGGTAATTATTATTCATTCCCCCAACAATATTTTTTATTTTTTATATAAATAATAACTACAATTAAAATAGGAATTAAAGTATTTTTAACATGTTTTCTAATGAAGTAAATTGGACCATGTTTCTGCTCTGCCTACGTTTCACGAGGTTTCTCTATGCAGTGACGGTGTACATTCTTGCGAAAAATATTCTGGGAGTTATTTATAAAAACAAAAGCCTCGGCTGAAGGGCATTGGGAGAAGCCCTAGGGGGTGCCCGCGCATCCCCCTACACAAGCAGCACATGCTGCTTCACCAGGGTGTGCAAGCACCTGATGTGCCCTAGCCGCCTGCACTTTCGTGTGGGCTCTCAATTCTTCTGCAAAGTTACGCCTGATTTTGCATGGATTTTTATATTTTTGAGAAAATACCCAAAACCTAGGTACACACAAATAGAAAACTAACTTGTTCCATTTATTAGTAGGTTAGTCCTCAAAATCATTAAAAATTACTTCAAACGGAATATATATGTTTGCAACGTATCAACATCCCCAAGCTTAATTCATACTCATCCTCGAGTACTTAGGATAATAAAAGAAAATGATTTTTAGTTTAATGAAGTATAATGAATAACTTACATAGTATTATATTCTCAATCTCTCTCTTGTGAATCACTAAAAAATCTCAAATACAAAGATTGCAATACATAGGCAAACGTCTTTAATGATTCATAGTTGTTTATGATCATATGACATGGATAAGTAATTATAACATTCTCAAGTGATCATACTTTTATATCTCTATCCTCAATACCGAAAGATCTAGAATGAGAAGGTCAAATTTATTAATGGGGTCAAAAGCAATAGCTGGATTCTCAAGTCAATGACATGCATGGCAATCAAATCAATAGCAATCCTAGATGAAACCAAATGCAATAATCAAAACATTATATGAAATAATCAACTTCCACCACATCATGAAGAACATGAGCGCTTGAACTCGACCCAATATTTCTGTCGAAGTATAGAATAACGATGGAGGGTTTAAAGAAGTCAAAAATGAAGAAAGTCTTGTACTAATGCAGCTGACCCCAAGGCAATGAGAATGGCCTCATTATCGATATTAATACAAGGAGTAGGGATTGCTTTGCAAAATTCCCAAGGATCATAACAATATGTTCTACAATTAATTGATCAATTATTTTAAAGTGAACATCTCAATCTCAATCAAAGATAAAACAATGGGTAGAATCAATTAAGGACAATTTCCAAGTACTCAATCTTAATACTTAAAGAACAATAGTAATGATAAAAATTAGAAGATAAATATACCTCTAAGTAGTATTTCATTTAGTTTCACCATCCACTCCATCAAGCATGACATTTCTTCCTTTTCCAAGTTCTAATCATTTAATTCATGCCACAAAGATATTTTCCACAGCATATTACTCTAAATATATAAGTGATGCACATAGAGCAATAATTCCAATAACACCTTACTCTAAAATATATATAAGTGAAGGCCATAGAGTAATAATTCCAATGACACCTTATATACTCTAAAAATATATAACTGTAGCATATAGAGTAATAATTCCTCATAGGTTGCCTGCCAAAGTTCATGAATTTATAGCACTACCATAGACCATCCTTTAGGCATGAGAAATCTTCATTATTGAAAACTAAAAAAAGATGATCCAAGATATTACACATAATATGGTAGCAAATAAAAAACACAGTCTCAACATAATCATACTAGAGTTGATTGATTGCAACAAGTTATATTATATAATCCACACATTTGTCTAGCAAGATCATTCAAAAATCTTAACAAGCCATTCATATGTTTTCCTTTTTGAGACAAGCAATATTCCACAAATGATTCAAATTCTCCAAAAGCTCTACCAAAGATCAAATTATTAGGAGGTTTGTTAGCAACAACAACATGCATTGTTTTTAGAGTTTGCATGTAATAATAATCTACACCCATAGAGGTTTTAGGAATCCCTTCAACTCTATTCATAGTAAACATAGGTTTTTAGTACTTTTATTAATAAAAATAGCAAAACAAAAATTGGTACAAGCAAAGAAAACTAGTGCATATGAGATATTAAGCTTAGCACTATGCTCCCCGGTAATGGCACCAGAAAGAACATGATAACCCTCAAGTGATTATTGTAGCACTTTCAAAGTGGAATTAATGAGTATCGAATCCTTGAGAGCTAGTAGGTAAGCCACCTATTCTCTCTAGTTATATAGGCCACTTATACAACCTTCTATGCACTTTAAATGTCTACTTTACTATGACTCAAGTTGATAGGTGTTTATGTAACTTCAACTTTTAATATAAGTTGAAGCCAGTTGGAGTAAGTACTATTATTAATATTAAAATATTTATATTAATAAAGAGAGCAAGTGCTGTGATGGCGGTGACCAAGTGGATTCAATTGTCCCTACCAATCATAGATACACTCAAATTATATGAGACAAACCTCCAAAAAGGTACTCCTTTGTTTTGTGGCCAAAGTTTGGCCCGGAGCCTCTAGGTGATCCTCTCAACTCACCTAGATATTTACCCAGACTCGGTCTGAAACTCCGAGTAAAGCCCAGAGAATCCGAGCGAGATGCAGGAAGCACATAACGAGAAGAAGTGTGTGGGGGGGGGGGGCAAGGTGAGGGCTATATAAATGACCCTTCTTCCCCAATGAACCAAGGCTTTTATATATGAGAAATTCCACCATTGAAAAGCTCGTAGCTCCAATCTTTGATCGAAGTGAGGGAAATGAAAGCCAAGACATAAATATGTGATTGCACTAACTAAAACTTGAACCCCCCCCCCCCCTTGAGTTTTTCATCGTGCTAGCTAGTCTTGGAGTTGTGAGGAATCCTAGATGGTTGGATTTGCCCAGGTTCTTCCAAGGTTGTGGTTTAGCCTGTGAAAGTTTGTGAAGGCTAGAGATCTACCCTTAGTGGTTTATCTTCGACTTTGTGGCCAAAGCTCAAGGAGAAGTAGGCTAGGCCTTTATGGCTGGTGGGTACTTCGTGTCCACGCCTCTCCAACGAAGATTAGACACCTCCCCCCCCCCCCCCCCCCCCCCCCCCCCCCCCCCCCCCCCCCCCCCCCCCCCCCCCCCCCCCAAGGATTTGAACTTGTGGTAAAAATCACATCATCTCTGTGAGCTTCCTCTTTGGTTATTTCTATCATGCCTATTAATTATGCCTATTGTAACACTAGCTTGTTTGTCTTGCTTGCTAGTGTTACCTTGCCATATTGGTTGTTTCACACAGTTGCATTTTATAGAACTTATATATCTATACTTCACTAGAATCAACAAATTGGTTAAATTTTGTTTTTGCCTATTCTCCCCCCTCCACCTTTAGTCAACATCTTTGATCCTTCACTCACATCCTTCAATAACTCTAGATTATGACCATCTTAATTATATAATTACTCTTTAATTCACTTCCAACAATTGCCCTTTACACGCAACACTGTCGTTTGCAGCTATATGTGCATTCCAAGGATCTTTTGTCGAGAGTAACCCTTATTTTGGGTTGATAATGATCGAAATAAAAATATTTTCTAATTAATTTTATGTTTATTCTTCCATCGATCATGAATCAACAATTTTTGAATGCAGTGGACATTAATGGCCTCTACGCACTCTCCATCTTATCTGACACTACCAATTGTGAGTGTGCAATGTACTTTGTTGCAATGTATATATATTGCATACAAAATATAACTATCGTTTGTGAGAAAACCATATATAAAATTTAAATGTATTAATAGTTAATTTTCTTCATCTTCTCACAAACCACTTTATGGAAGAAAACATGGGGCATTAAGCATGGTTAAATCAAAAACCAAATCAAGGGCTGTTAAAACTTAAGAGGTAACAAGTAAGAATTGTATCAGAATTATCTATCCCAATGTATAAAAATATATACTTAGGTTCAATCCAACCAATCTAGATGTAACATCCCCAGACCCTAACCTTGTTATTAAGCTAGCTAAATTGCCATGTCATCATGATCATCTTAATTGAATTGCATTTAGGAAATAATCCAACCTAAAATTCAAAATTCAAATTGCAAGTGAAATTAAAAGTTGCACAAATAAGCAAGCAAAATAGTTCATGATTTAACAAACAATCTATAGATGATTAATGTTAAGGAAAACAATATCACTTGTTTGACTAATTTGAAACTAGCAACCTAAAACAGTACCACAACAGCTCATTTAATTCCTTTCCCATTTATCCAAAATTCTAGCAACTTCAAATAAATCCCAAACTTTTTGTGGCAGTGAGGTATATTGCAGAATAATTAAGGAAACAAGTTGTTCATTTTACAAAAGAGTTCTGGTGCAAAAAGAAATGGCAAAACGGTAGTTGAAATTCAAAACAGAAAAGAAATAAAAGAAAAAGGAAAAACCAACTGTGCACAAAGGCCCAGAACTACAGTTGGAGGCCTAGCCCACGCACAGTATCATCTACCTGCTCCCCCGTTGCGTGTCGGAGCTGCCATGGCCGAGTGTGCGACGTTCCGGTCACAGGCCGCTACGGCGACGGAGTGGGTGAGCTGAGGGGATAAGGACTCGCCCCTGCTCCCCCTGGACCCCCGGCTCTCCTCCTTCCCCCTTCCCTCACTCTCCTTCTTACCTGGGAGCTCGCCCGAGCACTCCCAATGCTGCGTCCGCTTCGGTCTCGCGGCCACCGGCGTCCCCATGCCAGGAGGCTTTGTCTAGGAGGTGCGTCGGGCTCCGCTACATCTCCTATGCTCCTAAGCTCAAGTCGAGGTGCTCTGCAACGACCTAATCGACGGCTTCCCTCCATCGGCCGCCGCGCGCCCTCACCGACGAGATCAACCTCCTTGCTGCTACTAAGCCTTCACCGGACCATCGTGCGTCCACTCGGTGAGCTCTTCATCTTCTCCCCACAACCCCATGGCCCCGCTTGTCCTCTAGCCACTGATCCACAAGCTCCCACGCTGCCATCCAGCATGGTCGACGTGTGCCTTGCTATCGAGCTCCCCATGCATCGTCGGGCTGTCCAGCGTGTTCCTGGTGATCCCGTTGAGCCTCCCAGCTATTTATTTTGCTCGTTAGCCAGCTGTAGCACGACACCCACAACCACCATGGCCACCGAGCTTCACGCTCCCGAGCCATGTTGCTTCGTCCAGCCACCCTATTGTGCTCCTGGTGAGCCGCAGCTCTCGTCTAGCCTCGTAGAATGCTCAAAAATGAGCCGTAGAAACACGCCCGAGTTTGCCCGAAACACCACCGCCGCTAACCTCGACGCCGGCTTCGATTCCGACGACCATTTGGCCCAACTCCGGCACCATTGAGTAGCACGCGACCTCAGGAGCCCAACGTCGTAAACCGTGCACAAAATGGTACCCTATAGCGATCGCACAGTGCTCGTCCGCCGTCGGGTAGGCCTCGTCGGTTTAACTCCGGGGGTGATGATATGGCACCATCATTAGCTGCTAATGACGCGGTTAAGGACCCACCCAGTGACACTGACAGTGGGGCCCGTGGCTTAGTTAAACTGAGTTGTTAAAATTAATAAACGATATTTAAAAAACTGGGCCACTGACACGCGGGTCCCACTGGACCCGCTGACCAGTCAAACAAGCTGACTGGGCAAGCCCAGTCACTGGCAGGTGGGTCCGGTGGCCCCCTTTGACCATTCAACGTGGTCAAAGCTGACTGCTGAGTCAGCATTGACCTGGCCCCACCTGATAGCCTCATCGTGCACAGCTGGGTGCACTGCACCGGGTGCACCTAGCAATTTCACTGGTATTTTCGAATTAAAAATAAACCAGGAAATTTTAGAAATTGTTTAAAACCTTGAAAATTCATATAAATTCAACCATAGCTCAGATGAAAATAATTTATATATGAAAAACGATCAGAAAAATATGATGAATCCGAATATGTCATCCATTTACCTGTCACGTGCCTCCAGCATAGCAAACATGGAACCTTCCCCTCTGGTTTAGAACACCAATAATCACCTGGAGCTGGGAAAATATTCCTGGATATTTTCCCGCTCCGACTGAAATAATTAGTACCGCATTTGGTCACCCCTAGCATAGCCTACCGACATTTCATGCATCTGTGCTGCATCTATGTGCTTTATATTTATTGTTTTTCCCCCCTCTTCTTCTCCGGTAGACCCTGAGACCGACGGTGCTCCCAAGTACGACTACGCCGCAGAAGTTCAGCCACTTGCAGTAGAGCTTCCAGGCAAGCAAACCCCCTTGATCATGCCTATATTGCCCATTCTTTCTCTCTTGTGCTTGCATTAGCATTTGCTCCTGTTATTCGATAGCTCCTACTCTGATGCATAGCCTGCTTTTGTAACCTGTTGTTGATACTTTACCTGATATCCTATATGCTTAGTATAGGCTGGATAGTTATCCATCAGTGGTCCTACACCTTTGTCCGTGTTGCCATGCTTTACTACTAGGTGATCCGAGTCAGATGGCTATGGAGCAGAGACTGAACACACCACCATCACCCCCCGTTAGCTGTATGACTCTGCAGAGTTACTATCAAGTGTCGAGGGTGATTCCTCGTATCTCACTTCCGATGATATCTTAGTAGTGTGGCTCCTCGAGTGTGGGTTATCAAGGGTGATTCCTCGTTCCCCCTCTCGATGAAGACTCTATCGTGCAGTACCTCAAGTGTGATCCTCTCGAGGGTGATTCCTCCGAGTTCACCTTGATGGTATACCTCAAGTGTGAATCTATCGAGGGTGATTCCTCAGTTTCCCCTTGATGGTATGGATCCACTATTACACTTTAAAATGTTACTATGAGACTGAAGGGTAGGTGGTACCACCCCGGTAGAGGTAGACCTGGGCTCCCGACAGTCCTTTGATGAAGTCGGGTCAGCCCCAAGGGTACCCGCGAGAGATATTATGGCGGATTGACTAGGCAGGCGGAGACCATCCAGGAGAGTGATGGGCCTGAACCCTCATCATGGACCGCGATTTACCAAGTCGGAGCGACAGGAGCCCTATTTGTGTCCGCGAGCTACTAATAATACACTAACGGATTTGGGTAGTTGATCTGAGTTGGCCTCTGGCCTGTATGCACTAACCACCACGAGGGATAAGTTATGGGCACTCGGTGTCGTACGTTCCTCCCGAAAGGTCTATCAGATGTCCAGTGCAGCATTGCGGCATGGTCGAGCCGGCGCTATCCAGGAGAGAGGTGGTGCCTGGTCTCACTCTACGCGCAACGACCCAAAGTGCTTAGGGCGATCGGTCCATGAACCCTTTGCGGTTAGGATGTAGACCGGTGGGGACCTCTCTGCGGAGCTTAGGTAGGTATATGGCGTGTTGATTATACAAGGCCGAGCATTGCCCAACAAGTGTGTCCGGCCAGAGGTAATCGAGCATGTTGGGTAAGTTGGTGCACCCCTGCAGGGAAGTAATCTATTCGAATAGCCATGTCCATGGTAACAGGACGCTCAGTGTTGTATCCTGATCTACTACAGCTAGAACCAGATACTATAATCTTAACTAGATAGGAAGTGCGGCCCGCCGCACGCTGTCTCGTCACGTTTTAGCTAACCAGGTAATAGACAGTTCATAGCTCAAAGATGAAAATGCAGAGGGGCAACCATAGCATTCAATTTTTGCATCAAAGCCAATAAGGGCATGTAAAACTATTAGACATCAGCAAATCATGAATCTCAGTTGTTGCCAATAAAGAGCATGTAAAACTATTAGACATCAGCAATTCATGAATCTCAATTGTTTTTTAAAGAACTTCCAAGACAAAATGAGTAAAGATTTCTGAGAAAGTTGCATACAAGCTTGTTTACCTTAAATAGTTAACCATGTTAACAGAACACTAAACGATTCGAGTGGATGATAAAACACAAATCGGCAAAAATCATCTTGTTACAAAATAAGGGAAACTACAATCCCCACCTGACCTATGGCCACGATTTTGTCTGCTGACCAGTCATAGCTGCACACTAAAAAACTAAACACCGTATCCTTGTTCGGAGCATGCATCCATGCCTATTCTAAAAACAACATTCAGCTGTCAATCATGAATCAGACATGCGCTTGCAGTCTTGACACCAGTACAACTATATGTACATAATAGCATGTTCTCCATCAATATTCTTCATTTATATAAGAGGGATCATCGTGTCATTTTGCTGGCTGTAGCACCGGCATATTCTTTGCATGTACTTTTACTTTTCCAGACTTCTGTCGTCATTTCACATGTAGAGCTGAATCAAATTGCTCCTATGGAAGTCGTAACCCAAGTACACAGTTTGAACCGCTGACGACTACCAATTTTCTTTACAAATCCAGTAGAAGTTGCAGATATAACAACTCAGATAGCTCAGTAAATGACATGATGCATAGCAATCTTTGCAGAAGAACTAAAAGAACACAAAACTACATATTATAATCTCTATCTAATTCACAAAGACACCACAGGACGATAGTGTGCATTCATATGTTATGAAAACACAAATGAAAACCTATCTAATTTTTCAACTATTGTTCATCTGATGAACAACTCAAAGTTTTAACTATTGAAATCTACTGCCTAATATATGCAATGCTATAGTGTCCGAGGAACCAAATTACTGATTCTTATTTGTTCATTTCCTCCACTTTTTTATGAAGAAAACATGAAATGCAGGCAACATCTAATTATAGTTAAATGAATGCATTATAAATTGATATACACATGATACAAAAAGAATTGCATACATGTGCTAGAGCTAAAACAATATTATGCAATATGAATGTGAGTTCTATAGAAATTAACTTCACAACTCAGCAAACATTATTGTAACACCCCTGTGTAATAGCCACTGTGATCAACTGCTAATAATGCCAAGTCATCTTCATTTGCAGTGCCTAGCCACTTTGGTTAAATATTCAATTCAAATTCTATTCTGAAAATCAACTCAAATTCAAAAGTGAAAAATGAAGTTGCTCAAACACTGTTGGAAAAATGTTCATTGAATAGCAAATAATCCAGAAGCAACTATAAAAACATAATCAATATTAAATGAGTTAGTTAAATGACTCCAACAACATGAAACAACACCAAAACAGAATTATTTAATTCATTTAAGGTTAAATCAAATCCAAATGAAATCCTACTTTGCCCAAACTAATTCTTGGTGAAAGGTAACATTGCACTGTAATATTTGGGCCAAGTCTCACATTTTACAAAAGTGCAAATGTGGCCTAACAATTAACAAAACAGAAAAGAAATAAAGAAACACAAAAATAAAAAGAAAGAGGCACTGTGCACTCAGTGCACAGTGCCTCGAGCCCAGCCCACCACGGCCTCTTTCTCCCTCCTCCCCTCTCTCTCCGTCGCCGTGTCGCACCGCCCGTGGACGCGCCGGCGCTACCCCGGCCATTCGTCGACATGCCGACGCCACCGACACCGCGAGGGGATAAGGCCGAGCCGGTGCTTTCCCCCTGGCCTACCCATCCATTCCCTCTCCCTCTCCGTCGCTCTCTCCCTTCGATCCACCGATGCCCTAGCAAAACCACGGCCGTGCCGTCGTCGACCGCGTAGCCACAGCGCTCCTCGCACCTCGCCAGGACATCCACGAGCTCCGTCGAGCTCCGCTGCAGCCTCCCCGACATCGAGCTCGAGCTCCACGACACCGCAGCCGCGGATCGAGCCTGTCTTCTTCCTCGGGACGCCAGCGATCCCCTTCTTCTCCGACAAGCTTCTGCTGCTCCTAACCTTTCACGGGCCAACTTGCGTGCCGCACGGTGAGCTTCTCCGTCTTCTGCTCCCCTCCGTTAGCATCTTCGCGTGCCATAGCTAGCTGCCGCCGCGCCCGTGCTCTGCTCGCCACCGACGACCTTGTGGCCATCGTTGTGGCCGTTGACACCACCGTCTGAGGCCACGTTCAAGCTCCTGGTGCCCCCAGGAGCCCAACGAGACCGCGCACAAGCCTCCATGTCCTCCCTAGCATCGATTCCGTCGAGATCACGCACGCGGTGCCATCAAAGCTCATCGCCAGCCACTTTTCCGGCGACCCTTTGGTCCGGCGCCGCCACCATTCGACGCGGAACGCTTCTGCCGTTCGAACGCACGTCACCGCGCGTGTTTTGGCGCTCGGTAGCGCGTTTCCGACGCCGGCCCGCGCCCTCCGCCGCGTCTGGAGGTCGCCGGCGTCTAGCCGCCGGCCGTGCTGAGCTGGCACATATGGGGCCACCCCCTGGGTCATTGCCAGTGGGCCCCTGGTCCCAGTTGACCAGTTGACCTAGTCAACTATGCTGACTGGGCGGTCCCAGCCACTGACATGCGGGCCCCACCGCATTTTTAGATAAATAAAATGATTTTATAATTAAAGTTAATTAGTTTAACTAATTAGTCTATGACAGGTGGGGTCCAGTAGTTAATTAGATTTAGTTTAGTTTAAATTAAACTATGTTTTATAACAGAGGCTAACATGTGGGTCCCACTGGACCCACAGGTCAGGTTTGACCCTGGTCAGCGTCCTGTTGACTGCTGATGCAGTGTTGACCTCATGATGACGTCATAATTGATTTTTGCTGATCTAATTAAATTCCAAAAATTGTTATAATCTTTGAAAATTCATAATAAATAAACCATAACTCGGATCGATAAACTTTCTACATGAAAGTTGCTCAGAACGACGAGACGAATTTGATCGTGTCGTCTATTTCCATGTCGGAACCCCCTACGTAGGAGAATCCGTAACTTTTAGCCTGATCCCGGTATATGAATAGTGCACATTCACCGGTTAATAAATCCCACATTAATCCTAAAATAACTAAAATGACCTAGATGCATCTTTAGGCAATCCTGCACTGCATCCTAGGCATAGCATGCTCTGTGTTGCTTTGTTTGCCATCTATTTCTCTGTTTCTTCCCCCTCTTCTCTCTCAGTAGACCCCGACGCCGACGTAGCTCCCAAGACCGACGCAGCTCCGGAGTACGACTACGTCCCCGACGACCAGACCCTTGCCGCAGAGCTTCCAGGCAAGCACCCCCCTTTTGAGCATACCGATATCGCCTATTCTTCTCTATCTTATGCTTGCATTAGAAACTGCTGCTACTACTGTTATCCTATTTCTGCTGCATAGCCTGTTTATTGTAACCTGCTGTTGATACCTACCTGATTATCCTGAACTGCTTAGTATAGGCTGGGTAGAAACCATCAGAGACCCCCACTCTATCCCGACTGCCCCGCTGGATTTCAGAAGACCCGATCAACGGGATTGAAGACCAGGCCCCGGCACCTTACCTCACTTCCCCTTTAGTTGCTCGACACTACTGGGTTATTATCGAGTGCCGAGGGTGATACCTCGTCAGCACTTCTGATGATAACCTTGTAGGTTAGTTAATCGATCGTGGTCAGCGAGGGTGATTCCTCCTACACCACCCCCCGATAATGACGCTGTCGTGCAAACTCCTCAAGTGTGGACCTCAAGGGTGATTCCTCCTACGTTCACCTTGATGATTAACATCAGGTGGGAATCCAACGAGGGTGATGCCTTAGATTCCTTCTTGGTGTGGTAACCACACGGATTGCCTTTACACCACTGTTGATACTGAATACACCGGATGAGTTACTTACTACAGGACTGGAGGGACAGGCGGTACCGCCCTGTAGAGGTGAACCTGAGTTCTCGATAGTGCCTTACGAGACAGATTGATCTGGGCGATGCCCGAGTGATGAATACGAGGCGTGGCCGGGCATTCTTAGCCCTTGCCGCAAGTCCTCGAGACGGGGCAACGGGGCCACAGCAGTCGTGAGTCTCTGCTCGTTACTGCACTACCAACACACTAACGATTTGGATATTTGATCCGAGGGGCCTCTGGCCTGATAGCACTAACCATCACGTGGGCATACTATGGGCGTTCTGCGTCGTATACTTCAGCCGGAGCTTAATTGATGTCAGCAAGGAGCGGCGCGCGCTGGATTGGACTGGTTAAGCTCGCGCTTGTATTAAGGGGGCTAGCTACTAGGGAAAACCCTAGTAGTAGCGCTTGAAATATGCATAGCAGTAGCGCTGGGTCCAGCGCTACTGCTACCGCGCTACAGCTAAGTTGTAGCAGTAGCGCTGTTACGGGCAGCGCTACTGGTAAGTATTGTTAGCAGTAGCGCTTCCTGGACCAGCGCTACTGATAACTATCTGTAGCGCTTGTTCACAGGAAGCGTTGCTGCTAAGCCAGCGCTACTGCTAAGTGCTTTCCAGCGCTACTACTAATGTTCCTGCTTTCGCCGATCCGCACCCCTCTATGTATTTGTGCTATATTTATACAGGCTCTTTACAAAAGTTTCATCAGATCATACTAAACATACACTATTCTCATCATATCATAGACATACAGTAGTCTCGTCATACCATCATCATCACCATTCAACACAAATATCATCACATCTCGAAAATAGCGATATACAAGTGCGATCATGTCATGTCTCGAATAAGTGCAACTGCATGGTCATGGCACACACACAAGTTTCATCATCTCTATCTAAACCATGATGTAGAAGAGAAGAGCGATCAGCATGAGCAAGAGCGCGACTATGTAGTACCGGCGGTCCCGCCCCTGCTCATGCTGGAGTGTCCACCTCAAGTAACTACTTTCCGCTTCGGCTCTACTGTCGAACCCACTGTGGCTAGCACCCGGGTACCTGTGCACCTGGGCCTGAGCGGCCGGCTAGTGGTCGTAGACTCCTGGAACCCTCCCAACGTACATGGCGTAGTAGCCCTTCACCATCGCTGATCTATGTACCTGCATCGTGAGTTGATGAATTGAACGATAATATGCAACATAATGTACTTAAGAAAACAAAGAGGCATAATTAGCAAAATACAAGCAACCAATAGTAAACATAAATGACGAAGTTCCTCATACCCAAACTAATTAACTAGAGCGATCTATGCTAGTTCAGGACCACGATTTAGTTACATCACATAGTTTCGCCGTGCATAAATTCAAAATTTTGCCATAGAAAAAGACAGTAGTGACACATTGTCATCAACAATCAGTCCTCCATGTCGGCGGTCCAATCTTCATAGTCAGGGAGGAAGCACCCGAGCTTCTTGAAAGGCTTCAGGTCCAGACGCTGAGCGAGTAGCAGTGCTCGGACATCTTCCCGCATGATTGGCCCATGGTAGAACATCCCTGTTGGTTCGAGGACTTGCTTCATGATCACTTGGGCAAGTTCACACTGTACGTGATAAAACTCAGCTCTGATTCGATGATCCGGTGTCGTTCCTATGCTTGTGGCCCAGCTGACAATCTCGGCATCGTTGGTAGTAGGTGACATGCGAAGGCGTTGATTATCTCTTCTGTACTCGAGCAGGTGATGCATGAGGTAGAATCCATCAGCCATACTGGTGTGCGGTTGCTGGATGCAGGAGAAGTCGGTCTTATGACCGAAAGCCAGCCTGTGATTCCTGTACTTTTTCACCTTGATATATCCACCAGACAGGCTGAAGGTTAACAGGGCACTATCGAGAACACTCTTTTTGTGCTTGTAATCCTTTTTCCTGAGGTTCTTCGATGAGTCCAAGTACATAGCATGGGAGTATTCCGGGTACAGAACGATGAGGACCCCCCCCCGCCCCGCTGCGCAAATTAAGTACACCTCAAATTAGCCTCCATGCTTGCAAAGGAATGATTAACACTTACGAAAGGATATGTGCGGATGACTTACGTGGGATGATAAGGCACGAGAATCGCTTCCTTGTCCTTATTAGCGATCATGAAGTCGCCGAGGTACTTGCTCGCATAGTCACGGTGCTCTTTGCAAACTGCCAAGAAGCTCTCGTGCATATAGAACGGGTCCGCGACGCAGATATATTTGATGTTCTCGACCCTGATGAAGTAGTTCAGATACAGCGCATACATGCGGATGAACTGGAAATCCAGCTTGGTCATGTGGAACATGTCGTAGATGTAGTCAAATCGCAGGATGAACTTATTCACGGGCCATCTCTCGACGTACAACTTCCCACCCAGCATCTGAGCCGCGTAAAGCGGGTATCCTGGTTTTTCCGCGATCAGAAGGCTTTTCTCTCTGGCCAACACTTCTTCATGCAGTCTCCTTAGATCATTGTTCACTAGGTGCTCTAGCACTTTGGCAGGTAGGATCGGCTCGCCGGCGACATGGAAGCGCTTCGCACCTTGGACAGGTATTTTGTCTACCACCCGGGGCTTCAGAGGCGGCTGGCTACTTGAAGCAGCTCTGGCGCCTTTGGGGCCTTTCCTGTCCGGTCTCCTCCTTTGCTTCTTAGTGGGTGGCGGTAGTGAGCCCACCATACCTTCCCTAACCACCACCCCCAGTGTCGTCGGGCTAATCAGTGGACGGGCCTCGGGGGGTTGCTGGGTACAGGTGGCATCTAGAGGCGTCTCCTGCGAGGATCGCTTGAAGAGAGACTTTTTGCATTCCGCCTTAGGACGTTCCGGCTCCGGCAAATCGGGCAGCATCAAGTCATCATCTCCACGCTCATAGCCTGAGTCTTTGTCGTCCTGAGCCATCAATCCTCCATCATCATAGGCGGTATTGAAATACTTGTCTGGGTCATCATCATCATCCTCCATGTCATCATCAACATTTGCTTCTTTAACAGCGGGGGCTACATCATCTGGCACTAATGGAGGCTCTCCCTCGCGTCGTCCACTATCACTCGCCATGACAGGTGCAGGTAATGTGGTAGGTGGGGTGGTGTTCATACCTTCTTGAGAAGGTGGCGTTGGCGTGATACTGGGCGCCTCGAGACGAAGAAGAGACCTCGGCCAAGGCAAGAACCAGCTCTTGCATGCGCCAATCATCTTAGCGGTCTTGTCGTCATCGACTAGTACCGAAGGAGGCAAATCCTCAAAGCCCGCTAAGACACTGGCCACGTTAACCTTGAAGACGCCATCGAGCATCTCTCGGTTGTGGAACATGTGGTCCTTCGGCTTCACGATCGTTGCCTTTCCCACGTCCACCTTCTGGCCCTTGATGTCGTAGAGTAGGGTGCACGGGGTGTCGTCGGCGTACGAAGGAGACATGTCTGCGACGTCAAACATCCGAAAGGCAACTGAAATGGAAGACTATAGACATGCTGGTGAAAAGGGTATGATGCGTAATTACCGTGAGGGCGTCGAGCTCAGCCAACGATGAAGGCCCACCGAGCATGCAAGAGACGGAGGTCGGGTTGCTATGAACAGGAGCGGGACCTTTTGCGGTTGCTTGAGCAGGTGCTGGTGCTGTGGTGTTCGCCGAATTGCTCCCGACAAAGCTGGGAAGGGGAAAGTCCTCCGGCCGTGCATTTGGATTGTTCTTCGTGAAATCAAAAAGTGCCGGAAGCAAGCTGACCACCGCGTCAGTGACCGCTGCATTGACGGCCCCGAGCAACTCTTCTTTGGTCTCAGCTTTGGTCTTATTGACCGCAATCGCGACCTTCTCGTCGATGCTCTGCTGAGTGACGACCGACCGTCTCTTCCTTCTTTCCTCTGGCTCCTCGTGGTAGCACGTCTTCCATGAGGCGCCATCTCCGACACCGTGCACACGTCCATAGGATGGCGGCTTGTCCACCGGGACCTTTTTCAGTACGTTCAGGGCCCGGTTGAATGGGGTGTCCCACTTGGGCCTCGCCGACGACTGTGATGACTCGTCGCTTTCGGCTGCTTTTTGGTGCTGCTCTTTCTGCAAAAGGAACGTGGATGGTTTACTAATGTGAGAAAAATTGCAGTCGAATTGATTGGAAGCTAATATGATAATGTGGTAATATAACAATTACCAGAAGTCTCATGAACTCCCTCGTGTTCGGGTCCGTGTAAAAGATCTTTTTGACTTTGTCCCACTTGTACCGGGCCCTTATCCAGTCATGCTCCAGCGGGTCGGTGAACTCCGCCAAGGGGTCTAGGATTTCGTGACTTTCACGTTCGGCGTCCTCCTTGGCCCATACGTGCCTCTTCCCCTCGTAACCACGGCTTCCGAGGCGGTTGGGAGGCGTGTTCCTGGCCTGGAGCACCTTCATTTTCTCTGACCTTGCCTTGACATCTTCTTTACCGCAATTCTCCTTGAATTTTGCAAAGTCCTCTTCCGTTTTTGTCGGATTATCCGCATGAATCTTGGACCACGGTTCATTCTTTGCAATCGCTTTTTTCACCTGAACTTTGCAGGAGGACAAGTCATTGGTGAACGTCACCATCGCCTTGTCGTTTATCTTTGTCATGGCGACGTCGTCCCACGGCTCTTTATATTTGCCTTCATTCCGGCCGAGGAACAGGAACCTATTGTGCAACTTCTTTAGGAGCATGTGCTCCATATGTGGTATCTGCTTCAACCTCTCATCGTTGATGTTGGCGATTTCCCTGAGGATGCATCCAAGTTGATTGCCCCGGCAAGAGCGCGCATCCTCCGGCGCCGTTGGCTCTAACTTCTTGGGGTGCATCTCCGTGACCACAATTTGTCCGATGCCAAGCTCGTTTGGTCTTCGTGTCCTCTTCTTCTTCGGTGCTTTACCGGCTACGAAAGCATCGTTGCCGGTCTCGGGGGTGGTGTCGGTACCGGTGCCAGTGCTGGTGCCGGTGTCGGCGTCGGTGTCGGGGTTGGTGCCACTGCCGCCACCATGCAACCCCATCTGGTGTTCGTCCAAGTAATCGAAATAGTGATTTACTGCCTCGACGGGGTCTTCGAGGCGAGCAGAACCACCCACGACTTCGGCGTCGGTAGACATGTTTCCTATTGATCAACAATTGTAAATAAAAGATATAATGAAGAGGAAAAAGGGGCCTATGTTTGGTCGAAATGTTGATTCATTCCCCTTCCGGCAAATCCCGGGTACTCCATATGTCCTAGTTTCTAGCACAAGTCATGCCGAAAATCACGGAAATTTTCGGCATGATCTTTGCTAAAAAGTGGACATATGGAGCGCCTGAAATTTGCCGGAACGAAAATGAATCAACATTCCGGCAAAACATAGGCCACTCGGATATTTTTCAACATTCAACCAACATTGCAAAACCAACATATAACATACATATATCATTCAAGCAAAAGCATGCTTGTACTTAAATGCACAAAAATGACAAAAAATAGCTACAAACTTGCTATAAACTTGCTACAAACTTGCTCTCTCTCTCTCTCTCTCTCTCTCTACTGTTTTTGCTAACTTGCTCAAAATTTTGCTAACTTTGCTACTGTTTTTTTTAATTTGCTACTATTTTTTTATTTTCTACTGTTTTTATACCTAATTTTTCGCTACTGTTTTTTTTTAAATTGCTACTGTTTTTCTAAACTTTGCTACTGTTTTTTGAAAAAAATTTGCTACTGTTTTTTATACCTATTTGCTAATCAACTACTGCCCTAATTTGCTAAGAAAATTTGCTAACTTTGCTAAATTTTTTTGCTAAATTTGCTAACTTGCCCTAAAAGCCCTAAACAGAGTGAGAGGAGGGCAGGGGAGAGGAGAGGGAGAGGAGGGAGGGGAGAGGAGAGGCTTACGGCAAGGGAGCTTAGGCTTGGGCGGCGGCGGTGGAGGGCGGCGGACGGCGGCGGCGGCGAGGTCGAGGGCGCGCGGGCAGGGGAGAGGCGGGGGCGGCGTTGTGGTCGAGGGCGGGCAGGGGAGACGCCGGTGAGGTCGAGGGCGGGCTCGGGAGACGGCCGGCGACGAGGTCGACGGCGGCCAGGGGCGACAGATGGCGGTCGAGGGAGACAGACGGCGCGAGGGCGGGCAGGGCGACGGCGACGGCGATAGAGTGGGGGAATTGGGACTTGGCGGACTTGGCAAAATTTGAGCCGTCGCGGGTTAACTCAAAATAGTACTAGCACTGGATTGTGAACCAGCGCTATAGCTAAGTTAGCTATAGCGCTGGGCTGTAATGCAGCGCTACTGCTAATGGCACATAGTAGTAGCGCTCTTTTTAGAACCCAGCGCTACTGCTAACTGTTCCAATTTTTATTCTTTTCTTTTTATTATTTTCCTTTTTTAGTTTTTAGTTTTCTTTTCTTTTATTATTTTCCTTTTCTTTTCTGTTTACTTTTCTTTTTCTTTTGTACTGCTTTCTCCCTTTTGTTTTTGTTTTTTTGTTTTTCTCCCGACGGCGGCGTCTCCCTCTCCCCCACTGCGCGAATATCACCGGAACCATGCATGTGGTGGTAACATATCAGTTGACCGATAACGGTTACTTAAGTGCGTACACAAAATAGATACATATATATAAATGTAGGTTTCTGATCAGCTGCGTCGACGACGTTTCACAATGAGCTTCTTCCCTTTCTTGTTCGTTGCCGAGTAATTGAGCCCCTCCTTGTGACTTTTCCGGAGCCATGGATTACGATCTTTCTTAGGTAATGTAGTATTGATTCTTCTTTTCACGTATGCTTCATCGTCATCGTCATCTTCCCTCATCGGGTTGCCGTATTGGTCGTAGTCTTCCTCGTTGGCGACTCCATCCATTCCAATGATGCTCCTTTTGGATCTCCTCATGACAACACGGCTGGGATTGGCCAGGTCGGTTATGAAGAAGCATTGTGTCACGTGCTTAGCGTGTACCCATGGCTCATTTTTGGCGATGACGTTAACGTTCACGGGAGTGCTCTTCGCGTCGGGTATAGACATGGTGGTGAAATACTTGTTTTCTCTTACGACGTCCTTGGCCCATCTGGCACGGAACATCGTCGCATCATGCATTCCAGCATAGTCAAGCTCCCAGATCTCTTCGACCCTTCCGTAGAATCTTTCAGTTGTGCCGTTGGCGTCTGTCACGCAATGAATTGTCACCCCGGAGTTCTGGTAACCACTGTCCATGTCTTTGGCCTCCGTGTAGAACGTGTACCCATTGATATCGTAGGACTGATAGGTCGCGAGCTTGGGCGCGGGGCCATGTGCTAAGGCGTGTATGAGCAATCCGTCCGAACTGCCCTCTTCCGGGGGATTTTCAAGAACTTGCTCTTTGAACCAACGCAAGAAAGTGGCGTTGTGCTCTACAGTAACTTCGTCGTCCGTCTTGAGCATCCCCTTATCACGGTACTTCTTTGCGATGCTTTCTTTGTGCTGTGCCACATAATCATCTACCACATCTAGGTGTTGTAGCACTACTAAGTTAGCCTTGTCAAAGTCGTTCCGTCGATCCGAGTAGTCCACGTGCAATTCCCTCCGGCCATTGTTGTGACCATCTCCTTCGAGCTTCCCATCGTGCTTCTTGATGGGCAAACCAACAACAGGGTCTCCGACGCTTATATAATTCTCGCAAAAGGAGACGCACTCATGCGTCAGATACCCCTGGACGATGCTCCCTTCGGGACGGGACATGTTACGAATGAATCCTTTGATGACCCCATTCATCCTCTCGAACGGCATCATGCTGTGAAGGAATGTCGGCCCGAGGTCGATGATGTCATCCACGATGTGGACACACAGATGCACCATGACGTCAAAGAACGCGGGCGGGAAGTACATCTCAAGCTCACATAGTATGACAACGATCTCTTCCTGTAGCCTTCGGAGCTGCTTCACACTTATGGACTTTCGAGATATAACGTCGAAGAAGTTGCAGAGACCAGTAAGCATGTCACGGACGTGCTTATCCATTATCCCTCTAATGGCAACCGGGAGTATCTGTGTCATCAACACATGACAGTCATGAGACTTCATCCCGCTGAACCTTTTCTTCTTGGGGTCTAGAAATATGTTTATCTTCCCACAGTAACCGGAACTGACTTTGATTCCCATAAGGCACTTGATGAATTGATCGATCTCCTTCGCACTTAAGGTGAAGCAAGAAGGGGGGCAATAATTCTCCTCCTTCTTGTTGACTTTTCTACCCCTTTCCCCTTCCTCCGTCTCCATCTCCGTCTCCTCCATCGACTTTTTACGGTGGAGCTCTTTCCTGATCTTCAAATCTTCCAAGTCTTTCCTTGCCTTCGGCCCATCCTTGGTCTTCTCCGGCATGTTCATTAGTGTGCCAAGCAAGCTCTCGAGGACATTCTTCGTGATATGCATTTGATCAAGGCAATGAGGCGTGTCGTGATTGGGCCAGTACTCCAAGTCCCAGAAAACAGACATCGTTTTCCATACCTTCAGCAGCGGCTCCGGCGCCTTTTTGATCTTTCCCGGCGCGGGGCATTGTTCCCAGTTTCTCAACAGCTCGTCGATTTCAGCGTCGCTCCTCTTACGTGGAGGTCCTCGAAGCTCAGCCAATCCATTGAATAGATCTCCACGCTTTCTCCACGGGTCATCCTTCTCGAGCCATCTACGATGCCCCATGTACACAATTTTCCCGGACCCGCCATCTTTCGTTGACGTAAGCTGCTGAGACGTTGTATCATCCATGCACCTCATGCATTCGCAGTATCCTTGGCACACCTGGCCTGAGGTGCACCCGTAACCGAGATAGTCGTGCACCGTTGTCATCAGCGCGGCTCTCATATGGAAATATTCTCCTTTGCTGGCGTCCCATGTCCATGCCGGTGTTTTCCATAATGTGTCTAGCTCCTCTTGCAGAAGCCCCATATATAGGTTAATACTTTTTCCCGGTTGTTTCGGCCCTTGAATCAGCATGCTCATGTGTATGTACTTTGTCTTCATGCACTTCCATGGGGGGAGGTTGTACATCCATACAAACACGGGGCATGTGCTGTGGTTGGTGTTCTGGTTTCCAAACGGATTCATGCCATCGGTACTCGCACCAAGCACGATGTTCCTTGGATCTTCTGCAGCAAATCCATATACGGCGTTGAATGCTCTCCACTGGCTACCATCTACGAGGTGTCTCAGCCTCGGATCATCTCCATCATCGGGCTTCTTCCTCTCCGCGTGCCAGCGCATGAGCTTTGCTTCCTTAGGATCTACGAAATACTGCTGCAGACGGGGAGTGATCGGAAAGTACCATACAACTTTCTGAGGAGCTTTCTTTCCTGCCTTCTTGTATTGAGAAGCATTGCACACTGGACAGCTGGTTTTTTCCGCGTGCTCCCCCCGATAAATGATGCAATCGTTGATGCATGCGTGGTACCTAATGTGCGGCAAATCAAAAGGGCCAACGATTTTCTTGGCCTCCTCGACACTAGTAGGACACAAGTTCCCCGCGGGAAGAACTTTATTATGTAGATACTTCAAATGCTCATCGAGGCTTTTGTCTGTCCATTTGTTTTTGGCCTTCGTCTTTAGAAGTTCGAGCGTGAAACTCAAGCGGGTCACCTCGGGATCGCAACCGTCATACAATGGAGTCCTCGAGTCTACTTCAAGTTGCGCCAGCTTGACCTCCTCTCTAGAAGCAGCTCTCTCGCTAGTCGTACTCTTGCGAAGGAGGTCTCGAACATGAGGGTCCTGCACGACTGCACTTAGTACCGTCGAAGACTGCGGCGTGACCGCCGCCTCTTCTCCGCCATGTCCGGACTCTTCTTCGCCGTGTCCGGAATCTTCTCCGCCGCCGTCGTCATTTCCGGACTCTTCCCGGCCGACATGTCCGGCGCCATCGTCTTCATGTCGATCGGTCATCTCTTCGTCTAGCCCCATGTCGTTATTCCCTGCCATGTAGACGTCCTCATCATCATCATCTTCTTCACTTATCCACTGAGTAGAGCCATCCATGAAACCATTCATCAGCAGGTGCGCCTTCAAAGTGCCACGATCAAAAGGGTCCAAAAGGACTCCTTCCTTGCATCTTGCACACGGACATCTCATCCTAGTCCGATTATTTGCATACATGTCCATCACCACGGATTGCATGTACCGCTCCACCTTCCATCCACTCACCTTCATGATCGACTGCACGGTATAACAAGCAAAAGGGTTATAAAATAAATAATGCATGCTTCAAAGTCATATATATAAAATTTTGGCATGACCTTGCCTAAAAATAGGCCATATTGAGTTTGCTCGAAATTCACCGAAACGGAAATAAATCGACATTTCGGCAAAACATAAGCAACTCGAGGGCATGTCACTCACACAAATCTCTCCATATATATATCCCAAACACTCATATTCTCATTCACACACATATTCCCATTCTTGAAATGAACAACTTTTTACTCACCTATATATCTTCCGAGAGAGACCGAGAGCACGCGCGGTTAATTAGATGATGATAGAGAACGATCGAGAGAGCACGTGTGGTTGGCTAAATAGCTAGCTAGATCTAGTTGTTGGGGAGGAGAGGTGAATCTAGCTAGCTAACTAATGGAGAGGGGGTATGGTGGAGGGGGGCATTAATGGGGGAGAGAAGAGAGGTGTAGGAGAAAGAGAGATGCCATTTATGGAGGAGGGTGCCATTAATGAGGAGAGAAGAGAAGAGAGGTAGGAGGAAGAGAGAAGAAAAGCAACAATGGTGGAGAGTGGAGAGTGGAGAGGGGAAAGGAGAGGGAGAGAGGGCAAAGTGGGGAAGGAGGGGGAGGGGGTGGAAAAGGTGGCACCAGCCGCAACTAGCAGTAGCGCTGCTTAGCAAAAAGCACTGCTGCTACGGGACTTAGTAGTAGCGCTCTCCAGGAACAGCGCTACTACTAAGTGGGGCCCATTAGCAGTAGCGGCGCAGTACAATCAAGCGCTGCTACTAAACTGTTAGTAGTAGCGCTTGTTTACGTACAGCGCTACAACTCCAGCGACCGTCGGTGGACTCGTCTGGTCCCACATAGTAGTAGCGTGTTTTTTTTCCCAGCGCTACTACTACAGTCTTACTAGTAGCGCTTTCTAGGAAACGCGCTACTGCTAAATAGCAGCAGCGGTTACTATTTTACAGCGCTACTACTATGCTACTGTGTATAAACATTTTCCTAGTAGTACACATAAACGTAGACGAACTACAACCATATCCAAGCAAATCCACCAAGAACATATCCATCTTTACATATTTGCGGAGAAAAAAACATGGTTCACGGCTGCACCGTGGAAGCTTGGTCATTGCTACTTTGGGCTCTCTCGCTTATTGCAAGGTCGAGCCACGCAGGAAACGCCATACGGTAGCGTCCGGGACGCGCGCGGAGCGAGACGGCCGGGGGCCGGCGCAGCGGTACCCGAGTACTTGGGGTCGGGGCCTGGGGATCGATTGGATGCACGACAACCGACGTTGGAAAAAGCAAATTTATCTGTACGCAAGCAGCCGGTCGGAAACAGCCCGGCCGCGGCCGTGCCGGTCGCCATGCCATGCATGCCCGTCCAACTGCCGCCTGTCTCTCGCGCACCCGGTGCCAACTGCAGCCTGTCTCTCGCGCGCCCGGTGGACGGTGGTGGAGGCACGCCCGTCTCGATCGGCGTCCGGTGTGGTCACTTCGGCCGCGTACGGCTCAACGCCGTACGCGCGCGCATGGCAAGGTGACTGCCGGAGACAAAACACGCGGGTCAGCTGGGAGGCGACGCCGGCGAATCGACGGAGGGCGGGTACGCCCATGCAGACATGGCACGGAACACGCCGGGCCCCGGCCGGCCTAGTGGGCGACTGTGGAGATATGGAAAGATGCGCGGCTGGTCACTCGGAGCCAGAGTCGGTCGCAGTCGTGGTCCGTGGATCTGGCTACGTGAGGGAGTGATACGCAGGTCGAACGGCATGCATGTTGTACAACGTATGTACTGCGTCTGCATGCGCGCTCGCACGTGCCACCAGTGGCAAAATTTCGTGTTTTGACCCTTTTCTGGTACCTATTCGAGATCTGATCCTAATTTAATTTTTTTTCGAGATCTGACCCTTTTGCTACCGCTAAGGTCCATGGCGGTAGAGTATAACAGCCTACCGCCAAGGTCCCTGGCGGTAGGGTTGCATGCCCTACCGCAAAATCCTACTAAGTATTGACCACAGTGCGTGCTCGCGCCTACCGCCGAACACCTTGGCGGTAGAGTTGTACATGCCACCGCCAGTCTGTTTGGCGGTAGGGGTGTTTCCTACCGCCAAGGTCCCTGGCGGTAGGCTGTTACACCCTACCGCCATGGATCCTGGCGGTAGCAAAAGAGTCAGATCTCGAAAATTTTTCAAACTAGGGTCAGATCTCGAATATGTTTCGGAAAAGGGTCAAAACACGAAATTTTGCCACCCGCTCGTCCCCTTCCCAGAAGGCCAGAATTTGATCTTCGTCGTGTTACCGGCCTGGCGCCCTGGCCTGCCTGCCTTCGAAACAGTAGTTTGAACGCTTCATGGTACCATCATCATATGTTGTGTATCTTCCGTATTTGAAACTAGGAGTGTATCCGGTGTGTGGTTCAGGTACACATGAAAATCACCGAGCTCTCGCTGATCTAGCCCTGGAAGATGTACCGGCCCTCGGGCCCTGTGCATATGAACACCAATTTCGAGTGCACAGCCTGTGCTACAGCTGGGCGATGAAGTGAGCACCCAGTACATCACGTACGAGCGATCAAGTAGGAAGCATGCAGGCAAACGAGGGAGAGGGGGAAGGAAACAAAACACGGAAGCAGACAAACGAGCCTGCATGCAGGTGGAGAGGGAGGAGAGCTCTGGTACGACGGATACGCGCAGGACGTCTGGATGGACATGTGCGTGCATGCATGCAGGAAAAAAGTGGTACAGGTACAACATATATGGACATGGTAAGTCGACAAAATAAGAGAGTACTCACGAATATTTGGGCGGCGTCCACCCGGACCCGGAAGCATGGTGCGCGCCAGCCATGCATGCATGCATGCCTGAGCTCGCGCTCTTTACAGTGTGTCGACACCGTGACGTCGGGGAAAAGGCTTAAGGCTGCATACTGTTTATGGGAGGAGCTTGTTCGCTCCTGGCTAGCTGCTGATTCTCCAATGGCCCAGCCCATGGAATGGGTGCAGCAAGCTACTACTAGTACTTGAGTGGCTAGCATGGCCGGCAGTACGCGCGAAAAATCTAGGCACACGTGCAAATTTTGCTGTGATGTGATTCTTTACAGCATGGGTACATGCTAGCACATCGCATGCATGTGTAATTGCCGTGATGTGATTCTTTACAGCATGGGTTACATGCTAGCACATCGCATGCATGTGGAATGGAGTTTTGCAAGGAGAGAACCAGACGCACACATGCATCTTGTGTATGCCTCTGAGCTACGAACGTACAACGCCCAAAATATCTCATTTCCATCGATTCGGAACCACACTCTCTCACACACGCTCGGCATTGGCAAGATGTAAGTCGTCAGGTCAGTAGATTTCAGTGAGCCGTCGGATGCAGTATGGACGTCCAGATCAGCTTCTCATCATCTTCTACCTCAAACCGCACGATCTACCGCCGGCCTCGCCGCCCCACCCTTCCCACAACCGCCCTCCACCACAGTGCTGTCGGCCCCTAACCATCCTTTTAACCCCGGTCACGATCCATTTTTTCCGGCGAACTGCACCCCACCCTCAAGGCCCCCAACACCCCTAAGATAGATTATACGGTACCCTGCCACCCTACGATAGATCATGGGGTAGCTTCTCCGACGAGTGACAGCTGCTTCTTACTTCCCTCCGGCGGCTACCTCCTTCCTACGAAAATCTACTAACCCAAATTATATTTTCAGTCGACTTATGTTTAGCAATTGTGCTCACACACACACAATAGCCGGAACCAGTCGCCCATGTATGCATGCAACGCCAAATTATGCACGAAACGGAGTAGGCAGTAGGCACGCATGTAGCAGTAGCAGCGGCTCAACGTACACGACCGATGCTCTCTCTTGCCCCATCTTGAGGACCCGGCCGCATGTTGGACAAGCACATGCATGATGCTCAACCTGCTCCTGTCAACAGTGCGCGGCACTGCATGCATGCATGTCGACACGGAAAGAAGCACAGAGACAAGATGCTGCGCACGGCCAAGAGGCGCAGAATGGTGGGTCGATGACTCTATTGATCCCACCACTTTCGGTACGTTCGAGCCGACCCCCTTCCCCGCAGTCCCGCGGAGTCGGGACAGGAGGAGGAGTAGGACTCCCACTGAGCGAATACCGGACCAATCCCTTTAGATCTATTAATCTTCAATCATGACAATACAATAAACACCAGAAATAATAATAAAAATACATTCAAATTCGTAAACCATCTAGAGCATTACAATCACTGAAGCGAGCCGAAGACGCGCTGCCATCATCACACTCTCTCGTCGGACAAAACTTATTGTAGTAGACAGTCAGAAAATCATCATGCTAAGGTGTTATAGGACCAGCGCACCAGAACAGCAACCGCTGCCGCTCGCCGACAAAAAGACGCCTAGATCGGAGTGATTAAACCCGAAGACACGAACGTAGACGAACAAAGAATGGATCCGAGTAGATACACCAATGACAGTCCCAGACCGAATCCTACGACATCTGCTGGAAACACACCTCCATATGCCCTCCGAAGATGTTATACGCGCCATCGGAAACGGGGCTAGTCGGGGAGAATCTTATTCATCTTAAAGGAGTCGTCGTTGTCTTGCCGGGTGCCACGCTCTGGGCACACGTGCAATAGGTGGAGCGCCACCGAGCCCCGCGCTCGCAACGACCGTTGCGTCGAATGGATGCCACGACATGTCGCTGCCCCCATGCCGCCGGTGGTCGAGTGCCTGTCCATCCCCCCGCCGGCACCGCTCGCGGATGAGTAATCTATAGGATTTTTGTTAGTTTTTTGTTACTAGTAGCGTTAAATGGCTACTAGTAGCGTTGGTTTTTTGTTAGTAGTAGCGCGGGTACCCGCACTACTACTATCACGCTACAGCTAAAAGTTAGTAGTAGCGGGGGTGCACACGCGCTACTACTAAAATGTTAGTAGTAGCGCGTGTGCACCCGCGCTACTACTAACCTAAAACCAGCGCTACTACTAACCTAACTACTAGTAGCGCTCACTTTTTCCCCACGCTACTACTAACAATTTAGGAATTAAAAAAAATAAAATTAGATGTAGTATTCATGAATGGTAATACGTCCAATGCAAAACAAGCCAATGTCACTGAACCATCTCAAGATTCCATTTAACATGTCACAGAACCATCTCAAGATTCCATTTAACATCAGACACACACAACCATCATCGTAAGGTGGGTACCTTCCCTAGTGGTCTACTACCAACCTAAACAGACCACTTCTCTAGATGTATCTACCTAGGCTCGGAGTTCAGATGTCGGTGGACTCGAATCCTCCCTCCCCCGGACGGTGGCATCCAGGTCCTCCTCCTCGGCGACCTCCGGCGTGGAAATCACCTGGACGATCATCTGTGCGACGTGGCCACCGGGCTTCACGGCGAAGTCTGTCTCTGAGTGGTTGAAGAGCACAGCGCCACCGGGCCGTGCTAGTCAGCGTCGATCACCTCTGCGCCCACGTCAGGAAAGTGAAAACTTGTTAGTACGCAAATTGCATCAGTTCAACCAAATAGTACTAGCAAACATGCACGAATAGGGAAAAGAAATTCTCATTCACCTAGTTAGGTATCAACTATTTAAATAAAAAAATCAGCAACTTCTTCCTTAAATAAAAGCAGTGCTTGGTAAATGCACTTGAAAAGCTTGATCGCATATGAGATTAAGATATATAAATTTGTGTGGTCACGTCCTTGCATGTTGGAAACAATCATTGGTTAATATTACACTCTTTTGTAGAGGAAAGAACTTTGGGACAATCAACAGCCTTTCACTTGATCTCCGCTAGCTACTTTGGATTCAATAAGAAAAGGAACATTTATTTGAACTGAAAAGAACAAGCAGGCAAGCATGCTATCAATCTTTTGGCTAGAATTTCACAAAATGCACCTGTCAAGTGTACTCTAACAATCGACGTGTCCCATCTCCTCATGATTAAGGACTTTAGCTGAGCCGACAATATGGAGCAAGATGTCGTCCTTTCCGAGCATGAACCCTTGGCCGTCATCAATGAACCTGCAACATCCATCATGCCCATTGTAAAATATGTTAGTTTCAGATAAGAAAAGAACTGAACTCTGAAAATATGATGTTATCTAAATCCTTACTTTGTGTAGTAAAGATTCCAGGAGATGTCATCGACAGAAAAAAAGGCAATATATTTCACTGATTATGGTGTTGCAACAACGTTGTTTCTACTTGCAAGTTGTCCCCAGTTCATATATAACAAACTAAACACGAGATTGGTGAGATCAATCTATTTCAAGAAATGAAGACTTCTAAGTTCTAAGTCAGGGTAGCCAGGACCTTGCTATAAATTCATTGGCTATATAAAAATAGAATGGTCCATGGCTCTGCATGAACATCCAACATATCTATGATAGAATTACACTAGTAGTATACGCGCGCTTTGCCGCACCATTTTGTTTCTAACATTCATAGGTTTGCAAGGTGTGATAAAAATAGTTTGACGTTTGTATTTTTGGCTCATGTACAGTATCTCCCATGATATACCTAAGTGGATGTGAGGAACAATATAGATCATGCTATTCGATTGACAAATAAAGATACATACAAAAAAAGATAAGCTATGCAAAATAAGATAAAATGGTTCTCATCTAACCTCAAATAATGCCTGCTCAAATTCAACATTCATCAGCTTATTCTGAAAATGTAAATACATGAAGTCAAGACAAACTAAATCACCAATGGTACTAAAAAGATTTACAGGAAGTAAAGAAACATCGGATAAGCATGCGGCCGTCCTAAAATTTTCTGGAAAGTGAGTCAGATCAGATTCGTGAGCAACATACAACAGAAATCAAACCTGCATATTTTGTTCCTCATACTGAGATACATTTTGGTTTCAACAAGTGCTCAATGGGAAAACAAACTCTTTATACTCCATTGATGTACTACAATAGCATTTAAGAAAATTAGAATTATCACAAGTTATCATTTATAGGAGAAGCGACAATCATATATCTCCAAAATCACTGAACAACAAGATTTGGTCACAAGCAGCTGCAAAATCATTTATAGGAGAAGCAGTACATCATATTGCTATGAAATATCTCCAAAGTCACCCACCATCACTTCAGGTTGAATAGCATTATCTAAGGTCTATTATAGGCAGAATAATCATGAGGAGCACATGAAGGAAGTAATTTTCTTACATGAACAACAGTTAGCTGGTCCGCGTCTAATTCAAGTTAGTGCAGCCTCTAATCAACATGCTTGAGCGAACATGTTGAGCAAACATACTGTGGAGCACATATATTCATGTCAAGCAAAAAAAAGGACGATTATAGATGAACCAAGGGTAGTAGTTCAAAGTAGCATCAGACAAACCCGTATATTTGGAATACTTAATCTTATCTAGCTCGTCCTCCTCACCCTTTGTTCCATAATGTGCCACTGCAGCAGCAGTAGTAGCCCTAACACAAATTAGGAGTGAACAGCCAACCAATCAAATCTGCAACATGAGGGAGAGGCTTGAGACGGAAGAACCGTGGCAGCAGCGCCAGGTTCTCTCCATCCGCAAGGCAAAGAGGACTATCAGTGTACTTACCGGCCGCACCGTCCGTCCACGACGGCGCCGCTGGACGGCACCGACCCATGGCTTGAGGCCAGCATTACACTGCTTTTCTGCAACATAAAACCATCTACCGGAGTAACAGGCGCTGACAGACAACAGCCCGCACAAGAAATTAAAGGAGGAAAGAAGGACAAACCCAAAAGTAACGAAGAAGGAAGACCAAGCAACGGGAGCGGCGGCAGGGACGGCTCCCCTCAGAACCACAGCATGCCGCCTCAGCCGCCCCCTTTCAATGCCGAACCTCACACCAGCAACGCCATGAGGTGGTCGGGAACGGCCGGCAGGAGGTGGCGAGACGGGAGCAGTTCAGCGCCGATGTGAACACGGATGAAGCGGCAGCAGGTCACCACCAAATCACATCCGCTCAGGCAATCGCCGACCGGCGGGGGAGGGGGTCTCGCCGATCCGGCCGGAGGGGCGAGAGGGATCTGTGGCCGGCCGGCTGCAGCGGTCGGAGGGGGGCGCACACAATCGTGGATTGGGAGAGGAGAGGAGGTGGAAGGAGGCCGGCGGTGGATAGGATCTGGATTGGGGGTTGGGTGAATTTTTTTTTTTTAGATAAACGGGGCAGGTGGACAGTGGAGTGGGACTGTTGGTGGGGCGGGAGTATACCAGTAGCGCAGGCGCCTGACCTGCCTTACAGCTATCCACATAGTAGTAGCGCAGGTTTTAGAACCAGCGCTACTACTATAGTCTGTTCGCGGGGCACGGTTAGAGATATTTACTAGTAGCGTGTTTTTTTGGCCACGCGCTACCAGTAAATATTACTAGCAGCGCAGGTCAATAAAGCACGCTACTAGTAAATAGCAGTAGCGCGGGACAATATAGCGCGCTACTAGTAAGCGTCTGTCTATAAGCTTTTCCCTAGTAGTGTAGGTCTGCTTCCGGCCGCGTTCGCAACGCACAGGAGTCCCCGGAGTGAAGGCCGAAGACCCCTGGGCGCATAGGTTAGTCTGGCGTGCTGACCTCTCTATTAGGTATTCGGTCGGGTTGCGGCGTATCGTTTGGCCGAGGCCGGGCATGACCCAGAAAAGTGTGTCCGGCCGGAGCTAATCGAGCATGGTGGGTAAGTTGGTGCACCTCTGCAGGGAAGAAACAATCTATCGATAGCCTGTCCTAGGGTAACGGACACTCGGAGTTGTATCCCGATCGATACAACTAGAACTGGATACTTGAGATGATAACTGGATAGTATGGCTCTGGGATCGCTTTCTCGCAGGGTGTCGAGGAAGGATCTCTGGGCGAGGTTGATGTTACTACTACTACTTTACACGATACTAATATGTACTCTTCTAATGCTGCAAGACCGAAAAAGATGCTGAAGATGCTAGTCTTCGATAGGACTAAGCTTTCCCCTCTATTCTGGCATTTCTGCAACCCAGTCCACATATTCAGCCCTTCTTTGATAATGTTGCATATGTAGTATAGATCCTTGCTTGCTGAGTACTTCGGATGAGTACTCACGTTGTTTTGCTTTCCTTTTTCCCCCATATCCGTTTGATGTGACCAGATGACGGAGCCCCAGAGCCAGCTGTTCCTGTTGACGACTATGGTTACTACTACTATCCTCCTGGAGGTTACTACTACGAGGAGCCGTCCGACGACCAGGAGTAGGCTCGGAGGGTCCCAGGCAGGAGGCCTGCGCCTTTCGATCATAGTGTTTTATTTTGCCCCGCCTTGTAATATCTGTAGTATCTGTACTCAGATATCTGATGCTTCCGCTGATGCTTGTATGCCATCGAGCTATGTATTCGAGCCCCCGAGGCCCTGGCTTGTAATATAAAGCTTGTATGATTTTCTTTATGTTTTAGAGTTGTGTTGTGATATCTTCAAGTGAGTCCTTAGGCTTGATCGTGCACATTTGCGTGTATGGTTAGTGCATGATTAAGCCGGGGTCGTCATAGGTTGGTGCCAGAGCCGACTGCCTATAGGAATCCCCCTTTCCAACTCCTTGGCCAAAGTTGAGTCTAGAGGTCCAAAACTGTTTTACTAACTTGGCTGTGTGGCTTACGGGCCCATGTCGCCAACTGGGTGGTATTAGGATCTTTTATTCCTCATCTATACTCTGGGACTCTGATCTCTCTTCCTTTTGGGTTAAAATTTTACTAACCCCAACATTAGGTTCTCGTGATCACATCCATCCGGAGTTCTGAAATTACCCCCCTTGCTTCAAGATTGTGGGCCAGGTTCTGCTTACAGGATCCTTTTATCGAGGACACCCTGTGTTGTCATTTGCAGAATCCTTGCTCCATCAGTTTTCTCCGACGTTGATATAGCCTTTGCTATGTCACGTTGTGTACTTCCTTACCGCGTGCCTGCGCGCCGCCTAGCATGTCTAGCTTTCAAAATTGCGTCGTTATGCTGTCCGATTGTAACCGACTGAGTATGGATCTGTATGTCTTAAATGACTACTGTTAAGCATCTATTACACCACTTAATTTCCATCGTGTTACATCATATTGTCGCTAAAAACACTCGCAATTCCTTCTGCTAAACTACACCTGTTGAATTTAGCAGGATGGCTGACAATAATCCACCACTGCCAGACTATATGGCTGCGATGATGCAACAGTTTGAATTGAATCGTCAGTTCATGCAAGGGGTGATCGATCAATTCCCCCGTCCCAATGCCAGCAGCCAGCTTCAATTACGCTGCCAGAGTTTGTGCGTCTCAACCTAGTGACTTTCCGCAACGCAGTTAATCCACTGGACGCCGGTGACTGGCTGCGTGACATCTTGTATGAGATGGAGTCAGCTGATGTTGCTCCTGTCAGCTATGTCACCTTTGCGACCTACTTCCTGAAGGGTCCCGTAGCACAATGGTGGGCCACTCACAGACAGACTCTGCCTCCAGGTACTTTCGTCACCTGGTTGGAATTCAAAGCTGCTTTTCATGCCCGCTATATTCCTCAAGCAGTTATAGCTCGGAAGAAGGCCGAGTTCCGCAGTCTCGTTCAAGGCAACAAGACTGTAGAAGTCTACCAGCGAGAGTTCCTTGACTTGTCTCGCTACGCTGAAGAAGACATCCCCAATGATGCTCGTAGACAGGAGAAGTTCCGTGATGGGTTACACCATGACATTCAGCTAGCCCTGCTCGTCCAAGACTATCCCGATTTCGCCACTTTGGTGAACAAGGCTATTACTGTCGAGACTGGTCTGAAGAAGCACAAGGAAGCGACCAGACGCACCCGTGAAGCGGGCCCATCTTCGGTCTCGTCTTCGCAGAAGCGCCGCATCTGGATTCCTCACAGCATGTACCGTCCCACAGCTCCAGTGTACAGGCCTGCATATGCTGCACCTCGTCTGCCTCCTCCACCACCGAGGCAGCCTCTTCGAGCTGCATCACCTCGAGCTCCGGCACCACGTCCAGACAGTGGACTCTGTTTCAAGTGTGGCCAGCCAGGTCACCGTGCCAGAGACTACTCGCAAGGTCGGAATCAGCCGGTCCTTCCTTCTGCTGGCCGTGGAATTTCTCAGCAGCGCAACAACAATGCCAGGCCTTCTTATGGTCGTGGGCAGGTCTATCACGTCAACATGGTTGAAGCTAGGATCAACCTGAAACTGTGATGGGTACACTTCTTGTTAATTCAGTACCAGCGTCTGTTTTATTTGATTCAGGAGCATCGCATTCATTCATGTCAGAAGAATTCGCATTCATGTATGGCATTAAATGTGAAATATTGCACCAATCGTTAGCGGTAAACACCCCACGGGCCAGTGCCAAGCCTCTCTATTCAGTCCCGAAGTCACTATTGAGATTCATAGGTTGAAGTTTCAGGCCTTTCCCATTATCCTGAAATCTTCCAAAATTGACCTTATTCTGGGAATGGATTGGTTGAAGGCTCACTATGCCTCAATCAATTGTGCCACTAAAGTTGTACTTCTCATGCACCCAACAGCTGGGTTAGTGAATTATCATGCTCACCTCACTCAGAACGCCGAGGCTCAGATTTATGCCTTAAATGCGTTGAACGCTTCTCCGCTAGAGGGGATCGAAAACATTCCAGTCGTCTGTGACTTCCACGATGTTTTTCCAGAAGAACTTCCAGGAATACCCCCTGCTAGAGCTGTCGAGTTCGTCATCGACTTGAAGCCTGGCACTACCCCTATTGCAAAGCGTCCCTATAAGATGCCTCTGCACCACCTTCTCGAGCTTAAGGAAGAAATCGACAAGTCACTTAAGAAGGGTTTCATCCGCCCAAGTTCCTCTGCCTGGGGAGCAACTTCTCTCTTTGTCAAGAAGAAAGATGGTACGAATAGGTTGGTTCAAGATTACCGTCCTATGAACCAGGCAACCATTCAGAATAAATATCCGCTTCCTCGGATCAATGATTTATATGATCAACTTGCTGGATCTTCGGTGTTCTCTAAACTCGACTTGAGGTTGGGTTATCACCAGATCCGTGTCCGCGAAGAGTATATTCCCAAGACTGCATTTGTTACTCGTTATGGTTCCTACGAGTACACCGTTATGTCGTTTGGTTTAACCAATGCTCCAGCTACATTCTCCCGCCTGATGAATTATATCTTCATGGATTACCTCGACAAGTTTGTCGTGGTATATCTGGATGATATTCTTGTATATTCGAAGAATAAGGAAGAACATGCTGAACACCTTCGCCTTGTTCTGAAAAAAACTTCGAGAACACCAGCTATATGCCAAGTATTCTAAATGTGAATTCTGGCTTTCTGAAGTGACCTACCTTGGTCACGTGATTTCCAAGGACGGCATTGCTGTTAATCCGGAGCGGGTTCAGGCTATCCTTGACTGGACTCCTCCGAAGAATGCCAAGCAAGTGAGAAGTTTCCTCGGCCTTGCAAGCTATTGCCGTCGCTTTGTCAAGAATTTCTCAAAGATTGCTAAGCCTTTGACCGATCTGCTTCACAAGGGCGTGAAGTTTGAGTGGATAGAAAAATGTCAGGAAATTTTTCAAACACTCAAAGACAACCTGACGTCTGCCCCAGTACTTGCTCCTTCAGATTCTCGCAAAGATTTTTCCATCTATTGCGACGCATCCCGTGAAGGATTAGGTTGTGTCCTAATGTAAGAGCGAAAAGTGATTGCCTATGGCTCTCGTCAGTTGTGGCGACATGAAGAGAATTATCCGGTACATGATCTAGAACTAGCTGCTGTCATCTATGCACTGCAGTTGTGGTGACATTTCCTCCTCGGTAATCATTGCTAGATCTACACGGATCATAAAAGTCTGAAGTACTTGTTCACTCAGCCCTCTCTGAACCTCCATCAGCAAAGATGGATGGAGACCATTGCGGACTATGATTTGGGTATTTCTTATACCCTTGGCAAGGTTAATGTAATGGCTGATGCTTTGAGTTGTAAATCCTACTGCTCTGAACTAGAAGTCCAGCTGCAGCAACCACTCCTGTATGAAGAACTTCGAAAGCTAAATCTCGAGATAGTTCCACAAGGATACCTAAATACCTTGGTTGTCGAACCAGACCTTGAGAAGGCTGTCAAGAGTGCACAAGCTAAAGATGCTGAAATTGATTTGATGAAGAAAGATCTTCACCTTGAGAAGTACAGGGATTTCTCGCTGTCTGAAGATGGAACCTTGTATTTCCGAGACCGCATTGTGGTACCTCGCTTCGAGCTTATGACTGACAAGGTCATGAAGGAGGCTCATGATACACCGCTGTCTATTCATCCGGGTAGCACCAAAATGTATCGTGATCTTCGTCAAAGGTACTGGTGGTCTAAAATGAAGCAGGATATTGCTCATTATGTTGCTGAATGTGACGTTTGCCGTCGCATGAAGGTAGAACATCAGAAGCCTGCTGGAATTCTGCAACCGCTTCCTATTCCTCTGTGGAAATGGGATAAGGTTCAGATGGATTTCATAACTGGCCTTCCCAAGTCACAGAAGGGTCACGATGCTATTCTTGTCGTCGTCGACCAACTCTCTAAAGTTGCATATTTTCTGCCTGTCAAGGAGACTATCATTGCTAGTCAGTTAGCAGAGCTTTATATCTCCAGAATTGTTTCACTCCACGGTATTCCGAAGGAGATCAGTTCGGACCGTGGCGGACTTTTCACCTCCAAGTTCTGGGAAAGTTTCCAAGAGGCTATGGGAACTCACATTACCTAGAGTTCAGCATATCACCCCCAGTCCCAAGGCCAAGTCGAACGAGTTAATCAAGTGCTTGAAGATATGCTTCGGGCTTGTGTTATATCATTCGGCAAGAAGTGGGAAGAATCTCTCTCGTATGCTGAGTTCTCTTATAACAACAGCTATCAAGCCAGTTTAAAAATGGCCCCTTCGAAGTGCTTTACGCACGTAAGTGTTGAACCTCTCTGAATTGGTCAGAAACTGGGGAACGACCACTCGTGGGATCGGACATTATTCAACACGCCAAAGAGCAAGTCTGAATTGTCCGAGAAAATCCCAAGGCGGCTCAGGACCGCCAAAAGAGCAACTATGATCGCAAACGATGGGGTCTGACTTATCAACCTGGAGATCAAGCTTATCTGTGTGTCACTCCCATGAAGGGCACTCATCGTCGGAATCAAGGGCAAGCTAGATCCACGCTACATCAGCCCCTTTCGCATTATTGCTAGACGTGGACAAGTGGCATATAAATTGGAGTTGCCGCCGCAATTCTCTCATATCCACGACGTCTTCCATGTGTCGCAACTTCGTAAATGCTTCAAGGAATCTCCGCACCGCGCAGTGGATCACGAGATGCTCGACTTGCAAGATGATCTTTCTTATAAGTAGCATCCGATCCGCATTCTTGATGAAGCTGAACGTCGAACCTGTCAGAAGACGACCAAGTTCATAAAAGTGCAGTGGTCGAATCATACTGAAGATGAAGCCACTTGGGAACGCGAGGATCATCTTTGGGAAGATTATCCCGACCTCTTTCCTTCTACCTCCTGAATTCTCGGGACGAGAATTTCTTTTAGAGGAGGAGAATTTGTAACACCCCTGTGTAATAGCCACTGTGATCAACTGCTAATAATGCCAAGTCATCTTCATTTGCAGTGCCTAGCCACTTTGGTTAAATATTCAATTCAAATTCTATTCTGAAAATCAACTCAAATTCAAAAGTGAAAAATGAAGTTGCTCAAACACTGTTGGAAAAATGTTCATTGAATAGCAAATAATCCAGAAGCAATTATAAAAACATAATCAATATTAAATGAGTTAGTTAAATGACTCCAACAACATGAAACAGCACCAAAACAGAATTATTTAATTCATTTAAGGTTAAATCAAATCCAAATGAAATTCTACTTTGCCCAAACTAGTTCTTGGTGAAAGGTAACATTGCACTGTAATATTTGGGCCAAGACTCACATTTTATAAAAGTGCAAATGTGGCCTAACAATTAACAAAACAAAAAAGAAATAAAGAAACAGAAAAATAAAAAGAAAGAGGCACTGTGCGCTGGGCCTAAGAGGCACTGTGCTGCCCCGGCCGTTCGTCGACACGCCGACACCACCAACACTGCGAGGGGATAAGGCTGAGTCGGTGCTTTCCCCCTGGCCTCCCCATCCATTCCCTCTCCCTCTCCGTCGCTCTCTCCCTCTGATCCACCGACGCCCGAGCGAAACCATGGCCGCACCGCCGTCGACCGCGTAGCCACAGCGCTCCTCGCACCTCGCCAGGACGTCCACGAGCTACGTCGAGCTCCGCTGTAGCCTCCACGACCTCGAGCTCGAGCTCCACGACACCGCAGCCATGGATCGAGCCCGTCTTCTTCCTCAGGATGCCGGCAATCCCCTTCTTCTCCGACAAGCTTCTGCTGCTCCTAACCTTTCACGGGCCAACTTGCGTGCTACACGGTGAGCTTCTCCGTCTTCTGCTCCCCTCCGTTAGCATCTTCGCGCCCCGTAGCTAGCTGCCGCCGCGCCCATGCTCTGCTCGCCGCCGACGACCTTGTGGCCGTTGACACCACCGTCTGAGGCCACGGTCAAGCTCCTGGTGCCCCCAGAAGCTTAAACGAGACCGCGCACGAGCCTCCACGTCCTCCCTAGCATCGATTCCTTCGAGGTCCCGCACGCGCTGCCGCCAAAGCTCATCGTCGGCCACTTTTTCGGCGACCATTTGGTCCGGCGCCGCCACCATTCGACGCGGAACGCTTCTGCCGTTCGAATGCACGTCACCGCGCATGTTTTGGCGCTCGGTAGCACGTTTCCGACACCGGCACGCGCCCTCCGCCGCATCTGGAGGTCGCCGGCGTCTAGCCGCCAGCCGCGCTGAGCTGGCACACCTGGGGCCACCCCCTGGGTCACTGCCTGTGGGGCCCCTGGTCCCAGTTGACCAGTTGACCTGGTCAACTGTGCTGACTGGGCGGTCCCAGCCACTGACACGCGGGCCCCACCGCATTTTTTAGATAAATAAAATGATTTTATAATTAAAGTTAATTAGTTTAACTAATTAGTCTATGACAGGTGGGGTCCAGTAGTTAATTAGATTTAGTTTAGTTTAAATTAAACTCTGTTTTATAACAGAGGCTGACATGTGGGTCCCACCCTGGTCAGCGCCCTGTTGACTGCTGACGCAGTGCTGACCTCATGATGACATCATAATTGATTTCTGTCGATTTAATTAAATTCCTGAAATTGTTATAATCTTTGAAAATTCATAATAAATAAACCGTAACTCGGATCGAAAAACTTTCTACATGAAAGTTGCTCAGAACGACGAGATGAATCTGATCATGTCGTCTGTTTCCATGTCGGAACCCCCTACGTAGGAGAACCCGTAACTTTTAGCCTGATCCTGGTATATGAATAGTGCACATTCACCGGTTAATAAATACCACATTAATCCTAAAATAACTAAAATGACCTATATGCATCTTTAGGCAATCATGCACTGCATCCTAGGCATAGCATGCTCTGTGTTGCTTTGTTTGCCGTCTATTTATCTGTTTCTTCCCCTTCTTCTCTCTCGGTAGACCCCGATACCGACGTAGCTCCCGAGACCGATGCAACTCCGGAGTACGACTACTTCCCCGACGACCAAACCCTTGCCGCAGAGCTTCCAGGCAAGCACCCCCCTTTTGAGCATACCGATATTACCTATTCTCCTCTCTCTTATGCTTGCTTTAGAAACTGCTGCTACTACTGTTATCCTATTTCTGCTGCATAGCCTGTTTATTTTAACCTGCTGTTGATACCTACCTGATTATCCTAAACTGCTTAGTATAGGCTGGGTAGAAACAATCAAAGACCCCCACTCTATCCCGACTGCCCCGCTGGATTTCAGAAGACCCGATCAACGGGATTGAAGACCAGGCCCCGGCACCGCACCTCACTTCCCCTTTAGTTGCTCGACACTAGTGGGTTACTATCGAGTGCCGAGGGTGATACCTCATCAGCACTTCTTATGATAACCTTGTAGGTTAGTTAATCGGTCGTGGTCAGCGAGGGTGATTCCTCCTACACCACCCCCCGATAACGATGCTGTCGTGCAAACTCCTCAAGTGTGGACCTCGAGGGTGATTCCTCCTACGTTCACCTTGATGATTAACATGAGGTGGGAATCCAACGAGGGTGATGCCTTGGATTCCTTCTTGGTGTGGTAACCACACGGATTGCCTTTACACCACTGTTGATACTGAATACACTGGATGAGTTACTTACTATAGGACTAGAGGGACAGGCGGTACCGCCCTGTAGAGGTGAACCAGAGTTCCCGACAGTGCCTTACAAGACGGATTGATCTGGGCGGTGCCTGAGTGATGAATACGAGGCGTGGCCGGGCATTCTTAGCCCTTGCCGCAAGTCCTCGAGACGGGGCGACGGGGACACAGAAGTCATGAGTCTCTACTCGTTACCGCACTACCAACACACTAACGATTTGGATATTTGATCCGAGGGGCCTCTGGCCTGATAGCACTAACCATCACGTGGGCATAGTATGGGAGTTTTGCGTCATATACTTCAGTCGGAGCTTAATTGACGTCAGCAAGGAGCGGCGCGCGCTGGATTGGACTGGTTAAGCTCGCACTTGTATTAAGGGGGCTAGGTCTGCTTCCGGCCGCGTTCGCAACGCACAGGAGTCCCCGGGGCGAAGGCCCAAGACCCCTGGGCACATAGGTTAGTCCGGCGTGCTGCCCTCTCTGTTAGGTATTCGGTCGGGTTGCGCGTATCGTTTGGCCGAGGCTGGGCATGACCCAGAAAAGTGTGTCCGGCCAGAGTTAATCGAGCGTGGTGGGTAAGTTGGTGCACCCCTGCAGGGAAGAAACTAAAGGAAATATGCCCTAGAGGCAATAATAAAATTGTTATTTATATTTCCTTATATCATGATAAATGTTTATTATTCATGCTAGAATTGTATTAACCGGAAACTTAGTACATGTGTGAATATAAACAAACATAATGTCCCTAGTATGCCTCTACTAGACTAGCTCGTTGATCAAAGATGGTTAAGGTTTCCTAACCATTGACATGAGTTGTCATTTGATAACGAGATCACCTCATTAGGAGAATGACATGATGGACTTGACCCAACAGTTAGCTTAGCACACGATCGTTTTGTTAGTGCTACTGCTTTCACTATGTCATATACATGTTCCTCAGACCATGAGATCATACAACTCCCGGACACCGTAGGAATACTTTGGGTGTTATCAAACGTCACAACGTAACTGGGTGACTATAAAGGTACACTACAGGTATCTCCGAAAGTGTCTGTTGGGTTGTGATGAATGGAGATTTGGATTTGTCATTCCGTTTATCGGAAAGGTATCTCTGGGCCCTCTCGGTAATACAGCATCACAGAAGCCTTGCAAGCACCGTGGCTAATGAGTTAGCTACAAGATGAAGTATTACGGAACGAGTAAAGAGACTTGCCGGTAACGAGATTGAACTAGGTATGGGATACCGACGATCAAGTCTCGGGCAAGTAACATACCGCAGGACAAAGGGAACAACGTATGATGATATAAGAGGTTCAACCGATAAATATCTTCGTGGAATATGTAGGAGCCAATATGAGTATCCAGATTCCGCTATTGGTTATTGACCGGGGAGTCATCTCGGTCATGTCTACATAGTTCCCGAACCCGTAGGGTCGGCACACTTAAGGTTCGATGACGTAATAGTATTATATGAGTTATGTGATTGGTGAACCGAAGTTGTTCGGTGTCCCGGATGAGATCATGGACATGACGATGAGTCTCGGAATGTCCGAGAGGTAAAGATCGATATATTGGAAGGCTATATTCGGACGTCGGAAAGGTTCCGAGTGATTCGGGTATTTTTCGGAGTACCGGGAAATTACGGGAATTCACCGGGGGAAGTTATGGGTCTTATTGGGCCATACGGGAAAGAGAGGAGCAGGCCGCAGGGGCTGCTGCGCCCCTCCCCTTGCTGGTCCGAATTGGACAAGGGGTTTGGGGGGCGCAACACCCCTCTTTCCTTCTCCCTCTTCCCCTCTTCCTTCCCCTCTTGGTGGACTCCTACTAGGAGTAGGATTACTAGTAGGAGTCCCCTACTTCGTGCGCCTCCCCTAGGGGGCCGGCCTCCCCTCCCTCCCTCCTTTATATACGGAGGGGGGCGCCCCCTCTAGACACACAATTGACTTAGCCGTGTGCGGCACCCCCCTCCACCGTTTAGAGCCACCGTCATATTTCCGGAGTGCTTAGGCGAAGCCCTGCCGGAATCTCTACACCATCACCGTCGCCACGCCGTTGTGCTGACGAAACTCATCTACTACCTCGACTACTAGCTGGATCTAGAAGGCGAGGGACGTCACCGAGCTGAACGTGTGTTAGAACTCGGAGGTGCCGTACGTTCGACACTTGATCGGTGGATCGCGAAGCTGTTCGACTACATCGACCGCGTCACTAGACGCTTCCGCTAACGGTCTACAAGGGTATGTAGACATACTCTTCCCCTCGTAGCGATGCATCTCCATGGTTAGATCTTGCGTGATCATAGGAAATTTTTTGAAATTGCATGCTACGATTCCCAACAGTGGCATTCGAGCCTAGTCTATGCGTAGATGATCTGCCCGAGTAGAACACAAAGGAGTTGTGGGCGTGGGTGTATGCATATTGCTTGCCGTTACTAGTTGTTACTTGGTTCAGCGGCATTGTGAGATGAAGCGGCCCGGAACGACATTACGCGTACGCTTACGCGAGATTGGTTTCACCATTGGCGCACATAGCTGCGTAAAGGTGACTGGCGGGTGTCAGTTTCTCTCACTTTAGTTGAACCGGTTTCAATGAAGAGGGTTCTTTCAGAAGATCAAAAAGCAATCACTACACCACGTTCTGGTTTTGCGTAGGTAAGAATCGGTTCTTGCAAACCCGTAGCAGCCACGTAAAACTTGCAACAACAAAGTAGAGGACGTCTAACTTGTTTTTGCAGGGTATGCTGGTGATGTGATATGGTCAAGACATGATGTGATATAAATTGTTGTATGAGATGATCATGTTTTGTAAGTTATCAGCCAACCGGCAGGAGCCATATGGTTGTCTCTTTATTGTATGCAATGCCAACACGATGTAATTGCTTTACTTTACCGCTATGAGTTAGCAGTAGTAGTATTAGCAATAGTCGGCGAGACGACCACGACGCTACGATGGAGATCATGGCGCCAACCCCGTGACGATGGAGGCCACGACGGTGCTTCAGTGATGGAGATCAAGAGCACAAGACGATGATGGCCATATCATGTCACATATATATTGAATTGCATGTGATGTTAATCCTTTTATGCATCTTATTTTGCTTAGGATGACGGTAGAATTATAAGATGATCCCTTCACTAAATTTCAAGATAAGTGTTCTCCCCAAGTATGCACCATTGCTACAGTTCGACGTTTCTAAGCACCACGTGATGATCGGGTGTGATGGATCCTTTCGTTCACATACAACGGGTGTAAGCCAGTTTTACACACGCAGAATACTTGGGTTAAACTTGACGAGCCTAGCATATGCAGATATGACCTCGGAACACGGAGACCGAAAGGTCGAACATGAGTCATATAGTAGATATGATCAACATGAAAGATGTTCACCATTGATGAACTGATCCACCTCACGTGATGATCGGACGTGGATTAGTTTGATGTGGATCATGTTACACTTAGACAACTTGAGGGATGTTAATCTAAGTGGGAGTTTTTAAGTAATTTGATTAATTGAACTTAAATTTATCATGAACTTAGTCCTGGTAGTATTTGCAAATAATGTTGTAGATCAATAGCTCGCGTATAGCTCCCCTATTTTATTTTTGATATGTTCCTAGAGAAAACTAAGTTGAAAGGTGATAGTAGCAATGATGCGGACTGGTTCCGTGATCTGAGGATTATCCTCATTGCTGCACAGAAGAATTATGTCCTTGATGCACCGCTAAATGACAGACCTATTGCAGGAGCAGATGCAGACGTTATGAACGTTTGGCAAGCTCGATATAATGACTACTTGATAGTTTAGTGCACCATGCTTTACGGCTTAGAATCGGGACTTCAAAAACGTTTTGAATGCCATGGAGCATATGAGATATTCCAAGAGTTGAAATTAGTATTTTAGACTCATGCCCGTGTCGAGAGGTATGAGACCTCTGACAGTACTTTGCCTACAAGATGGAGGAGAATAGCTCAACCAGTGAGCATGTGCTCAGAATGTCTGAGTACTACAGTTGCTTGAATCAAGTGGGAGTTAATCTTCCAGATAAGATAGTAATTGACAGAATTCTCTAGTCACTATCACCAAGTTACTGGAACTTCGTGATGAACTATAATATGCAAGGGATGACAAAAACGATTCCTGAGCTCTTCGTGATGATGAAATCAACGAAGGTAGAAATCAAGAAAGAGCATCAAGTGTTGATGGTTAACAAGACCACTAGTTTCAAGAAAAAGGGCAAAGGGAAGAAGGGGAACTTCAAGAAGAATAGCAAGCAAGTTGCTACTCCCGGGAAGAAGCCCAAGTCTGGACCTAAGCCTGAAACTAAGTACTTCTACTGCAAAGGGACTGGTCACTGGAAGCGGAACTGCCCCATGTATTTGGCGGATAAGAAGGATGGCACAGTGAACATAGGTATATTTGATATACATGTTATTGATGTGTATTTTACTAGTGTTCATAGTAGCCCCTGGGTATTTGATACTGGTTCAGTTGCTAACATTAGTAACTCGAAACAGGAGTTGCAAAATGAACAGAGACTAGTTAATGACGAGGTGACGATGTGTGTTGGAAGTGATTCCAAGGTTGATAAGATCACCATCGCACACTCCCTCTACTTTCGGGATTAATGTTGGACCTAAATAAATGTTATTTGGTATTTGCGTTGAGCATGAATATGATTGGATCATGTTTATTGCGATACGGTTATTCATTTAAATCAGAGAATAATTGTTGTTCTATTTAAATGAATAAAATCTTCTATGGTCATACACTCAATATAAATGGTTGATTGAATCTCGATCGTAGTGATACACATATTCATAATATTGATGCCAAAAGATGCAAAGTTGATAATGATAATGCAACATATTTTGTGGCACTGCCGTTTAGGTCATATTGGTGTAAAGCGCATGAAGAAACTCCATTCGGATGGACTTTTGGAATCACTTGATTATGAATCATTTGATGCTTGCGAACCATGCCTCATGGGCAAGATGACTAAGACTCCGTTCTCCGGAACAATGGAGCGAGCAACTGACTTTTTGGAAATAATACATACTGATGTATGCGGTCCGATGAGTGTTGAGGCTCATGGCGGGTATCGTTATTTTCTGATCTTCACAGATGATTTGAGCAGATATGGGTATATCTACTTGATGAAACATAAGTCTGAAACATTTGAAAAGTTCAAAGAATTTCAGAGTGAAGCAGAAAATCATCATAACAAGAAAATAAAGTTTCTGCGATCTGATCGTGGAGGAGAATATTTGAGTTACGAGTTTGGTCTTCAATTAAAATAATGTGGAATAGTTTCACAAACTCATGCCACCTGGAACACCATAGCATAATGGTGTGTCCGAACGTCATAACTGTATTTTATTGGATATAGTGCAATTTATGATGTCTCTTACCGATTTACCACTATCGTTTTGGGGTTATGCATTAGAGACAACTGCATTCACGTTAAATAGGGCACCGTCTAAATCCGTTGAGACGACACTGTATGAACTGTGGTTTAGCAGGAAACCTAAGCTGTCGTTTCTTAAAGTTTGGGGCTGCGATGCTTATGTGAAAAAGCTTCAACCTGATAAGCTCGAAACCAAATCGGAGAAAAGTGTCTTCATAGGATACCCAAAGGAGACTGTTGGGTACACCTTCTATCACAGATCCGAAAGCAAGATATTCGTTGCTTAAGATGGATCCTTTCTAGAGAAGCAGTTTCTCTCGAAAGAAGTGAGTGGGAGGAAAGTAGAACTTGATGAGGTAATTGTACCTTCTCTCGAGATTGGAAAGTAGTTCATCACAGAAATCAGTTCCAGTGATGCCTACACCAATTAGTGAGGAAGTTAATGATGATGATCATGAAACTTCGGATCAAGTTACTACCGAACCTAGTAGGTCAACCAGAGTACGTTCCGCACCAGAGTGGTACGGTAATCCTAATCTGGAAATCATGTTACTATACCATGACGAACCTACAAACTATGAGGAAGCGATGATGAGCCCAGATTCCGCGAAATGGCTTGAGGCCATGAAATCTGAGATGGGATCCATGTATGAGAACAAAGTGTGGACTTTGGTTGACTTGCCCGATGATCGGCAAGCCATTGAGAATAAATGGATCTTCAAGAGGAAGACAGACGCTGATAGTAGTGTTACTATCTACAAAGCTAGAATTGTCGCAAAAAGGTTTTTCGACAAATTCAAGGTGTTGACTACGATGAGAGTTTCTCACTCGTATCTATGCTTAAGTCTGTCCGAATCATGTTAGCAATTGCCGCATTTTATGAAATCTGACAAATGGATAAACAAAACTGCATTCCTTAATGGATTAAAGAAGAGTTGTATATGATGCAACAAGAAGGTTTTGTCAATCCTAAAGGTGCTAACAAAATATGCAAGCTCCAGCGATCCATCTGTGGACTGGTGCAAGCATCTCGGAGTTGGAATATACGCTTTGATAAATTGATCAAAGCATATAGTATTATACAGACTTGCGGTGAAGCCTGTATTTACAAGAAAGTGAGTGGGAGCACTATAACATTTCTGATAAGTATATGTGAATGACATATTGTTGATCGGAAATAATGTAGAATTATTCTGCAAAGCATAAAGGAGTGTTTGAAAGGAGTTTTTCAAAGAAAGACCTCGGTGAAACTGCTTACATATTGAGCATCAAGATCTATAGAGATAGATCAAGATGCTTGATAAGTTTTTTCAATAAGTACATATCTTGACAAGATTTTGAAATAGTTCAAAATGGAACAGTCAAAGAAAGAGTTCTTGACTGTGTTACAAGGTGTGAAATTGAGTAAGACTCAAAGCCCGACCACGGCAGAAGATAGAAAGAGAATGAAAGTCATTCCCTATGTCTCAGCCATAGGTTCTATAAAGTATGCCATGCTGTGTACCAGATCTATTGTATACCTTACACTGATTTTGGCAAGGGAGTACAATAGTGATCTAGGAGTAGATCACTGAACAGCGGTCAAAATTATCCTTAGTGGAATAAGGATATGTTTCTCGATTATCGAGGTGACAAAAGGTTCGTCGTAAAGGGTTACGTCGATACAAGTTTTAGCACTGATCCAGATGACTCTAAGTCTTAATCTGGATACATATTGAAAGTGGGAGCAATTAGCTAAAGTAGCTCCGTGCAGAGCATTGTAGACATAGAAATTTGCAAAATACATACGGATCTGAATATGGCAGACCCGTTGACTAAACCTCTCTCACAAGCAAAACATGATCACGCCTTAGTAAACCCTTTGGGTGTTGGTCACATGGCGATGTGAACTATTGGTGTTAATCACATGGCGATGTGAACTAGATTATTGACTCTAGTAAACCCTTTGGGTGTTGGTCACATGGCGATGTGAACTAGATTATTGACTCTAGTGCAAGTGGGAGACTGAAGGAAATATGCCCTAGAGGCAATAATAAAATTGTTATTTATATTTCCTTATATCATGATAAATGTTTATTATTCATGCTAGAATTGTATTAACTGGAAACTTAGTACATGTGTGAATATAAACAAACATAATGTCCCTAGTATGCCTCTACTAGACTAGCTCGTTGATCAAAGATGGTTAAGGTTTCCTAACCATTGACATGAGTTGTTATTTGATAACGAGATCACCTCATTAGGAGAATGACGTGATAGACTTGACCAAACCGTTAGCTTAGCACACGATCGTTTTGTTAGTGCTACTGCTTTCACTATGTCATATACATGTTCCTCAGACCATGAGATCATACAACTCCCGGACACCGTAGGAATACTTTGGGTGTTATCAAACGTCACAACGTAACTGGGTGACTATAAAGGTACACTACAGGTATCTCCGAAAGTGTCTGTTGGGTTGTGATGAATCGAGATTGGGATTTGTCATTCCGTCTATCGGAAAGGTATCTCTGGGCCCTCTCGGTAATACAGCATCACAGAAGCCTTGCAAGCACCGTGGCTAATGAGTTAGCTACAGGATGAAGTATTACGAAACGAGTAAAGAGACTTGCCGGTAACGAGATTGAACTAGGTATGGGATACCGACGATCAAGTCTCGGGCAAGTAACATACCACAGGACAAAGGGAACAACGTATGATGATATAAGAGGTTCAACCGATAAAGATCTTCGTGGAATATGTAGGAGCCAATATGAGTATCCAGATTCCGCTATTGGTTATTGACCGGGGAGTCATCTCGGTCATGTCTACATAGTTCCCGAACCCGTAGGGTCGGCACACTTAAGGTTCGATGACGTAATAGTATTATATGAGTTATGTGATTGGTGAACCGAAGTTGTTCGGAGTCCCGGATGAGATCATCGACATGACGATGAGTCTCGGAATGTCCGAGAGGTAAAGATCGATATATTGGAAGGCTATATTCGGACGTCGGAAAGGTTCCGAGTGATTCGGATATTTTTCGGAGTACCGGGGAATTACGGGAATTCACCGGGGGAAGTTATGGGCCTTATTGGGTCATACGGGAAAGAGAGGAGCAGGCCGCAGGGGCTACTGCGCCCCTCCCCTTGCTGGTCCGAATTGGACAAGGGGTTTGGGGGGCGCAACACCCCTCTTTCCTTCTCCCTCTTCCCCTCTTCCTTCCCCTCTTGGTGGACTCCTACTAGGAGTAGGATTCCTAGTAGGAATCCCCTACTTGGTGTGCCTCCCCTAGGGGGCCGGCCTCCCCTCCCTCCCTCCTTTATATACGGAGGGGGGCGCCCCCTCTAGACACACAATTGACTTAGCCGTGTGCGGCGCCCCCCTCCACCGTTTAGAGCCACCGTCATATTTCCGGAGTGCTTAGGCGAAGCCCTGCCGGAATCTCTACACCATCACCGTCGCCACGCCGTCGTACTGACGGAACTCATCTACTACCTCGACTACTAGCTGGATCTAGAAGGCGAGGGACGTCACCGAGCTGAACGTGTGTTAGAACTCGGAGGTGCCGTACGTTCGACACTTGATCGGTGGATCGCGAAGCTGTTCGACTACATCGACCGCGTCACTAGACGCTTCCGCTAACGGTCTACAAGGGTATGTAGACACACTCTTCCCCTCGTAGCGATGCATCTCCATGGTTAGATCTTGCGTGATCGTAGGAAAATTTTTGAAATTGCATGCTACGATTCCCAACAGAAACAATCTATCGATAGGCTGTCCTACGATAACGGACACTCGGAGTTGTATCCCGATCGATACAACTAGAACTGGATACTTGAGATGATAACTGGATAGTATGGCTCTAGGATCGCTTTCTCGCAGGGTGTCGAGGAAGGATCTCTGGGCGAGGTTGATGTTACTACTACTACTTTACACGATACTAATATGTACTCTTCTAATGCTGCAAGACCGAAGAAGATGCTGAAGATGCTAGTCTTCGATAGAACTAGGCTTTCCCCTCTATTCTGGCATTTCTGCAGCTCAGTCCACATATTCAACCCTTCTTTGATAATGTTGCATATGTAGTGTAGATCCTTGATTGCTGAGTACTTCGGATGAGTACTCATGTTGCTTTGCTTTCCTTTTTCCCCCATATCCGTTTGATGCGACCAGATAACGGAGCCCCGGAGCCAGCTGTTCCTGTTGACGACTACGGTTACTACTACTATCCTCCTGGAGGTTACTACTACGAGGAGCCGTCCGACGACCAGGAGTAGGCTCGGAGGGTCCCAGGCAGGAGTCCTGCGCCTTTCGATCATAGTGTTTTATTTTGCCCCGCCTTGTTAAAGGCCTATCTGTTCCTCTGTAATATCTGTACTCAGATATCTGATGCTTCCGCTGATGCTTGTATGCCATCGAGCTATGTATTCGAGCCCTCGAGGCCCTGGCTTGTAATATAAAGCTTGTATGACTTTCTTTATGTTTTAGAGTTGTGTTGTGGTATCTTCAAGTGAGTCCTTAGCCTTGATCGTGCATATTTGCGTGTATGGTTAGTGCACGATTAAGCCGGGGTTGTCACAATTATGGGCCATATACCATAAAATAATCCTGTCAGGGATGGAGATTGTCCTCTAATCTCCTTGCTTTGCTTCCTTCTTAGTTTTCATAGTGCTTGGCCTTTTTGGTTGTGTGAAAGGTTGTTCTCACGGAAAATGGCTACAATAGCCCCCCAAAAAAATGCAAGCATGAATTATGGTGCATATAAAATTTTCTAGAACAGTGAGATGAGAATAAAAAGGAAGGAGAAGAAAAGGCTAGGTTCATTGACTGAACATCTCTACCAGCTTAGCAATGAAATGAAATGATCTGCGACTTTATCTCCTCCCACCAGTTTTGCACCATGACTGGGTTACACAAATTTTGTCATTCTGACTGGGTTCTGCAAATTTGGTCAATCTTAATTAAATCTAGTAAATAGTAGCTAGCCACAAATAGTAAGTAGAAACACTCACCTGTTTTTCTCTACTTCATTCAGGAACATCATAGTTGCATCCAAACCTTCTTTGGAACACAGGAAGGTAGTAAGTAAAGATGTGCCTAGCACTGTTATGAAGAAAGGGAAAACATCAGGCTAATCATGATATTTATGCAGTAATATTAGTATTTAAAACCAATACCATAAACAGACATCTGATGGTACTCTCTTGCTAATCCATCCATTAAAAATGTAAAATAGTGAATACTAACAATAATCAGACAGAGAGCAAAGCTGCCCTTTTCCAAGTTGTATTGTAGCCACATAATACTATACAGTCTAGGGCATTTTGTTTTTGATAAGATACTAATCTGCAGTATAGAAGAATGAAGAGTGTCATATCTTGGCATCTTGCAGCCACAATCTGTAGTGCATGAATATAACATGTTTCATCAAAGGTTCTGAAGAAGAATTTGTATACACATATAGGAAACACTGTGATGTCCGTTGTGGAAGTAAGAAAATCTACTGAAGAAAATATTTCACAACTAAACATTTAGCTATTCCGAGACCGCAATGAAGAATTTGTATCGCATAGCCTATGCAGTGCTACTTAGTAATTAGTTGTTCCCATCCTTTCCTTGGAACATCTCTGCTACTACTTAGTAAAGAAATTTGAACCAAAAAGTGTGTATTTTAAAGAATCAAAACATATGCAAGGACAACCTACAGCTTGATGCTCAACTGAGTGAACTGCTTTATCGTGTAAACTACTTAGAACTCGCTGCTATCCAAAGGGCGCACTGCAGGCATAATATAAATGGCAGTACCCTATATAACTTGTAGTATATATACCAAACACCCATGGGAAAACAGAAACTCAACGAAATATATCAAACATCAACATCAAACTTGTTTGAAATTAAAAATCATCATTCTTTAAGCATCTCAACTGAATCAGACTGCAAAATTGTAAAACTTTAATCCCCACTTGATCAGAAACTCAAAACCATGCCTAATGAAACAAATGCACCCGTTTGATATATCCCATCTGATATATTCTAACTACAAACTATTATTTGAGCATAAAAGCCACTTAAATAGCTAGAAACTATGGAATCAATGGATCAATCTAGAGAGAGGGATGGAGAGAGAGAGAGAGATGTTAGCCTGTCCTCACCGCTGTTCGGTAGGGCCGTGCTCGGCGCCACCATTCACCAGACCTTCCCATGGCGAAGGGCGACATCCAGTGCTAGATCAGCTAGAGAAGTAGCTTGAGGAGGGCACCAACAGAGGCGTTCAAGGGAAGAACTTGGCTGCTCCTGCTCGCCTAGATCCGTCGCTCCTCCTTCTACTCTGTCGTGGGGACTGGAGGAGGCGGACATTGGCCTGCTACCAGTGTGTCGTAGAGGGGCGCAGGGCAGAGGCGACAGAGCTTGTACCAGGGATGGAGATCGTGCAGTTCGGCTGATGTGGAATGGCGGCCGGTAGCGTAGTGCAAGAGGATGGTAGCGGGAAGTAATACACTACAACAGGACAGAGCTTTGGTAACATGATGTTGTGTTACTACAGGCCCAAAACAGAGTTACTAGCCTCGATAGTAACACATTTTGAAATGTGTTCCATTAGACCGTGTTACTAAGTGGTGCTCACTGTCACATATAGCAATTGTTACAGTATATTAAAAATTCTGTTACAAGTATGTTATAGTAACATGCATATTATGTGTTACCAAACGCACTGGTAACACATTTCTGTACCTATAGTAACACCCGTAGTAACATATTTTCGTAGATGTAGAACATTGCGGTAACATGTTTTTGTAAGTATAGTAACACAACTTGTAACATAATATCCAAATATCGTAACCCTGTAATCTATAGTTGTCAACTACCCTAGTAACACATTTTGTAACTATAGTAACATCATCAGTAACACTACTATATTAGTATGGCAACATAATTAATGTATTTCTTTTTAAATTATTAACCACAAAATTAGGTACCCATTTATGTAATATAACATTTATTTAATATAAAATCATTGCAATTGCTCAAATAGTTAATTATTTTATTAGGATGCTTGGCACCATAAAAAAGATAGTGAAATTGAAGCACGACACATAAACAAATTAAAAATATCAAGATATTTATCATAAATATACAAGAGTGTAGGATACATATGCATTACAATAAATAAATACCAATATTATTGGTGCAACAGCATATCATTCATATCATTTTGACTATAGAGAACAATATTACACCATAGCATCTGCATCAATTCGACCAAAGAAAAAGATCTTGTGAATGATATTACACTTTTCAATCTGTCAATGTAAACTACAGGTATTGCTAAGTAAAATCTTCTAATTTTATTTGCTGCTTGCTCCAACCAAAGAATTCAGCTGCAAGTCAATTATCGTTCTTCTGAATCTGTAAAAGAAAACTGGACATTACATTATGTGATTAAATGTACACAAATATAATTTTGGAACATGAAAGAAAATACTTTAACTTAAAAAAGCTCAAGGCAATGCAATTAAGTATCCTGAAGCAAAAGCATCACCATTTCTCTTGCAATCAGAAACTTCCCTTGCTAACTCCTCATTATCCAGAATAGGTTCATCCATGGAAAAGTTATACAGAATATAAACATTCTATATGAATTATCAATGAGCGCATCCATATGACTAAATAAAAATGTACCTGGAAACCAGTAGCCATCATTACAATGCCTTTAAGCAAGATGGAACTGTTATTCATAAACCCTTCATGCGCGGACACTAACCTAGCTCCCAGCAAACATTCTGTAAGAGTAGAATGATAAACAACTTGAGATAGAAATAGATGTACATCCACAAGCTACAAACTATAAGCACGCAGTAAAACCACATATTCGACAGATATGGAATTTAATGTATAACCTATTTTGCATATAATGTAACCAGGATGGGTACTTGGTAAAAGGTGATGGTATCTTACATTTACCTAAACAACAAAGTAACCAGGATGGGTACTTGGTAAAAGGTGATGCTGTCACCCATTGGATTATATCAAACTAGAAGATAAGACTGAGATACGAGAAATATAAAAATTAAAGTGGAAATGAACAGACAAGTTTCTGCTGTATTTTCATAGTGATAACTGCGATATACTACACTAAAATGATCGTACATCTACTGTTGCACGGCCTGCAGAACCCTTACCATGAAAAGCACTATGTATTACACCTACATTCCCTGTCAGTAAAGCAGATATCCATATTGCTCTTCACAATCTCTACTACCCAACCTGGGACGCCATCTTCTCCAACATTGCCTCTGCATTAATTCATGAATGACATGAGCAAGTAAGTATATCGAGTAGAAGAGTAAACTCATCAAAGGAACTCAAAGTAATGATACAAACTTTCTGCAAGATACTTGTGTTCCTGAAAGGTATGCACTAGGCTAGCCTGAATCTGTGATACTTAAATACTTGAAAGATATGTGCTAGGCTACGCTGAATCTGTGATACTTACTTTCCTGAAATATATGAGCTAGGCTAGGCCGAATCTGTAGCAGATTATTATCACTAGACGAACTAGAAAGACACATACAACAATGATTTGCGCTAAATAAATTGCGTGCCCAATTAATTTAATTCTGAAATTGCTAATTGACTGGGAACAACAAGCAGCCAAGCAGCAATCATTCATGGGTATTGGGTAGAAAGCAGCAGCAGCACAAGTACTCAATCAAGTGAGCAGCCGAACACAAGACCTGCGAGCCACCCACAGCAGACTCATTGTAAATCTGGGGAGAGCTCGCAAACACTAAGTACAGTACACCTAGTAAATTTCCACGAGATGCCACAAAAGCATGCACCCATAGTTTGATGTTCCAAGAGATGTCACAGCATTCAGTCAGCTATCTTCAGGTAATGACAATGTCCACCGCAGGCCTTTCGGGCTTTCGACATTATTCAATTAGGTCATGTGTAACAGGGAGAAGTACTAGTGTTATTAACAGAACAATAAGTTGAGAAATGCATAGCTAGCTCATGCATGTGAATCCTAATTCTAAGCTGTCTATCACTGGACAGTCTAGCCAGGTGAGGTGCATGCTGCCTGTACATACCCTGATCATGAATGGCATGGAGAACCTAGAAACAGATTTCCACTGGGCGTCGAGATAGCAACGACAGTGTATCGCACGCCCTAAATTAGCTGCAAATATACAAAAAGGTGACTGTAATTGTTGAACATAATATGCATGTGTTCAGCGGGATTCATATCATGTGTTCATGGTTAGATAATTAGGCGCCTGTTTACAGAACAGGAGATCTTATACGTACAGGGCACCTAAAACCAGATGAACACAATCTAATTCATCAGTATAAGCGATTGTTTATAATTCCACTTGATCCGGTGCATATATATATTGTGATGCGGTCCACTAAGTTCACACCTCACAGTACAAGAAACTAGTACATAGTAGCAGTACGCACACCCCAGAGTACCACTTGCTCTCCAAATCACAAAGCAATAACATGCAACTCTTGAGCAGTTCGACTGCACAAGCCGATGGCTCCCTCACGCTGCACTGTCGCGGGTCTTCATCACCAGGCGAGCCGAAGCATTAAATAAAACGAGTAGACGAGCGCAAGATTGGGTAGTGAGCAGCAGCAGCCAGCAACTCGATGGATGAAAACCAAATCACAGAGATGACATGAGAGGATGATGGGTTTGGGGTTACCTGCCGTCTGGACGATAGGATGCAGGGGTCAGCGGTAGCCGGTCCAGTCCAGGCGGCGGAGGTGGTGTGGACTCCAGCGGCAGCGACGGGATTGAGCCCAGATGGCGGCGGCGGCCGCGGCGGCGGCAGGGATCTAGGAAGAGGCGGCGCGTTCGCTGCTGTTGGAAGCACCTCCGTTTGTGGAGAGCGTACGTGCGACCCCCTGATAGGTTTTCTATGGGCCGAGGCTGTTTATGGGCCGAGCCGTTTCCCTAGCCTATCACGCACGTATCCCAGCCGTGTGATTCTCGGAAAAAAAACGTATCCCAGCCGTGTGGTTGTGTTTTTTTAATTCAAAAATCATGGGATACTATGGGACACGTCTATCACGACGTATCATGGCTATACCTGGCCATGGGCAGCCCGGCCCGGACGGCCCGAAAAAGCCCGACCCGACCCGACCTTGCCACGGGCTAGGCCTGGGCCTAGATTTTGAGCCCAATGGCCGAGCCGGGCCGGGCCTGGGCCTGTCGTATTTGCAATTTAACGAAGAGGCCTGAGGCCCGACAAGCTTTTTGCGCGATGGGCCGGGCTTGGGCCTGATTTTTAGGCCCGACGGTCGGGCTCGAGCCTAGGTTTTTCGCGTCAGGCTTTGGTAGGCTCGGCCCGAAGCCCGACCCGGCCCGAGGGATGGTCAGGTATAATCATGGCGTGTCGCCCTATCCCGCCTATCAGGACGGTCAGTTCAGTTTTTGCCATATGAATGCTTTCGAGACACACATCACAAACTGCAGCGGACAACAACAAAAGGGTGCGTTTCCTAAAAAAGCAAACATATGGGTGCAGCATAATGGTGTGACCTAAGGCAGCGAAGGAAGGGTCGTGGAGTTGCCGGCAGCGGTGTTGTGTGCCGGTCGAAGAGGGTGGTTGGGTGGTCGCCATCGGGGTACTAGTAGAAGAACTTGTCGTCGATGTTCTCCTTCACGCGCAAGATGCGGGCGAGGACGAGGTCATCGGAGGCGGCGTTGGGTGAATGGCGGGAGGAGGAAGAGGAGGTGGGAGGGGGCTCCACGTCAGGATATGAAAGATAGGTTTCCCTTAATCGCGGGATCATCTTATCGTATCGCATCCCCCCATAAATAGCTATGAAACTACCAACCCTTGCCTACTATATAAGAGACCGCGTCGAGGCTTCGTCAAAGCGGGGACATTCTAGAGGATCTTGGCCCGTACTCTAGCTCAAAGTAGATCGACGCAACATTATTTATAACCCTCGTCGAACGGCAGGGCCATGGCCCATGGGCTACTGTTAGTGTCACGGAAAACGGGGTGCCTCGAGCACATTATAATTGTGTGCCCTAGCATGCAAGGGATCAAACTATAAGTTCAATTTGTGATGTGGTATGGCCAATGTGGATTTACTGTAAGCGTGAGATTACGATCTAGTAATTAATATAAAAAAACATTAACGTTGAAGACGACTTGCCAGAACCATCTACGTCCTTGGTCTGCTATCCCGGCGGCCAAATGGAGCATGCTTCTCTGCCTCGAGAGAGTTAGCGGCACCCAGAACATCGGTGAAGGTTGTACTAACCACAAATGGTTGTGAACATTGGCAGCGGTGGTCGAAATAGATCGCGACAAAGCTAGCGACTGCCTCCAAGTTTCTGAGTCGTCAAGACGCTCATCAGAACTAATGCACAACCTCCATCGTTGCAAGATCCAGGGTCGCACCATCACCCAAAAGGCTTTTAGAGACGGAGAACAGGCCCGCTGTGAACAGCAAGGCACATAACACTGTGGTGCATTGACCAAGGATTGTCCCCGTGCTTAGCCTAGACCCGAATCCGTTGCACCGCGCCGACGAAGTTGGGGAACCGAACCGGATCCGCCGCCTACAAGCCATCATCCCCATTTCAGGAACACCAATTCGTCCTGGCTGCTGCCGTCGCCGGAACATGCAGTGACCACCATCCACGAACAGAAAAACTAAACTCGCCATTCCGAGAGAACGACAAAGTACACAAAGCCACCGGCCTTTCGTCCACACCATGGAGAGCATCATCATGGTGAGAAGGAAAACGAGGCAAATTTATTCGATGCGGCGCCCACCTCACCGCCCCAACACCACCGAACAGAACAACGATCCTACGTGAAACAACAACACGAATGGAAGGGGACAGAAGCCGCTGCGTTGTCGGAGTTCACTAGAGGAAAACTGTCGCCTCCAAATCGTCTGTGCAAGGCAGTTGGGAGTGAAACGGTACGAAGCGGATCGTTGTGGTGTGCATGTTCTATCGCAAAGACAAGATCTTAAATGTATACTGGAACGTGATCCAACGACCCAAGAGATAAACGATTGACCTTGCACCGATCGACCACCCCTAGAGTTGGCCTTGATAAAATTCTCTGAACCATCAATGCTACTAATAAACCAGGAAAAACTAGTTGACCAGGCTATTTTATCTGAAACTGTCGTTTCCAATACATGATAATATGCTAGAAAAACAAAACAAAAAACCTATTTGGTAGGGTTCGCTGCTGAATTTGCAGCAGTTTCCCCCTTTTCCCCCACGAAGCAGCCCTATCGGGCGCCGCCGCCCCTTCCGCCGCCACCCCTGCCTCGCCGCCAGGCCCGCCCCTCTCTCGCCGGTTCGCCGCTCACGCAGCCGCAGAAGAACCGCGCCACCCCGCGTCACCACTCCCGCATCCCGCCGTCCCGCGCGACCTCTGCTGACGCCTGGGGGGAGGGTACGCCGCCGCCTGGTTCAACTCCGACCTCCCTGCTCTAGTACAACACCGACGAGAACTCCCTCCGGTTGACCAGTCCAGGACCAGCCAACAAGGACGACCAGGACGCCCGCCGGTCCCCTCCAGACCTCCCTTCGCTCCAGACCAGGACGCTCCGCCGACGCTGGCAAGATCTCTCTCTGCTCTTCTGTGCCTCCCCATTCTTCTATCAATGATCAATCTATCCTAAGCATGAAGCATCCATATGTGATTTTTGAACTACTGAATCAAACTATGTTGTTTTTGCTGTCCTGATGAGAATTGTTGAAAATAATGAGAGATATTGGAGAAAAGAATTAGACATTGGTATTGGCATTTGGTAATTACTATTTGTTTGATTGTATTGTGCATTTCTTTGTCAGATTGCAGGCTTGCAACCATAGGTTGGAGTTGTCGCTTGCTGCTTGATTTAGAGAATATCATGTATATTTAGACATTTAATGTAGTTGCTGGTTACAATTGTCATGCTACTACAAATTTTGTTATCTATTAGTTGGTGTATGCTAAACAGTAGGATGGAGTTCTTACAAAATCTGATTTAGGCTTTTCACTTTGTTGTCTATTGCGTCAATCATGTGGAAGAGTCAAGTCTATTGCAATAACTAAACAATCATATTTGCTATCCAGTACATGAACACACAGTCATGAGAACACATATCCAGTACATGAACAGTTGACTAGTGACATAATAATGATCTGTCTGATTGTTTGCCATTCTAACAAGTTACTCTAACAATGCCACTCTACCAAAGTAACAAGGCATCTTCTTTCAACTTCTCAAGGTATTTATTATGTACGCTTCTCTTATGCAAAATTAATAATTTTAGTATGCATGTAAGACCATATTGATCTATTTGTATGTGCTATTGATAAATTAATTATAACATTGGCATGCCATATTTGTTGTCACTTTTTTTGGGTGGACTGCCCTATTTTGAAATCCTAGATCCGCCACTGCATTGTAGGTAGACATGTTATTTTTGTCCCTTGTCACTCAACGCAGTTACTATATTTCTTTTTGTTACACAGTGTATCAACGGATTTAGAATCTATAAAGGAGCTATTGCTTTCTCCTAGACCAAGTGAGGAATGCCTGGCTGGTGTAGCTGGTTTTCTTGACTTTGCGTACATAGAGGGCAAGTCAAAGGATAATTTAAAGGCACGACTAGACGTGCATGACATGAAAATCAGGCCAGAGCTACATCCTAAAACTAAACCTGACGACAAGTATTTTCTTCCTGCTGCTTCTTATACCATGTCAAAGAAACAGAAGCAACAGTTTTGCAAAGTACTTCATGATATAAAAGTTCCAGATGGGTACTCAGGGATCTCAAAAAAATAGAAGGAACAGTTTTGCAAAGTACTTCGTGATATAAAAGTTCCAGATGGGTATTTGGAGGAATGAGGTCAGCCATTAAACATATAAACCCAACCTTTGTTTTTCTTTATTGCTTTTAGTTGCTCGTTTATATTTTCCATTGATGCTGCCATTGTGGATTAGATAATTATTAGTACTTCATCCTTACGGTCCTGACGGTTACTTGGTTGAGAATATTATGCAAAATTTCATCCACGACCCAAATAAATTCATTGTTAAGAGATGTAGCAGTAGCTCTGTGCTTGGCCTCATGCCTTTTACTTGTTTCCTAAAGCTCTGCGAGATGTTGTGTTCTGCTAGTTTTCTGAAGCTATATGAGATGGTATTCCCCTCTTAATAAAGATAATTTTTTCCTTGAGCTTCCTTTCCCTAGATATAAACGTTTTTCCTGGTATATTTCACTCTGTCATGATGCACGATACTATTTTTGCTGGCCCTCTTGTGTTTCTGTCTAGTTTGTACGGTTAAGCATGTATGTGCTGGATCATACATGTTATCCTTACCTGACAGATATGAACTTAGCGTTAACTAAGAAATCTCATGTTCTACCATAAAGCACTAAGTTAACAGTATATTATAATTACATACCATATATGTATTGAATTTATCTTGACTCTTCTGACTTGTAATGAACTTCTGCTGAAGCGCTTCAGTGAATCTTATTTTTCAGGAAATTTTGCCAGTGGAAATTACAAGGATTGTTCTAAGCTGGTGCATGAAGCTATGCGTTCTTTTAGCGGACATTTATATGTCTGCATAGTTTTTGCTCTTCAAACATGAAGCTTGAAAAAAATTTGAAACTTGTTACGGAGTTAAGCTTCATGTACGACAGATTGTCATTGGAACTAGCTAGATAGATGCATTTTTGTCAAAGAAGTATTATGTCAGATTTACCATCTTTTAAACTAAGCTTGCGTCTGTTTAAAATTGATGTTTTTGATTTATGTGGGGTGTTTGTTTGGTGTCAAAACCTCGACGTCTGATTCAACGTTTTCTTCTTTGTTGTTGTGAACCAGCCTTTGCGTGTGTGACTTCTGTGGCTTGCACTCGTAGTTTTTTTTTTTTTTTTTGCAAATGCTTGCACTCATAGCTAGGTGCTAGCTGTTGTGCGTATGTGACTTCTGTTACTTGCACTTGCAGCTGGTCTCTAACCATCTTCTGCCCAGTCAACTAGGCGATGTACTACCTAACTAGCTGGAGTGTGTGGGTGTTCTCAAAATAATATATTTACTAGCACACAAACAACTTTCTTTTCTAGGTTTCATGCTAGTACTACACGGGTCTACTAGATTGCCGATTAGTACTAGATTGTCGTTTTCTTCTTACACAAATCATATATAACTATATATGCATCCATGGATTCATGCCTTATTAGTTATGGATGTGATTAGCATTTTTTAAGAGAAAAATGACTACGTTCCAAGGGAAAAAAGTGGAAAAATGGACGTGCTTTGCAGGTCATCTGACGCATGTACAATAAAAATAACTACTTAGTATGGTTGTTTGCCTCGAGAAATATAAATATATTTTTTACTTCACTTTATTTGGTTAACCGTTCAGATTTTCGTTATATACCATAAAAACAAAAATCAAAATAGTATGGAAGTTCATACCGAAACCAGAAACCATAAAATCGTAAAATTTGTTTGGTTTGGTTTATTTTCGTTATAGTTTTTTGATTCGGTTTTTAAATGCACATAGTGATTCAATAGTGACAAAAAAATATTAATTTACTTTTCTAAGAAACTGAGCTCTGGCCAAATGAACACTTATTATTGGTTGTAATTTATTCTGAAATCAAATATTGCAGCTAGCCCAGTTGGTATTGGGCCGTTGGGCGTAGCTTCGTTCAAGGACAATGGATCAATTCCTAGTTTGCACATGATTTTCTTGATATTTCACTGTTTTTTTTGCTAAAAGACCGACTTACCTAAAAAATTGGACGAGGCCTCGGTTTTGGTTTTTTCCACACTGACCATTGGTTGGGTTATGTTTAGAAAACTATGTTCAAAAGTTTAGGTCTCATTTGTTGCTGGTCTTCCATTCCTTTGTAAGTTAAGCACTTAATTTTATATGGTCATTTTAAAGTGTGCATTTGGCATTTATGGTCGCCGAGTCATCATAAAATTCATGTAAAATATGGTTAATAGGATATTCACTGCAACCATACTGAAATCGTTCGGTATTTACAACCAAATTGTATTGCTTTTTCATATGACATTGACCAAAGAATGAAAACCCTATTGCCAAAACAAAAACGTTGACACGTGGGAACTATGTGTCAAGGTATTGGTGATCTATGTATGCGGTTGATTTTAAATTTTCTATTTCCCCCTATATTAGAGCTTGTAACATTATATCAACACATGATTATGTGTTACTATAAGTAAATTTGTAACAGATCTCACCAACACATATTTATATGTTACTATGTGAATATCCACGTAACACCTTTGTACCAAGACATACTTATATGTTACTATCTTGATATCATTGTAACACATTTTGGGGCCTTGTATAGTATGTGTTACTGCCTGTCGTGCAACACAAAATGATGTGTTACTGTAATTTTCCTTGTCACACATTTTTCTATCTGTTACATGATTGTGTTACTGAAAGTATGTTTTGTTGTAGTGATAGGAGGCGGGAGCAAGGTGCGTCAGAGACTGAAATCAGAGGGGGAGAGGCTAGGCCAGGTTCCCACATCGGCGGCGCGAGCAGTGGAGCCGTGGAGGAGCTCCCTACTCCTCCTTCGTGTCCTGGATGTAGACGGCGAGCCAGGGGTGGAGGAGGAGGAGCTACGCCAGCCGCTACATAAAGAAGAAGAAGGTGCTTAGGGCGATGGATGGGGAGGGAATGGAGGGGGTGGTGGCGCGGGGTGGAGGTAGAGCATGGGAAGGAACGGAGGATGGCAGCGGCAGCGAGAGGCATCACGCATGTGTGCAGGAATCGGGAGGCGGCTAGGGTTGTACCGCGGGCGATGCTACCCATATATCTTGAAGATGTAGAATGACAGGAATACCCCCGCCCAAACCACGGAATTGCCCACATTTGCCATCTGTAAAAATATCCAACGGCTCATGTTGATCTATGAAATATCCAACGGCCGAGGTCACTCGGGCCCGAGATCGGGCGGTTTGCAGCGCCTGGTAAAACAGATCAAACGGTCGAGAACCTCCGGTGAATGTGAGAGCTCTATTTTACACAGCTATCTAACTATGGGATACTTGTTATGCTACTCCGGGATCGCTTCCTCGCTGGATGGACGAGGAAGGATCTCTGGGTATTACTGTTACATTGCTTAACTCTGTATATATGATACACTGCTCGCTTCTGATGCTGCAAGATGCTAGTCTTCGATAGGCTAGGCCTTTTCCTCTCTACTCTGGCATTCTGTAGTATAGTCCATAGATATAGCCCCATTCCTTGATACCGATGCATACATAGCATAGATCTGATGTAAGCCTTGTGACTACTTTGGATGAGTACTCACGGTTGCTGCATTCAGACGACAGAGTCCGGGAGCCGGAGATACCCGACGGTGCCTTCTACGTGGAGACCGATGACCAGGAGTAGTTCAGAGGCCCCAGGCAGGAGGCCTTGACTCTTTTGATCAAAGCCGTAGTTTGGTTTTGCCTTCTTAAGGCACCTTTGTAAATGTCTGTAGTCAGACCTAACGCTTGATGTATTATTGGGTCTCACGACCCCTGTTTGTAATAAATGTTGTACTTTGTGTCCTAGAGTTGTGTTGTGATATCCTACCGTGAGTCTCTGATCATGATCGTGCATGCTGCATGGATGATTAGTGCACGGTCAGGGTCGGGGGCGTCACAAACTGGTATCAGAGCCGACTGCCTGTAGGAGCCCCCTTCCAACTCCTTGGTCGAAGTTGAGTCTAGTCTTTAAAAAACTATTTTACTAACAGTGTTGTGTGGTTTACGGGCCCACGACACCTATGGGTGGTATTAGGATTTTTTAATTCCGCACCTTTACTCTGGGACTCTGATCTCTCTTCTATTTCTGGTTAAAGATTTTACTAACTCTGACTCTAGGTTCTTGTAACCCCTTCCTCCCAGAGAGCCCCTCATTCCAGATGATCGCTGGACTCACCAGAAGTTTCCGAAGCTACTCTTCGATGTTTTCTGAGACTTGTGCCCACCTCCTTTGCAATTCCCTACCACCAATAAATCATGATGGATAACAACATACACTTGTCGTTCATATATTCATTTCAGTTACTCTCTTGTTCCATCTGACATAACGAAATACTCTCTGATATTTCGAGAATTTTTGTCTCTACTGCCTTACAGTTCTTTGTCGCATGAATACACTTGCGAATAATTCCTCACACTTGTCGGGAATTCGTTCATCCGTAGTTGTTCATGTATTTCACGAAATACTTTGTATCGCTATCCGATCTTTCAAGAATCCTCTGCAACCTATTACTCTTGAAACTATTGACATACTGCACTATGGCTAATTCCATATCTGTAGTAATCTTTGTTGACATCCCTTGTCATTGCCATTTTGAGCCTAATGATTCAATATGTTTGTGAATACTCATAATCATCGATCGAAACTAGAATTCATCCTTCCGGCTCAGACGACATTTCGGATATGATTTGGTTCTTGGTCAATCCTGTTTTGATCGGTTGTGCCTCTAAGTCTATTCAACCTATCCATCCATGATCAGAGCATTTGCTTCTGATCCACCGATTTGGAAATCATAATTCCTTTGTGTTTAAGCTTCAAATTATTCAGATGTTTCTATAATCCGATGCCTTTGCATTCTTTCTTCTGCTGGATGAGTAACGATACTCACATCAGCTCCTTTGTGGACTGCCAAATCCTTTGTTGAACTATTATCCGACAGTGTCCTTCATCTTCAATAACCTTATGGGTTCTTCCCCTGATACATAATGCCTTTGGTAAATTGTATCCTCTGCTTTGGTCAACCATGCTCTGCTTGTCCTTGGGAAAGGATATACACCGAATGCTTGTGTATGATCGCATTGTCCTTTCCATTGGTCTATTTAATCTAATAAACACCTTTTCCTTTCCATTGGTCTGTTTAACCTTCTTGTAATTAATATGATCTAAGTAGTAATAATTCCCTGCTTATGTAAAACACCTCGGTGTACAACTCAGTCAGTAAAACCCTGTTACTATTGTTGCTGACATTCCGATAACCACCGATCGACGAGAACTTTGTCTTTAGGTCTGCCTCATTTCATCGAGCAGGAAAATGGTTCCCTTCGCCCCCCCCCTTGGTACCGACGTTGTTGCCGACATAGCTGATAAGTTATCTTCTGACATGCCTTGCTATCATGATCGTGCAGGATGTCACCACCCCTTCCTATTCATAACCCACACTAACCACAGTTCCACAGGATCGAAACCTTACTCTCCTGTACATTCTTGTTTCCAAAGCTATTCCTCGCACTTGGCTTCGTATGTAATTCACGAGCCACCATCCTTGAGATATTCATTCTGGTATCAGACGCAACAATTATTCTCGTTGCTCTGCACCCATTTCACACTCTGTTTCAGGCATCGAACGATTGCCTACCTGTTTGAAACTTCTTTCACCTTCTTATATTTTCTCTTGATGAATATTTTGAGAGATACCTTGTTCCTCATTCCCTAAGATCACCCCGGTTGGTTAACTTTGCACCGATCCAACCCCCCTTAAGTTTTCCCTCTTGTCCTATTCATAAGTACGATGAAGATTCTAAAGAAAGGATGACGACTTCATCATGATGACCTGAACTAGAGAAATGAAGACATCAACGAAAGGGATCAACTTCTTCGAGAAGGGCAACAAGAACAAGAAGACTCATTAGAATTTCATAACCAAACCTTTCCCCTTACTCTACGTCTTAAATCTCGGGACGAGATTTCTTCGAGCGGGGGAGATTTGTAACATCCCCAGACCCTAACCTTGTTATTAAGCTAACTAAATTGCCATGTCATCATGATCATCTTAATTGAATTGCATTTAGGAAATAATCCAACCTCAAATTCAAAATTCAAATTGCAAGTGAAATTAAAAGTTGCACAAATAAGCAAGCAAAATAGTTCATGATTTAACAAACAATCTATAGATGTTTAATGTTAAGGAAAACAATATCACTTGTTTGATTAATTTGAAAATAGCAACCTAAAACGGTACCAAAACAGCTCATTTAATTCCTTTCCCATTTATCCAAAATTCTAGCAACTTCAAATAAATCCCAAACTTTTTGTGGCGGTGAGGTATATTGCATAATAATTAAGGAAACAAGTTATTCATTTTACAAAAGAGTTCTGGTGCAAAAAGAAAGGTCAAAACAGTAGTTAAAATTTAAAATAGAAAAGAAATAAAAGAAAAAGGAAAAACCAACTGTGCACAAAGGCCCAGAACTACAGTTGGAGGCCCAGCCCACGCACAGTATCGTCTACCTACTCCCCCCTTGCGTGTCGGCGCTGCCATGGCCGAGTGCACGATGCTCCGGTCACAGGCTGCCACGTCGATGGAGTTGGTGAGCTGAGGGGATAAGGACTCGCCCCTGCTCCCCCTGGACCCCGGACTCTCCTCCTTCCCCATTCCCTCGCTTTCCTTCTCGCCTGGGAGCTCGCCCAAGTGCTCCCATCGCCGTGCCCGCTTCGGTCCCGTGGCCACCGGCGTCCCCTCACCAGGAGGCTTTATCTGGGAGGTGGGTCGGGCTCTGCTACATCTCCTACGCTCCTCAGCTTGAGTCGAGCCGCTCTGCAACGACCTAATCGACCGCTTCTCTACATCAGCCGCCACGCGCCCTCACCGACGAGATCACCCTCCTTGCTGCTACTAAGCCTTTACCGGACCACCGTGCGTCCACTCGGTGAGCTCCGCATCTTCTCCCCCTAACCCCGTTGCCCTGCTCATCCTCTAGCCACTGATCCACGAGCTCCCGTGCCGCCGTCCACCATGGTCGATGTGTGCCTTGCTATCAAGCTCGCCATGCCTCGCCGGGCTGTCCAGTGTGTTCCTGACGATCCCGTGGAGCCTCCCAGCTGTTTATTTCGCTTGCTAGCCAGCTGCAGCACAACGCCCGCAACCCCCGTAGCTCTGGTCGCCGCCATGGCCACTGAGCTCCGCGCTCCTGAGCCCTGTTGCTTCGTCCAACCACCCTAGCGTGCTCCTGGTGAGCCACAGCTCCCATCTCGCCTCATAGAATGCTCGAAAATGAGCCATAGCAACGCGCTCGAGTTTGAAACACCGCTGCCGCCAACCTCGACGCCGGCTTCGATTCCGATGACCATTTGGTCCAACTCCGACACCGTTGAGTGGCGTGTGATCTCAGGAGCCCAAACGCCGCAAACCGCGCACGAAATGGTACCCTGTAGCGAGCGCACGGTGCTCGTCCGCCGTCGGGTAGGCCTCGCCGGCTTAGCTCTGGCGGTGATGATGTGGCGCCATCATTAGCCGCTAATGACGCGGTTAAGTACCCCCCAGTGACACTGACGGTGGGGCCCGCGGCTTAGTTAAACTGAGTTGTTAGAATTATTAAATGATATTTAAAAAACTGGGCCACTGACACGCGGGTCCCACTTGACCCGCTGACCAGTCAAACCAGCTGACTGGGCAAGCCCAGTCACTGGCATGTGGGTCCAGTGGCCCCCTTTGACCAGTCAACGTGGTCAAAGCTGACTGCTGAGTCAGCATTGACCAGGCCCCACCTGATAGTCTCACCGTGCATAGCTGGGTGCACTGCACCGGGTGAACCTAGCAATTTCACTGGCATTTTCAAATTAAAACTAAACCAGGAAATTTCATAAATTGTTTAAAACTTTGAAAATTCATATAAATTCAACCGTTGCTCAGATGAAAATAATTTATATATGAAAAATGATCAGAAAAAATATGATGAATTAGAATATGTCATCCATTTAACTGTCACATGCCTCCAGCACAGCAAACATGAAACCTTCCCCTCCGATTTAGTACACCGATAATCACCTGGAGCTGGGAAAATATTCCTGGATATTTTCCCTCTTCGACTAAAATACGTAGTACTGCATTAGGTCACCCCTAGCATAGCCTACAAACATGTCATGCATCTGTGTGCTTTATATTTACTGTTTCTTCCCCCTCTTCTTCTCCGATAGACCCCGAGACCGACGCTGCTCCCAAGTACGACTACGCCACAGACATTCAGCCACTTGCAGCAGAGCTTCCAGGCAAGCAAGCCCCCTTGATCATGCCTATATCGCCCATTCTTTCTCTCTTGTGCTTGCATTAGATTTTGCTCCTGTTATTCGATAGCTCCTACTCTGATGCATAGCCTAATTTTGTAACCTGTTGTTGATACTTCACCTGATATCCTATATGCTTAGTATAGGCTGGATAGTTATCCATCAGTGGCCCTACACCTTTGTTCGTGTTGCCATGCTTTACTACTGGGTGATCCGAGTCAGATGGCTGTGGAGCAGAGACCGAACACACCATCATCACCCCCCTAGCTGTACGACTCTGCAGAGTTACTATCAAGTGTCGAGAGTGATTCCTCGTATCTCACTTTTGATGATATCTCTGTAGTGTAGCACCTCGAGTGTGGGTTATCGAGGGTGATTCCTCGTTCCCCCTCTCGATGAAGACTCTGTCGTGTAGTAACTCAAGTGTGATCCTCTCGAGGGTGATTCCTCCGAGTTCACCTTGATGGTATACCTGTGAATCGACCGAGGGTGATTAATTAGATTCCCCTTGATGGTATGGAACCACTGTTACACTTTAACATGTTACTACGGGACTGAAGGGTAGGTAGTACCATTCTGGGAGAGGTGGACCTGGGTTCCCGACAGTCCTTTGCTGAAGTCAAGTCGGCCCCAAGGGTACCCGCGAGAGATATTGTGGCGGATCGACCGGGCAGGCAGAGACCATCCAGGAGAGTGATGGGCCTGGACCCTCGTCATGGACCACGAGTCCGCGAGCTACTAATAATACACTAACGGATTTGTAGGGTAACGCAGCAGAAAACAAAAATTTTCCGCCCTACGCACCAGCCCAGGACCACTATGGAGACTGCATACAAGGTTTGATCATGTTCGTTACCGACTCGTAGCGCAGCGGAAGTAGAGTCGATGACGATCGGCGGTGCAGATCCCCGCAGCTAGGATTTACAACCTCCCAACCGCGAGGATGTATACCCTCGTCTTCCCTTCGGACAGCCCTCCGGGAGGCGGTCGAACAGTCCCCCGGACGATGTCGCGGACAGCCCTTCGGGAGGACCTTCGAAACTCGAATGGTCACTCGGACAGCCCTTCAGGAGGACTCACAGAACTCGGACCGTCACTTGGACAGCCCTTCGGGAGGCACTCTCGAACAGCCCCTCGGGCACTAAGATCGAAACTACGACCTCTCTACAGAGTTGCACACATACGGTGTCACCTATCCGGCAGGGCTTCGCCGTCCAGAACTAGTTCCTGCCGGAACCCAGACAGCCTTTCGGCTCTACGAAACTCTTTTCGTGGGAGGGAGAGAGAAGCCAGATAACATCTTGGCATGTGTATGAGAGCAAGGGATGGGGAGAATGGCAGCCCCTTCTCCTCCTTTTATAGGCCAAGGCAAGGGGTGGGGTGGGATGTTGAAATACCAAAATACCCAAGCTTTATGTCACACATGAAAGGGCATAATGGTAACACAAGGGGGGCACCAAGGGGACACCACCATGGCAGCCCTTGGGCCGGCCCACACCTTGTCTCCCCATGGGGGAGGGCCCCCCCAACAAGCCACCAACATGTCTCCATGAAACATGCATGCTCCCTAGACAAAAAGCCACCAAACATGCAACCCCCGATTCGTGGGATCTTGTCCCCTCGCGCTGAGACAAGATGTTTTCCGCGAAACTTTTTCTGAAAAATTCCAAAAAGTCCCAGAACATTTCCGGCACCCTCTAAAATTATTCTGGGCATGATCCGAAACATTTTCGATGCGGTGGTTTTCATCAGCGGAAAGCATTAACAGCGGTTACGGCAGTTTCGGAACATTTTCGGTTTTTCTCTCCGAAAATTCCCAGAAGTTTCCATACCAATTCTGGCATCCTCTGAAAATTTCCAGGCGGTGCCAAAACCCTTTTTGACCAAATAATATATTCCGAAACAACTTTTCGGTTTTACCGAAACTCTTTCGGTGTTCTCTCTCTCGGAACTCTTCCGTTGTCTCCGAAACATTTTCGGTGACTTTCTCTCAGACTCCCTGTCTAGCGTTCAACAGATAGATGACCCTTAAGCATGTGACCCTATAGGTTCGGTGAAGTATAGACATGACCGGAACACTTTCCGATCAATGATCAGCATCGGAGCCGTGGACACCCATATTGACCCCTATACCCACACGAATGAAAATTCGAGTGAACCTCCAGTTGCCGTGTGCTATTCCTGTTGCTTCGCTATATGTTACAAATACCCAAGGTGAGACATGTTGGCATTCCCGTGGATCAACAACTTGTCCACTATGTTAGTTACCTCGTTACCGGTATTGTTCTCTTTTCTCGTTACCTTGTTCCGGCATCCCCGTGATCAAATCAAAAAGTGTCTGGCCAGACGATGATGGATACCGTAACACCGAGAGGGCCCAGAGATATCTCTCCATCGCCGGAGGAGCAAATCCCAATCTTGAGCTATCAAGTTACTTGACATACTTTTCCATGAACCCGTAAGCCGCCGTAATAGCCATCCAGTTACGGATGACGTTTAACAAACCCCAAAGTTCATGAATCAAGCATGAAGAAACTCGATACTCTCATGGTCTGAGGAATTATGCAAACGTTAACCATCTCTGTGTTATTAACCATTAACTTGTGACGAATGAATCTCATAGCATAACATCAATCGGGTCGATTCAACACAAATGTTCTTCTAACATTGTGCCCTCAAAGTTGCTGGCATAGACATGCCCATGATTGGGAAAACATAATCATCATGCAACACTTGAGCTATTCTTAGAGGCATGACTAGGAATACATTTTACCGTTTATTATTGCACACGTGCACATGGGTTTTCCCCAGAGCCTTTATGGATATACGGGCTCGGGAACCACAGCAGTTATAGCATGGAACATAAACATAATAATGAGCATGGAGATAAATAATAACATTTATTATTGCCTCTAGGGCATATCTCCTACAGACTCCCACTTGCACTAGAGTCAATAATCTAGTTAATGCTAATGCACTTTACACCTGTGGCACACCGGTGTAAATATGCTTCACATGTGGTATAGCCTGATGTCCAACGGATCTGACGACTTCAGCTCCGTGTGTATCTTTGCGTATCCTCGCGTTTTTACGCTTTCACAAAATTCATATTTTGTGTGGACTTGGCTTTGTATGTATGTGAATCACAGGTCGAACCTGGATTCCTCAGACTGAGTTATGGAGCAACTACCTGCATTAGTGTCCCATTGACAAAAGCCATCTTGGAACCATACCAAGTTCATGAATGAACTATATGATTCAACATTTTCTTTGTCGCTTCGAAAGCGGTAACATACTTAGCCTCTATTATAGAATTCGCCACAGTAATTTGTTTGGAAACCTTTTCCAACTAACTGTGCCACCACATTGTGTGTTACACAAAACCCTTAACTTAAATCGAAAATCGCTTCGAGCATGGCTGAAGACTGTATCGATGTAACCTTTTACAACGAACTCTTCATGATCTCCGCTTGCGAGAAAACATGTCATCAGTGCTACTATAGTACTCAATGACCCTTTTTCACTGTTGTCCCATGATCAGTACTTTTGATCACTTTGGTATCTATACTCGCAACAACTTTGGGAGTATTGGACATATCTGGTTGTTTTTACATACCATGGAATACATGATTAATCCAAACACAAGAGTGTATGGAATCTCCATCATGTATTTTGCTCATCAGTGTTTTGGGACACCGAGTCTTGCAAAAACTCTTTCCATGTGACTTCGGCAAGAATCACTCCTTGACATTTTTAATGCTAAAAGGTTTTAGCATCTTGTCAATATGTATCTTTGCTCAGCCCTATTAGGTAAATCTATCTCCATAGATCATCATGCCTAATATAAAGTCTATTTAGCCCAAGCACTTCATTGAAAAACTATTTCCAAATGAAGTCCTAATTCGTGTCAAGAAATTTAATTCCAATTACCAATGTGTCAAGCACACAAGGTTTTTAGAAATATTATTATGCTCCCACTTACTTTCTTGAATTATAAGCATCTTCGTTATCCATTGATGAAGTCAAAACTCCTTTGACCATTTCATCAAAACATGAAGATTTCAACTCCACTTTGCTCTCTTCTGTCCATCGCTGGAACTCTGAAGTTTGCACCCTTACTAGCATCCTCTGGATTGACAAAATACCTTGGACTGTAACACATGCAAGTCCTTGGTTTCATTTCCATCAGATGGAAATCCTTTTGTCTTCCATTGTTTTATATCTCATGATATGAAATATGTATTAATTGCTAGTTCAACCCGAACCGACTTTAAGCATCGCTACGGTGAAGCAACCTCATCGTAGTCAACTCCTTGAACTTGTATATTGCAACAAGTCGAGCTTTATGGATAAAACATTTTTATTCGTATCAGTTATAGTTCCATAAATATTCGTCAGACTCTAAGTCTTCCGAAAGGTGTATCAAGGTTTTAATCTTGAATCACTTATATGGAAACTATCTCGGATTGTATTGGCATTTAGCCAATTCCGGAGTCAGGGCCCATCAACGCTTCCTTGTGTATCGTAGGTATACTGTTGTCTAACAACAATATCTCGTTTGCGCACCTGAGAGGTTTGCACGAGCATTGCCCACGTGGTTCAGCTGCAAGTTCGATCGAAGTCCATACATTTTATTGTAGAGACTTTCGTATCAGTCGCAGTAGGAAACTCTGGAATTACTTCCAAGGTCTCTTTCCTTTGACCTGATGACGAAGATACTGTTTATCTCGTCGAGTTGCACTATTCTCCCACTCACCTTTTGAAAGAACCATTTTCTTCAAAAAGCATACCGTTCTTTGTGGCAAACCTATTTGCCTCGGTATAGTGAGGGAGGAATACCCAATTACTTGGGATAACCTACAAAGTAGCACTTGTCTGATTTGGAATAGGTTTGTAACCTTTTACACAAGCCCCATATTCCAAATGTTAAGAAAAGATACAACATGGTTGGGCGTACCATACCATGGCGTCATTTCAACAGACCTGATGGAGCTCTTTTCAGTGTAAAAGCCGCAGTCTCTAAAGCATCACTTTAAAAGGGATAATGGCAAATTTATTTATGTCATATTTGATCTTACCATGTCATAAATAGTTCGATTACATCTTCACGGACTTTCCACTTGCAGTGGTGTTCCGGGAGGTGCAAGTTATGAAACCCCTTTCACAACTCATCAGACATTCGCTAAACTTGTAACTCAAATATTCCTTTCTGCAATCCAATTGTAGAAACATAATTTTCTTGTTACAATAACTTCTACTTCATTGTCGAAAACCTTTTGACTGAATTCAAAAGATCTAGACTTACGTCTCATCAAGTAAATATCCATATATCTACTTGAGTCATTTCTGAAGATAGATAAATCCACTACTTGCAACAACATTTATTGAACTACACACATCAAAATGTATGATCACCAATAAGTTTGTTGCTCATTCCTTATGGCCTGTGAACGGTATTTCAGTCACTTCACTTTTCGGAGGAAATTTGCAAGTGTCAGATGATTCAAAATCAAACGACTTCAAAATCCATCATAATGGAGTTTTCCATGCGGGTTTCTCCAATGTGACCAAATGCAGTGCCACACTTGTGTGGTATTCTTTTAGTCTTGCGACATTTAGCGTCAGCGTTATAGATGTATCATATTACCATCAATATTCATAACATACGTCCAATTTTGGATGGAAGCATGGCCCTCCATGTTATTCATAATACTGAACAACAATTGTTGTTTTATGAACAACTCTTTTGCAACAAACATTGTGCAATGGGCTTGAGTGTATGAAACTCTAAAATGAATTATGAAAGTAAACCCAGAGGTAATATATTATTATCAATATTCATAACATACATCTCATTCATAATGAAAGTATGGCCCTTATGTTATTCATAACATCGAACATCAAAAGTTCTCTTATGAACAACCTTCTTGCAAGATACCTTATGCAATGGGCTAGAGTTCGTGAAACTCTAAATGAATTATGAAAATGAATACAGACGGTAATACACCGATGGAAGGTATAGTAACATTTACTATGTTCCCTGTGTATACCTAAACCTCATTCCTGGCTAGTCTTTCAGGCCATAGTAGTTCTTACATCGAGTTGCAACAGAATGCAATCGAGCGGGTATCTTTGTGATTAACTCACAATACCCAAGAATTAGTGATTAACATGTTTAACCATAATTCCCAAGAACTATATCTTTGACCAGCCTTCTATACATCAAAAACTTGCATGACATTCATACATGAGCTGGATATTCCAGTCTTCTATCTTATTGCCTTTATACTTCTAACAGTTTAACTTTCAGTATTTCTCCTACTCTCAGAAGAAGCACCCAACTTAAGAGTGGCGTTAGCCCCGGACTTCCTAGGTGTGTAATTCACACTAACACCCTTCGGACACTTCCTTTCTCTTTAAGTTGTTGTTTTATTCACTTTTCATCATATGACAGGCGTTCTACTGGATCCCTCTCTTATCAGTCTAATGCATAGTAAACTCCTTTACTAATAGTTTGCAAACAAACATTGCTTTGGATATCTCATATCTTTTAGCCTTTGTCTGTCTCTGAAAATGATTTTCAGATTCCATGAATATCACATAACTATCCAAACTTTCGAAGTTCAGGTCTGATGGAAGCAAACATATTGCACTTGACTGAAACGGAATTCTAGCTTTTGGATCGAAGGACGAGAGTCACATGATCCATAGCATAAGTGAGAGAATACCGAAAGTATGCGATAGGACAAAGTCCTTCTCGGCACTCTGGAGGACAATCCTCACATTACGTTACCAACCGTAAAGATTTAACCAGATATTTAACAGCTATTCAATTTTAATAGGGAAGGTGGAAATGCGAGCCATTATTCTACAACTATTATGCAAATCACACTTAGACAGTGTTCAAAATTAATTGCACTGAGAATTAAACAAGTTAATTCAACAGTGCTCTCCTACTCAAATCAATATCTCTCATAATTGATTGTGAGCGATTCAAGATCCATATTACAATTCAACGCCAAGGATGTGTCCATCTCAAGTGACGAAAATTGCAATCGGTAGGCCAACTTGCCAATCACATCTCTATGTGACTCTTGTTCATCTTTCGATGGGCGTGTTCCGAGCTCAGGACGCTCCTCCAGAACGTCAAGACAACCAAGTGATCTTGCTGCGAGGTCTCAACTCACCCGCCTCACACTTCCCTAATCGTTCGCACCCATGTGTCCATGTGATGCCCCGAAAAGTTAGGTGCCGTGACGGTGCTACACTTGGGAGAACACTAACTACTTGATATTTTTGTGAGAGATCACCCTAATAAAAGCGACTACCGCGCAATCAAGAAGGGTGCAACATAAGGGATAAACATCTCAGGCAATTCATAATAGCATGATATGGTATAGCCCTTTCTGACGGAGAAGTCTTGTATTTCTTCGTCTTCGGCATTCGCGTCGGTGTTCACCTTCGCGAAGATTGCCACCACCATGTCGATGCACCAGATAATATTGCTATCTTTATAGCTAATAAAATAATGCATTACAACAAGGTTGACACGCAGGTCATTAAAGTGCAATCATATGGCTCCAGCCATCATGCCGAATCATGACACACAGGTCATGTTAATAAATTTACATTATATAGTCATCTCATACATAATCAAATTATTATAGCACTGCTATACCACATCATATGCACATGCAAACCCTCCTGCAAAACCAAGTTAGACACCTCTAATCGGTTCATGCAAAAACTTGTTTTACGTGGCTTCTAAGGTTTCGAAACAAACCGAAGCTACCAACGTCCATCATCAAGTATGATAATTCAAGTCGCTAGATTAACAATGCGGGGTGTATGAAACATGAGATAATAAAATCTCGAGCCCCATACTGAACTTCGTCATACGCATGACCCCCGTGCAGATCATATCTGCATTGCCCTTTCGTCTGCGAAACATCCATCTTTCTTTAACTAAAGTGGAACCCAAAGAACTGTTAGCACTTCGTTGATCTGTCAATCAGCATACTCAGGAGCAGCATGAAAGGATCGCGGATTGCCAGAACTTTGTGAGATTCCACAATGCTGTCAAGATCAGGACTACGCAAATTCAAGGGAAGCAACAAGAACATCGGGTAACAGATTTCATCTGCTACCCGCACAAATAATTTTCAGTAATAGAACTCATCTACTACCTAATTATATTGTGCAACACCCATACATCTCTATGTATTCTAGATCGCAACCTGCATCTACGCATAGCACGGCTCATGATGCCACTGTAGGGTAACGCAGCAGAAAACAAAAATTTTCCGCCCTACGCACCAGCCCAGGACCACTATGGAGACTGCATACAAGGTTTGATCATTTTCGTTACCGACTCGTAGCGCAGCGGAAGTAGAGTCGATGACGATCGGCAGTGCAGATCCCCGCAGCTAGGATTTACAACCTCCCAACCGCGAGGATGTATACCCTCGTCTTCCCTTCGGACAGCCCTCCGGGAGGCGGTCGAACAGTCCACCGGACGATGTCGCGGACAGCCCTTCGGGAGGACCTTCGAAACCCGAACGGTCACTCGGACAGCCCTTCGGGAGGACTCACAGAACTCGGACCGTCACTTGGACAGCCCTTCGGGAGGCACTCTCGAACAGCCCCTCGGGCACTAAGATCGAAACTACGACCTCTCTACAGAGTTGCACACATACGGTGTCACCTATCCGGCAGGGCTTCGCCGTCCAGAACTAGTTCCTGCCGGAACCCAGACAGCCTTTCGGCACTACGAAACTCTTTTCGTGGGAGGGAGAGAGAAGCCAGATAACATCTTGGCATGTGTATGAGAGCAAGGGATGGGGAGAATGGCAGCCCCTTCTCCTCCTTTTATAGGCCAAGGCAAGGGGTGGGGTGGGATGTTGAAATACCAAAATACCCAAGCTTTATGTCACACATGAAAGGGCATAATGGTAACACAAGGGGGGCACCAAGGGGACACCACCATGGCAGCCCTTGGGCCGGCCCACACCTTGTCTCCCCATGGGGGAGGGCCCCCCCAACAAGCCACCAACATGTCTCCATGAAACATGCATGCTCCCTAGACAAAAAGCCACCAAACATGCAACCCCCGATTCGTGGGATCTTGTCCCCTCGCGCTGAGACAAGATGTTTTCCGTGAAACTTTTTCTGAAAAATTCCAAAAAGTCCCAGAACATTTCTGGCACCCTCTAAAATTATTCTGGGCATGATCCGAAACATTTTCGATGCGGTGGTTTTCATCAGCGGAAAGCATTAACAGCGGTTACGGCAGTTTCGGAACATTTCCGGTTTTTCTCTCCGAAAATTCCCAGAAGTTTCCAGACCAATTCTGGCATCCTCTGAAAATTTCCAGGCGGTGCCGAAACCCTTTTTGACCAAATAATATATTCCGAAACAACTTTTCGGTTTTACCGAAACTCTTTCGGTGTTCTCTCTCTCGGAACTCTTCCGTTGTCTCCGAAACATTTTCGGTGACTTTCTCTCAGACTCCCTGTCTAGCGTTCAACAGATAGATGACCCTTAAGCGTGTGACCCTATAGGTTCGGTGAAGTATAGACATGACCGGAACACTTTCCGATCAATGATCAGCATCGGAGCCGTGGACACCCATATTGACCCCTATACCCACACGAATGAAAATTCGAGTGAACCTCCAGTTGCCGTGTGCTATTCCTGTTGCTTCGCGATATGTTACAAATACCCAAGGTGAGACATGTTGGCATTCCCGTGGATCAACAACTTGTCCACTATGCTAGTTACCTCGTTACCGGTATTGTTCTCTTTTCTCGTTACCATGTTCCGGCATCCCCGTGATCAAATCACAAAGTGTCTGGCCAGACGATGATGGATACCGTAACACCGAGAGGGCCCAGAGATATCTCTCCATCGCCGGAGGAGCAAATCCCAATCTTGAGCTATCAAGTTACTTGACATACTTTTCCATGAACCCGTAAGCCGCCGTAATAGCCATCCAGTTACGGATGACGTTTAACAAACCCCAAAGTTCATGAATCAAGCATGAAGAAACTCGATACTCTCATGGTCTGAGGAATTATGGAAACGTTAACCATCTCTGTGTTATTAACCATTAACTTGTGACGAATGAATCTCATAGCATAACATCAATCGGGTCGATTCAACACAAATGTTCTTCTAACATTGTGCCCTCAAAGTTGCTGGCATAGACATGCCCATGATTGGGAAAACATAATCATCATGCAACACTTGAGCTAGTCTTAGAGGCATGACTAGGAATACATTTTACCGTTTATTATTGCACACGTGCACATGGGTTTTCCCCAGAGCCTTTCTGGATATACGGGCTCGGGAACCACAGCAGTTATAGCATGGAACATAAACATAATAATGAGCATGGAGATAAATAATAACATTTATTATTGCCTCTAGGGCATATCTCCTACAGGATTTGGGTATTTGATATGAGTTGGCCTCTAGCCTATACGCACTAACCACCACGCGGGATAAGTTATGGGCACTCGGCGTTGTACGTTCCTCCCGAAAGCTCTGTCGGACGTCCAGTGCAGCATTGCGGCACGGTCGACCTGGCACCATCCAGGAGAGAGGTGGTGCCTGGTCTCACCCTGCGCGCAACGACCCCGGAGTGCTTAGGGCGATCGGTCCATGACCCCTTGCGATTAGGATGTAGACCAGCGGGGACCTCTCTGCGGAGCCTAGGTAGGTCTATGGCAAGTTGATTATCCGAGGCCGGGCATTACCCAACAAGTGTGTCCGGCCAGAGGTAGTCGAGCGTGCTGGATAAGTTGGTGCACCCCTGCAGGGAAGTAATCTATTCGAATAGCCGTGTCCACGGTAACAGGACGCTCAATGTTGTATCCTGATCTACTACAACTAGAACCGGATACTATAATCTTAATTATTTGTTATGCTATCCGGGATTGCTTCCTCGCTGGGTAGACGAGGAAGGATCTCTGGGTATTACTGTTACATTGCTTAACTCTGTATATATGATACGCTGTTCTCTTCTGATGCTGCAAGATGCTAGTCTTCGATAGGCTAGGCCTTTTCCTATCTATTCTGGCATTCTGCAGTATAGTCTGTAGGAGATATGCCCTAGAGGCAATAATAAATGTTATTGATTATCTCCCTGTTCATAATTAGGTTTATGTTCCATGCTATAACTGCTATGGTTCTCGAGTCTGCAAATAAAATGAGGCTCGGAGGAAGACTCATATGCACGTGTGGAATAATAAACGATAAAATGTATTCCTAGTCAAGCCTCTATGACTGGCTCAAGTATTGCATGATGATCCTGTTTTCCTGATCATGGGCATGACTATGCCAGCAATTTTGAGGGCACAATGTTAGCAGAACATTTGTGTTGAATCGACCCGATTGATGTTATGCTATGAGATTCTTTCGTCACAAGTTAATGGTTAATAACACAGAGATGGTTAATGTTTGCATGATTCCTTAGACCATGAGAGTATCGAGTTTCTTCATGCTTGCTTCATGAACTTTGGGGTTTGTTAAACGTCATCCGTAAATGGGTGGCTATTACGGCGGCTTACGGGTTCATGGAAAAGTGTGTCAAGTAACTTGATAGCTCAAGATTGGGATTTGCTCCTCCGGCGATGGAGAGATATCTCTGGGCCCTCTCGGTGTTACGGTATCCATCATCGTCTGGCCAGACACTTTGTGATTTGATCACGGGGATGCCGGAACATGGTAACGAGAAAAGAGAACAATACCGGTAACGAGGTAACTAGCATAGTGGACAAGTGTTGATCCACGGGAATGCCAACATGTCTCACCTCGGGTATTTGTAACATATCACGAAGCAACAGGAATAGCACACGGCAACTGGAGGTCCACTCGAATATTCATTCGTGTGGGTATAGGGGTCAATATGGGTGTCCACGGCTCCGATGTTGATCATTGATCGGAAGGGGTTCCGTGTCATGTCTATACTTCACCAAACCTATAGGGTCACACGCTTAAGGGTCATCTATCTGCTGAATACTAGACAGGGAGTCTGAGAGAAAATCACCGAAAAAGTTTCGGACAGCGGAAAAGTTCCGCAGAGAGAGGTCACCGGATGAGTTCCGGTGAAACTGAAAAGTTGTTTCAGGGGATACCATTAAGTCAAAATGGTTTCGGCACATGCCTGATAATTCTTGGAGGATACCAGAATCATTCTGGAAACTTCTGGGAATTTTCTGGAAGAAAAACCGGAAATGTTCCGGGGCTGCCGGAACCGCTTCAGATGCTTTTCGCAGATGAAATCACTAAACTGGGATTGTTCCAGAACGCATTGAAAATTATTTTAGTGGGTACTGGAAATATTCTAAGCCCACATAAATATTTTCAGTTCGAACGGATGCTGAAAAATGTCGTCGTGAATAGTGAAAGTGCTTTTTGGGAATTTTATGGAAAGCACCTTTTGGGAATTTCCCGAAAGGCTTCTAGAATGCCTTAGGCACTAAGGAAGCCCCCTTGGGGGGTCCCCCAAGGGTGTGGCCGGCCAAGCATGGTGGAGCTCCTTGGAGCTCCACATGGCACCCCTTTTATCTTTATTCTTTTGTGGAAAGGCATAAAGTGGGGGTACTTTGGGGTTTTTTTGTATGACATCTTTACCCCTTGGCTATCCTATAAATAGAGGTGGAGGGGCAGCCCTCCACACTCATCCCTTCTCACATACATGCCATTGCAATGATCTGGCTTCTCTCTCCCTCCCACGAAAAGAGTTTCGTAGAGCCGAAAGGCTGTCTGGGTTCCGGTGGGAACTAGTTCTGGACGGCGAAGCCCTGCCGGATAGATGACACCGTATGTGTGCAACTCTGTAGAGAGGTCGTAGTTTCGATCTTAGTGCCCGAGGGGCTGTTCGAGAGTGCCTCCCGAAGGGCTGTCCAAGTGACGTTCCGAGTTCTGTGTGTCCTCCTGAAGGGCTGTCCGAGTGACCGTTCAAGTTTCGAAGGTCCTCCCGAAGGGCTGTCCGCGACATCGTCTGGGGGACTGTTCAACAGCCTCCCAGAGGGCTGTCCGAAGGGAAGACGAGGGTATACATCCTCGCGGTTGCGAGGTTGTAAATCCTAGCTGCGGGGATCTGCACCGCCGATCGTCATCGACTCTACTTCCGCTGCGCTTCGAGTCGGTAACGAAAATGATCGAACCTTGTATGCAGTCTCCATAGTGGTCCTAGGCTGGTGGGTAGGTCAGAAAATTTTTGTTTTCTGCTGCGTTACCCTACAGTGGCATCATGAGCCGTGCTATGCGTAGATGCAGGTTGCGATCTAGAATACATGAGATGTATGGGTGTTGCACAATATAATTATGTAGTAGATGAGTTCTATTACTGAAAATTATTTGTGCGGGTAGCAAATGAAATCTGTTACCCGATATTCTTGTTGCTTCCCTGGAATTTGCATATTTCTGATCTTGATAACAGCATGGTGGAGTTTCAATGTTCTGGCAATCCGCGATCCTGTTTGATCAACGAAGTGCTAACAGTTCATTGAATTCCACCGTAGTTAAAAGGAAAGATGAAATTTCGCAGACAAAAGGGCAATGCAGATATGATCTGCACGGGGGTCATGCGTATGACGAAGTTTAGTATGGGGCTCGAGATTTTATTATTTCGGTTTTCATACACCCTGGAAAGTTAATCTAGCGACTTGAATTATCATACTTGATGATGGACGTTGGTAGCTTCGGTTTGTTTCGAAACCTTAGAAGCCACGAAAAACTAGTTTTTTGCATGAACCAATTAGAGGCGTCTAACTTGGTTTTGCAGGAGGGTTTACATGTGCATGTGATGTGGTATAGCGGTGCTCATAATAATTTGATTATGTATGAGATGACTATATAATGTAAATTGATTAACATGACCTGCGTGTCATGATTCGGCATGATGGCTGGAGCCATATGATTGCACTTTAAATGACCTGTGTGTCAACCTTGTGTAATGCATTATTTTATTAGCTATAGAGATAGCAATATTATCTGCTGCATCGACAAGGTGGTGGCAATCTTCGCGAAGGTGATCACCGACGTGAATGCCGAAGACGAAGGAATACAAGACTTCTCCGTCAGAAAGGGCTATACCATATCATGCTATTATGAATTGCCTGAGATGTTTATCCCTTATGTTGCACCCTTCTTGATTGCGCGGTAGTCGCTTATATTAGGGTGATCTCTCACAAAAATATCAAGTAGTTAGTGTTCTCCCAAGTGTAGCACCGTCACGGCACCTAACTTTTCGGGGTATCACATGCTAACATGGGTACGAACGATTAGGGATGTGTGAGGCGGGTGAGTTGAGACCTCGCAGCGAGATCACTTGGTTGTCTTGACGTTCAGGCATGAAAGTCATGAGCTCGGAACACACGCATCGAAAGATGAACAAGAGTCACATAGAGATGTGATTGGCAAGTTTGCCTACCGATTGAGATTTTCGTCATCAGTGATGCTACCATCAATGGCGTTGAATTGAAATGCGGATCTTGAATCACTCACAATCAATTATGAGAGATATTGATTTGAGTGGGAGCGCACTGTAGAATTAATTCTTTTAATTCTCAGTGCAATTAATTTTGAACACTGTCTAAGTGTGATTTGCATAATAGTTGTAGAATAATGGCTCGCATTTCCACCTTCCCTATTAAAATTGAATAGCTGCTAAATATCTGGTTAAAACTTTACGGTTGGTAACGTAATGTGAGGATTGTCCTCAAGAGTGCCGAGAAGGACTTTGTCCTATTGCATACTTTCGGTATTCTCTCGCTTATGCTATGGATCATGTGACTCTCGTCCGTTGATCCAAAAGCTAGAATTCCATTTCAGTCAAGCGCAATATGTTTGTTTCCATGAGACCCAAACTTCGAAAGTTTGGATAGTTATGTGATATTCATGGAATCTGAAAATTATTTTCAGAGACAGACAAAGGCTAAAAGATATGAGATATCCAAAGCAATGTTTGTTTGCAAACTATTAGTAAAGGAGTTTACTATGCATTAGACTGATAAGAGAGGGATCCAGAAGAACGCCTGTCATATGATGAAAGGTGAATAAAACAACAACTTAAAGAGAAAGGAAGTGTCCGAAGGGTGTTAGTAAGACTTTCACGCCTAGGAAGTCCGGGGCTAACGCCACTCTTAAGTTCGGTGCTTTTTCTGAGAGTAGGAGAAATACTGAAAGTTAAACTGTTAGAACTATAAAGGCAGAAAGAAAGGAGACTGGAATATCCAGCTCATGTATGAATGTCATACAAGTTTTTGATGTATAGAAGGCTGGTCAAAGATATAGTCCTTGGGAATTATGATTAAATTGTTAATCACTGATTCTTGGGTATTGTGAGTTAATCACAAAGATACCCGCTCGATTGCTTTCTGTTGCAACTCGATGTAAGATTTACTATGGCCTGAAAGACTAGCCAGAAATGAGTTTTAGGTATACACGGGGAACATAGTAAATGTTACTATACCTTCCATCGGTGTATTACCGTCTGTATTTATTTTTATAATTCGTTTGGAGTTTCACAAACTCTAGCCCATTGCATAAGGTATCTTGCAAGAAGTTTGTTTATAAGAGAACTTTTGATGTTCGATGTTATGAATAACATAAGGGCCATACTTTCATTATGAATGAGATGTATGTTATGAATATTGATAATAATACATTACCTCTGGGTTTACTTTCATAATTCATTTTAGAGTTCCATACACTCTAGCCCATTGCACAATGTTTGTTGCAAAAGAGTTGTTCATAAAAACAACAACTGTTGTTCAGTATTATGAATAACATAAAGGGCCAAGCTTCCATCCTAGATGGGATGTATGTTATGAATATTGATGGTAATATGATACATCCATAACACTGACGCTAAATGTCGCAAGACTAAAAGAATACCACATAAGTGTGGCACTGCATTTGGTCACATTGGAGAAACCCACATGGATAAATTCCATTATGATGGATTTTGAAGTCGTTTGATTTTGAATCATCTGACACTTGCAACTTTCCTCCGAAAAAAGAAGTGACTGAAATACCGTTCACAGGCCATAAGGAACGGACAACAAACTTATTGGTGATCATACATTTGATGTGTGTAGTCCGATAAAGGTTGTTGCAAGTAGTGGATTTATCTATCTTCAGAAATGACTCAAGTAGATATGTGGATATTTACTTGATGAGACGTAAGTCTGGATCTTTTGAAATCATTCAAAAGGTTTTCAAATATGAAATAGAAGTTATTGTAACAAGAAAATTATGTTTCTACAATTCGATTGCAGAAAGAAATATTTGAGTTACAAGTTTAGCGAATGTCTGATGAGTTGTGAAAGGGGTTTCATAACTTGCACCTCCTGGAACACCACTGCAAGAGGAAAGTCCGTGAAGATGTAATCGAACCATTTATGACATGGTAAGATCAAAGATGACATAAATAAATTTGCCATTATCCCTTTTAAAGAGTGATGCTTTAGAGACTGCGGCTTTTACACTGAAAAGAGCTCCATCGGGTCTGTTGAAATGACGCCATGGTATGGTACGCCCAACCATGTTATATCTTTTCTTAACATTTGGAATATGGGGCTTGTGTAAAAGGTTACAAACCTATTCCAAATCAGACAAGTGCTACTTTGTAGGTTATCTCAAGTAATTGGGTATTCCTCCCTCACTATACCGAGGCAAATAGGTTTGCCACAACGAACGGTATGCTTTTTGAAGAAAATGGTTCTTTCAAAAAGGTGAGTGGGAGAATAGTGCAACTCGACGAGATAAACAGTATCTTCGTCATCAGATCAAAGGAAAGAGACTTGGAAGTAATTCCAGGTTTTCCTACTGCAACTGATACGGAAGTCTCTACAATAAAATGTATGGACTTCGGTCAAACTTGCAGCTGAACCACGTAGGCAAGGCTCGTGCAAACCTCTCAGGTGCGCAAACGAGATATTGTTGTTAGACAACAGTATACCTACGATACACAAGGAAGCGTTGATGGGCCCTGACTCCGGAATTGGCTAAATGCCAATACAACCCGAGTTAGTTTCCATATAAGTGATTCAAGATTAAAACCTTGATACACCTTTCGGAAGACTTAGAGTCTAACGAATATTTATGGAACTTAAAACTGATACGGATAAAAAATGTTTTATCCATGAAGCTCGACTTGTTGCAATAACAAGTTCAAGGAGTTGACTACGATGAGGTTGTTTCATCGTAGCGATGCTTAAAGTCGGTTCGGGTTGAACTAGCAATTGATACATATTTCAATCATGAGATATGAAACATGGATGACAATAGGATTTCCATCTGATGGAAATGAAACCAAGGACTTGCATGTGTTACAGTCCAAGGTATTTTGTCAGTCCAGAGGATGCTAGTAAGTATGCAAACTTCAGAGTTCCAGCAATGGACAGAAGAGAGCAAAATGGAGTTGGAATCTTCGTGTTTTGATGAAATAGTCAAAGGGGTTTGACTTCATCAACGGGTAACGAAGATGCTTATGATTCAAGAAAGTAAGTGGGAGCATAATAAAATTTCTAAAAAACGTTGTGTGCTTGACACATTGTTAATTGGAAATAAATTTCTTGACACGAATTAGGACTTCATTTGAAAAAAGTTTCTCGATGAAGTGCTTGGGCTAAATAGCCTTTATATTAGGCATGATGATCTATGAAGATAGATTTACCTAATGGGGCTGAGCAAAGATACATATTGACAAGATGCTAAAACCTTTTAGCATTAAAAACGTCAAGGAGTAATTCTTGCCGAAGTCATATGGAAAGAGTTTTTGCAAGACTCGGTGTCCCAAAACACTGATGAGCAAAATACATGATGGAGATTCCACACACTCTTGTGTTTGGATTAATCATGTATTCCATGGTATGTAAAAACAACCAGATATGTCCAATACTCCCAAAGTTGTTGCGAGTATAGATACCAAAGTGATCAAAAGTTCTGATCATGGGACAACAATGAAAAGGGTCATTGAGTACTATAGTAGCACCGATGACATGTTTTCTCGCAAGCGGAGGTCATGAAGAGTTCGTTATAAAAGGTTACATCGATACAGTCTTCATCCATGCTCCAAGCGATTTTCGATTTAAATTAAGGGTTTTGTGTAACACACAATGTGGTGGCACAGTTAGTTGGAAAATGTTCCAAACAAGTTACTGTGGCGAATTCTATAACAGAGGCGAAGTATGTTGCCGCCTTTAAAGTGACAAAGAAGATGTTGAATCATATAGTTCATTCATGAACTTAGTATGGTTCCAAGATGGCTTTTGTCAATGGGACACTACTGCAAGTAGTTGCTCCATAACTCAGTCTGAGGAATCCAGGTTCGACCTGTGATTCGCATACATACAAAGCCAAGTCCACACAAAATATGAATTTTGTGAAAGCGTGAAAACGCGAGGATATGCAAAGATACACATGGAGCTGAAGTCGTCAGATCCGTTAGACATCAGGCTATACCACAAGCGAAGCATATTTACACCGGTGTGCCACAGGTGTGAAGTGCATTAGCATTAACTAGATTATTGACTCTAGTGCAAGTGGGAGTCTGTAGGAGATATGCCCTAGAGGCAATAATAAATGTTATTGATTATCTCCCTGTTCATAATTAGGTTTATGTTCCATGCTATAACTGCTATGGTTCTCGAGTCTGCAAATAAAACGAGGCTCGGAGGAAGACTCATATGCACGTGTGGAATAATAAACGATAAAATGTATTCCTAGTCAAGCCTCTATGACTGGCTCAAGTATTGCATGATGATCTTGTTTTCCTGATCATGGGCATGACTATGCCAGCAATTTTGAGGGCACAATGTTAGCAGAACATTTGTGTTGAATCGACCCGATTGATGTTATGCTATGAGATTCTTTTGTCACAAGTTAATGGTTAATAACACAGAGATGGTTAATGTTTGCATGATTCCTTAGACCATGAGAGTATCGAGTTTCTTCATGCTTGCTTCATGAACTTTGGGGTTTGTTAAACGTCATCCGTAAATGGGTGGCTATTACGGCGGCTTACGGGTTCATGGAAAAGTGTGTCAAGTAACTTGATAGCTCAAGATTGGGATTTGCTCCTCCGGAGATGGAGAGATATCTCTGGGCCCTCTCGGTGTTACGGTATCCATCATCGTCTGGCCAGACACTTTGTGATTTGATCACGGGGATGCCGGAACATGGTAACGAGAAAAGAGAACAATACCGGTAACGAGGTAACTAGCATAGTGGACAAGTGTTGATCCACGGGAATGCCAACATGTCTCACCTCGGGTATTTGTAACATATCACGAAGCAACAGGAATAGCACACGGCAACTGGAGGTTCACTCGAATATTCATTCGTGTGGGTATAGGGGTCAATATGGGTGTCCACGGCTCCGATGTTGATCATTGATCGGAAGGGGTTCCGTGTCATGTCTATACTTCACCGAACCTATAGGGTCACACGCTTAAGGGTCATCTATCTGCTGAATACTAGACAGGGAGTCTGAGAGAAAATCACCGAAAAAGTTTCGGACACCGAAAAGTTTCGGACAGCGGAAAAGTTCCGCAGAGAGAGGTCACCGGATGAGTTCCGGTGAAACTGAAAAGTTGTTTCAGGGGATACCATTAAGTCAAAAAGGTTTCGGCACATGCCTGATAATTCTTGGAGGATACCAGAATCATTCTGGAAACTTCTGGGAATTTTCTGGAAGGAAAACCGGAAATGTTCCGGGGCTGCCGGAACCGCTTCAGATGCTTTTCGCAGATGAAATCACTAAACTGGAATTGTTCCAGAACGCATTGAAAATTATTTTAGTGGGTACTGGAAATATTCTAAGCCCACATAAATATTTTCAGTTCGAACGGATGCTGAAAAATGTCGTCGTGAATAGTGAAAGTGCTTTTTGGGAATTTTATGGAAAGCACCTTTTGGGAATTTCCCGAAAGGCTTCTAGAATGCCTTAGGCACTAAGGAAGCCCCCTTGGTGTGTCCCCCAAGGGTGTGGCTGGCCAAGCATGGTGGAGCTCCTTGGAGCTCCACATGGCACCCCTTTTATCTTTATTCTTTTGTGGAAAGGCATAAAGTGGGGGTACTTTGGGGTTTTTTTGTATGACATCTTTACCCCTTGGCTATCCTATAAATAGAGGTGGAGGGGCAGCCCTCCACACTCATCCCTTCTCACATACATGCCATTGCAATGATCTGGCTTCTCTCTCCCTCCCACGAAAAGAGTTTCGTAGAGCCGAAAGGCTGTCTGGGTTCCGGTGGGAACTAGTTCTGGACGGCGAAGCCCTGCCGGATAGATGACACCGTATGTGTGCAACTCTGTAGAGAGGTCGTAGTTTCGATCTTAGTGCCCGAGGGGCTGTTCGAGAGTGCCTCCCGAAGGGCTTTCCAAGTGACGGTCCGAGTTCTGTGAGTCCTCCCGAAGGGCTGTCCGAGTGACCGTTCAAGTTTCGAAGGTCCTCCCGAAGGGCTGTCCGCGACATCGTCTGGGGGACTGTTCAACAGCCTCCCGGAGGGCTGTCCGAAGGGAAGACGAGGGTATACATCCTCGCGGTTGGGAGGTTGTAAATCCTAGCTGCGGGGATCTGCACCGCCGATCGTCATCGACTCTACTTCCGCTGCGCTTCGAGTCGGTAACGAAAATGATCAAACCTTGTATGCAGTCTCCATAGTGGTCCTAGGCTGGTGCGTAGGTCAGAAAATTTTTGTTTTCTGCTGCGTTACCCTACATAGTCCACAGATACAGCCCCATTCCTTGATACTGATGCATACATAGCATAGATCTGATGTAAGTCTTGCAAGTACTTTGGATGAGTACTCACGGTTGCTTTGCTACCCTTTTTTTCTCTACCCGGTTGCTGCATTCAGACGACGGAGTCCAAGAGCCAGAGATACTAGACGGTGCCTTCTACGTGGAGACCGATGACCAGGAGTAATCTGGAGGCTCCAGGCAGGAGGCCTTGCCTCTTTCGATCAGAGCCGTTATTTGTTTTCGCCTTCTTAATGTACCTTTGTAAATGTCTGTAGTCAGACCTAACGCTTGATGTATTATTGAGTCTCACGACCCCTGTTTGTAATAAATGTTGTACTTTGTGTCTTAGAGTTGTGTTTTGATATCCTACCATGAGTCTCTGATCTTGATCGTGCATGCTGCATGGATGATTAGTGCACGGCCGGGGTCGGGGGCGTCACACTAGACCATCCAAAAAGATTTGAGGCAATGGATTAGAAAATAAGTCCGAACCTCGCATCCAATAATAACTCCACATTATTACCCTCTTAATTCATAATTACTTTCTTAATGCACTTCCAGTAGTTGCCCTTTACCCACAACACAGTTGTTTGCTGCAACATGTGCGTTCCATTGATCTTCTATCGAGAGTAACCCTTCATTGGGGGTTGATAAAGATTGAAATAAAAATATTTTTTGATGAGTTTTATTTTATACTTCCATCGATCATGAATCGGCAATTTTTGAATGTAATGGACACTAATGGCCTCTGCACACTCTCCATCTTATCAAACACTACCAGCCGCGAACGTGCAGTGCACTTTTTTCAATGTATTTTGAATACAAAATATAACTATCTTTTGTCAGAAAACCATTTCTAAAATTTAAATGTAGACGTAGTTAAAATTGGTTTTCTTCTCACAACCCACTTTATGGAAGAAAACATGGGGCATTAAGCATGGCGAAATCACAAGCCAAGAGGTGGGTAATTAAGAATAAGTTGTTACTAGTAGAGATGTATCGGAATTAACCATACCAATATAGAAAACAGTTCTGCTAGAACTCATCTAGATGAGATATAATTTGGTCTCATTCACCTTTTATAGCCATTGGATGTGATGCTATAAGATGCGTGTGTGCTGACGTGGGTTGTATCTGTTCTTGTTTTCCAGGTGAATGAGACCAAATTATATCTCATCTAGATGAGTTCTAGGTACTCCTTATAGAAAAAGCTCTACGTAGGATTAATCCAACCAATCCAGACCAGCCAAAAAGATTTGAGCCAATGGATGAGAAAATAAGTTGGAACCTCGCGTCCTACTATAACTCCGCATTATTACCCTCTTAATTCCGTAATAACTCTCTCAATTCACTTCCAATAATTGTCCTTTACATCCCTTGGTATTGTAAATTCTATCATATCCTCTATGTACCATTTGTAGCCTGCGCAAAGAGAACATATCCGGTGCACCGGGGCTTTTGGTGCACCAGGTACCTCCGACCACGATATACATATATATATAAATTTAAAAAATTCTGAAAAAATAGAGTGCATAGAACCAACTTGTGTGCAACATTTAAAAAAAATTCAAATCAAAATTCAAAACACAACTCAAGAAATAAAAACGACAAATTCACTGTCAATAACTTTAATGGGCCAAATTTATAGCCCAGTTTTGATTATCTACTATTCATAGATATTTGCCTATGTCTTCGGCTATGTTTTAAATTTTGACTTGAACTTCTGTGGCATGGTAGACAAATGTTGTGTCTACTTTTTTTTCTCTCAGAACGTCTAACAAATTCTAGACAAGTGTACCGCGATTGGGTGCACCGGATGCACCACAAGCCCTGGTGCGCCAGATATGTTCTCCCTGCACAAAGTATTGTTATGCACGGTGCTCCTTTAGCCATTTATTGCATATGTCGTATATATCGACACACATTCGGAGTGATATACATTGCACATGCAAGATTGCTAGTACCATAAAAATGTGTAACTCCCCTAAAAAAAATGTGTAACTAATAAACCGTCATTTTTAGGACAACTTAAAAGTTAAAGCTTGAGCCAATGACGAGAGATTTATCGACGGCTCAGATAAATAGTATCACATCCAATTGGTACTTTTTATACGGGTATAAAATAGATGGAAGGATAGTGTCATATTCATTATTATCACTGGTACCAATGTGGCCTGCGCGTCACAAGAAAAAGAAATCAAATTTACCCAGCATGACACTCGGAACCGTGTGCTAACAAAGTGTGCCCGCCTTGGATCAGTTATAGGGCCGGCCGGGGCATGTTGGGTATGCCACACCGAAACTTTGAAAAAAAAAACAAGAAGTCAGCTCTACGGGAGCCTGAATATTATACATCTGGCTCAATTATTTAAACGTTGTGTGGAATTACTCAGCAGTCGGTAAACCTGCAATTGGAACCGTGATCTTGATGTAATCTCGGGTTTGCCCCTTAAACATGGTTAAAATGCATCGTATCCTTTTTTTTTAAATATGTCCAATCAGTTACTACATGTAGTACTATGTCATGCATTATACACACAAGACATTCTTTGTCTTGTCACCCAGGTTGCCATGCATCTGTTACTGCGATGAATAAAAAAAACTAACACACAGGTCATATAATTCCTTTTCTCCATCCAAGCTAGACATATTGTATTTATACGTACGAGACATTCTTCGTCTTATAGGTTGTTTCTCCATGAGTGTCATTAAACCATAACAAATAGTAACATATTAGTACATCTCGATCCATAGCAGAAAGCTCGTAGCTAAGGACAAACCATGTACTGTAATAAAATGAGCACCGTGTAGACTATATCCAACATTACATCCAAATCCTGTCACTATCGAGGCTGGGCTGTAATGAACAGTACTGTCACTGCTGCCTCCAACATTACATCCAAATCCTGTCACCATCGAGGTTGGGCTGTAGTGAACAGTGAACTCACTGCTGCCTCCAACGTTACATTCTCCTGTCTGGCAACTAGTTTTTATTTCACCAATGTTTTTGTAATATTTTGTTAATAATAAGTCTGTGTGCCCATTGGCATGGATTGTACTTTTTTTACCAAATAACTGCAATGCTACTCAGAATGCACTGGGTAGCACTTCCTTGAACTGGCTACTGTGATCTCTCAGTCAAGTCTGACCAGGACACACAGCTGAGAGCATGCGAGGTAGAACATTTCTCACAAGAGGATCTGTAGCTAGTACAAATATATAATTGCCAATTTGCTTACCTAGCTAGGTGGTAGTGACATTCCCTTTTCGATTTTGGTAGCATATGAAACTATGTAACTAATCCAATATATGGAGAATGGGTGCGTTGTGATGCAACTATACCAGTTAAATAATAATCCTCAAGCTGCCGGCCCTTCTTTAGTTGTTGGTAATGTCCACTGGATGCCAATATAATTTTTATATATTTAAAAGAATATCTATTTTTTATCCCGGTCATCCTTTGACGGTAGGTGGCAATATATATACTCGCTTAAAGAAACCATGACTCTGATGTACCACCCCTATCTTCTCCGAGTGTGACATGGATAGAGGCGTGTTGGAAAAATGCATCTATATCATCACAAATATGTGACAAAGTGAAGGAATCTGAGCGGTGGGATTTTATCCAACATACGGAAAATACGATTGAGTGAATAAATTTTGTTAAAAAATTCGAATAGAACTTTAAAGGATACGAGAATCGATGCAGATTAATTGCACATATCAGATAAACAAAATTGACGTCATTTTGATTCCAAACCTTTCAACCCACTCGAAGATTTGTGCTATGCATCCCACTTTGGCAATGATGTAGTCTTTTGACAAGCATCGCACATCTAGACCTTGGCGAGGCTGTCTGCCTGAGATAAAGATTGGTAGCTGCCTCTGATGAAGCCCGCCACACCGCCAAACGCTTCTAACTCCACAATGTTATATGCAAATTGTTATTATTGTTTACCGTATCACTGGATCATTAGAAGCATCTCTCTTCGAGCAACGGAATGTGTCAATGTGAGTAGGGATGAACAGGAAGAGGAGAGTAGGCATGGGAGAGCTCTTGGTGGTTCTCGCCATTGATGCAGCGCATGCATGGTGTGACGGCATGGGCAGAAGAAGGCACGAGGTTGAGGGCGGCGGCTCACAGAAGGGGACAATTGTTTAGGGTCTGAGGATTTGATTTATATGGTAGGTTAAGAAGATGATGAGGATGTTACTATTTAGCTCTAGATCCAATGGCTAGAAAAAGTGTACTCTGGTGGGATTTTTCATGACAAAACCTTCTTTCATCTTTCTATAAAATCAACGTGTTCACACCTTTGTAAGGAAAAAAGAAACATGTTTGATTTTGAATAAAACATGTGAAAAATATGTCGATAAAACCTGATTGATTCATCAGTATGTCCCAATGTTTTAAATAGCGGCGCTATTGCGTTTAGAGAGGTCCTGCACTAAGAGACTTTGATCCTAACACATGAAATAAAAATTTAAATAGCACCGCTATAGCGTTTGGAGAGGTCCGCCGCTAAGAGACATAGCCCGCTATTTAAAACTATGGTATATCCTAACGCACTATCATAATCCCTTATGCCTACATGGGGAATAGGCTGAACGAGTTTATAGACTTGTGGTATACATTAGATTGGGACGTATGTAGCCTAGGCAACGCGAGTAGAAAAAGGCGTTCACTGAGAATCTATTAGCACTCGTATAATACTTTGATATTTTATATTTCAGTATTCCGTTCACAGAGAAGAAAAGGGTGTACATGCCAAGTATTCCGTGTAATTAAACAGGTAATATTTTTTTAATTCCACTCCTATAATACATTGATATTTTATATTTCAGTAGCCACTTCTCAGTCGTGTAGAGACTAGTGTAGAAAGTCCACGTGCTATATAAAAACAGTAAAGTCTTGGTGCTTTTTTTTTTTAGGGTCGTAAAGTCTTGGTGCTTGACGGACTAGCTAGCTACCACCTGGTTGATGTAACTTTGTTGAAGGAGAAATATAGCAGCCTTCAGAACTTGGCATGCAGATATTTCTGTGACGTGCTACGAATAATATTTTCCTAGCTCCGTCACAATATATAAAATGTATGTTAATGGTTCAAATTGAATCTTTGATAACTAGTTACTTATGCAATACTCTATTAATCTGTACCAACATAAATTGCACGAGTTAGGATGTGTATTTTTCATCCAAGCCGTCCGAAATCATGGGCACAATGTTTTTATTTGCCATCCAATGGTTCTGGAGAAAGATTAGACTCTCTAATCACTCGTTGCCTACTAGTAGTATTGAATGCATTGTAATTACTCCCTAAGTTAAACTGTATACCTCAGAATTGTTTCTTAGTTCGTCAAGTTTCATTTACGTTCTAATTATTATTTGAAAAATAATCATCGTTGTATGTCCTTACTCTTGAGTTTACACGTTGGCCAAATTTTTAAACAATGTTCTCTGTTCTAGACTAAAGTCCACAATGATCGACATGCCTATATTGGTTATAAATTTCTTGTACTCGTAATGTGTTTTATTTAATTATATATACTAACCATTCTTGGAGAGTGCGCATGATTACATAGTTTTGGTACCCCTTTTCCTCAACAACATTCAAGGCTACAAACATGTGCAAATAATTAAGAAATATACTCAGAGATGGTAAGAGTAGTACTTTTCATGTTTCATTTATTTTTTAGGAAAATGTTTTGTCAGCCGAACATGCTATCCACGTGCAAGGTTAATTACTACCAAGTTACTACAAAATCACAACCACAAGAAACTGATTTTGAATACGCATATAAATTCGGCGGTGTTAATTTTGTATCAAATAACTCGCACATTACAAGATTATTAATTGTCGTCCAAAGTTTGGTTTTCAAGCACGATGGCGTTCATTTTGCATCGCATAACGTGCGCATGTTACAAGATTATTAATTGTTGGCCAAAGTTTGGTCTACAATGACAAAACACGACGCAGTTTTCTGGGAGTGTCTATAGATTAGTTCACCTAGAAATAGTTATTTCTCTGTCGATATTGAAGGCCATCCGATCAAGATTTTATCAATCCTTTTGTACTCCCTCCGTCACAGTTTAGAGGGCGCGTTGGAAAAATCTCTAGGACCAAGGTGGTTGGTGATTGGAGTATTGAAAATAGCATCATTATTAACTATGACACCTAATTAGTGGGGGAAATTAACGCGCAGTTTGCCCCACAGCCAGTAAACGAGCAGTCCTAGCGCATGCAGTGGTGGAGGAAAAGGACCATATGCATGTGATGCAGCCTACGCGCACTCAAAACAGCCTAATTAACACATCATTAATTGCCTACACACCTTAATCCTCTTCTATTCTGAAAATGCATGAAAACTGAAGTGCGCCTTCTAAACCGTGACAGAGGGAGTACTTTTTTTTGCGGGGATCAATCCTTTGGTATTTGCACGAATCTCGTGCTTAGATCGATTGGCTGTTAGCAGCGACTTAGAAATAGTTATTTCTCGTTCGCATGAGAAATAGCATGACCGTAGTTTCATTTCTGAATGGAGGAGGAAGTACATCTTGCTGGTCCTCACGGGTTACGGATGCGCCTGCTGGAGCGCAGATTCATCGACACGCATGGACACGTTACTTACGTATATGTGGACTGGTACTGGACGTGGTTAATTTGTGAGATGTGGAAGGAAGGCCGGAGAGGAAGATCCAAGGACGATGGGTCGAGGAGTAGGTGGCGTTCGTTGGTGTGCAAGTCCAACGGCGGGACTAGGACATGTACAGCGATTGACCTCAATCGCGCATATGTGCTGGCAACTTTCCACGTCCCACGCGACATCTGCATGCGCTCGATCCATCGTGACGTCAATTACGCTCGATCCATCGATCCTCTGAAACATGTAGCAGTAAAAATTAAGCCAAATACTTACCTCAATCTGCATGCATGTTCTCAATCGATCCAAAAAGGAATAACATTTAAAAGGCGAATCCACTATACCTGCATGATGCGTAGGATCGATCGATGCCACAAAGTAAGCGTACGATCTATCCATCAATCGCTTCCGTTCTGCCGCCGGGCCGTATGGTCGTCCGTGCTGAGGAGCAAGATTCGACCGTGACCTCGTCGTTTTCTACTTTTCTTGCCCCGCCTGGGGGGGCGGGCCATGGACGACGGAGGTTTGCTATTCAGGCACGTTTAAAGGCCGGGTCTACTGTCGCAGTGACAGTGCCTACCTTGTTGGCTTCCCAGCTGATGGACTCGTGACCAACCTAGGCCATAGCTTGCTCCGGATCCGGCTGACATGCATACTATTGGTGGAGGAAGAGTTCACTCCCAAGGTTAGTTTTTTTGACGAAACGCAGTAGACCGCTGCTTTTCATCATTAAGATGGGGAAACACAACTACACAGAAAGTTCTGAAAAAGCAGAAAATAAATATACAGATGAAGCAGACTATGATCTACATCGCGCCAGTCCAGAGCACCTTTAATCCCAGCCAATCTCCAAGTGGTCAGTGTTGGAGGTCATGGATGATCTCAGGATCATCTTGCACAAGATTTGAGCCACACCAAGAAAGATATTAAAGGAAAACTTATCTTGTGTACATAGGACATCATCTTTCATGCTTGCAACAGCAGGAGATGGCCCCAAGGCTGTATCAAGGTGAAGCCCATCTCTTTTCTTCTCCTTCATGTTGCTTCTGCTGCTGCTGGAAGGTGCTGGATAGGCCCTTCCCATGGCTCCTGCGCTGTGCTGGATTGGGCAGCCGTGGAGGAGATGTGTGTGTGCACAGGGCACCACCTAGTGTCCCATAGGGACTTCTCCTCTTATATACTTGATAAGCACAGTGCCACAGGGGGACCCACCAGTCAGATATGTGTGTGTGTGCCCCCAATCAGGGCAACCGTCATACTGTTGCATCACTGTTTGCTGCACTGTAGCAGCCTTAACAATTGTCTTTAATTTATCTAGGTTTTGCCTAGATAAAAAATATCCAACATTCTCCCCCTTGATCGTAAGGCTAAACTTATAAGCCCATTTCTTAATAAAATGGCATACGAGATAAAAGGATTGCAACGGTCAATCAGTACCGCAGAACCCAGTTACTACAATATACCACCTCATCTCGAAATGGAACTTCTTTAACTTAGAGCTCCATAATCTTAATTTTTTGCTTGAAAAACTTATGAGCTCATGCCTTTGTTGGAACTTATACAGAGCCAATAAAATACAATGGTCAATTAAGTACGATTGATCTAATTGGCCACAGTATATCATTCCATCGAAGGAACAAGCCCCCTTAGGTTTGTGGGGAGATGGTGTTGCAATGGTCCCAAGAGTGCAGTTTCTCTTTATATATTCTTGTGCATAGCCTTATGCGCGCGCTTTTTGAAAAGAAGAGAAATATGTTTTTTGTTTCCAGAATCAGCATTTTGTCCCTTAATAATAGGCTGTCATTTATTCTCTATGCCGGCAACATTATAAGGCAGGCCTCTTTAAATATGGTATTTAGCATTAATATCTTTAGCATAATACTTAAGCATCAAGACATTAAACTTAAGTGATGCTCAACACTTATGCCTTAGATTTAATACTTATTTGTTGAGCCATGAAACTTAATTCATCAAGGCCTTGAATATGTTTGATTCTGGAATTAATCTTTCACAATGTCATAGGTCTGACAGATACCTTTTGACATGTTACTTGAATAATATGCACTCTTTCATAATAAATTCTGGGATAAATAATCTTAAGAAAAACCTTATTCTTTAAATTTATATGGATCAGGGACATAAATCCATATCTTAAAAACGTAGGGAATTTAGAGCATGCCACAACTTTAGTTTGCATCCTTGACGATGCCTCAAGAAAAAATTGGGCAAAGCCACTCCACAATATGGCTCCCCCGCAAGGGTGAAACTTTTGTGGATAAAACTTTCGTAAATTCACACCTTGCCAAATATCTTAGCGGTCCACAAGTTGGTGGTCACCTTATATCTTAAAACGTGAGCATGCAATTCCTTAGTGTGATGTATCACACACCATTACTTTAGTGCTTATGCCAACAAGGCAAAGCTTTTCTCATAATATTCCAGGGGTCCAGTCCCGGATTTATGTCTGTCAGTTATCCCAGTCTCAAAACTTAAAAGGGCGCATAATAACTTAAACATTAATAATAATGTAAGAAGAAAACTTATCGCCCTTGAGGGAGTAAGCATAAGCCTTTAGAATAAATTTAATACTCCCCTTTATGGACCAATGTTGGTGAATCTTTAAAACATTAAGAACATCACCAAGATTAATTTAGTACCCCGAGGGAAAATCTCAGGTCTTATGCAATATCCCTATTGCTTATTATCAACATAATATTGACCAATCATAAGTTCCTCATTAAAAACTTATTGAGCTTTGTACCACTGTCAGATACTCATTGCCTCAAAAGTAGTTAATCATCATGACTGATTCCTTATTATGCAAAAGAAAAAGCTTTATGAAATTTCCATCTCTAAAATGGTGATCACATGTCACCTTTTCATAATTTATTCCCTTAAACTCCCATTCACATTAAATCTTTTTCAACAAGTCTTTTAACAAGACATGTTGCTTAAACTCTAATAAAAACTTTGCCAACGTAGTTCTTGGTGATCTGGGAGTAGGGATTGGCTCCTCTTTTGATGTCAACAATGGAGCTCATAATTGACGGCGTGCAGCGCTGGGTCCAGCATGGCGGCGCCTCTCCTTCAACGACAAGCACGCGAGGAAAGTGGCAGTAGCCACCGGCTGGTGCAGTGGAGTGGCAGACTGCTCGGGTATGAGCCGTAGTTGCCAGCATCAAGGGATGGCTCCGGCGCCGCCGTACATCGACGGCAATCACCTTCGCCCTTTAGGTAATTATCCAATGCCATTAGTTCATTAGAGTTTGTGCTAGGGTTCACCCAATTTGGGAAATTTCATAGTTAGGGTTCATCTAATTTGGGGATTTCTGAAATTAGGGTTTCGGTAATTGGGGATTTTCTTTAGGGTTTGCCTCAAGTTAATCAATCCCCACTTCAATTGAACCTTAAACCGAAACCATAGCATCAACCACAGCAGGAAATTCATAAACTCCTACAGCTAGGGTTTCGGTTATGGGGAAAACACAAGTGTTCACACATAATTAGCCTTTTCCCCATCAATTATTACTTAGACCGAAACCACAGTCACATAATAAGAAGGAAACAGGGGGGTTTCAATTTCTAGGGTTTCATCAGATTGGGGATTTTTACTTTAGACTTGCTTAGAAGCTTTAATCCCCTTTAATTCATCTCTAAATTGAAACCCTAGACCATCACTTGATCTGTTAGGGCTAGAACTTAGTAACTTTAAGGCTAAATAATTAGATCAAGCATGGACAGGAATAATTGCTTGATATTTAGCATGAACTTGACTTAAAACTAACAGATCAAAGCTGATCTGCTCCTTAAGTTCAACGATAGCTTGAATCTAATCATGAACTTAATGGATCAAACACAAACTGGGAGAACTTGATCCTGATCTTTAACTTAATCATAATAAACCAGGCATAAACTGAGCTAGATGGGCTCAAACTTGAGCAAGCAGGCTCTGGTGCCATTGTTGGAGGTCATGGATGATCTCAGGATCATCTTGCACAAGATTTGAGCCACATCAAGAAAGATATTAAAGGAAAACTTATCCTGTGTACATAGGACATCATCTTTCGTGCTTGCAACAGCTGGAGATGGACCCAAGGCTGTATCAAGGTGAAGCCCATCTCTTTTCTTCTCCTTCCTGTTGCTTCTGCTGCTGCTGGAAGGTGCTGGAAAGGCCCTTCCCATGGCTCCTGCGCTGTGTTGGATTGGGCAGCCGTGGAGGAGATGTGTGTGTGCACAGGGCACCACCTAGTGTCCCATAGGGACTTCTCCTCTTATATACTTTATAAGCACAGTGCCACAGGGGGACCCACCAGTCAGATATGTGTGTGTGCGCCCCCAATCAGGGCAACCGTCATACTGTTGCATCACTGTTTACTGCACTGTAGCAGCCTTAACAATTGTCTTTAATTTATCTAGGTTTAGCCTAGATCAAAAATATCCAACAGTCAGCTCATTAGTAATGCTATCACAGACCTGCAGGAAGCTAAGTGCACGGTTGCTGAAAATTCTGTTATTCCGCACTCTCCATATTTGCCACCAGGGAGGACAGCTCATCGTGTAGGCCAATCGCAACACCTCCACCTCCTCCAATACGGGCCAATTGCATGCCTGCGACAGCGACTCGTCTCGCTGCAGCTCGCCACACAAAGACCACAGAAGATTGAGAGTGAGCCACTGCTCATACCACCTCTAAAGGAGGAAAGCTCCGCTGCCACGGGCGGTAACAAGGGGAGCAGCGCGCAATGAGCGTCAGATCAGACCACACCGACACGCCATCCTTGCCACGAAGTACTCGCACAACACCGAAGTGCTGCCATCATGGCACCCATCGCCCGTGAGCAGATGCCTAGCCACAACACAATCGTGTGTGGCATGCCAGCCAAACGACGCCCCGTCGTCCACATGGCCAGAGCTCTTCCACCGCCCATGCGCTGGAACCGCCACCCCATAAGACGACAACCAGATAGGCTGCTCCATCGGGATGAAGACCCACGCAGCCCATTGGGTACGGGGTCGGCCGCCACCTCAGCAAGGCCAGAGGCCGCGGCGGTGGGGTAGATGGGAAGAGGAGACCATGCTCCGGGCAATGGAGAGTCCCCCACCGCCGCCTGAGGGACGTGATGAGGGTACGGGGGGCTAGGATGGGGAGGGAGACGGCGGAGGTGGCTGAAGATTCGTGGCGGCAGCTGGGGTTTTGGGCAAGAGGGGGGTTTCAGGAGAGAAGGGACCACTCGACTTAGAGCTGCTTACCGATTGCTTTTTGGTGGAAGCGCGTGTCTTGAAATGAAGCTAGCTAGCTAGCTACCAAGCAGCTTACCAATTGATCTTTCAGCTGGAAACACATGCAACACACGCACACGACACAGGAACATGATGGATTGTAACAGGTTAGTGTAATAGTCACCCCCCTAAACATGATGTGTTTCATTTCATAACTTGGACGCCAATCCATTCTAACATCTCCAAGAACTTCAGTCAACCCAAAGACTTGGTAGGGATTTTTGCAAGCTGATCATCGGTGCAAACATTGTTGACTTGAATCTGGCCTTCCTCCACGCACTCCCTTATGTAGTGATACCTCGTATCTATGTGCTTGCTTCTATCATGATACACTAGATTATTACATAGAGAGATTATAGACTTGTTGTGAATGTTAAGCACCCCTTGTTCTGGTTCCTGATTCATGAGATCACCGAGTAGCCTTCATAGCCACACACCTTGACACCCCACATTTGCAGCTGGAATCTACTCTACTTCACAGGAAGATAATGCAACTCCTCTTGCTTTTGTGATAGCCAACTTAATATGCTTCTCCCCAAGAAATATGCCATGCCCAAGTTACTCTTATGGTCGTCAACATCTCCTGTCGTATCACTATCAGTATAGCCGAGTGGCTTCACCATTTCCTTCTTCTTCTTCAAATAGACACAATCAATATTTGTTGTCCCTTTGATATATCTGAGTATATGATTCATAGTTGCCCAATGTTCCGTCCTGGGCACTTCCATGAAGCGGCTCACAATCTCAACATAATAGACCAAGTCCGATCTTGTGTTAACGAGATACCTCAAAATTTCAACCACGGTTCTATACTCTGTTGCATCAACCGCGAGTGTTTCACTCTTTTGGCTCAATTTAAGATGAGGTTCCATTGGAACATTAGTTCGATTGCAATCTTCCATGCCACAGCTTTCATCTTGAATAGTTCCTTCATTTGTAGCTTGAACATAGGAATCTCCTCTTCTTCTGCTCCTATTACCAATAGATCATCAACATAGATACCAACTATGAGGTGATCCCTTCCTTTACATCGCTTATACATCACTTGCTCTAGTGTGCTTTTCTCAAATATGAGAGAAATCAAAGTCCGATCAAGTTTGACGTTCCACGCCTGAGGGGCCTACCATAGCCAATCCAACGCCTTGTGTAGCTTCAATACATTGTTTCTCTCTCCTTCTTTGATGTACCCCGGTGGTTGCTTCAGTATAATTCTTCTTCTAACTCCCCTTTTAAGAACGTGGATTATACATCCATGTGATGTAACATCCATGATTCTTGAGCTGTGATATCTATAAGTAATCTCATGGATTCCATCCTTGCAACGGGAGCAACCACTTCTTCTAAATCCACATCTTGCTCTTGTATGTATCCTTTAGCCACTAGCCTTGCTTTATGCATCACCAAATTCCCTTCGGCATCTTTCTTGATCCTGTACACCCACTTGAGCCCTATGGTTTTATGATTATTGGGAAGATCGGTAAGCTCCCATGTATTGTTCTCTTGGATCGATCCCAACTCTTCCTCCATAGTACGATGCCAACACTCCTCCGTTATTTGCGTCTTCAAAATTTTCTAGTTCCTCGATGCTTAGCAAACATCGCCGTCCTCTTTGCTTCATCTTCACCAGATTTATTGTCCGAAATCCTTTCTCCAGATAGAGTTTCAATTTCACTTGTAGGAGAATAGGTGTAGGTGGATGACTCCTTTCCTTCACGGGCACAAGCATTTCCTCATCAGCTCGATATCCTTCTGATGCACTGGCTGATGGTGGCAAAATTGAACACGCATGCACTGGCGATGCTTGGCCTGTAGATCCATCACTTGGTGTCTTGCGAGCTGGGCCTCCACCGTCCCTGTCGCATGGGCCTTTCCCTCCTTCTTTACTTTCTAGGCCAGTAGGCGATGGATCACGCCCACTTAGTCCGCTTCTTAGGCCTTCAGGGCTACTTCTTGTTGGCTCCTACTGCTTGTTGGCCGCCCCTGACTTCAGGACTCCCAGCTTGTCTGCTTACTATCCCACCTATTTATAGTGCGTCTAGCCTGCTCGGACCGCCTGTAGCCGGCGAGCAAGGCATAATGGCTGAGCCTTCCAGTGAGACATTTCACTCAGAAAACTGATCCTTGTCGCCGGTCATGCAATGGCTTATGGCAGTGTTGAGGTACCAGACGTTGCTCGCAATCCTCTGCCTCTCCTTGTCAAGAAGGTAAACCTTCTCTTCTATGAGCGGTACAGTCTCGATAGTCGGTGCCTGAGGAGCTAGTCCCCCCTTGTCCAATAGCTCACACACTTTGTGCATCAGAACCATTGGTCCATCATCTCCTTCCTTGTCCATGAGAGCCTTCCCCTTCGCTGCTTTTCTGCAGTCAGATTTAAAGTAGCCCTGGAGGCCACAATTGTGACACTTTACTTTCTTGATGTCAAACTTCCTCCTTGGTGGTGCGGCCTTGTCATCATGTTTGGTGGTGGTCTTTTTCACTGGGCACTGCTTCTCCTTCTTGTTGCTGCTGCTTGTGGATCTGCCTTGCTTTTCTTTCGACAGGTTCATCCACTGCTGCTTTGTGAGCAACAAGTGCCCACTTTTCTTCGGATCTCCAAAGCTAAGCTGAATTCTCTCATCATGTGCCTTGAATCTTTCAATGAGATCCTCGACCGTGAAAGTATTCAGATTGAGACATTGTTCGATCGACATGGCGATTTGGATGTAGCTTGCCGGTGCGGCAGGCAAGAATCAGCAGACGATCACATCATCCTGAAGGTTTTCACCATAGCCATGTATGTCATTGATGAGGGTGGGTGGCAAACTGATCCACCATCTTGCTCTCCTCCATCTTCAGGCTCTCATAACTTCTCAGCAGAGATTGAAGGTGTGCCTCCTTGACACTGGCGTGGCCCTGGTGTAGGATCTTGATCGTATCCCATGCATTTTTCACTTGCTTCTTTCTGATGAGGTGCTACATCACAACCTTCAGCACGACAAAATAAAATACCTTCAGCACCAAGCGATCCTTCTGTTGCTTCACGCCACACTTCCTGTACTCATCGCCACCAAGATTCACGGCTTCCCAGATCAACTGTGCCTCCAGCGCAAATTCCATGTTCGAAGCCCAGAGGCATAGTCCTCACGATCAAGGCAAGGGTATAACGCTGCCTCCACCAATGTCGATTCTCTTGGCACTCCCGAATTCTCTCCTTGCTTGACCACGTCCATGACCTGCATCTTCTTTTAATAGATCACGTATGAAGAACCACAGGATCTAATACCAATTGTTAGAATATGCCCCGAGTGAGTTGCCGATTATTTTCTGGCTGTCTTGACTAGCTCAACTCATCACTGCTTGTTGGTCTATTCCCAGCGGAAGTACGCATCTTAAAACGAAGCTAGCTAGCTACCAAGTGGCTTGATTGATCTTTTTGCTGGAAACACATGCAATGCAGCAACGTGATGGATTGCAACAGGCCTGTGTCGTGCCTATTTTTTATTGCTTCTGATATTATTTTACTGTTTACGGTGGGTATTACACGTATACTTATAGCAGCTAGAGGCACATAATCTAAACCGACTTGGTGATTGCATGACTTAGACTACGACATGGACTACGCATCGTGACTTACTCTAACATCCTGGAGTTCCAGCGCTCTACGCAGATCAATCCAATCATGGTAACAGGTTCTTTCTGTTGAAATTATGCCCTAGAGGCAATAATAAAGTGTTTCTTTTTTATTACATTCATGATTTGTGCCCTGAATAATATTGTAAGAATTGGTTAATGAACATGTGATTCGCTTGTGAAAGCCAATTTACATGTATACGAGCATTATTCGAAATGGATACCAGGTCAGAAAATGTACGAGGACACATATGCAAAGACTTGCATACATATCGGTGGATGACCGTGTTTCTGCGAGAGCATCATCTTTTCATGTCATCAGTATATCTCATATGTAGTATGGGGATATCACACCGATATTATGGACGTCTGTTAGTTGAACTGGCATTGGATTGACCTGTGCTGAGATACTGAGAGAGAATCATTTTTTCATGTCATCAGTGTATCTCATATACACTATGTATGTCTACATCCTTAGGCCAGAGATCATGGCACATACTCTAGATGTGGACTGGTCTGCTTAGTGGTCACCAAATGTTACTCCGTAATGGGTAATTTTAAAGGTTAGTTTCGGGCTTACTAGAAAGCATTGCCATGAGTCGTGAATTGATCAAGATGGGATTTGCCCCCTCTGGTGATGGAGAGATATATCTAGGAAGCTCGAGTGATCGGTTTTCAGAAATGCTTGGGCATGCATATGATTAAAGAATTATTCATATTTTAGGGGATCTGATGCATGTACCAAGAAAGAGGTCGAGCTAGAAACAAGGGAGCTGACAATATCGTGAGGCAAGAGGATTACATACAATAGTTGCTAAAAGGTTCGTCCGATATGATCTTTATATATATACAGGAATCAATATGACCTATAGGGTCCGCTATCGATTATTGGCCGAGAAAGGGTTCTCGGGCATGACTGCATATATATGAGCCTGTAGGGTCACACACTTAATGGAATGAGAGTTACTACAGAGGAAGAGAGTGAGAGAGGGAGAGGAACTTGGGCCAGAAAGATTTCTGGAGGCCCCCAGCTAATTGGGTTGAAGGCCCATGAGTAGGAGGGGTCATCCCAAACCCTGGGAGGCTGCCTCCTATATAACGGAGGGCAAGGGGCAGGGAGCATGCCCCTAGCTATTGACCTACCTCATACGCATTCCCCCATCTCCTCCTCTCACAAGCCACCACACTAGGGTTCCAGGAAAACTAGGGCGCCACCCATCCCTACAGATTGGGTATGCAGGGTGTGCCTTCTTGACTTGTTGCTATCCAGAGTTATTAGTAATACTTTGATGTACAAGTTCTTGATCTCGTACTATCGATGATTAATGCATCGCTGATCTTACGACCAACTGGAGGTCGTGGAAGATAGTAGAGAGATGGGTGGAGTCCTAAGGATCTAATTGGCGATGATGGTGACACAGTGGTTTTACCTAGGTTTAGGCCCCTAGGTGGGTAAATGCCCTATGCCTTGCTTATGGTGTGTATTGATCAATGGGAGAATTGCAATGGAGTAGATCCGGTCTATGGAGAGCTAGGTTACGAGCGTGTGCCTCCTGGAATCAGATGATCTTTGATAGGTGGCCGCCAGCCCTATGTAGAGGTTAGCCTGTGCCATTGTTAGATGGCTATCTTTGTGGAGATACGATAAGATCCGGTGATCCCGGTGTTATAGGGAATGTATCTCCTATAACAGCAGAATCCCAGACTTAGCGCGCCTGTCCTTATCCCTTTCGAGTTCCTACTCGGGCATGACTAGGTGCAGGTCCGGAGGTCGCTAGACACTCATAGGTGGACTTAGTCCACGCATGACCAAAGGGTATGCCCCTAGGATGGTATTCTTATACGCACCGACCAGCCCCCCACCAGTACATGAAATGAGGTTACGATTTTCACTCGGAGGAGATGGGGTCGAGAGAGTATCGTCCGACCTCGTCCTCACCAAGTCTTTCCCCGACTGCCTTTCAACAAAATACGACCATCAACTCTTTATGGGTCATTCCCATGGGTGACACGGGATGCATTCCTAGTTGCTCTGTGAGCTTACTCGAGTCAGGACCATGGCCCAAACGAAATATCCCGAGTTAGGATCACCCCCATCTAGCATGCTCAGGGAATTCCCCTACCAACTCCTAGTTTTAGAGGAGTCCCGCACATCCACGGGAGGGAGTATAAAACTTATTAGCAACAGGCTATGTGATCCGCCTGTGTCTAGATTTTGCCTTGTCTTCTTTCCCTATGGGTTTCGGGCACAACATTGTTTCACATTTGAGAATAGCACTCGGCGGAGTACATCAATGGGCCATACAAAAGTTGGCTTTGTCATGGTGATCGAGGTGGTTCTACTACACCCCACACGCCTTCCCGGGAGGTGAGTACACTGGGAGCCCACTGGTCGAGGTGTCAGAGTGGCACTCCGACCCTCCTGCCGGGGAGGAATTGGTGCTCCTGTCGGCCGAACTGATGGTCTTGGCCGACAAGTGTCTCGATGCCAGGGATGTCATCCAACATATCTCTCCCTTGTGCCTGTGGGAGCTCCCTTTGTGGGAGTCCTTTGATGAAGAAGCAAGGTGTGTGGTAATCCGCGAGTTTACTTCCATGTTTCTTGCTGCCTCCTCCAGTGGAGTAACCATCCCTTAATCGATTTTGATGCGTAAAAGCCTCCCGATGACCGACAAGAAAGGGTTCCCACAATGCCTGGCCCACCAGCCTGCGTCGACGAGTAGGAAGTATCTGGTGGGGCCCTATTAGGTGCTTAACCCATAACAACTAGCTCTGGGGTAGGACGATGGAGAGATCCCCTGTCGACAGCCTGGTCGAGGTTAGGGTCCCATCCCCAAAGAGCTCAGTCAAAGACGAAGAGGTCAGATAAAGCTCCTCCGGTGCCCCATTACCCAAAGTGCCAGGGGCACCTTCGCTTGGAGCATCAAGGTACCTGCATTATAAATAGTTACTCACTTGCCTTTTTGTTAGGGTGATCTCACCTTCTTGTTGGCAACACTCTAGTACTGGTATTCACCTTGTTGTGCGCTAATATGTCCAAAATGTATCTATAACTTTTGAAGTTTCCATGCCAATTTCTTGTCATTTTATGCAATTTTTTACTAACCTACTAATAAATAGCCATAGGGTAGAATTGCATGTTTTTATGTCGGTGGTTTCAGGAACCTTCCTAAACTCAGAAAAATCCCAAAAAATTCAGCATGTCATAACTTTCCAGATGACGGAGCCATGCAAAAGGTGGCGCCCGAGGGCCACCCAGAGACCCTACACGGCCCCAACACTCGGCTAAAGGGGAGGCCACATGAGGTCCTTGGGGCAACCCGGGCCTCCCCCTTCAGCCGCCAGCCATATATATATGCACTCTTATGTGACCTATTTACAAAGAATTATCTTCCATCATCACTTCTTGATATTTGTGATCAGAGGAGAAGTAGTCCTGTAGTCCTTCTCCGATACACCGTCGGAGGGGAATTTACTGCCGATTTTCATGAACAATGCCTCTCCACTGCTCCCCGATGATGTGTGAGTAACCCACCCCATAGACTACAGGTTTATAACAGTAGCTATGTTGGAGATCTCTCTATGTGCTTCGACGTTTAGATCACAAGAGGTGCCTAACATGATTGTGATCATCCATGTAATTCTTGCAGTGAATCTAGAGGATTTATGGACATACTGCCTATATAATATGATCCGAATTTATGCTATAACATGCCATGATTGTATGAGAGATCATATGCTTATTATTTCACATGCCTATGCTTATTATTTCATGTCTTCGTATTTATGAGAGATTGTTAGGGCATATTTCTCCCTTAATGGTTTTGGTGATTGATGATAATGCATTTTGCGGACTAACCGTGTGCACTGAGTATTTCAGAGATTTTATTAGATGGCATGAGGCAGTTTATTTCCCTTCGGTGATTAAGAGTGAAGACGGTTATTTTCTGACGATTTCTTTTTGGTGGATTTGAGTCATAGGAAAACCGTACTATTAAGAGGGGGTCCGCAGTGGAAAGGTTAGGGTGAAATCAACATGTACACACTTCATTTGCACCATCTTTCCCTTCTCGGTAACTTCGAGTTCCTCCCTGTTTCTCTGCTTGGGCTTTCTTGAGGTGCCCAAGCGGTAGTACCGCCCTTGGGAGCGGTAGTACCGCTTAATGCGGTACTACCGCAGCCCAGGACCACTGTACCACCGCTGGGGTTTGAGCTTCTGTTGCTCTCCCCGTTTTCATGGTGGTAGGGCGGAGGTGAAGTGCGGTTGTACCGCCTTTAGCGGTGGTATCGCTAGTGTAGGGCGGTAGTACCGCTTTGTGCAGTACTGCAGCTCCTACCACCGCGGGTCCCACCACAGCTCATTTAAATCCTCTGGAAACTCATGTTCGCATTCACAGTTGTAGAGCGGATGTGGATCACGGTAGTACCGCTCCAAGTGGTACTTCCGCCCTGCCCGTCTCTACTACCGTGGCGCCACCGCATTGTGCTATACGCAGCGGTAGTACTGCTCGTAGCGCCGGTAGTATCGCTCCAGCAAAACAACCATGCCTGTGGCTCGCCCACTTGCATGCGTCGGCCAGTACCATCGTGCCAAGCGGTAGTACCACTCCCTCGAGTGGTAGTGCCACGTGTGGGTGTCTGCGGGCAGAAATACGGTTGGATTTTCCCTTTTCTATAAAAGGGGGTCTTCTTCCCCAAGTAGCGCCACCTCTTTTCCCAAGCTCCATTGTTGCCCCTAATCTCCTTTCTTGCCCGATCTCCCTCCCTAGCCAACAAAACTTGCTGTTGCTCTAGGGTTTGCTTGAGAGGGCCCTGATCTACACTTCCACCAAGAGATTTTTGATTCCCCCCACTAATCCCTTGTGGATCTTGTTACTCTTGGGTGTTTGGGGACCCTAGATGGAAGAGGTCACCTTAGAGCCACATTCCATTGTGGTGAAGCTTCGTGGTGGTGTTGGGAGCCTCCAATTCGGTTGTGGAGAGAGCCCCAACCTTGTTTGTAATGGTCCGGTTGCTGCCTTCAAGGGCACCACGAGTGGAGTCATGGCATCTTACATTGTGCGAGGGCGTGAGGAGAATACAGTGGCCTTAGTGGATTCTTGGGGAGCATTGTGCCTCCACACCGCTCCAACGGAGACGTACTTCCCCCTAAAGGGAAGGAACTTCGGTAACACATCCTCGTGTCCATCGGCTCCACTTGTGGTTACTTCTTACCTTTACTTTGTGCAAGCTTGGATTGTTTTGTATCTTATGCTTGCTTGTGTTGTGGTTAGCTAGCTCTTCATATAGGTTGTCCACCTAGTTGCATTTCTAGACAACCTACTTTGTTGCTAACCCTAATTTGTTTAAAAGAGCTAAAAATTGATAGTTGCCTATTCACCCCCTCTAGTCAACCATATCGATCCTTTCAATTGGTATGAGAGCCATGTCTCTTTTTAAGGGCTTAACCGCCTAGAGAGTATGGTTGACGATGGGAAAGGGCGGATGAGTTACCCGTGGCCGAGGCGGTGACCATGGTCACACGAGAGGATTTAAATGAAGCTACTTCTTCACTTAAAACTTCTATGACGACCGAGGTCAAATCCGTGTTTAAAGAATTCCTTGAGGGTCTCAAAACTTCTATCGATCCCTTGCAAGTGGTGAAACCGACTTCCTTGGATTCGGATGCCAACTCCGGTAAGGAGCGGGCTAATAGCGATAAACCTACTTTGCCTCAAGAAAATAATGGGTTGGGCACCCATGCCGCGGTTGCCCCTCCCCTGGTCTATGGAGGACCGGTTCCCTCACCTCATATTAATTCTCATGGGCCTCCTCCTAAGCTTGATTTGAATAGCCTTCATGATTCTATTTTTCGTATCAAGTCTCATTTGAATCATAGCTCAACACAACTTTGGAGAATCATTGAGCAAGGCTTCCATCCTCATGATCCATACAACATGACTCCGAGAGAAGAAGTGGACAACCAACTCAATCATTCTGCATTGTTCATTCTTCAAGCTGCTATGCCTCTGAAAGAGCTATCTCACTTGCGGCCATACACTCTAGCTAAGGATGCATGGGAGCACATCATCTCATTATACAAGGGAAGCTCAAGCATTCAACGCTCCAACTTTGAGGTCATACTTGATAAGGCCGATGAGTTTGTGATGAAAGATGATGAAGATCCTCATGAGTTTTACCGAAGGTTGACCACTCTTGCGTTCTCTCTCCATGTTCATGGGAGCAAGGACACGGATGACTCTTGGGTCAAGTGCAGGTTTCTCAAGGCCATCATGCCATTCAACAAAAGCATGTCCTCCGTGATCCGTCAAAGCCCCGACTTCCACAAGTTGACTTCAAGCAAGGTGTTGGATGAGTTCATTGCTACGAACATCTTGAACAAGATCGCCGACAACGCTCTAGCTCGTGTCCAATGGGTGAGGAAGCCCAACCTTGCTTTGAAGGTCAAGTCCATACCGAAAGAGGAAGAAGAGGATGAAGAAGAGGGTTGCCCCGAAGACACCAAATATGCTTACCACAAGCACATGGCTCTTGCGTCAAGGCAATTTTAGGGCAACAAGAGGAACTTAAGGCCCAACTTCTCCAAGAACAACTCAAGTGGTTCCAAGGGCAAGCAACAGGTGAGGAGTTGCTAGAATTGTGGCAGTGTGAGTCACTTCGTCATGGATTGCCCCTACGAGAAGAGGGAAGACAATGGTGGCAAGCTCATACGCAAAGATAAAGCCAAGTCCTTCCACAACAAGAACAACTTCTCCAAGAAGGTGCCACAAAAGGGGTTGATGGCGCAAGAAGAGTACAACTCCGATGATGATGATGATGATGATGATGATGATACAAGTGGTGAAGGGATTGCAACGGTCTCCGTGGCCAGTGCCACCTCTTCTCCAACCATGGTGTCTCTCTTTGACGCCCCAACGAGAACCTCATCCCCAAGTGCCTCATGGCAAAAGGCATCAACAAGGTAACCTTCAACATCAAAACTTCCATCACTACTAATCCCTCTTTGTTGGATTATGAGGATGAAAATGAGGAGGTAAAGGTGGATGAGAATGAGTTCAACAAGTTCTTGGGTAAGCTTAAAGGTGAGACCAAGAAGCACTTTGTTGCACTCTCGGAACAACTTGGTGAGTCCAATGATATCATTGAGTCTCACGAAGAGACCATCACTAACTTGGAAGGCCATAGTCATGATTATGCTGATGAGATAGCGGATCTTTCTATTGCTCTTGAGGAAGAGTGAGGTCTCCGTTTGGCTCTTGAGGAGTCACACAACGTTGATCATGCTAAATTAAAGAAAAATCATGATCATGCTCAAGTTCTTACTCGTGTGCTTAAGTCCGAGAAGGTTAAAATTGGGGTTGGCTATGCTAGACTCAAAGAGAAGTTTGAGTTATTTAACAAGGCTCACATGGCTTTAAAGAGTGCTCACGCTACACTCAAGGTGTCTCATGGTCAACTCCATGTGAAGCTAACAAAGGAAATAACCACTTGTTCTCCTTTTGTGTTAGTTGATAATGCCCATGCTACTAACCCTTATTGTGAGCATGTGCATCTTGTGGAGGAGAATGCCAAGTTGAAAGAGCAACTTGAGAAGGGCCTTGTGACTTGCATACAAGGCGAGAAGAACCTCAATGACCTTTTGAGCAATCAAAAGGAAGTTGTGGAAAAGGTGGGACTTGGGTTTGCACCCAAGTCAAAGAAGAAGAAGAAAAGCAAGACCAAGCAACCTCTCCCTCTCAAGGGGGTATTTGTCAAGGAGGGAGAGGGTGCTCATGAGAAGAAGAAAAAGGTTGTGGGTGGTGATGCCAAGAAGGGCAAGACCACCCCTCCCAACAAAGCCGGCGACTTTAACCCTTCTTATGTTTTATGTCGTGCTAGTGATGGGCATGTTTATGCCAAATTTGTTGGTTCTTCTTATGAGTACATTGAATGGTCTATTTGGGTTCCTAGGACCCTTGTTACTAACATCAAAAGACCCATTAAGAAAACGGTACCTAAATCCAAGCATTAATCTCTTGTAGGAGTTTACTTCTGGTGGGGTGTCATGGTTGCTCGACAGTGGAGCGACAAATCATATGACTGGGAGCAAGGACTTGGTGGTGGACGTGCAACCGAGCCCATCCATGCCCACCCATTTCTAATTCGGTGATGCTTCAACATCTAAGGTATTGGGTCTTGGCAAGGTTGTCATTTCTCAAGATTTATCCATTGAGAAGGTCATGCTTGTCGAGACCCTTGCATACTGATACGTCTCCAACGTATCTATTATTTTTGCTTATTCCATGCTATGATATTATTACTCTTGGATGTTTTTATTATCATTTTATACCTTTTTATATCATTTTTGGGGACTAACCTATTAACTTAGTGCCAAGTGCCAGTTCCTGTTTTCTGCCCTGTTTTTGTTTCGCAGGAAATCAATATCAGATAAGATCAAATCGTCCCGAAACTTTTTGAGGATTTTTTTATTGAAGATAAGGATCACCTGGAACTTGGAGGCTACGGAAGAAGATGTTGGAGGGCCCCACACAACACCAGGGCGCGCCCAGGTGCTGTGTGGGCCCCTCCCTATGCCAACCGACCTACCTCCAGCTCTATAAATTCACAAATATTCCAAAACCCTACGGGGAGTCCACGAAATATTTTTTTCTGCCGCCGCAAGCCTCTGTTCTCGCCAGATCCCATCTGGAGGCCTTTTTCGGTACTCCGCCGGAGGGGGAACTCATCACGGAGCGGCTCTACATCATCCTTGCCGCCTCTCCGATGATCCGTGAGTAGTTCACCATAGACCTATGGGTCCATAGGTAGTAGCTAGATGGCTCTCTCTCTCTTTTTGTATCTCAATACAATGTTCTCCATGATCTTCATGGAGATCCATCCGATGTAATGACTTTGTGCGGCGTGTTTGTTGAGATCCGATGAATTGTGAGTTTATGATCAGATATATCCTTGTTTTACTTGAGTTATTTGTTGATCTCTTTTATGCATGATTTAGTATAGCCTTGCATTTCTTCTCTGAAGTTTTAGTTTGGTTTGGCCAACTAGATTGGATCTTCTTGCAATGGGAAGAGGTGCTCGGTAATGGGTTCGATCTTGCGGTGTTCAGTCCTAGTGACAGAAGGGGAGTTGATATGCATGTATTGTTGCCATTAAGGATAACAAGTTGGGATTAATTCTTATATGCTTTTGTCTTGACTGCATCATGTCATCGTTCTTAATGCATTACTTCATTCCTATGAACTTAATACACTAGATGCATGCTGGATAGCGGTCGATGTGTGAAGTAATAGTAGTAGATGCAGGCAGGAGTCTATCTACTTGATTTGGATGTGATGCCTATATCACGATCATTGCCTTGGATAGCATCATAATTATTTGCTCTTCTATCAATTGCTCAACCGTAATTTGTTTACCCACCGTATGCTATTTTCTTGAGAGAGATGCCAGTAGTGAAACCTACGGCCCCCGGGTCTACTTTTATTATAAGATCTATCTTGTTTAATTATACAAAAATACCAAAAATACTTGCTGCACTTTTTTATCTTTTATTTATTTATCAATCTATCATATACCGTTTAATCTCGTTACTTGACCGCCGAGAGATTGACAACCTCTCGTTTGCGTTGGGTGCGAAGGTTTTGGTTTTGTGTGCAGGTGCTGTTTACATGGTGTTGCTTGGTTCTCCTACTGGATTGATAACCTTGGTTTCTTAACTGAGGGAAATACTTACCCTACTGTGCTGCATCATCCTCTCCTCTTCGGGGATAAAAATCCAACACAGTTTACAAGTAGCAGGAAGAATTTCTGGCGTCGTTGCCGGGGAGACATCATCAACATTACCAAGTACCTACGCTCTCAACTCTTATCTTTGCATTTATTTTATTTGCCTCTCGTTTTCATCTCCCCCACTTCTAAAATATTTACAAAAATATTTGCCTTTTCTTTTTCCACTTTTATTTGCCTCTATTTCTTCGCCGTTTTTCCGTTTGCTTTTGTTCGTTTGCTCTCTTTTTGTGTAGACATCATGTCTCAAGAAAACACCAAGTTGTGTGATTTTTCCAATACCAATAATGATGATTTTATTAGCACTCCTATTGCTCCTCCCGCCACTAGTGCGGAGTCTTTTGACATAAATGCCGCTTTATTGAATCTTGTTATGAAAGATCAATTTTCTGGAAGTCCTAATGAGGATGCGGCATCACATCTCAACACTTTTGTTGAGTTGTGCGACATGCAAAAGAAAAAAGATGTGGACAATGATATTGTCAAATTGAAACTTTTTCCGTTTTCTTTGTGAGGTCATGCAAAAATTTGGTTTTCTTCTTTGCCTCATAATAGTATTGATTCGTGGGACAAATGCAAAGATGCTTCTATCACTAAATATTTTCCTCCAGCCAAAATCATCTCTCTCCGTAACCAGATTATGAACTTTAAGCAACTTGATCATGAACATGTTGCGCAATCTTGGGAGAGAATGAAATTGATGCTGAGAAATTGTCCCACTCATGGTTTGAACTTGTGGATGATTATCCAAAAAAATTATGCTGGCTTGAATTTTGTTTCTCGAAATCTTTTGGATTCCGCTGCGGGTGGAACTTTTATGGAGATTACTTTGGGTGATACTACTAAACTGCTTGATAATATTATGGCTAACTAGTCCAAATGGCATACCGAAAGGGCACCTACTACCAAAAAGGTGAATGCCGTTGAGGAGATTAGCACTTTGAGTGATAAAGTTGATGCTCTTGTTAAGTTGGTTGCTAGTAAGAATGCTTCTATTGATTCGAATGATTTGCCCTTGTCCATTTTGATTGAACAAAATAGTGATCCTATTGATGTGAATTTTGTTTCTCGTAGCAATTTCAACAATAATGCTTATAGAGGGAACTTCAATTCTACGCCTTATCCTGGAAATTCCTCTAATGTTTTTGGCAATCCTTATGGTAATTCTTCCCATAATAACCAAAGGATGTCCTCTGATTTTGAAAATAGTATGAAGGAATCTATCCATGCTCAAAAAACGTTCAACACTTCGATAGAAGAGAAGTTGAACAAGATTGATGATTTGTCTAAAAGTGTTAATAAGCTTTCTCATGATGTGGAAAATCTCAAGGTTAAATCTTTGCCTTCGAGAGTTGATATTAATGAATCTATTAAGGCTATGTATGTTTCTGTTGATGAAAGTAAGAAGAGAACCGCTATGTTGAATGCTAAGCGGGAATTGCTTGAAAAGGCCTCTCTTACTAATTTTCGTAGCAATAAGGATGAGCATGTTAAGATGATTGGTGTGTCTTCTATTGATTCTTTGTTTAGTAAAGTCAATCTTGATGAAAAGGAGACTGAAGAAGAGTCGACTTTAGATAGAGGGCGTCTCCATGATTCGGAGGGTGAAACTCTAGATGCTAAAAATGATGAAAGTGGGTTTGGAGAGGTCAAAACTTTAGCTAGTAATGCACCCACTATTTTGGATTACAAGGACTTTAATTATGATAGTTGCTCTTTGGTTGAATGTATTTCTATGTTGCAATCTATGTTGAACTCACCAAATGCTTATGAACAAAACAAGGCTTTTACTAAACATATCGTGGAAGCCTTAATGAAAACTTTGGAAGAAAAACTTGAGTTAGAAATTTCTATTCCTAGAAAATTATATGATGAATGGGAACCTACTAATAAGGTTAAGATTAAAAAAAATTAGTGCAATGCTTTATGTGATTTGGGTGCAAGTGTTTCTACTATTCCGAAATCTCTTTGTGATGTTCTTGGTTTTTCCCAATTGGATGAGTGTTCTCTTAATTTGCATTTGGCGGATTCCACTATTAAAAAGCCATTGGGGAGGTTCAATGATGTTCTTATTGTTGCAAATTGGAACTATGTACCCGTGGACTTTATTGTTCTTGATATAGATTGCAATCCGTCTTGCCCTTTGATTCTTGGTAGACCATTTTTACGCACCATCCGTGCGGTGATTGATATGAAAGAGGGAAATATAAAGTTTCAGTTTCCTTTGAAAAAAGGCATGGAACACTTCCCAAGGACCAAGATTAAAGCACCCTATGAATCCATTATGAGGGCTACCTATGGAGTAAAATCCAAGGATGACAATACTTGAGGTTTTGCTTTATGCCTAGCTAGGGGCGTAAAACGATAGCGCTTGTTGGGAGGCAACCCAACGAATAAAATAAATTTTTGTTTTTCACTTTTTGTTTCTATTCTTTTGATTTTCCTTTATTTGCTTCTGTTTTGAGTTGGTTTTATATATTTTAATTAGTGTTTGTGCCAAATAAAACCTTTGGGATGATGTGGATGCTTGTGAACGCAATTCTGTGAGAAATAGAAACTTTGACGCCCAGTCCAGGAATTTTATAAATTCATCAATGCGCAAAACATGTCTGAATTTTTTACAGCAGATCGATATACAAATTATCCATGTTGTCCTAATTTTTCAGAATTTTTGGAGTTACATCAGTATGGCTTTTTGACAGATTGCTACAGACTATTCTGTTTTTGACAGATTTTGTTTTTGATGCATTGTTTGCTTGTTTTTATGAAACTATGGATTGTATCGGGGGGTGCAAGCCATGGGAAAGTGAGAACACAGTACCTATAATTGTAAATAAAATTTGAATGGGTTTTGAACAGTGCTTATAGTAGTGATTTGTTTGGTTATAATAACGGATCTCACGAAGGTTTTGTTGAGTTTTGTGTGATTGAAGTTTTCAAGTTTTGGGTGTGACGACGATGGATGAAGGAATGAAGAGATGCAAAATCCAAAGCTTGGGGATGCCCAAGGCACCCCAAGGTAATATCTAAGGAGACTCAAGCGTCTAAGCTTGGGGATGCCCCGGAAGGCATAAGGATGCCCAGTCCCAAAAATAAATGGAATGTGATGGTATGGAGGGCACCCGTGAATACGGCTAGCCATGGATTGTGAAAAGTAATGGTGGAAACAAAAAAAGTTTCATTCTCTTGGATGTGACAGTAGAAAGACCAAAGTCTTGATGAAACTAGAATGATGATGGGGGAATAGAGATAAAAATATATTTATTTTCTGTTTGGGAACCGCCTATGATGTATCCAATGTGGAAAGTGTTGGGAACCTTAAGTCATTCTTGTTGACGAGAAAAGCATGCCTCCCAAAATAAATTTTTCATCTCTTTTAAAACTTGAGCTCTGGCACCTCTGTAAATCAATGCTTCCCTCTGTGAAGGGCCTTTCTATTTATTTTTATGTCGAGTCCCATCTTTCTCTTTAAAATCACCAACTAGGGGGTCATGTGGTCGTGTGTGTGCATGGAGTATGATTGATATTCGAGTGTGCATCATGAATGGATCAATGATTGAGCATAATGGGCTAGGGATAATTTATTTTAGCATTGTTATTTTGAAAGGCATGGTTGCTTGTTAGCATCACTTGAGTATCTATATCTTCATGTCAAATATAGACTATTGCTTTGAATCATCTAAGTCCTCATGTCTATTCTATGAAAATAACTTGAAGTATGTTAGGTAGCATTCCACATTCAAAAATATGTTTTATCACTTTCCAACTCGAGGACGAGCAGGAGTTAAGCTTGGGGAAGCTGATACGTCTCCAACGTATCTATTATTTTTGCTTGTTCCATGCTATGGTATTATTATTCTTGGATTTTTTTATTATCATTTTATACCTTTTTATATCATTTTTGGGGACTAACCTATAAACTTAGTGCCAAGTGCCAGTTCCTGTTTTCTGCCCTGTTTTTGTTTCACAGGAAATCAATATCAGATAAGATCAAATCGTCCCGAAACTTTTTGAGGATTTTTTATTGAAGATAAGGATCACCTGGAACTTGGAGGCTACGGAAGAAGATGCTGGAGGGCCCCACACAACACCAGGGCGCGCCCCAGGGGGGGCGCGCCCAGGTGCTGTGTGGGTCCCTCCCTGCGCCAACCGACCTACCTCCAGCTCTATAAATTCCCAATTATTCCAAAACCCTACGGGGAGTCCAGGAAATATTTTTTCCGCCGCCGCAAGCCTCTGTTCTCGCCAGATCCCATCTGGAGGCCTTTTTCGGTACTCCGCCGGAGGGGGAACTCATCACGGAGGGGCTCTACATCATCCTTGTCGCCTCTCCGATGATCCATGAGTAGTTCACCATAGACCTACGGGTCCGTAGGTAGTAGCTAGATGGCTCTCTCTCTTTTTGTATCTCAATAGAATGGTCTCCATGATCTTCATGGAGATCCATCCGATATAATGACTTTGTGCGGTGTGTTTGTTGAGATCCGATGAATTGTGAGTTTATGATCAAATCTATCCTTGTTTTACTTGAGTTCTTTGCTGATCTCTTTTATGCATGATTTAGTATAGCCTTGTATTTCTTCTTCGAAGTTTTGGTTTGGTTTGGCCAACTACATTGGATCTTCTTGCAATGGGAAGAGATGCTCAGTAATGGGTTCGATCTTGCGGTGTTCAGTCCTAGTGACAGAAGGGGAGCTGATACGCATGCATTGTTGCCGTTAAGGATAACATGTTGGGATGAATTCTTATATGCTTTTGTCTTGACTACATCATGTCATCATTCTTAATGCATTACTTCGTTCCTCTGAACTTAATACACTAGATGCATGCTGGATAGCGGTCGATGTGTGAAGTAATAGTAGTAGCTGCAGGCAGGAGTCGGTCTACTTGATTTGGATGTGATGCCTATATCATGATCATTGCCTTGGATAGCATCATAATTATTTGCTCTTCTATCAATTGCTCAACAGTAATTTGTTTACCCACCGTATGCTATTTTCTTGAGAGAGATGCCACTAGTGAATCCTAGGGCCCCTGGGTCTACTTTTACTATAAGATCTATCTTGTTTACTTATACAAAAATACTTGCTGCACTTTTTTATCTTTTATTTATTTATCAATCTATCAATCTATCATATACCGTTTAATCTCGTTACCTGACCGCAGAGAGATTGACAACCTCTCGTTTGCGTTGGGTGCGAAGGTTTGGGTTTTGTGTGCAGGTGTTGTTTACGTGGTGTTGCTTGGTTCTCTTACTGGATTGATAACCTTGGTTTCTTAACTGAGGGAAATACTTACTCTACTGTGCTGCATCATCCTCTCCTTTTCGGGGATAAAAATCTAACGCAGTTTACAAGTAGCACATAGAATTTACTTTCCGTTCATCAACTTGCACTTATGGGCCTTGCCACTTTCGTTCATCTTGATACCGTGGCCCTTTTGTGGAACAAGACTCTTAAAGTAGCCTTTGTTGGGCATGTTGAGAACAGTCTCTATGTGGTTAACTTTTCGGAGTGACCCACTAAGACCGCAATGTGCCTAATGGCTAAAGTCGACGTGGGGTGGCTTTGGCATCGCCGTTTAGCCCATGTCAATATGAGATCTTTGCAAAGTCTCCTCAAAGGGGACCATATCCGTGGACTAACAAATGTTAGTTTTGCCAAAGATCGTGCTTGCAGTGCTTGTATCGAAGGAAAGCTACAGGAGACGGCTCACCGACCCATGACTACTATCTATTCAATGAGGCCATTTGAGCTCCTTCAGATGGATCTCTTTGGGCCTTCATCTTTTGATAGTCTTGGGGGAAGAAAATATTGCTTGGTGATTGTGGATGATTATTCAAGATACACATGGGTATACTTCTTCAAGAGGAAGAGTGAGACCCAACAAACCGTCATCGACTTTGCAAATGAAGCTCAATGAGAACATGATGCAAAGGTATTGATGATAAGAAGCGACAACGACACCGAGTTCAAGAACTACACCTTGGACGAGTTTCTTAGTGATGAGGGGATCAAGCACCAATATTTCGCACCATATACCCCTCAACAAAATGGTGTAGTGGAGAGGAAGAACTGGACGTTGATGGACGCGGCAAGGACCATGATGGCGGAATTCAAATCTCCCTACAACTTTTGGGCCGAAGCCATCGACACCGCATGTCATGCATCCAATCGGCTCTACCTCCACAAAGGCTTGAACAAGACTCCATACGAGATACTTACCGGCAACCAGCCCAACCTCAAGTACTTTGGGGTGTTCAGTTGTAAGTGTTTCACTCTCAAGAAAGGTGTTTGTTTGTTTAAATTTGAAACTAGAGCTCAAGAGGGCATATTTGTTGGTTATGCTACAAACTCTCATGCTTACCGTATTCTCAACAAGTCCAATGGACTCATTGAGGAGAAGTGTAGCATGGAGTGTGATGAAAATAACGGCTCCCAAGTGGAGCAAAGTGGTCTTTGTGATGTAGGTGATGAAATGCCTCCCCAAGCCATAAGAAGAATGGGAGTTGGTCAAATCCTCCCCATTAAGGAACCCCTTATGGCCGAAGGAGAAGAACAATGTTCTACGCAAGTGGGACCATCACCGACACTTGACCCACACGCTTTTGAAGAACAAAGTGAAGGCCCTCAACCAAGTGAACAAGATCAAGGGCAAGATGAACCTCATGCTGATGGTGATGCACTAAGTGATGCCCAGGATCAAGTTCATGACACCGAGTAAGCTCAAGATCAAGAGCAAGCTCAAGACGACGCTCAAGATGATCATGATGTGTATCCTCATATCTCACTTGAAGAGCAATTGGAGCATCATGCCACCAAGATAGCTTCAAATCTCAAGCAAAAAGATCATGGAGAATGTCATTGGAAGCTTGAGAAAAGGGGTATCTACTCATAAACAATTAACGAACTTTTGTGAGCATCACGCATTTGTTTCATGTTTATAACCCCAAAAGGTCAATGAGGCGCTCGAGAACTGGGATTGGCCAGAAGCCATGCATGAAGAACTCAACAACTTTGAGTGCAACAAGGTGTGGCAATTGGTGAAAGGCCAAACGATCATAATATCCTTGGAACCAAGTGGAAATTCAAAAATAAGCAAGATGCAAATGGTATCATCATTCGCAACAAGGCGAGATTGGTGGCTCAAGGTTACTCCCAAGTTGAAGGAGTCGACTATGGTGAAACTTTTGCTCCCGTTGCTCGTCTTGAATCTATTTGCATATTGCTTGGATATGCATCTCATCATGATTTCAAGTTACAAAAAATGGATGTGAAGAGTGCATTTCTTAATGGTCCCATTAATGAGTTGGTAGATGTCAAACAACCTCCGGGATTTGAGGATCCCAAGTTCCCCAATCATGTATATAAACTCGATAAGGCACTCTATGGCCTTAAACAAACCCCACGTGCATGGTATGCGCACCTTACTGAGTTATTGCAAGATCATAAGTTTGAAATTGGGAAAATCGATCCCACTCTTTTTACGAAGAGGGTTAAAGGGAATTTATTCATATGCCAACTATATGTTGATGATATTATCTTTGGTTCTCCTAACAAAGATTTCAATGATGAGTTTGCCGCACTAATGACCTCAAAGTTTAAAATGTCTATGATGGGAGAGTTGAAGTTCTTTCTTGGGTTCAAAGTCAAGCAAAGAAGAGAAGGAACCTTTATCAACCAAGCCAAATATACCCAAGACATGCTTAAAAGATTCTAGTTAGAAGATGTCAAGCCGGCCAAGACTCCAATGCCTACCAAGTGCCAACTCAACATTGATCCCAATGGTAAAGCAGTGGATCAAAAGGTATATCGCTTCATGATTGGATACTTACTTTACCGTTGTGCATCTAGGCCGGATATCATATTGAGTGTGGGAATGTGTGCATGGTTTTAAGCTGCACCTAAGGAAAGCCACGTTGTGGTGGTCAAGCAAATCGTTTGATATTTGGCTCATACACCAAACTTTGGCTTATGGTACCCTAAAGGAGCAAGCATTGATCTCATGGGATATTCGGACTCGGATTGGGCAGGAGACCATGTGGATAGGAAGTCAACTTTAGGAGGGTGCCAATTCCTTGGTCGCTCTTTGGTGAGTTGGTCTTCGAAGAAACAAAATTGTGTGTCTCTCCGCCACACAGGCCGAGTATGTAGCTGCCGCGAGTTGTTGTGCACAATTGCTATGGATGAGGCAAACTTTAAAGGATTATAGTGTCACTTGTGACAAAGTGCCTCTTCTATGTGACAATGAAAGTGCGATCAAGATCTCCTACAATCCGGAGCAACATAGCAAGACGAAGCATATTGAGATTCGTCATTATTTCATCCGGGATCACATCAAGCGTGGAGAGATTGATCTTATATATGTCAACACTCATGAGCAACTAGCAGATATTTTCACGAAGCCATTGGATGAAGCAAGATTTCACGAGTTAAGGCATGAGCTAAATATCATATATTTGAGCAATGTGGCTTGAGACTAGGAACACCCCACCGCATTCATCATATTATCTTGTTCTAGATGTAGGCATGGATTTAGGGGGAGTGTTGTTCTCTCAATGAACTCTCCCTCCCCTATTATGCATAAATAAACCTATTCTTTCACATTAGTCCTTTTATGGCACTTGTGCTTCAAAGATGAGTTTTGGTCATGGGCCCAGGGTTAAAATCTTTGTGGTGCCATACCAATTGACTCAAATATAGGTGGCTTCAGCCACCACCCTCTCCTTGAGAGGTTTTGGTTCTAGTTGGGTTTGTTTGTTTTCTTTAGGATTTAGGACTTTTGTGTTTTGGTTCACTCCATATGTGCTCTTATTTTGGTTGGTTCTTGACCGTGGAGTGTTCCTTCCCATTTGCGGTGTTTTGCTTCTCCAACCCAAGCCTCTCTCTCATCTACAAACTCCCAAAATTTCATAAGCCACCATCCATATCTTTTATCTTGGCAGTATTGTTGCTTGCAGGCAGTACTACCGCTGTGCTTGGATGGTATTACCATTTCAAACGGTACTACCACTCCACGACAGCGGTACTACCGCAGCTGGGGGGTTACTTCCAGCCTCCTGCCGTGCCAAGTACCCAGAGCGGTACCACCGCCGGGTCTAGAACGGTACTACTGTAGGAGATATGCCCTAGAGGCAATAAAAAATGTTATTATTTATCTCCATGCTCATTATTATGTTTATGTTCCATGCTATAACTGCTGTGGTTCCCGAGCCCGTATATCCATAAAGGCTCTGGGGAAAACCCATGTGCACGTGTGGAATAATAAACGGTAAAATGTATTCCTAGTCATGCCTCTAAGACTAGCTCAAGTGTTGCATGATGATTATGTTTTCCCAATCATGGGCATGTCTATGCCAGCAACTTTGAGGGCACAATGTTAGAAGAACATTTGTGTTGAATCGACCCGATTGATGTTATGCTATGAGATTCATTCGTCACAAGTTAATGGTTAATAACACAGAGATGGTTAACGTTTGCATAATTCCTCAGACCATGAGAGTATCGAGTTTCTTCATGCTTGATTCATGAACTTTGGGGTTTGTTAAACGTCATCCGTAACTGGATGGCTATTACGGCGGCTTACGGGTTCATGGGAAAGTATGTCAAGTAACTTGATAGCTCAAGATTGGGATTTGCTCCTCCAACGATGGAGAGATATCTCTGGGCCCTCTCGGTGTTACGGTATCCATCATCGTCTGGCCAGACACTTTGTGATTTGATCACGGGGATACCGGAACACGGTAACGAGAAAAGAGAACAATACCGGTAACGAGGTAACTAGCATAGTGGACAAGTTGTTGATCCACGGGAATGCCAACATGTCTCACCTCGGGTATTTGTAACATATCGCGAAGCAACAGGAATAGCACACGGCAACTGGAGGTTCACTCGAATATTCATTCGTGTGGGTATAGGGGTCAATATGGGTGTCCACGGCTCCGATGCTGATCATTGATCGGAAAGTGTTCCGGTCATGTCTATACTTCACCGAACCTATAGGGTCACACGCTTAAGGGTCATCTATCTGTTGAACGCTAGACAGGGAGTCTGAGAGAAAGTCACCGAAAATGTTTCGGAGACAACGGAAGAGTTCCGAGAGAGAGAACACCGAAAGAGTTTCGGTAAAACCGAAAAGTTGTTTCGGAATATATTATTTGGTCAAAAAGGGTTTCGGCACCGCTTGGAAATTTTCAGAGGATGCCAGAATTGGTCTGGGAACTTCTGGGAATTTTCGGAGAGAAAAACCGGAAATGTTCCGAAACTGCCGTAACCGCTGTTAATGCTTTCCGCTGATGAAAACCACCACACCGAAAATGTTTCGGATCATGCCCAGAATAATTTTAGAGGGTGCCGGAAATGTTCTGGGACCTTCTGGAATTTTTCAGAAAAAGTTTCGCGGAAAACATCTTGTCTCAGCGCGAGGGGACAAGATCCCACGAATCGGGGGTTGCATGTTTGGTGGCTTTTTGTCTAGGGAGCATGCATGTTTCATGGAGACATGTTGGTGGCTTGTTGGGGGGGCCCCCCCCATGGGGAGACAAGGTGTGGGCCGGCCCAAGGGCTGCCATGGTGGTGTCCCCTTGGTGCCCCCCTTGTGTTACCATTATGCCCTTTCATGTGCGACATGAAGCTTGGGTATTTTGGTATTTCAACATCCCACCCCACCCCTTGCCTTGGCCTATAAAAGGAGGAAAAGGGGCTGCCATTCTCCCCATCCCTTGATCTCATACACATGCCAAGATGTTATCTGGCTTCTCTCTCCCTCCCACGAAAAGAGTTTCGTAGAGCCGAAAGGCTGTCTGGGTTCCGGCAGGAACTAGTTCTGGACGGCGAAGCCCTGCCGGATAGGTGACACCGTATGTGTGCAACTCTGTAGAGAGGTCGTAGTTTCGATCTTAGTGCCCAAGGGGCTGTTCGAGAGTGCCTCCCGAAGGGCTGTCCAAGTGACGGTCCGAGTTCTGTGAGTCCTCCCGAAGGGCTGTCCGAGTGACCGGTCGGGTTTCGAAGGTCCTCCCGAAGGGCTGTCCGCGACATCGTCCGGTGGACTGTTCGACCGCCTCCCGGAGGGCTGTCCGAAGGGAAGACGATGGTATACATCCTCGTGGTTGGGAGGTTGTAAATCCTAGCTGCGGGGATCTGCACCGCCGATCGTCATCGACTCTACTTCCGCTGCGCTACGAGTCGGTAACGAAAATGATCAAACCTTGTATGCAGTCTCCATAGTGGTCCTGGGCTGGTGCGTAGGGCGGAAAATTTTTGTTTTCTGCTGCGTTACCCTACAGTGGCATCATGAGCCGTGCTATGCGTAGATGCAGGTTGCGATCTGGAATACATAGAGATGTATGGGTGTTGCACAATATAATTAGGTAGTAGATGAGTTCTATTACTGAAAATTATTTGTGCGGGTAGCAGATGAAATCTGTTACCCGATGTTCTTGTTGCTTCCCTTGAATTTGCGTAGTCCTGATCTTGACAGCATTGTGGAATCTCACAAAGTTCTGGCAATCCGCGATCCTTTCATGCTGCTCCTGAGTATGCTGATTGACAGATCAACGAAGTGCTAACAGTTCTTTGGGTTCAACTTTAGTTAAAGAAAGATGGATGTTTCGCAGACGAAAGGGCAATGCAGATATGATCTGCACGGGGGTCATGCGTATGACGAAGTTCAGTATGGGGCTCGAGATTTTATTATCTCATGTTTCATACACCCCGCATTGTTAATCTAGCGACTTGAATTATCATACTTGATGATGGACGTTGGTAGCTTCGGTTTGTTTCGAAACCTTAGAAGCCACGTAAAACAAGTTTTTGCATGATCCAATTAGAGGCGTCTAACTTGGTTTTGCAGGAGGGTTTGCATGTGCATATGATGTGGTATAGCAGTGCTCATAATAATTTGATTATGTATGAGAGGACTATATAATGTAAATTTATTAACATGACCTGCGTGTCATGATTCGGCATGATGGCTGGAGCCATATGATTGCACTTTAATGACCTGCGTGTCAACCTTGTTGTAATGCATTATTTTATTAGCTATAAAGATAGCAATATTATCTGGTGCATCGACATGGTGGTGGCAATCTTCGCGAAGGTGAACACCGACGCGAATGCCGAAGACGAAGAAATACAAGACTTCTCCGTCAGAAAGGGCTATACCATATCCTGCTATTATGAATTGCCTGAGATGTTTATCCCTTATGATGCACCCTTTTTGATTGCGTGGTAGTCGCTTTTATTAGGGTGATCTCTCACAAAAATATCAAGTAGTTAGTGTTCTCCCAAGTGTAGCACCGTCACGGCACCTAACTTTTCGGGGCATCACATGGACACATGGGTGCGAACGATTAGGGAAGTGTGAGGCGGGTGAGTTGAGACCTCGCAGCAAGATCACTTGGTTGTCTTGACATTCTGGAGGAGCGTCCTGAGCTCGGAACACGCCCATCGAAAGATGAACAAGAGTCACATAGAGATGTGATTGGCAAGTTGGCCTACCGATTGCAATTTTCGTCACTTGAGATGGACACATCCTTGGCGTTGAATTGTAATATGGATCTTGAATCGCTCACAATCAATTATGAGAGATATTGATTTGAGTGGGAGAGCACTGTTGAATTAACCTGTTTAATTCTCGGTGCAATTAATTTTGAACAGTGTCTAAAGTGTGATTTGCATAATAGTTGTAGAATAATGGCTCGCGTTTCCACCTTCCCTAATAAAATTGAATAGCTGTTAAATATCTGGTTAAAACTTTACGGTTGGTAACGTAATGTGAGGATTGTCCTCAAGAGTGCCGAGAAGGACTTTGTCCTATCGCATACTTTGGTATTCTCTCGCTTATGCTATGGATCATGTGACTCTCGTCCTTCGATCCAAAAGCTAGAATTCCGTTTCAGTCAAGTGCAATACATTTGCTTCCATAGACCTGAACTTCGAAAGTTTGGATAGTTATGTGATATTCATGGAATCTGAAAATCATTTTCAGAGACAGACAAAGGCTAAAAGATATGAGATATCCAAAGCAATGTTTGTTTGCAAACTATTAGTAAAGGAGTTTACTATGCATTAGACTGATAAGAGAGGGATCCAGTAGAACGCCTGTCATATGATGAAAGGTGAATAAAACAACAACTTAAAGATAATGGAAGTGTCCGAAGGGTGTTAGTGAAACTTTCACGCCTAGGAAGTCCAGGGCTAATGCCACTCTTAAGTTGGGTGCTTCTGAGAGTAGGAGAAATACTAAAAGTTAAACTGTTAGAAGTATAAAGGCAAAAAGAGAGAAGACTGGAATATCCAGCTCAAGTATGAATGTCATACAAGTTTTTGATGTATAGAAGGCTGGTCAAAGATATAGTTCTTGGGAATTAGGATTAAATTGTTAATCACTAATTCTTGGGTATTGTGAGTTAATCACAAATAAACCCGCTCGATTGCATTCTGTTGCAACTCGATGTAAGAACTACTATGGCCTGAAAGACTAGCCAAGAATGAGGTTTTGGTATACACAGGGAACATAGTAAAATGTTACTATACCTTCCATCGGTGTATTACCGTCTGTATTTATTTTCATAATTCATTTAGAGTTTCACAAACTCTAGCCCATTGCATAAGGTATCTTGCAAGAAGGTTGTTCATAAGAGAACTTTTGATGTTCGAAGTTATGAATAACATAAGGGCCATACTTTCATTGAGAATGAGATGTATGTTATGAATAATGATATTAATATATTACCTCTGGATTTACTTTAATAATTCATTTTAAAGTTTCATACACTCTAGCCCATTGCAAAATGTTTGTTGCAAAAGGGTTGTTCATAAAAGAACAATTGTTGTTCAGTATTATGAATAACATGAAGGGCCATGCTTCCATCCAGATGGGACGTAAATTATGAATATTGATGGTAATATGATACATCCATAACACTGACGCTAAATGTCGCAAGACTAAAAGAATACCACACAAGTGTGGCACTGCATTTGGTCACATTGGAGAAACCCGCATGGAAAATTCCATTATGATGGATTTTGAAGTCATTTGATTTTGAATCATCTGACACTTGCAACTTTTCTCCGTAAAGTGAAGTGACTAAAATACCGTTCACAGGCCATAAGGAATGAACAAAGAACGTATTGGTGATCATGCATCATGATGTATGTAGTCCAATAAATGTTGTTGCTTGTAGTGGATTTATCTATCTTCAGAAATGACTCAAGTAGATATATGGATATTTACTTGATGAGACGTAAGTCTAGATCTTTTGAATTCAGTCAAAAGGTTTTCGACAATGAAGTAGAAGTTATTGTAACAAGAAAATTATGTTTCTACAATTGGATTGCAGAAAGGAATATTTGAGTTACAAGTTTAGCGAATGTCTGATGAGTTGTGAAAGGGGTTTCATAACTTGCACCTCCCGGAACACCACTGCAAGTGGAAAGTCCGTTAAGATGTAATCGAACCATTTATGACATGGTAAGATCAAATATGACATAAATAAATTTGCCATTATCCCTTTTAAAGTGATGCTTTAGAGACTGCGGCTTTTACACTGAAAAGAGCTCCATCAGGTCTGTTGAAATGACGCCATGGTATGGTACGCCCAACCATGTTGTATCTTTTCTTAACATTTGGAATATGGGGCTTGTGTAAAAGGTTACAAACCTATTCCAAATCAGACAAGTGCTACTTTGTAGGTTATCCCAAGTAATTGGGTATTCCTCCCTCACTATACCGAGGCAAATAGGTTTGCCACAAAGAACGATATGCTTTTTGAAGAAAATGGTTCTTTCAAAAGGTGAGTGGGAGAATAGTGCAACTCGACGAGATAAACAGTATCTTCGTCATCAGGTCAAAGGAAAGAGACCTTGGAAGTAATTCCAGAGTTTCCTACTGCGACTGATACGAAAGTCTCTACAATAAAATGTATGGACTTCGATCGAACTTGCAGCTGAACCACGTGGGCAAGGCTCGTGCAAACCTCTCAGGTGCGCAAACGAGATATTGTTGTTAGACAACAGAATACCTACGATACACAAGGAAGCGTTGATGGGCCCTGACTCCGGAATTGGCTAAATGCCAATACAATCCGAGATAGTTTCCATATAAGTGATTCAAGATTAAAACCTTGATACACCTTTCGGAAGACTTAGAGTCTGACGAATATTTATGGAACTATAACTGATACGAATAAAAATGTTTTATCCATAAAGCTCGACTTGTTGCAATATACAAGTTCAAGGAGTTGACTACAATGAGGTTGCTTCACCGTAGCGATGCTTAAAGTCGGTTCGGGTTGAACTAGCAATTAATACATATTTCATATCATGAGATATAAAACAATGGAAGACAAAAGGATTTCCATCTGATGGAAATGAAACCAAGGACTTGCATGTGTTACAGTCCAAGGTATTTTGTCAATCCAGAGGATGCTTGTAAGGGTGCAAACTTCAGAGTTCCAGCGATGGACAGAAGAGAGCAAAGTGGAGTTGGAATCTTCATGTTTTGATGAAATGGTCAAAGGAGTTTTGACTTCATCAATGGATAACGAAGATGCTTATAATTCAAGAAAGTAAGTGGGAGCATAATAATATTTCTAAAAACCTTGTGTGCTTGACACATTGGTAATTGGAATTAAATTTCTTGACACGAATTAGGACTTCATTTGGAAATAGTTTTTCAATGAAGTGCTTGGGCTAAATAGCCTTTATATTAGGCATGATGATCTATGGAGATAGATTTACCTAGTAGGGCTGAGCAAAGATACATATTGACAAGATGCTAAAACCTTTTAGCATTAAAAATGTCAAGGAGTGATTCTTGCCGAAGTCACATGGAAAGAGTTTTTGCAAGACTCGGTGTCCCAAAACACTGATGAGCAAAATACATGATGGAGATTCCATACACTCTTGTGTTTGGATTAATCATGTATTCCATGGTATGTAAAAACAACCAGATATGTCCAATACTCCCAAAGTTGTTGCGAGTATAGATACCAAAGTGATCAAAAGTACTGATCATGGGACAACAGTGAAAAAGGGTCATTGAGTACTATAGTAGCACTGATGACATGTTTTCTCGCAAGCGGAGATCATGAAGAGTTCGTTGTAAAAGGTTACATCGATACAGTCTTCAGCCATGCTCGAAGCGATTTTCAATTTAAGTTAAGGGTTTTGTGTAACACACAATGTGGTGGCACAGTTAGTTGGAAAAGGTTTCCAAACAAATTACTGTGGCGAATTCTATAATAGAGGCTAAGTATGTTACCGCTTTCGAAGCGACAAAGAAAATGTTGAATCATATAGTTCATTCATGAACTTGGTATGGTTCCAAGATGGCTTTTGTCAATGGGACACTACTGCAGGTAGTTGCTCCATAACTCAGTCTGAGGAATCCAGGTTCGACCTGTGATTCACATACATACAAAGCCAAGTCCACACAAAATATGAATTTTGTGAAAGCGTAAAAACGCGAGGATACGCAAAGATACACACGGAGCTGAAGTCGTCAGATCCGTTGGACATCAGGCTATACCACATGTGAAGCATATTTACACCGGTGTGCCACAGGTGTAAAGTGCATTAGCATCAACTAGATTATTGACTCTAGTGCAAGTGGGAGTCTGTAGGAGATATGCCCTAGAGGCAATAATAAATGTTATTATTTATCTCCATGCTCATTATTATGTTTATGTTCCATGCTATAACTGCTGTGGTTCCCGAGCCCGTATATCCATAAAGGCTCTGGGGAAAACCCATGTGCACGTGTGGAATAATAAACGGTAAAATGTATTCCTAGTCATGCCTCTAAGACTAGCTCAAGTGTTGCATGATGATTATGTTTTCCCAATCATGGGCATGTCTATGCCAGCAACTTTGAGGGCACAATGTTAGAAGAACATTTGTGTTGAATCGACCCGATTGATGTTATGCTATGAGATTCATTCGTCACAAGTTAATGGTTAATAACACAGAGATGGTTAAGGTTTGCATAATTCCTCAGACCATGAGAGTATCGAGTTTCTTCATGCTTGATTCATGAACTTTGGGGTTTGTTAAACGTCATCCGTAACTGGATGGCTATTACGACGGCTTACGGGTTCATGGGAAAGTATGTCAAGTAACTTGATAGCTCAAGATTGGGATTTGCTCCTCCAACGATGGAGAGATATCTCTGGGCCCTCTCGGTGTTACGGTATCCATCATCGTCTGGCCAGACACTTTGTGATTTGATCACGGGGATGCCGGAACACGGTAACGAGAAAAGAGAACAATACCGGTAACGAGGTAACTAGCATAGTGGACAAGTTGTTGATCCACGGGAATGCCAACATGTCTCACCTCGGGTATTTGTAACATATCGCGAAGCAACAGGAATAGCACACGGCAACTGGAGGTTCACTCGAATATTCATTCGTGTGGGTATAGGGGTCAATATGGGTGTCCACGGCTCCGATGCTGATCATTGATCGGAAAGTGTTCCGGTCATGTCTATACTTCACGGAACCTATAGGGTCACACGCTTAAGGGTCATCTATCTGTTGAACGCTAGACAGGGAGTCTGAGAGAAAGTCACCGAAAATGTTTCGGAGACAACGGAAGAGTTCCGAGAGAGAGAACACCGAAAGAGTTTCGGTAAAACCGAAAAGTTGTTTCGGAATATATTATTTGGTCAAAAAGGGTTTCGGCACCGCCTGGAAATTTTCAGAGGATGCCAGAATTGGTCTGGGAACTTCTGGGAATTTTCGGAGAGAAAAACCGGAAATGTTCCGAAACTGCCGTAACCGCTGTTAATGCTTTCCACTGATGAAAACCACCGCACCGAAAATGTTTCGGATCATGCCCAGAATAATTTTAGAGGGTGCCGGAAATGTTCTGGGACCTTCTGGAATTTTTCAGAAAAAGTTTCGCGGAAAACATCTTGTCTCAGCGCGAGGGGACAAGATCCCACGAATCGGGGGTTGCATGTTTGGTGGCTTTTTGTCTAGGGAGCATGCATGTTTCATGGAGACATGTTGGTGGCTTGTTGGGGGGCCCCCCCCATGGGGAGACAAGGTGTGGGCCGGCCCAAGGGCTGCCTTGGTGGTGTCCCCTTGGTGCCCCCCTTGTGTTACCATTATGCCCTTTCATGTGTGACATGAAGCTTGGGTATTTTGGTATTTCAACATCCCACCCCACCCCTTGCCTTGGCCTATAAAAGGAGGAGAAGGGGCTGCCATTCTCCCCATCCCTTGCTCTCATACACATGCCAAGATGTTATCTGGCTTCTCTCTCCCTCCCACGAAAAGAGTTTCGTAGAGCCGAAAGGCTGTCTGGGTTCCGGCAGGAACTAGTTCTGGACGGCGAAGCCCTGCCGGATAGGTGACACCGTATGTGTGCAACTCTGTAGAGAGGTCGTAGTTTCGATCTTAGTGCCCGAGGGGGTGTTCGAGAGTGCCTCCCGAAGGGCTGTCCAAGTGACGGTCCGAGTTCTGTGAGTCCTCCCGAAGGGCTGTCCGAGTGACCGTTCGGGTTTCGAAGGTCCTCCCAAAGGGCTGTTCGCGACATCGTCCGGTGGACTGTTCGACCGCCTCCCGGAGGGCTGTCCGAAGGGAAGACGAGGGTATACATCCTCGCGGTTGGGAGGTTGTAAATCCTAGCTGCGGGGATCTGCACCGCCGATCGTCATCGACTCTACTTCCGCTGCGCTACGAGTCGGTAACGAAAATGATCAAACCTTGTATGCAGTCTCCATAGTGGTCCTGGGCTGGTGCGTAGGGCGGAAAATTTTTGTTTTCTGCTGCGTTACCCTACAACTACCGCTCCAAGCGGTACTATCGCCCTAGCCCGCGGTGCTACCGCCTTGATGACTGGGGGGGGGGGGGTAAGTGCATAGGTATAGAGAGTTCTAACTCCCCGTACCCATTCACTTCTCCTCCCTTCATCCTCTCCCCATGCAGGCGAGTACAACTGCTCCGGCGGCAGCCTCCGGCACGCCGATTTCGGACCGTCTTCTATGATTCTGACTGGTGGGATCAATCCCCACCCTCTCCTCTTGCTATGGACGCCAGTATTGCCCCCGTTTCTTGCTCCTATGGTTCTCTCCTTTGAATATAGGTTCTAGGGAAATGCGTGTTGTGTTCATCGATTTTTGGCTAAATCGAAGCATTAGTAGGACGTGGAATGACTGCTAGTTAGGGGATTTAAAGTTCTAGTGGAAAGATTTTGAATTTGGGTCTTCGGTACCACCGCATCTAGCCGCAGATGTACGCCTACTCTTTGAGCGGTAGTACCGCTTGAGGCGGTACCACCGCAGCTCGACCACGGTACTACCGCTTGAAGCCCTAACTTCAACATCCTTCCACTACACTTTCCATTCCACTTTTTGATTCCTTTGGCTTATGCAATATGTTTACACCTGCCTTTCCCTTGTGCTATTTTGTTTGGTCAGGTGGTAGTAGCTCCACTCCTCATGCAGCCCATCAGAAGAATCCAGACCGTCTGTCATCCAAACGAGGTCGTACATGTGGTGCAGGTGATGTGTCTGGTGCTTAGGCTAGGCAGAGGCCACCAACAAGAACGAAATCAGTTGCTAGAAAGGAGAAGGCAAAGGCCAAGTTCGTGTCTGAGATGACCTCCAAGGAGTTCTGGGAGTTCTGTCAGTGCAATCCTTATCGCCGTGCCCAGGGCCCATCTTTGGTGAAGCGTCCCTTCTGGACTCGAGAGCAGGCATCTATCTTTCACAATGCACTGAAGACGAAGAAGAATCTTTGTGTGCCAACCAAGTCCATCGACATAGAGTACATGGAGAAGGAACCTGAGTACTTTGGTGAGGCTCTTGCTCTTTGCCATCAGTTTGATATTGTCAGGATCATGCAGTTCAACAACGACTTTGACCCAGAGCTTGTGCCTCAATTCTTTGCCACGGTTCACTTTGGCAAGGATGAGGGGAGGACTCTGACATGGATGACACATGGGAAGGTTCTAACTGCAAAGTGGAAGAAGTTCATGAACTTGCTTGGCTATGGGAAGGATGGCCCGCATAACTGTCTTGGTGTCCGTCCTCACAAGGCGGCGACCGCTACTCACAAGTCCAAGCTATACAAGTATATGTGTATCAGGAGGACAGCGAGGACTGAGATCAGAGAGTTGATTCCTTTCCTAGACATCATGTACCGCATCTTCAGGCAGATTCTTTTCCCTCGAGTGGGAGACCAGTGAGTGGGGCACTCTTATCTTGTTGACATGCTGCTGATGTGCCAGAAGGAGAAGGGCACGGCAAGTGTGCTGGATGTTTCTCATGTGATGTGGTCTAAGCTCACGTCTATTGTGTACAATAGGAAGGTCCCCATCTATGGGCCTTATCTTTTCAAGCTCATCACTACCACTTGGGCGGCTCAGGTTCCTGACGAGTGCCTTGAGATTGGCGACCTTGTCAGTCATGGGGTTATACAGCTCAGGCAAAAGGAGCACTGGGGAGCTCTGCCGGATGCTCCAGAGATCAATGTTCTAGGTGCAGACTCTGACGGTTCTGAGGAGCCTGATTATGTGCCACCCACGGAGCAGCCTACTTGGGCCGCCAAGCTCAAGAAGAAGGTGAGGAAGCTCTTCTGTCTGTAGTCTGACATTTAGGAGAAGATGTACAAGGCACATGTCATAGAGAAGGTTGCACGCCAGCTTCAGATCCTCATGATGAGGAAGATGGACATTTCTATGGAGAGCGGTTCTGAGAAGAGGATTGAGACAAGGGAGGAGTGGATCTCCATGCACAACAGTGGACTTATTTTGATGATTCCATAGGTGCCACTTCAGCTCGTCATGCTGCCGGAGATTATGATGATGAGGAGAATGTTGAGGAGGTTCACGAGGAGGAGAGTGATGCTAATGAGGACGAGTCAGAGGAGTCCATGGATGAGGACCTGGAGTGATCTTCCACCTAGGGCTATTTAGTCCCTCTTTGCCTTTTTGGCGTCTCGATGCCAAAGGAGGAGAGAGGTTAGGACCGGGGATTTGCATTTACTTTCTTAGGGGAGTTGCCGAGTCACAAGCTTGCTTTATGTGCCTCGTGTTTTGTGCTTGTGAACTCTTTATCTTAGTTTACTTTGGTTTTGTGCGAGACTTGAGACTTCGTCATATGGTGTGAGACATATGCTACCTATGTTATCCTTTATGTATGTCTTAATGTGTGTGAGACTTTGTTTATAATGTGCCCTATATCTTCTTGCTCACATGCTAGTTCCTTGCAACCATGCTTAGCCGTCGTATTATGTTAGTTGCAAGTATTGCCTCGTCTATAAAATATAGGGGGAGTGTTGATCCTAGTATGTGTACTTTGCATACCAAAAGCATACTCAAATAGTGCGCACATCTAGGGGGAGCCCGTCTATATTTTGCAGATTGTCGGGTTTGCATTTTATTCATTTATATCCTTTGTGCAAATCCCGTGTTGTCATCAATCCACCAAAAAGGGGGAGATTGTTAGGACATATTTTTCCCTTACCGGTTTTGGTGATTGATGACAATGCGTTTTGCGGACTAACCGTGTGTGTTGATTATTTCAGAGATTTTATTAGATGGCACGAGACGGTTTACTTCCCCTCGGTGATTAAGAGTGAAGACGTTTATTTTTCGACGATTTCTTTTTGGTGGATTTGAGTCATAGGAAAAGCGTACTATTAAGAGGGGTCTGCAGTGGAAAGGTTAGGGTGGAATCAACATGTACACACTTCATTTGCACCCTCTTTCCCTTCTCGGCAACTTGGAGTTCCTTCCTGTTTCTCTGCTTGGGCTTTCTTGAGGTGCCCAAGCGCTAGTACCGCCCTTGGGAGCAGTAGTACCGCTTAATGCGGTGGTACCACTGGTGCAGGGCAGTAGTACCACTTTGTGCGGTACTACAGCTCCTACCACTGCAGGTCCCATCGTAGCTCATTTAAATCCTCTCAAAACTCATGTTCACATTCATGGTTGTAGAGCGGATGTGGATCACGGTAGTACAGCTCCAAGCGGTACTTCCACCCTGCCCGTCTCTACTACCGTCACGCCACCGCGTTGTGCTATACGTAGCGGTAGTACCGCTCGTAGGCCGGTAGTACCGCTCCGGCGGAACTACCGCGCCTATGGCTCGCCCACTTGCATGCGTCGGCCGGTACCACTGCGCCAAGCGGTAGTACCTCTCCCTCGAGCGGTAGTACCGCGTGTGCGCGTCTGCGGGCAGGAAAACGGTTGGGTTTTCCCTTCCCTATAAAGGGGGTCTTCTTCCCCAAGAAGAACCACCTCTTTTCCCCAAGCTCCATTGTTGCCCCTAATCTCCATTCTTACCCGATCTCCCTCCCTAGCCAACAAAACTTGTTGTTGCTCTAGGGTTTGCTTGAGAGAGCCCCGATCTATACTTCCACCAAGAGATTTTTGATTCCCCCCACTAATCACTTTTTGGATCTTGTTACTCTTGGGTGTTTGGGCACCCTAGATGGAAGAGGTCACCTCGGAGCCACATTCCATTATGATGAAGCTCCGTGGTGGTGTTGGGAGCCTCCAATTCGGTTGTGGAGAGAGCCCCAACCTTGTTTGTAAAGGTCCGGTTGCCGCCTTCAAGGGCATCACGAGTGGAATCATGGCATCTTGCATTGTGCGAGGGCGTGAGGAGAATATAGTGGCTTTATTAGTGGCTTCTTGGGGATCATTGTGCTTCCATAGTGCTCCAACGGAGACGTACTTCCCCCTAAAGGGAAGGAACTTCGGTAACACATCCTCATCTCCATCGGCTCCACTTGTGGTTACTTCTTACCTTTACTTCGTGCAAGCTTGTATTGTGTTGTATCTTGTGCTTGCTTGTATTGGCGTTAGCTAGCTCTTCATATAGGTTGTCCACCTAGTTGCATTTCTAGACAACCTACTTTGTTACTAACCCTAATTTGTTTAAAAGAGCTAAAAATTGGTAGTTGCCTACTCCCCCCCTAGTCAATCATATCGATCCTTTCAGAGATGCTACTAGAAAACCTGTGGACCCAGGTCCAATTTCCACCATAAGAAAACCTTCAAACTCTTATTTATTTGTGCTTTACTGCATTTATTATTTATTCTAAAAATACAAAAATATTTATATATTATTATCTACTCATAACTTGTTGCTACTAGCAAAGCTAGTGTGATTGACACCCACACTAGAATTGTTGCAAACACAAGTGGACTCTTTATTTATTTCAGTGCTGCTTGAGGGAGAGAACTAAGAGGAGGTATCTCTGCAGATTGATATCCTTGGTTCTTCAACTAGAGGAAACTTGCTGCTTACTGCAAACCCTTGCGTTTGTAGGCCCAACAACTTGGTACCAACTATAGGTGTTGTAGTAAGAATGCGCCATCTCTTTGGCGTCTATCCCACCGAGGAAGGACCAATCTGATGTGGACCCTAAAAAATCACTCAGGGACACCTTCCTATTGAGGGAAAGTTGTTTCACCATATTCCCATGCAGCACATGCTGTATTTTGGTCCATATTTGCCTCAGTACGTGTGGTACAGAGGGTCCACACCTGGGCGGCCGGATCCCTTAGGCCCACCCCCTGGTTTCCTTTAAGGGAGCCATGAGACTACGAAAGATGGAGGAGTCCAGGATTCATGCAACTATCAAAGATGGAGGAGTCCAGGACTTTTGCGACCTCCAAAGATAGAGGAGTCTAGGACATATGCGGCAAGAAGGTAAAGATGATGGACGACAGCCACTAACCAAGACTCTATATAAGGGCATCCCCTTAGACGATGACGGGACCGGGGATCTCTTCTAAAACCCAAGAAGCATAGATTAGCATATTAGTATATCTGATCTGGGTATCCCACCAAAATCGTCCACCAAAGAACTCGACGAGTTGATACCCAACACATCGAATACTCCATTGTAATCCCTTTATGATATAATTCCATATAAGCAGGAGCAGGGTTGTTACTCACCTGTCGAGGGCCTGAACCCGGGTAAAGCTTGTGTCCCATGTCCATCTGGTAACCTAAGGTGACGTCCCACTATCATACAAATAAAGGCATGATCTTTGTATCGTTGTTGGGTACTTGGAAAAATACCATCGAGAGCTGGCGCCAAAGATGGGGATCCTCACGCTACTAGATTAGATTTGCGGCATCTCCTTCATCTTCAAAGTTCTTCTTTAGTATCTTCTTTGGGCTTATCGCATTTTCTATCTTCATCGACACCATCGATTCCATTCACTGGCTATGCTAATCCCACCAAGGCAGCTATGTCGACCAACACATCTAATCAGCAAGATGGGATCAGCGTAATCGACCCTGACTGTAGCAGTTCGATTGGACCCGAGGACAAGGAAACCGAGAAGGCGTCCCTCCTGGGGGCTATGTGCCCATGGTTGGTTTTCTTGGTGGGAAGGTACATGATCATGGGAAGAGAAACTTGAGGCCATAGATGAGCAACCTCCATGCAAAGAAAACAACACATGAGAATTGAAGTGGACGGACTAGAGCAATCTAAAAAACAAGGCCTATCGGTAGGCAGGCTCTTGGAGTCACCCAACAATTAGACCACGTCAGCCGATCCCCCCAAGCGGTATCATGGAGATACCATGCCGGTTCATATTCTGGCAGATAATAATCATGGGGTGGAGGATCAGATTGGGTGCACATCAGACAAGGACTTACCTAGGTAGGCCCTCGAGAAGAGGTAATACCCTACTCCTTCACGTCTGATTGTATTGATGGAGTCTCATATCATAAATGTGTATTGAAGATACGCTGGAGAGTTTGAGGTGTGCTGTGATCTATTCAACCTCAATGAGGCATATTATGCCATACCGATCGGGAGGCACCTACTTCCCATTATATAGGGGGCGAGGCGTAAGGTTTCATGGGCCTAAGTCATTTTACATGGTAGAATCATATTTGGATCTACTAAATATACATGTCTTATGCACCAAGTTGGTGGCACCTTCTTAAGGAGGCCTACCGGCTGGGTAGTGGGTCCGGGCCACGCATGGCCTAATGGGCCAATGCCTACCCTCCGAGGCCGCCTTCCGGTGTGCGAGTGTACCCTCAGCACATGGCACCGTCAGTAGCCCACTGTCAGTAGCACCCCAAGTTTGTCATGAGCTCGGTTGCACCTGGGTTGAAGTCGAACTGAGCGCGTCATTTTATACTACTTGGCAAGGTCTTGAGGGACTCTTGAGTATTCTTGAAAGGCAGAGCAAACCACATGGATATTCCCCCACGGGGCCGGAAATGGCATGATCTATCTGATGTGGATGCCCGAACGGGAAGCCAGAGCCAGCCACGGGAGGCGTGCGGGGCATCTGGCCTCCTGGTCTTGTCTTGTCATTGGATATGGCCGGCTTCCGAAGAGCCAACTTCAGAGACGCCTGCGAAGCTTCCCGATTTTTTGGTCCTTTATAGATACTGGGGGTACGATACTGCACCTGGTTGGTGTAGCCCCCGACACTTTGGCCGACTCGAGGAGTCAGGCGGTGGGTCTTGTGATGATGGTAGCTATCGAAGCCGGGAGTGGCGAGGTCAAAGTCTAAGAGCCAACATGGCAATGCGGAGCCCTCAGAGCCGGATATGGTGAGGCCAGAGCCCACGAGCCTTCCGACTTGGCAAGGCAGATGCGGCGAGGTAGGAGGCCTCGAGCCAGTCGATGGGGCGAGGCAGAGCCCTCGAAGTCAGATGAGACAAGGACGGAGACCTCAAGCCGGCTGACATGTCAAAGCAGACACAGCTAAATGGGGTGAGGTCAGAATCCTTGAGCCGATCGACACGGCAAGGCAGAGCCCCCAGAGTAGGACGTGCCGAGGTCAAAGTCCTCAAGCTTTTCGATGTCATGAGGTGGCGCCCCTGGAGTTGGATGCGACGAGGTCAGAGCCCTTGAACCAGCCAACAAGGCCAAGTGAAGCCCTTGAGCCAGCCGATGTGGCCAGGCGGAGTCCTCGGAGCTGGACGCGGCAACGTCGGAGCCCTCGAGCTGGCTGACGTGTCCGGACCTCTTGTAAGACTAAGAAAATAGAGTGAACTCATAACTGCATTTGGTCAAACACTAGGAATGGCTAGTGAACATTTATATGCATGATTAATTAATTGTTTAATTTATTTAGCCCCTGCAATTTGTCCTTGTGTTGAGTCTGGTATTGGGCAAGCTAGCCTTAGCTTTGGCTACCGTCAACAAAATAGCCGGCTTGCGGTCTATGGCTGCATCAAGGAGTGCTCCCACCAGCAGTACAACCGGCTTGCGGTCTACAGCTGGAATCAAGGAGTGGGCAACCCGGCTTGGTAGGGTCACATTATGAAACACATTGCTAGATGTTGGAAATATGCCCTAGAGGCAATCATGTATGATGATATTTCCTATGTATTCATAAAACAATCAATATAGTCCTTGGATGATATCAATGATGTAAGTCAAAAAGTACATGACTTGTCTGTGAGATCTTTTATTGTGTAATATGTTCTAAAAGGTCCCTGGTCAGCAAAGGATGTGACCAGACTCAAATCTGATTATACCAGCATACAACACGGTAGATGGCCCGGTCTCACTGGCCATGTAGCATTGGATGCTAACCGGAAAGTGTGGGCTTGATGGGATCTTTGGTCGGCTTCGAGAGACCAGAACCGGGCTCAGATAAGTTGTCAGGTTGGACAGACCCAACCATGGGATGCAGTGATATGTCTTCTGTTTGTCTCAAGTATGACATGCATTATGTGTCCTAGACCAGAGGTCGGTACATGGACTCAGGATGGTGACCGACCTGCTTAAGCCGATCAAACGCTACTCCATAAATGGGTAGTTATAAAGGTAGGTTTCGGGCTGGCCAGACCAATGCTGCGGGACATGGTCAAGCAAGCAGGAATAAACATGGCCATGCGACATGGATTAAGAGTTAATCTGATTATGGAAGTCGGCCTCACAGGACGTCAAAGAGGTTGGGCTAGTTCAAGGGGGACCAATTCACCTTGAGCCTGGCACATATATCATGAGGAAATGGAATAGAAGTGACACATTGTACAGGTTCAGTAGACCAGCTTCATCGGACACTTGCGGCCAGCACATTTAGCTAGAAGCCGCTATCGACTGGCCAAGCTAGATGTAATTTGGCTCGCTACCAAGTGTATGTGAACCTAAGGCGTCGCGTGCTTAAGGAAAGGAAACCCATGAGGTCAGATCCGAGTTAGCTGATCGAATGTTGATCTGACTAGAACTGAGATCTGGGCCGAATGGAGCTTGGGCTTATAGAGGTTCAGGAGGCCCATGTGTTGAGTCCCATGATAGATGTCTATATAAGTCGAGGGGTGCTACCCGTGATGGCTCATGACCAATCTCAGATCATTGCTCTGGCTAGGGTTGCATGTGTTGCATCTAGCTACTTCATGCCCGAGCTCTGCAATCAGATCTAGCAATCCATCGCCCGGTGTTCCATCCGTATGTGCGGATACCATTAGAGGTAGTACACTTGTGCTGCTCCAGTGAATCTATTTGAGGGATCGAGTGACTTGCTGTATGAGGGAGATTGGTGACCAGGAGGAGATGACACCGGCGATGCACTACTCCAACTCTACTTCCACTGCGAGGGTTGTGTGTCTAGTGGTAATCCCATGATCTATCTCCTTTGCATGCTGCTAGGTGATCTACGTAGTATAGTATATTTTTGATTGTGCAAGAGTTGCGCACCATGTAGCCCAATAGTGGTATCAGAGCCTCTGCTGTTGGTTTTAGATTAGGATTGCGTGTATATCGGATATATGGGAGGCTATAGATGTGATCTAGCACAATTGTAATGGTGGATGATCTATTCAAATAGATCAGATAAGTGCACGGCTAACTTGGTCAGCTGTAGGCAGGGCTTTAGGGTTGATTCAATTCCATGATCCGAATCGATGAGGTTGTAACACAACATACTGGTTGGTTTCCACCATCGGGAAGATCGTGTCACATAAATCTCACTTAGAATCATGATGATCAATTCGGATTGATCAGATCAGAAGAATCATCCTAATTGGAAGAGCGGATTCGATCTGCGAATTCCAAGATTGTGATGCAAGGCCTGCTTCAAGGAGAAGCTCCTGCTCATTCAAAACCCCGCCTGCTAACTGTCAAGTGGGACCACCGGAACTACCTAACATAGAGACAACTAGATTTCATACGTAATTTAGCCAACCCAGTAGAACGTGATCTAACTTGTTTTTGCAAGGTTGATGCAAATAGTATGGCTCATGTATGTGATGCATGTGTGTAAATAACATGACCTGCATGTCATGAGTTCGTCAGACGGTTGGAGCCAAAAGTGTTGTCATTATATGTATAATGACCTAAGTGGAGCCAAAAGTCATAGTACTTGGAGGACAGGAGACGGCTTCGCTGACCGGACAATGATCTGACCTGACGTTCCGGCCTAGTGATTCAGATCAGTGCTGACCTTCTAGCTCAGCATAGAAACCAGCTAAGGGACAAGGAAAGATCTTGAAGAATGAGTCATGGTATTTCGCAATTAATATGATTATTTGTGTTTGCTATTGCTTTTGTTTCTATGCATGAAAAATGGTAGAAAGATCCCTCACTTAATACCAAGTAAAATTTGCCTTCTCAGATGCTGCACATTCACATGTCACATATATCTGGTAGTGGGCTCATAAAATTGCGGTTACACTAGGTCTCCTTGAACTGAAGGGTTCATGTCAGACACTTACAAGCAGGGCATCAGTTAACTTGGCGGGGTTATCAAAATAGTTTTGGGCCTTGGGGCAAAAGAGGTCGGCACAGGGGTATGTTGATACCACCCGACCAACAGGAGTCACATGGGGATAAGATTAGCAAGGACTTGCTTACCGCCTAGGCAAATTGGCTAGCAGTAATGCTAAAGCTTGCTAGCCAACCTGAGCTAGTCAAGTCCTAAATCATTAACAACTGACTAGAGGGATGTCAGACTTAGTGGGAGTATCTCATTTCAATTGATATGATATACTTTTTCATGAGCACATTTCTTAGTATTTGTATTTTCTATTTTAGATTAATGGCACCATCTGTTCAGGTTTCCAATTTTGCATTGAAATTGATCCTTGCGAAAGATAAACTAATGGAACAAATTTCACCACCCGGTATACAAATTTGAGAATAGTTCTCAAACAAGATAAAAAGGAACATGTTCTAGAGGATCCACTTCCAGAGGAACCAGCTACGAATGCTAATGCTACTGTCTGGAATGCTCATAGTAAACTCCTAGATGAGTCAAATGAAATTAGTTGTGTCATCTTACCTGCATGGAACCTGACCTGCAACACCAGTTCAAAAACATTTAGGCCTACAATATGATCGTAAGCCTGTAGGGCATGTTTGGGATGCAGGCCAGGACTGAAAGGTTCAATGTCTGGAGATTCTTGATGGATTGTTAGCTAAAAGAGGGTGATCCACTGAGCCCACATGTTATCAAAATGATAGGATACATGCATACTTTGGATCGGTTAGGATTCCCACTTGGCCCCGAGCTGGCCACGGATACCATTCTGGGTTCGCTTTTCGCTAGCTATGGGACATTCATCTTGAACTACCATATGCATGGCATGGATAAGAAGCTCACTAAATTGCATGTGATGCTTAAGATGGTAGAGGGGGACATTAAGAAAGGCACGCGTCAAGTGTTGTTGGTGCAGAAGTCGCCTAACTTCTAGAAGAGCCGGTCTAAGTAAAAGGCTAAGGCAAACGGCAAGGAGAATTAGGTAACTCTGACTTCCGCCAGTGAGCTCAAGTCGGTACCGGACTCAAAGGCCATTTGCTATTATTGCAAGGAGGCCAATCACTAGAAGAGGAATTAAAGCAAGTCTCTCGCCAAAAAGGCAAGAAGCGCGGAAGTGTGACTTCCACCAAAGGTAAGCTTCTTGCATATGTTAAAGACATTTACCTTACCGACTTGGCTAGTAGCTCTTGGGTATTTGGTACCAGATCAATTGTTCATATTTGCAACTCAATGTAGGGGCTGGCAAGAACTAGGCAGGTCAGACAAGGGGTGGTTGATATTCAAGTCGACAACAAAGCAAGGGTTGCTGTGTTGGAACTTAGGACGATGCAGCTCCAGCTTCCATCCGAATTCATTTTGGAATTAGATAATTGTTATTATATTCCAACACTTAGTCAGAACATTATTTTTGCCTCATGTTAAATGAGACAGCGTAATGAATTCAATATAAAGGACAATGGTTGTTTAATATTTTTGAAAGGCATGTTCCATGGCTATGCACCCATTGTGAACGGGCTCTTTATATTGAATCTTGAAATGGAGGCGGTCTATAACTTGAATGTCAAGAGGCATAAGTGTAATGATATAGATCCAACCTACTTCTGGCATTGTTGGCTTGGGCACATTAGTCAGAAACGCATGAAGAAGCTCCATGATGATGGGCTCCTAACTTCATCCAATTTTGAATCATTTGAGACATGTGAATCATACCTTCTTGGCAAGATGACTAAGTTGCCCTTTGCAAAGAGTTACAAGAGGGTGTTCGATCCATTGGAACTAATACATAATGATGTGTGTGGTCCAATAATCACGTCAGCTAGAAGAGGTTTCCAATACTTTGTGACTTTTACAGATGACATAAGCAGATATGGATATATCTACTTGATGAGGCACAAGTCGGAAAGTTTTGAAAAGTTTAAAGAGTTTCAGAATGAGGTGAAAAATTAGCTCGGCAAGATGATAGAGCTTCTAGGATCAGATCGAGGAGACGAGTATATGACCCTGGAGTTTGATGATCATCTGAAAAGCCAAGGAATAGTTCCTCAGCTCATGCCTCTAGGTACGCCATAGAGAAACGGCGTGTCGGAACAAAGAAATCGGATTTTGCTTGACATGTTCTGGTTAATGATGAACAAGTCAGATTTATCCTTGTCATTCTAGGGATACGCTCTATAAACTGCAGCTTTCACACTAAACAAAGTACCATCAAAGTCGCTAGATAAGACACCATATGAGATATGCACTAGGAAGAATCCTAGTTTGTCTTTTCTAATGATTTGGGGTTGTGAAGCATTTGTCAAATGACTCATGTCGGACAAGCTTACACCCAAGTCAGACAAATGCATATTCATGGGATACCTAAGGGAAACCTTGGGATACTACTTCTACAACCGAGAAGAGGGCAAAGTTTTTGTCGCTTGACATGGAGTTTTCCATGAGAAAGAGTTTCCTAGTTGAGAAGCTAGTGGGAGGTCGGTCCAGCTTGAAGAAATTTAAGAACCACTTGGAAACAATTCAACTGAAGTCCCGACAAAGCCAGAAATTGAACCCAAAAGAGTGGAGTCAGCACCAGTACCACGGAGGTCGTAAAGACCGCAGAACGTACGCAATGTGTTGTTGCTAGACAATGACGAGCCGACCATGTATGCGAAAGTGATGGTGAGCCTGGATCCCGAGGCATGGCAATTGGCCATGCGAATCAAGTTAAAGTCCATGGATGATAATCAAGTTAGGAACTTGGTTGATCCACCACGTGATGTTAAAGACATCGAGTGTAAATGGGTCTTTAAGAAGAAGATGGATATGGATGTAAATGTTTAGATCCATAAAGCTTGGCTTGTCGTGAAGGGGTATCGACAGGTTCAAGGAATTGACTACGATGAGACTTTCTTGCCAGTAGCGATGCTGAAGTTGGTCAGGATCATTCTAGCTATTGCTTCATATTTCGACTATGAGATATGGCAGATGGATGTCAAAACGGCTTTCCTTAATGGAAATTTAACGGAGGATGTATATATGATGCAACCTGAGGGTTTTGGTAATCCAAGCAATGCTAGTAAAATGTGCATGCTAAAGAAATCAATTTATGGGCTGAAACAAGCATCTCACATATGAACCCTATTTGTACATGATATTTAGTGGGAGCTCAGTAGTATTTATGGTCTTATATGTAGATGACATATTGTTGATCGGAAATGATGTTTCAATGCTGAACTCGACCAAGGAATCAGTGAAAAACAATTTTTGGATGAAGGACCTGGGTGAAGCAGTTTACATATTGGGAATTAAGATCTATAGAGATAGATAAAAAAGATTGCTTGGCTTAAGCCAGAGCACGTACATAGACAAAGTGTTGAAAAGGTTCAACATGAGTGAGGCCAAGAAAGGGTTCTTGCCGATCCCACAGGGCATTGATCTGAGCAAGACTCGGAGTGCTTCTACCGCTGATGAGCGAAGCCGGATGAGTGGAATCCCATATGCCTCGACAGTTGGATCCATTATGTATGCCATGTTATGTACCCGGCCTGATGTTTCCTATGCTCTAAGTATTATGAGCAGATACTAGGCCGACCCTGATGACAGTGATTGGATGGTGGTGAAGAACAATTTGATGTACCAGAAAAGGACTAAAGTTGTATTTTTCGTTTATGGAGGTGAGGTGAGCTTGGCGTAAGAGGTTACACCGATGCAAGTTTCCAAACCGACTGAGATGATTGTTGATCACAATATGGTTATGTGTTCATTCTAAATGGAGAAGCAGTGAGCTGGAAGAGTTCCAAGCAAGAGACCGTGGCTGACTCCACAACAGAAGCCAAATGTATTGCTGCTTCGGAAGCCACAAATGAATGTGTATGAATTAGGAAGTTCCTCCAGGAACTCGGCATTCTCCCGGGCTTAGCAAACCTGTTGGACCTTTATTGTGATAATAATGCTGCCATCTCACAGCCCAAGGAGCCCAGGGAACACCACAAATCCAAGCACATAGACCGGCGTTATCATCTAATTCGGGATATAGTGAAGAAAGGTGATATACATATACGCAAAGTTCATACGAATGCAATCGTTGCCGATCCACTGACTAGCCTGCTTCCACAACCCAAGCATGAGGGGCATGTAAGAGTCATGGGCATTCGATGTCTATTTGATTGACTCTAGTGCAGGTGGAAGACTATTGGAAATATGCCCTAGAGGCAATCATGTATGCCGTTATTTCCTCTATATTCATGAAACAATCAATATAGTCCTTGGACGATATCAATGATGTAAGTTGGCAAGTACGTGACTTGTCTGTGAGATCTTATATAGTATGATACGTTCTAAAAGGTCCCTAGTCGGCAAAGGATGTGACCGGACTGACATCCAATTAGAGTAGCATACAACATGGTAGATGGCCCGGTCTCATTGGCCATGTAGCATTGGATGCTAACCGGAAAATATGGGCCTGACGGGATCTGAGGTTAGGTTTGGGAGACTAGAACTAGGCTCAGAAAAATTGTCAGGTCGACAAACTCAACCATGAATGAAATGATAGGTCATATGTTAGTCTGAGGTACAACATGTGTTATGTGTCCTAGACCCAAGGTCGGTGCATGGACTTGGGATGGTGACCGACCTGCTTAGTGCAGATCAAATGCTACTCCATAAATGAGCTATTATAAAGGTCTATTTTGGGCTGGTCTAAACCCATGCCATGAGACATGGTCGAGCAAGAAGGAATTTTCCCTTTCGACATGGAGAGATATCCTCTGGGCCCCTCGTGTGATCTGACTTGAATAAGCATGACCATGTGGCATGGATTAATAGTTAATTCAATTTTAGAAGTCGACATCATAGGACGACAAAGAGGCCGAGCTGGTCCAAGGGTGACTGATTCGCCTTGAGCCCGGCACATATATCATGAGGCAAAAGGAATAGAAGTGACATGTTGTACAGGTTCACAAGACCAGCTTCATCGAACACTTGGAGTCGGCACGTTTTGCTCGAAGATGTTACTGACTGGCCGAGCTGGATGTAATTTGACTCACGAACAAGTGCATGTGAACCTAAGGGGCTGCGTGCTTAATGGAAAGGTACCCATGAGGTCGGATCTGACTTAGCTGGTCGGACGTTGATCCAACTAAAATTTTGATCTGGGCCAAATGGAGTTTGGGCTTATAGAGTTTCATGGGCCCCATGTGTTGAGGCCCAAGACAGATGTCTATATAAGTGGACGGGTGCTACCCGTGATGGGTGACAGACGATCTCAGATGGTTGCACTGGCTACGGTTGCATGTGTTGCATCTATCCACTTCTCCATGGCCGAGCTGTGTGATCGAATCTAGCAATCCGCCACCAATATTCCACCCCATAACTGCGGATGCCATTAGAGGTAGTACACTTGTGCTACTCTAGCAAATCTCTTCGAGGGATCCAGTGACTGGTTGTATGAGGGAGATCAGCGACCAGGAGGAGACGACACCAGTGACATGCTACTCAACTCTACTTCCTCTGCGAGGGCTGTGCATCTAGTGGTAATCTCTTGATCTATCTCCTTTACATGCAACTGGGTGATCTACGCAGTAGAGTAAAATTATGTTGTGCAATAGTTGCATGACGTGTAGCTGAACACTCAAGACAAACATGCAAAGGGGAGCCGGGAGTACGCCGCGATGCACCTGACCAAGGTTGATGCAGCCCCTGGCTTCAGCCTGGGGCGGGATCAGGTAGATGCAGCAAGCCCAACTTCAGCATGAGATCAGAATTAGTGCACTGGGGCATAGCTCACCCGGTGGGTGTGGGTGCTGAGTAGCCGTCAAGCATTGCTACGAAGACTCAGAAACATAAACTCATTGTGGAGTGAAATTATGAAGCTTAAACATGAAAGTGACTCAGCTGTTTTATGCTTAATGCGTCGATGACGTGGTCCGAATTGTCAAGGCGAAGAGATCCTAACCTTTAGACAGACGTGGTGAGGTGGAACCCTTGAGCCGGATGCGGCGAGGTCGGAACCTCCGAAGCTAGATGTGGCAAGGAAAAGCCCTCTAGCCGGCTGACATGACGAGGTTGGACTCAACCATGGTGAGTCAGCGAAGTAACGGTGCGATGAGGTCAGAGTCCATGGAGCGATGAGGTCGGCATGGTGAGGCTTGAACCCGCAGAGCGACAAGGTCAGCTTAGTGGTGTGGTGGCGTGACGAGGTTGGCGCAGCATGATCCGAGCCCGCAGAGCGACGAGGTCGACTCGGTGGTGTGGCGGCGTGATGAGGTCAGCACAGCGACGCCCGAATCGATGGGGCAATGAGGTCGGAACTACGAGGCCCAAGCCCGTGGAGCAATGAGGTTGGCTGGGCGCGGTGACAGTGCAGTGAAGTTCAAATCCACGGAGCAAAGTCATGGTGGCCGTGAATCAATTGAGGTGAGTACAAAAAATAGTACAAGCCGGAGTAAAAAATTGTTGTAAAATTAATTTGTGTGGGATAAATAATCAGACAGATAGCGCCTGGGCGATGAGGTCGGCTTCAGCCAAGTGGTGGTGTGGTAAGGTTGGCTCGGCATGTTGCGTGATCAGGTCGGCGCAGCAGCTATTCACCTCGGAAGGCTCCCAGGGGGCGGCTGACTTGTTACAGAACATTGATAGCTTGGTGACGGAGGACATGAACAAGCTGTTGCTCGAGCTGATCACGGATGAGGAAATTGAGTCGGCGCTCTTCCAGATGGGCCCTACGAAAGCACCGGGGCCGGATGGTTTACCGGCTCTTTTTTACCAACGACACTGGTCGCTGGTTCGAAATGATGTGTGCCGGGCAGTAAAGGACTTTTTGAATGGGGTAGCTGCGCCGGAGGCTTTCAATGATACGATTATCGTTATGATTCCGAAATGCAACTCACCGGAGTTGCTCTCACAGTTCCGACCGATCAGCCTTTGTAATGTTCTCTATAAGATTGCGATGAAGGTACTGGCTAACCGGCTTAAGGGCGTCCTACCTGTGCTTATCTCTGAGGAGCAGAGTACCTTCGTCCCGGGGCGGTTGATTACTGATGATGTGATTGTTGCGTATGAGTGCGTGCACGCCATACGTAAACGGAAGCGGAAGAAACCTTTATGTGCCGTCAAGCTAGATATGATGAAGGCGTATGACAGGGTCGAATGGGTTTTCCTCCGGCAGATGATGGAGCGGATTGGTTTTGCACAAGGCTGGATTGCCATGATCATGCGGTGTGTAACGTCAGCCACTTTTTCGGTGAAGCTTAATGGTGGTCTCTCGAGAGGTTTCTCCCCTTCCGGGGGGCTCCGACAGGGTGATCCATTATACCCCTATCTGTTTCTGTTCTGTGTTTTTTTTTTTTTAGAAAAGGAGGTTATCCCCCGGCCTCTGCATCAAATTGATGCATGCGGCCATTTTATTAATAAGCAAAAAGTTCACCAAAGTCTCCAAGTCTCAAAAAGTAAAAATGCTCACATAGAGCTAAAAACAAGGAAACCGGATAGCCACAACCGGCGGTATAAAGATAGATAGGAAACTAAACACCTATCCTATTACATGACCGCCATCCAAACCGGTTGAAGATAGCCCGTGCTACCGTCTCCCAACGGATAGACCCAGTAACCATACGCTCCCTGGCATCCATCGGAGTGAGTAGCGACCACATACGGATCAACGTAGTGGCTCGGAAGATAACCTGCAAGAAATGAATATTTGTTGTTCTGCTAAAAACCAAATCATTCCTGCAGTTCCATATAGCCCATAATAAAGCACATATGCCTACACGGATGTGTCTCGCTATTTCTATCTCAACTCCATTTAGCCACGTCCCAAATAACGTGTGGATGCTAGTAGGAGGAGCAATGTTAAACGCTATATGGACAGACCGCCATAAATTTTTGGCCATTGGGCAATCAAGAAAGAGGTGTTTGATAGATTCATCATGATCACAGAAGCTACATCTTCGAGATCCTGTCCAGTTACGTTTTGCCAAATTGTCCTTAGTGAGAATGACTTGATTGTGGACAAACCACATGAACACTTTAATTCTTAAGGGCACTTTGACTTTCCAAATATGCACAGATCGAGGGATAGAGGCCGAGTTGATAATATCCAAATACATGGATTTCACCGAAAACACTCCATTCTTGGTTAGTTTCCAGTGCAACTGATCTGGCTGTTGAGAAAGGTTACATGAGGCCGAGTTGATCCAGTGCAACTTTGTTTCTGTTCTGTGTGGAAGGAGTTTTTGCGCTGCTCAAAAAAGCTCAAGAGGAGGGGAAAGTGAAGGGAGTGAAATTTGGGTGCACTGGCCCCCATGTTACTCACCTTCTTTTTGCAGATGACAGCATTGTGTTTCTAGAAGGGTCACATGACAACATGGTGACGTTGAGGGAAATATTGAGGAAATATGAAGAGGCATCGGGCCAACGAGTCAACATGCAAAAGTCTTCTATCTTCTTTGGGAAAGGCTATCAGGATAATGATAAGGAGGAAATAAAGAATATATTGGGAGTTCAGTCAGAAGCTCTTAGTGAGCGATACCTCGGGCTACCAACACTGGTTGGGAAGTCTAAGGAGGGTACATTCAGATATGTGACGGAAAGCTCGAAAGGCAAGGTTAGCGGATGGAAGGGGCAAGGACTATCTAAAGCTGCGAGAGAAGTGTTGATCAAATCTGGGCTACAAGCTGTACCCACTTTCACCATGAGTTGTTTTCAGCTTACGAAGAAGATGTGCCGGAACCTGACTTTGATCTCTTCAAAATTCTGGTGGGCGGCAACGAATGGTGAACGTAAGGTACACTGGATATCGTGGAAAAAAATGTGTGCGGCCAAACGAGCCGGTGGCATGGGGTTTCGTGACCCTGAGGCCTTCAACCAAGCTTTGCTGGCTAAGCAAGCATGGAGAATTCTACAGGTGCCGACATCTCTTTGCGCACGGGTGCTCGGGTGCTAAAAGCTCGTTATTTTGACGACGGATCGATCTTATCTGCAACGGCACCCCCCTCCGCGTCGTTCACCTTCAAGAGCATCCTCCATGGGAGGGATTTACTAAACGAGGGGCTTGTATGGGGTATTGGAGATGGTAGTTCGGTGAATATCCATCACGCCAACTAGATTCCAAGGGCGGGAAGCATGCGGCCGCTGGGTCAGCTATACATCCCAGGCATTACCAAGGTGGCAGACTTGCTTGTGCATGATGGACGGGGCTGGGATATGGCTAAGCTACATGCAATGTTCTCTGCCGAGGATGCACATGATATCAGGCAAATAGCCATTGGGGGTCCAGGAACGGATGACTTTCATGCGTGGAATTTCACAAAGAACGGAGAGTTCACCGTCAAGTCTGCGTATCACTTGAGAATGACCATGAGCAGATCAGGGACCGGACAGCCGGGACCCTCGAGCACGGTGGCGCAGCACAGGGGATATATGGCGCTATGGGACACAAACGTGCCAGCCAAGGCAAAGATCCATATGTGGAGGATGATAAGGAATGGGCTTGCAGTAGGAGCTGAACTTCACCAACGTCGCATCAAACCCGGTGTTTTTTGTGTTGTGTGTGGTCGGGAAGAGACGGTGCTGCACCGTTTCTGGTCATGCCAACATTCTGTGCTGTTCTGGCAGCTTCTTCACTCGGAAAAGGGGGTTAAGGTGGCGATCCCACCTTGTCAGATCGACTCCCAGGGTGCACTAGCTAGCTGGTTACTTGGGTGGTTTGCCGATGCTGACAACGAGGAGCGGGCTGCTATGGTTCAAGCTACATACGGTCTATGGTTGGCAAGAAACGAAGCGAGGGATGGAAAGTGGATAGCTGCTCCACATGAAATTATGGGCACAGTAGTGTCACACATGAATGAGTGGACGGCAGTTCATGCTAAAGAAAGGCGACCGACAGCGGCGCCGGTCAAGGAGAAATGGAGGCCACCCGAAGAGGGCTGGCTCAAGATCAACTCCGATGGAGCGGTGCATAGAGGAGGTGACAAGGGTGGAGCGGGAGCGGTTATCCGAGATCATGGAGGTGCATTCCGTGCTGGGCTTTGTCATGTTTATCACGGCATTGTAGAACCGGAAGCACTGGAAATCCTGGCTTGCAAACGGGGACTAGAGGTGGCGAAGGAGATCAATGCAAGCAGGGTCCACGTCGAGCTCGATTCTCTTGGTGTTATCCACAGGCTGCAAAGTCCACACAAAGATCGTGCCAACGCTGGGCAGTGGATACAGGAGATAAAGTCCATTCTTGCATCTTTTTCTGAGTCTAAAGTTTCTTGGGTTCGTCGTTCGGCTAATGTTGTCGCGCACAAGCTAGCTAGAGTTGGTGTAGGTGATGATTTGTGTAAGGTGTGGTTGGGAGATGCCCCAAACTGTGTGCTAGATGTAATCTCGGACGAAATTCCGAATGCTTTTGATTAAATAAAGCGGCAATATTAACTTCAAAAAAAAAAAGACAAGGTCGGCTTGGCGGAGTGCTGGCACGATGAGGTCCGAGTCCGCGGAGCGACGTGATTGGCGCGGCGCGGTCCGAATCCATTGAGCGACGTGGTCGGCTCAGCAGAGTCGGCTGTGAGATGACCTTGCACCACAATCAATCCATAGAAGGTCTTACGTGATGGTGGACATGTATCAACTGACCTACGTACAGAAAATATTGCTGGCTAAATGCAAAAAAAAATTCCAAATGATAAGTGCCACACGTGTGGAATGAAGCATTTTTGTCCGAATGCGTGCAGAGCCGTTAGAGCAAAAAGCATGGATCTTGACGCCCTCCCCATGCCATATCATCACAAAATCATTCGGGCCAAAGCCGCGGTCGCCCGAACGACTTATCCAGTCGTAGCTCCACCACACTTTCCTCGCCCACCCATTTTCCCCCACATCTATTCCCCACTGCCTCACTCCTCCCTCTTCACCGGATTTGAAGAGGTTGCCAAAGGCAGATTAGAAGGGGCGGCCGATGTGGCAGATCACCAACGTGGCTGGGATGGCGAAGCGCAGGGTGGCGGATGCGGCCGTCGCTCGGGATTGGAGGCCGTAGAAACGATGCTCTATTCTTCGTCGGCATCCAAATCGATGATGGGATGGCTCGTGAAACCAAGCTGGGACGCCCACCCATCGACCTAGAGCGGCCTCGAGCGCGGGGACACAGCGGCGGCCTCAAGCGCGGGAACACGGCGGCGGCCAAGCGCGGGGAGACTGCGGCGGCTTGAGCGCATCCATTCTCTGGCGATGCTCATTCCCGCCATGGTATCCCAGTAGCTTGGCATCCCATATGCCCGCCGTCACTGTTGGTTGTCCCATATGCACAGCTAGATCCAGGAGCTTGAGCGGGAGGTCGCCGAGAGGGAGGCCGCCTGAAAAGCCGAGCTTTCCCATCATAAGGTACTAATCGAACCCCCATACTCTCCGTCTCCGTTACCACCATTCCGATTCATCTGCGTGCATATGCCCTGGTGTTGAGTCAGTTGGTGGTGTCCATGGCATGACTCCTTCAGAGTAGTCCAGAGATCGGTTGCTGAATGCTGGTTAATTTGACATTTATATCAGTGATCTCGTACAGTTGCTGAAGGAAACCTGAAGTTTGAGCGATGTAGTTAAATTTGATAGAAGGTGTTTGTTGTGTTAGGTGTTGATTAATCAGTAATCGCTACGCTTTGAGCCATGCAGTTAAATTTGATAGAATGTGTTTGTTATCATAGTTCTCGGTTCTAAGCATTTGCCATGGCAAATTAGCCGTGCTAGACATTTTTTACAACATAAGATGTGTTGCCATGGCAACTTTCACAATTCAATTTTTTGTTGTTTCACATGCACGGCATTTTTATTACGCAAATGATGGCAACTTTTGGTAAAATACCATGGTAAATTAGAACATGCATTTGTCATGGCAACTTTTGATCATGTTTTTTATTATTTTCATATTCATGTCAAATTGTTTTACATAAGCATGGCAAATTTGATAAAAATTCCCATGGCAAAATACATGGCAAATTTGAACATGCATTTGCCATGGCAATTTTTCATCATTTTTCGTATCATTTCATATTCGTGGCAAATTATTTTATACAAGCATGGCAAATTTGATAAAAAATCCAATGACAAATTTGATTATGCATTTTTTTGCCATGGCAAATTTGATCATTTGTTTGTGTTGTTTCACCTACACAACAATTTAATCACACTAAAGATGGCAAATTTTGGTAAAATACCATGGCAAGTTTGAACATACGTTTGCCATGGCAAATTTGAAATATGCATTTTTCCATGGCAAATTTGAATATGCATTTTGCCATGGCAAATTTGATCCTTCTTTTTGTGTTGTTTCACATACATGGCAATTTAATCGCACAAAATATGGCAAGTTTGGTAAAATACCATGGCAAATTTGAACATGATTTTGCCATGGCAATTATTGATCATTTTTTGTATTATTCACATTCATGGAAATTTGTTTCATATTAGCATGGCAATTTTCATAAAAATTCCACGGCAATTTAGAATATGCATTTGCCATCACAATTTTGATCATTTTTCTGTGTTGTTTCACCTTCATGACAAAAGATTTACGCATAAGCATGGCATTTTTGACAAAAAATCCACGGCAAATTATCCATGCTAGACATTTTTTACAATTTTAGATGTGTTGCCATGGCAACTTTGACAATTCATTTTTTTTGTTGTTTCACATGCACGGCATTTTTATAACGCAAAAGATAGCAAATTTGTCGTGCGTAATAAAAATTTGTCGTGGCAAATTGTTTTATATAAGCACCACAAATTTGATAAAAATTTCAATGACAAATTTGATTATGCATTTTTTGCCATGGCAAATTTGATCCTTTTTTTAGTGTTGTTTCACCTACACAACAATTTAATCACACTAAATATGGCAAGTTTTGGTAAAATACCATGGCAAGTTCGAACATGCATTTGCCACGACAAATTTGAAATATGCATTTTGCCATGGCAAATTTGATCCTTTTTTTGTTTTGTTTCACATACATGGCAATTTAATCACACATAATATGGCAAGTTTAGTAAAATACCATGGCAAATTTGAACATGCTTTTGCCATGGGAATTATTGATCATTTTTTGTATTATTCACATTCATGTATTTTTTCATATTAGCAAGGCAATTCTCATAAAATTTTCATGGCAAATTAGAATATGCATTTGCCATGCCAATTTTGATCATTTTTCTATGTTGTTTCACATTCATGACAAAAGATTTTGAGAAAAGTATGTTTTTCGTCCCTCAAGTTGTCAAAAAATATAGATTTGGCCCCTCAAGATTTTTTGGTACACATTTCGTCCCTCAAGTCTCAAAATCGGATAAGTTTGGTCCAAAACCAAATTTTGAGCTTGTTGACCGGGTTTGACCGCCACATAATCCGCCTGATGAACAGTAAATTCAACAAAGCAAAAAACTTTTAAAAAATCTGAAATTTTTTGGGGGTCCAATATGCTTACATGCGGAACGTGCGACCAAAATTTCGTGGTCTTTCGACACTCGAGGAGCTCGTGGCAAAAAAAATATCTGCCAATGAACAGTAAATTCAAAAAACTCTGAATTTTTTTGGGGTGCAACATGCTTACATGCACAAGGTGCAACCAAAAATGTTCGTGAAATGACATCGGACTGGTTCTAGGAAAAAAAATTGGCTATTTTTTATGAGCAAAAATTTGTTTTTTTGCCACGAGCTGCTCGACTGTCGAAAGACCATGAAAATTTGGCCGCATCTTGCGCATGTAAGCATATTAGACCCCAAAAAATTTCAGATTTTTTTAAAATTTGTTTGATTTTTTTTAATTTACTGTTCATCAGACATGGATTTTTTTGGCCACGAGCTCCTCGAATGTTGAAAGAACATGAAATGTTGGTCGTCCCTTGCGCATGTAAGCATATTGGACCCCAAAAAAAATTCATTTTTTTGAAGTTTTCTTGATTTTTTTGAATTTACAATTCATCGGGCGGATTATATGGCGGTCAAACCCGGTCAACGAGCTCAAAATCTGGCTTTGGACCAAACTTATCCGGTTTTGAGACTTGAGGGACCAAATATGTACCCAAAAATCTTGAGGGACTAAATCTATACTTTTTGACAACTTGAGGGACGAAACACATACTTTTCTCAAGATTTATATATAAGCATGGCATTTTTGATAAAAATTCCATGGCAAATTAGCCATGCTAGACAGTTTTTACAACTTAAGATGTGTTGACATGGCAACTTTGACAATTCATTTTGTTGTTGTTTCACATGCACGGCATTTTTATTACGCAAAAGATGGCAACTTTTGGTAAAATCCCATGGCAAATTCGAACATGCATTTGCCATGGCAAACTTTTGATCATGTTTTGTATTTTTTTTCATATTTGTGTCAATTTGTTTTTGCATAAGCATGGAAAATTTGAACATGCATTTGCCCTGGCAATTTTTCATCATTTTTCGTATCATTTCATATTCGTGGTAAATTATTTTATATACGCATGACAAATTTGATAAAAATTCCAATGACAAATTTGATTATGCATTTTTTGCCATGGCAAATTTGATCATTTTTTTGTGTTGTTTCATCTACACAACAATTTAATCACACTAAACATGGCAAGTTTTGGTAAAATACCATGGCAAGTTTGAACATGTATTTGCTACGGCAAATTTGAAATATGCATTTTGCCATGGCAAATTTGAATATACATTTTGCCATGGAAAATTTGATCCTTTTTTTGTTGTTTCACATACATGGCAATTTAATCAAACAAAATATGGCAAGTTTTGTAAAATATAATGGCAAATTTGAACATGATTTTGCCATGGCAATTATTGATCTTTTTTGTATTATTCACATTCATGGATTTTTTTTTCATATTAACGTGGCAATTTTCATAAAAAATCCACGGCAAATTAGAATATGCTTTTGCCATGCCAATTTTGATCATTTTTCTGTGTTGTTTCACATTCATGGCAAAAGATCTATATATAAGCATGGCATTTTTGATAAAAATTCCACGGCAAATTAGCCATGCTAGACATCTTTAACAACTTAAAATGTTTTGCCATGGCAACTTTGACAATTCTTTTTTTTTTGTTTCACATGCACACATTTTTATTACGCAAAAGATGGCAACTTTTGGTAAATCCCATGGCAACTTTGACAATTCATTTTTGTTGTTGTTTAACATGCACGGCATTTTTATTACGCAAAAGATGGCAACTTTTGGTAAAATCCCATGGCAAATTCGAACATGCATTTGCCAGGGCAAACTTTTGATCATGTTTTGTATTTTTTTCATATTCGTGTCAATTTGTTTTTCCATAAGCATGGCAAATTTGAACATGCATTTGTCATGGCAATTTTTCATCATTTTTTGTATCATTTCATATTCATGGCAAATTGTTTTATATCCACACGGCAAATTTGATAAAAATTCTAACGACAAATTTGATTATGCATTTTTTGCCATGGAAAATTTGATCATTTTTTTTTGTTGTCTCACCTACACAATAATTTAATCATGCTAAATATAGCAAGTTTTGGTAAAATACCATGGCAAGTTTGAACATGCATTTGCCATGGAAAATTTGAAATGTGCATTTTGCCATGGCAAATTTGATCCTTTTTTTGTGTTGTCTCACCTACACAATAATTTAATCACACATAATATAGCAAGTTTGGTAAAATACCATGGCAAATTTGAACATGCTTTTGCCTTGGCAATTACTGATCATTTTTTGTATTATTCACATTCATGTATTTTTTTATATTAACATGGCAATTTTCATAAAAATTCCACGGCAAATTGGAATATGCTTTTGCCATGCCAATTTTGATTTTTTTCTGTGTTTTTCCACATTCATGACAAAAGATTTATATATAAACATTGCATTTTTGATAAAAATTCCACGGTAGATTTGAATATGCATTTGCCATGGCAATGTTTGATCATTTCTTTTGTGCTATTTTTCACATTCATGGCATTTTAATTACAGAAAAAGGTTGGCATTTTTTATAAAAATACCAAACTTTAAATTTGAATATGCATTTGCCATGGCAACATTTTGATTATTTCTTTTGTGCTATTTTTCACATACATGGCAAATGTCTTACACAAAAGCTTGAGATTTTTTGTTAAAATAGCATGGCAAAATCTAATATACATTTGCCATGGCAAGTTCGGTCACCATGATAGATGTATAAATGCCAAATTTCTTTGACAAAGCATGGGGATTTTAATTAAAATATCACGGCAAATTTTAATCCATATGCCTTACAAATTTTAGTCGACATTTCTTTTCGCCACCATGTATGTACAGATGGTCATTGCAAATTACAAAAAAGAAAATTATTTCTTACCTATGTCATTTCTCTGCTTTTTATAGATGATGGCATCTTTTTGATAGCACGACACAAACTGGGCCTTTATTAGTCATAGTAAAAAAAATCAAAATCTGGACTTTTTTTTATGCTGGGCTTTTTTTCTTTTTTGCAGGGCCTGCAGGGGGCGATGGACGAGTATGTTCGGGCTGTGTGTTTTCCCCATCGAACGAAAACGTTCGGGCTGATCGATCCGTCATACCAAACGAATCGTTTGGTCGGGGGGTTCCCAGACCAGACGTGTGGCAGTTATCGGCATCCAAAACATTCTATGTAGAATTAATTTGTACGAAACAAAAAACTAGGAAAAATAGCACCTGTACTGTACACGGGGCCTGCCGAATTACGGACGCCGAGTCGCTTAACAAGGAAGCTGGCCGGACCATGTACCAGCAAGCGGGGTCACGTACACTGCAATTGAAGAAAGAGTGTAGTATTTACTGTTCATCAATCACATCTCGAAGTTGTGATGAAACTAGTTCTAGCTATACTAGTACTCCATGCTGATTTGATTTCGTTGGCTTTGGCCTAGTTTTTGAGGTGCTTGAGAGCTTTGATCAAGCGCCACCTCCCCAAGTTTAAGATTAAGCAAGGGTTAAACACTTTTACCATCGAGGTGCATATGACCTCTCCTTCAATGGACATGGACCTTGCTTTGATGAATTTTTCTTATTGTGATTCGGTGACTACCCTCTGATAGAACCTGCTGAAAATGAGCTAAAAGGGAAATGAAGTATTTTTGTGCTTTTGTGCTTTTCTTTTTTTGTAGCACAAAGGAATAGCTCACAAGTGAAAAAAAACATCTGCCTCAAAAAGTTCGGTTCATCAACCTAAGCACCACGCTTAAGTCAATAAACTATGTCTAGAAGTCTGCAGATTCCTTGATTATAAGTGATGTTAGTGTGAGAAAAGATATGAAACATGAGTGTGTGGCCTCCAACGTGCCTGGTTTAAAAGAGAGATCTTGCCTAAGGTCAGAACTCAGTACTAAATAACTTTTATTTGCGCAAGGTTCAAAATGGAAAACATTACCGAGCACTTATGGGCGAAGTTTGTCAAGTCGAAGCAACCAAGCGGCTTGTGCGGGTCTTTTACACGGTTGGCACCATACCATGCATGTCACCACATAAGGTCCAAACCCCTGCAAAAATAACACACGAAATAAAAAGAAACGATTCGGTATACGAACGGACTTCATATACCCAACCGAGAAAATAAAATAAAAGAAAACATAGAGTACTATAGAGAATTATTGGTTAGGAGGCTTCAAAGGTTATTAATTAAAATTAGCAGACAAACGAATAGTTAGAAAGTACTACCTTAATTGGTGAACACCTCATGATATTCAGTTGAAGATGGTAATTCACCCTTCTCCATTAAGACTCCCTGCACTATGTTAGTAAAACATGGAACTAATGGAGGAATAGCAGATTTTAGCTCTAGCTCATCATTACGAATGACTTCAGTAAATTCATTTAGACAATGATAAGAATCAAAGTCCTCTTGAGAATTTTCATCAAGGATTTTAGCATCATAAGATTCATTACTAGAGCGACACTTATCAGTAGAGAGTATATTATTTTGGTGCAAAAAATTACTATGCAGAGTGGAACGTGTGAGCGGGTGATCAATCCGTTCCTCCTCCTTTTCATTGCATTCTTCTTTTTCTATACACACTTGATCCAATCCTTGCATAGGATACTCTCCTTGTTCATCCCCATCTTCTTCACTACTCAAAAGTGATTCCACATATTTATGATATCTAGCCTTGGCATAATCCTTCTTATATCCGCTTGCCGGGTGGTCACCACAAAACATTTCAAAACAATAGTGAAGAATCAATTGCATATCACGACACACCTTTTTAATTGAGGTACCATTATCACCTTGGCGGTGGAGTACACCTTAGGTTAGCACCTCCATTGTACCTGCAGTTAGTATGAATTCCCAAACCTCCCTACTAGCATTACATTTAGGATTATTATTGAAGGAAACTATTAAGGGGTAGAGCTCAGACTTACATTGAAAATTTAGGTGAGCAGATCCACAATGATCACAAGTTTCTTGATACGAATAACATAATGTGAATGCAAATTCAACCACCCGATCTAGCAATTCTTGTGTCTTCGTATCTCTGGTAGCCAAGTCTGGGCATGTCTCTCTTCTCTTCCATTGCAGGTTTCATATGTTCAGGAATAGTAATATTGGAAGACATGATTAGTAGATAAATATTTTTTTAAAGGTTTGGATTAAATAGCAACAAACAAAAATAAACTATATGCAAGTGGAAGGTAATGACCAGGCGCTATGCTCCCCGGCAACGGCGCCAGAAAATGCTTGATGTCCTGCAAGTGCACTGGGCCTTGTAACAATTTCACGATATGTAAGGCTTGTCAATCCCACAGGGAGTGAAAAGGAAGGCACTACTAACACCGCAACTACGTTTTCACTTACACAGTTCCGTATGTGCCCAAACCGGAGTTTGGAAATAGTTTACTTTAGTCGGTTGCTAGGGAAAACAAATAAAGAGAGGTTTTCTCCAACCTACGAATGGAAAGGTAAAAATAGGAAATAAAAAGGGACTAAACTAGATGGAGCGGTGTTTGAGTAGTAAGCCGTTCTCGAGGGTTCTGGAGTTATCACCACAAGCATGATCTGCACAACATATGCAGAAGCATAGTCCTAGGTCTGCATCATGTATCCACTCGAATTTGATTATGTGTGAGCGGAGCCAAATAAAGATACGTGCATACATGCAGCAGCCACGCATCACGTGTATCACCACCATTGTTTCCCCACGCCGGTTTTCACAACGATGATTAAGGATTTCCCCATGAACACCACATAAAGCTTTAGGGTTCTCCGTTACTCCCCTATTGCAATGATCAAGGAAGGAGGGAGATAGGCACTGTCACTACAAACCTCTGTGAGCCCACTGCATACCAATAGTAAATCCCTCAAGTCCAAAAGTCGCTAATGCTGAGTGGTCGACCTTCACAACATCATGAGGAAATTAACTCAACACATAAAAAGAGGACGATTGGATCTCTTATAGGCATTCAGTTCTAATCATGCAAGGGTTCATCCATATCCTCAAGAACTAATACAACTACTTAAACATGTAAAGGGTAAACATAGAAGAGAGGGATGATACAAGCCGACACCGAGTCAGTGAAGGAGAAAGGCATGGCGGTGTTGGTGGAGATGGCACTGGTGGAGATGGTGGTGGTGGAGATGGCACCGGCCTGAAGGCCGGTGCAGTGCAGTGGTGGAGACTCCTCTTCCTTCTTCTTGTCTTGGCCCTTCTTTTATGGAGGTAGTCTTGGAGTAGCAATGGAGGTGATGGAGATTTATCTTGGATGACAATGGTTGATGGCCGACGGCTAGGGTTGAAGGTCTGTATAAAAGAGCTCTCCCAAAGCCTCCTCCATAGATGTAGCTTTTCTGCTTTGATCCAACGGCTCAAGATGAGCTAAATCCTATCCCAATACCTCCCTTGATGGCCAAGGAAGTCATGGGAACAAACAGGGAGGAAATCCATGAAGAATCGTAGAAGATTGGGGAGCTTTCACGGGGTGTTATGACCGCCGGTACGACCGAGCCTGGTCGTACATGAGTGCATCATTTTTTCTGGACCCTTTAGTAAATTGCCTGCCATTTCTTCATATGAATTCCGATTTGGGCGTTCTTTGGCTCATTGGAATCACATGAATGAGACAAATACACCTGTGGTATTGGATCTTCAATTTGTGCAATTTGAAAAATGTCATATTTCAACACTCCAAAGGCCTGATTCTGGTGCCTCGAAGTACTCCGTATTGATCCCAACCTTGGCCTTTTCATTGTGCGAGGTCCATGGTTGCTCCAAAACATCTATAGACACAACAAAACAAAGAAAACTAATAAATAATAATAAAAACAACAAAGTATGCAATGCTCACAACAAAATGAGTATAAACTTGAAATCTCTGCTATTAAAGGGGAGTTGGTGATTGTAAGTTGGTAGGTCGCCCCTCTCCCTCGCCTACACCTTCCACATTGGTTTTTTCCATTCCGCCTCCCACACTAGTTTTTCCATTTGATCTGGTTTTTTCCTCTAAATCATTCACCTCAACGTTAATGAATCAAATCATAATTTATTCGGTCACCTCCACGTTAATGAATCAAATCGTAACTTTTCAATCAGCACTTACCAATCGTAGCAATCATGGTTCCAACACAACGCATGATGGTTCTCAAAAAATAAAATAATCAACACTTACCAATTTTCATGATGGTTCTCAAAAAACAATTCGCACTTACCAATCAACACGTCCGGGAAATTACCAATTCCTTCCCAGCAGATCCACTCCATAACAAATAAATCAAAATCAGTGGATCCACTGCCATGCATAACAAGTTAAGCAAAGCAGTCAAGAAATCAATAAAAAAATCTCCCTACCAAAGCAATCAACAAATCAATAAAAAATATATAGCTATTAAAAAATCCTCTGCAGATATGCTACCCTTGTTGGCGTTAACACCATGTCCCAGTCACCTTAATTTATCAGATGGTTTTTGTGAGCCAACACAGGCCAAAAGATCCTTCTACCTATATTTGCTCACCACCAAGAAATTTTTAACACATCTCTCCTCATCAATCCTGATCGGAGACGTCTCGGTGCTCCCATCTTCTACCCCTTCCTCTCACCTCCGGCGTGTCCCTATTGGTTCCCTAGCACGAGACGGTACCACCGCATCTCCTTTCTCTCTCTCTCCCTTCATCGTTGATGAGAGCCTGTAGGATGAGGCAGAGAGAGGTTGAGAGGGCAAGGGATGGGATCGGGAGGAGGATGAGGAGTGCTCCAATAGAATGCTGTCTCTCCTAGCGATGCTTGTGATGAGATATTAGGAGGGGGTGGCGCATACATGATACATTTCAACATCCTAGACATCGTTTTGCTCCTTAATTAATGATTCCATTCATACTACATGCAGTAATTTTGGTTACTCAGATAACTTACATGGAATTGATAGTCCATTCCTAGAATTTTGTTCCTGGTTCCTTAGCTCTTTTTAACTAGTTTCTTAGCTTCTTTTAGTGGATTAGCTATTCTATAAAATAAAACAAGCAAGCAATTCATATGGGTGGATTAGTTGATGCATGCGGATGCTTGCTTTTCTTCCTGGTTGTAGCAGGTGTGTGTGTTCAAGAAAATAGATGTTTTAGATGGGTGTGATTTATTGGTGAGATGTAATCTGATTTCTAAGAAAATGATTGAGAATAAATAATATTTGAGGTGCATTTCTACTCAAATTTACCCTCCATCTTTGTAGGCATCCGCAATTCAGCATATACTGGTTGATTATTTTACTCTCAGTTTTCCAAATATTTTTAGTGACTAACTATTTCCTAATTTTGTTGATTTAGGTTGGAGAGAATATGTAATATGGATGTTTGGGCAGAAGGATTGTGAGAACATGCAAGAGTGTTACATCAAGCACTTGGTTCGAATCGAACTTGGTTGGTTGTATTGGACTGCACCATATTTGTTCACGGGAATAGTTGATATTTTCATAATTCGCTCAGCTCGTGCCGCACCACCTTAAGCACCGATCCCCAACTCCATGATGTCCCTGCTTAGTCTACCCCGCTAGGATGAGCATGCCAACAAGATGTACATGGCAATGTTGGCCCCCCCGAGCTCTCGAGTAGCACAACTCCACCCACGTCGTCGTCTACCTTAATATCGACCATGGCATCGCCACTGTTGTCTGGTCCTTGCAGGCCGCCTCAAGCTGACTCCCATCTTCGGGAGAAGCATCCCGACAGGATCAACTTGTCCCTGTTACTTCCTCAACCTCGCCCTCGCTCTTTCCATGCTAGGAGCCGATGAATCGGTGAATCACATATTGATCAATGGAGTGCAAGATGTGGAAGAGGAACTCCAGAGACTAGTGCTTGCCACAATGTACTTGGAACAATTCTTTGTCTATTGCCCGTAGCAACGCATCGGTATTATGCTAGTCACGCATAATGGACATGCAATTGGCTCAATGGGACATGATATATGGAGATAATATTCAATAAATGAGCTAAAAATGCCTATAAAATAGAGCCATCGTGGTGCCCCTTCCCCCTCTCTTTCGGTGGCTCTAGAAGGCCATTGAGAGAACCACTATCACCGCCATCTACTTCACCGCCATCTCCATTGCCATCTTCTTGCTTAGACCAGTGGCTTCTCCATCCACAAACCTATGTAATCTATTGGAAAACTTGATGTCTAATGCTATGAATTATTTTCCCATGATTTATTGCATCTCTATGTCAAAGTTTGAGTAGTAATTTGTTCGATGACATTGGTGAAATAGTATGAAGATTGATTGCACTATTATTGTTGATTTCTATGCAATCATTTGTGGATTTTGTATGAGTGGTTGTGTACATTATGAGAACACATATGGTGTGCAAAGTTATAATAAATTTATGAGGGTATGCAGGAGTGATAGATTACCAATCCCTAAGTCTTGAAGTTATAGCATATGGGAGTAAAGGGACCCTAGATCTTAAAGTTATGATTGGGTTTACCTTCATAATTCCCAGTAGTTGTTGATGCTTGCAGGGAGTTCAATCATAAGTACATGTGAGTCAATGGTTTTGCAGCATGTATGGTTTTGCAGCATGTATGCTTAGGCTCCACCCTAGAAATAAACACGAGCTTCACTTATGGAGGGAAACATAAAGTCCATCTTACTTAATGCCTTGTCTATCCATGGTGTGATAGTACCTTCAGGTGACACGGGGGAAAATCACATTGGTAGATTATTGAGATGCATCTTTTGCATTGCCTTTAGACTTTTTCTGCTATAAGAAACACAACCACTTTATCAATAAATAGCCAAATTTTGGGAACACTTGCACCCATTGGATACCACACACTTTCTCCACAACCGCCCCACACACACAAACACTCGCTCTCTTTTATATTTTGCAAACTAATCAATTACAACACCTAACTTTTATTAGCTCGTCTCCACAAAATAACAAACTCCTTTCAACTTAACTTCTAGTAAAGTAGACATTAAAAGTGAATAGAATGTTGTGTAAGTGAGAAACATAACTTGAGAGAATAGAAAGCCTACCTTTAGCTCATACGGGGTATCGACACTCAATACTTCCACATCCATAATTTGAAAGTGCTACCATAATTCCCTACACTTAGGGGTTATCAGCTACTTAAGTGAATGAAGTTTTGCTCTCTGCCCGATAGTAGCGGGTGACCTTGGTCTGGAAGTACCAGGCAATGTCTCGACAAACATTTCGCTGGGTAGTTGGGAACTACCAGGATTGATATAACCTAGTCCCACTAGAGTTTTAAAGTTTAATATCCTGGGTAGGAATTGTTTGGTAGTACCGGATGCAACTGAAGTTTTCAAGTTTGTAACTTTGTGCAGCACTTCCGGTGATTGATCATCTTGTAGTATCGGGGTTGCAGTAAAAATGTTCCAATGTATAGATAGAGTAGATTTTTAGGAAAGTTTATCATCGATGGAGACTATGGGGATCCTTTGTGATTCTCTTCACATCCAGTTGGCAAACACCAAGGCAATCAAAGCAACAATTGGATGGATTTTAATAGAAATATGGATATCAACATGAATCCTAATCCTAGAGTACCATAGATGACGATTGTCCTTGTGGTGGTGACCTTGTCACCTTGTATGAGAAATTGATCTAGGACCTCATGTTCAAGAGTGAATTGGATCCAATGAATCAAGCTCATCTTTTAGCACATTTTTTACCCTAGGGATTAGATATTTCTCTCACTTCTCAACTTGCAAAAGGTTATGTCATCAAGGGGCTTGGTGAAGATATTGACAAGTTATTTATCCATCTTAATATGCTTGAGGGCAATGTCACGATTGGAAACATGATCTCAGATGAAGTGGTGATGAATGTCTATGTGTTTGGTTTAGGAATATTGGATGGGATTGTGGGCAATCTTGATAGCACTTTCATTGTCACATAGGAGTTGGATGTGTTTGAGAGAGATGTCATAATCTTTGAGTGTTTGCCTCATCCACATATGTTGAGCACAACAAGATCCGATGGAAATATACTCGGCTTCGATGGTGGAAAGGGAAATGGAGTTTTGATTCTTAAAGGACCATGAAAGTTATAACCGCCCGACAAATTGGCAAGTACCAGATGTAGATTTTAGATCGATCTTGTTACCAGCATAGTCGGAGTCCAAATAACTAACAAGCTTGAAAGAAGATCCCTTAGGATACCATAGCCCAAAGTTTGGAGTACCAACTTAATATCGCAAGATCCTCTTAACCATCAGTAACTGACACTCCTTGCGAGATGATTCAAATGTTGCGCACATGCATACACTAAGCATAATGTCGGTCCTAGATGCATAAAAATAAAGCAATGACCCTATCAAGGAATGGTATACCTTTTGATCGATGGCATAGTTGTCGTTGTGAGGTCGAGGTGTCCATTCATTGGCATCAGGGTTCCAATCCCTTTAGCATTCTCCATGCCAAACTTCTCGATCATTTCTTTCGTGTACTTGGCTATCATCACACTTGTGTTTGCCTTTCTGCCATGTTGGTGAAGACTAGGGAGTAGTCATCACACTTGAAAGTTTTGACAAACTTTTCTTTGTGGTAGCACTTTGAATTCCTACATGGGTTAGTGTTCCAAAGGGACTAAAGAGAAGACATTCAAAGGACATAGAGTGGAATCATATGGATAATTGTGTCCTTGGATGAGTCAATATTACATAGTCCCATTACCTTTTCCTTTAGAGTTAACTTTTATAAGTGATGCTCCTTGAGAATTACCATGAATGAATGACTTCTCCTTGCTGGTAAAATAATTGATGCTTCAAGCACCCTTTGTTCTCCACCGGTGAAGCCACTCTACAAAACAAAGCTAGTTCTTCTTGGGTACCCATGCCATCTTGACACCACGCATAGGGTAGCAAGAGGCTTGGGTGAAGGTGAACATCTAGTAGGAGTAATAATGTTCTTGGGAACCAAAATAGCCTTCATGGGTGACTTCTTGTTGCTAGGACTCACATATTTGTCAAGAGGTTACCCATTTTGGACCTTGCTCAAAGTGTACATGGGGTTGAAGTCATAGGATCATGGTCATTCTAATAGCAAGTACCCTCAAATCTGAGCAGATCATAAGTTCCTATTTGAATCACAAATTGTGTCTTGTGGTTTACTTGAATTGGCAGACAAAGCCAACACCTTCCTTGTGAAAGTTTTGCTTTTGATTTCTCAATATCTCATTGAATTTCTCACTTCCTTAGTGACACTTGAGGATGCCATTTGCTAAGATCTCCGTCAACCTAGAATTTTCTTGCTCAAGTGTAACTTGCCTAGGAGGAAAGTTAGGGGAGTCCATAATGACATGGACATTGGATGAAATAACATGGGAAGAAGTAGCAATGGGTGTAATGACATTAGGAGTTGAAGTGGATGTAAGACATTTAGCACATTGATGAATGACTTGAGTTTCTGCTTGTGCTGTGCACTCTTGAGTAGCTCCAAGTTGCCTGGCAATGCGATAATCATTCTCAAACCAAAGTTCTTCATTAATAACCTTGAGTGACTCACGATCTTGCTTCAAGTTGAGCATCTCAAGATTTATCCTCTCATGATCTCGCACAAGATTCTAATGAATCTTGGAGAGAGTTTGGCACTTTGACTTGAGTGTTTCATGCTCACTAGTCAAGGCCTCATTCAATTTCATCACATTAACAAGCAACCCTTCTTGCTTCTTACACACTTACGCAAGTCATCCTCCTCCTCATCTAGGAGACCATCCTAATCATACTTTGAATAACTTCGGATTTATTACCTTGGGGCTTTAGCCATGAAGCACTAGGAAGAACCATCACCTTCATGTGGGAAGTCAAAGAGAGACTTTGTTGGCTTGGATGAGACAAGTGCAATCCTGGCGACGTCTTCACTGTAGGGTAACGCAGCAGAAAACAAAAGTTTTCCGACCTACGCACCAGCCCAGGACCACTATGGAGACTGCATACAAGGTTTGATCTTTTTCGTAACCGACTCGTAGCACAGCGGAAGTAGAGTCGATGACGATCGGCGATGCAGATCCCCGCAGCTAGGATTTACAACCTCCCAACCACGAGGATGTACTCCCTCATCTGCCCCTCGGACAGCCCTCCGGGAGGCGGTCGAACAGTCCCCCGGACGGTGTCGCGGACAGCCCTTCGGGAGGACCCTCAAAACTCGGACGGTCACTCGGACAGCCCTTCGGGAGGACTCACAGAACTCAGACCGTCACTTGGACAGCCCATCGGGAGGCACTCTCGAACAGCCCCTCGGGCACTAAGATCGAAACTACGACCTCTCTACAGAGTTGCACACATACGGTGTCATCTATCCGGCAGGGCTTCGCCGTCAAGAACTAGTTCCCACCGGAACCCAGACAGCCTTTCGGCTCTACGAAACTATTTCGCTGGGAGGGAGAGAGAAGCCAGATTATTGCATGGCACTTGTATGTGAGAAGGGATGGATTGGGGCAGCCCCCTCACCTCCTATTTATAGGAAAACCAAGGGGTAGGATGGCCATTCCAAAAACCCAAAAATGCCCATGAAAGAACACTTCCACAAGGGCATATTAGGGAAGTAATGGAGCAAGTGGGGCTCCAAGGAGGAGCCCACATGTGGCCGGCCAACCTCTCATGGGGGGGCCCCCAAGGGGGGTTTCTTAGCCCCCAAGTCCTTCTAGAAGCCTTTCCAAAAAGCCCTAAAAGGTGGCTTTCCAAAATATTCCAAAAAGCACTTTCACTATTCACGACAACATATTTCAGCGTCCGTTCGAACTGAAAATATTTATGTGGGCATAGAAAATTTCCAGTACCCACTAAAATAATTTTCAACGTGATCCGAAACAATTCCTTTTTAGTGATTTTCATGTGCGAAAAGCATCTGAAGTGGTGCCGGCAGCTCCGGAACATTTCCGGTTTTCATTTCGGAAAATTCCCAGAAGTTTCCAGAATGATTCTGGCACCCTCCAAGAATTATCAGGCATGTGCTGAAACCAATTTGACTTTATGGTATCCTCTGAAACAACTTTTCAGTATCACCGGAACTCATCCGGTGACCTCTCTCTGCGGAACTTTTCCGCTGTCCGAAACTTTTTCGGTGATTTTCTCTCAAACTCCCTGTCTAGTATTCAGCAGATAGATGACCCTTAAGCATGTGACCCTATAGGTTCGGTGAAGTATAGACATGACACGGAACCCCTTCCGATCAATGATCAACATCGGAGCCGCGGACACCCATATTGACCCCTATACCCACACGAATGAATATTCGAGTGAACCTCTAGTTGCCGTGTGCTATTCCTGTTGCTTCGCGATATGTTACAAATACCCGAGGTGAGACATGTTGGCATTCCCGTGGATCAACAACTTGTCCACTATGCTAGTTACCTCGTTACCGGTATTGTTCTCTTTTCTCGTTACTGTGTTCCGGCATCCCCATGATCAAATCACAAAGTGTCTGGCCGAACGATGATGGATACCGTAACACCGAGAGGGCCCAGAGATATCTCTCCATCGTCGGAGGAGCAAATCCCAATCTCGAGCTATCAAGTTACTTGACATACTTTTCCATGAACCCGTAAGCCGCCGTAATAGCCACCCATTTACGGATGACGTTTAACAAACCCCAAAGTTCATGAAGCAAGCATGAAGAAACTCGATACTCTCATGGTCTAAGGAATCAAGCAAACATTAACCATCTCTGTGTTATTAACCATTAATTTGTGACGAATGTAACTCATAGCATAACATCAATCCGGGTCGATTCAACACAAATGTTCTTCTAACATTGTGCCCTCAAAATTGCTGGAATAGACATGCCCATGATTGGGAAAACATAATCATCATGCAACACTTGAGCTAGTCTTAGAGGCATGACTAGGAATACATTTTACCGTTTATTATTCCACACGTGCACATGGGTTTTCCCCAGAGCCTTTATGGATATACGGGCTCGGGAACCACAGCAGTTATAGCATGGAACATAAACATAATTATGAGCATGGAGATAAATAATAACATTTATTATTGCCTCTAGGGCATATCTCCTACAGACTCCCACTTGCACTAGAGTCAATAATCTAGTTAATGCTAATGCACTTTACACCTGTGGCACACCGGTGTAAATATGCTTCGCTTGTGGTATAGCCTGGTGTCCAACGGATCTGACAACTTCAGATCCGTGTGTATCTTAGCATATCCTTGCGTTTTCACGCTTTCACAAAATTCATATTTTGTGTGGACTTGGCTTTGCATATGTGTGAATCATTGGTCAAAACCTGATTCCTCAGACTGAGCTATGGAGCAACTATCTGCAATAGTGTCCCATTGACCAAAGCCATCTTGGAACCATACTAAGTTCATGAATGAACTATATGATTCAACAACTTCTTAGCCATTTGTTATAGAATTCACCACAGTATCTTGTTTGGAACAATTTCCAACTACCGTGCCACCATATTGTGTATTGCACAAAACCCTTAACTTTAATCGAAAATCGCTTGGAGCATGGATGAAGACTGTATCGATGTAACCTTTTACAACGGACTCTTCATGATCTTCGCTTGCGAGAAAACATGTCATCAGTGCTACTATAGTACTCAATGACCCTTTTTCACTGTTGTCCCATGATCAGTACTTTTGATCACTTTGGTATCTATACTCGCAACAACTTTGGACTATTGGACATATCTGGTTGTTTTTACATACCATGGAATACATGATTAATCCAAACATGAAGGTGTGTGGAATCTCCATCATGTATTTTGCTCATCAGTGTTTTTGGGACACCGAGTCTTGCAAAAACTCTTTCCATGTGACTTCGGCAAGAATCACTCCTTGGCGTTTTAAATGCTAAAAAGTTTTAGCATCTTGTCAATATGTATCTTTGCTTAGCCCCATTAGGTAAATATATCTCCATAGATCATTATGCCTAATATTAAGGCTATTTAGCCTAAGCACTTCATCGAAAAACTATTTTCAAATGAAGTCCTAATTCGTGTCAAGAAATTTATTTCCAATTAACAATGTGTCAAGCACACAATGTTTTTAGAAATATTATTATGCTCCCACTTACTTTCTTGAATCACAAGCATCTTCGTTACCCATTGATGAAGTCAAAACCCTTTTGACCATTTCATCAAAACACGAAGATTCCAACTCCATTTTGCTCTCTTCTGTCCATTGCTGGAAGTCTGAAGTTTGCATACTTACTAGCATCCTCTGGACTGACATCCTTGGTTTTATTTCCATCATATGGAAATCCTTTCGTCATCCTTGTTTCATATCTCATGATATGAAATATGTATTAATTGCTAGTTCAACCCAAACCGACTTTAAGCATCGCTACGGTGAAGTAACCTCATCGTAGTCAACTCCTTGAACTTGTATATTGCAACAAGTCAAGCTTTATGGATAAAACATTTTTATCCGTATTAGTTTTTAGTTCCATAAAATTCGTTAGACTCTAAGTCTTCCGAAAGGTGTATCATGATTTTAATCTTGAAAGATTTATATGGAAACTATCTCGGATTGTATTGGCATTTAGCCAATTCCGGAGTCAGGGCCCATCAACGCTTCCTTGTGTATCATAGGTATACTGTTGTCTAACAACAATATCTCGTTTGCACACCTGATAGGTTTGCACGAGCTTTGCCTACGTGGTTCAGCTGCAAGTTTGACCGAAGTCCATACATTTTATTGTAGAGACTTCTGTATCAGTCGCAGTAGGAAACTCCAGAATCACTTCCAAGGTTCCTTTCCTTTGACCTGATGACGAAGATACTGGTTATCTCGTCGAGTTGCACTGTCCTCCCACTCACCTTTTGCAAGAACTATTCTCTTTAAAAGCATACCGTTTTGTGGCAAAAAACCTTTGCCTCGGTATAGTGGTGGGGGAATACCCAATGACTTGGGATAACCTACAAAGTAGCACTTGTCTGATTTGGAATAGGTTTGTAACCTTTTACACAAGCCACATATTCCAAATGTTAAGAAAAGATATAACATGGTTGGGCGTACCATACCTTGGTGTCATTTCAACAGACCCGATGTGTGACACCCACGGCTTAATCGTGCACTAATCATACACACAAATGCACACGATCAAGCCTAAGGACTCACTTGAAGATATCACAACACAACTCTAAAACATAAATAAAGTCATACAAGCATTTATTACAAGCCAGGGCCTCGAGGGCTCGAATACATAAGCTTGATGACAACAAGCGTCAGCGGAAGCGTTAGATATCTGGGTACAGATATAAAAGAAAACACAGAGAAGCCCTAAGAAGGCGGGGCAAAACAAAACACTACGATCGAAAGGCGCAGGCCTCCTGCCTGGGACCCTCCGAACCTACTCCTGGTCGTCGACCAGCTCATAGTAGTATCCACCCTCGGGGTAGTAGTAGCGATCGGCGGCGGGGGTAACTGTCTCAGGGGCTCCGTCATCTGGTTGCATCAACGGGTATTGGAAGAAAAAGAAAGCAAAGCAACCGTGAGTACTCATCCGAAGTACTCAGCAAGCAAGGATCTACACTACATATGCAACATTATCAAAAGGAGGCTGTATATGTGGACTGGGCTGCAGAAATGCCAGAATAGAGAGAAGGCCTAGTCCTATCGAAGACTAGCATCTTCATCGGTCTGGCAGCATTAGAAGAGTGCAGATTAACACAATATAAAGTTGTAGCAGTGGTGTTATCATCCTCACCCAGAGATACTTCCTCGACTCCCTGCGAGAAAGCAATCCCAGAGCCATACTATCCAGTAGTAGTGTCAAGTAACAGCCTCGCCCAGAGATCCTTCCTCGACTCCCTGCGAGAAAGCGATCCCGGAGCCATCAATCCAGTTCTCATCTCAAGGGGGGTCCAGTTCTAGTTGTATCGATCGGGATACAACTCCGAGTGTCCGTTACCGTAGGACAGGCTATCGATAGAAGTTTTCTTCCCTGCAGGGGTGCACCAACTTACCCACCACGCTCGCTTAACTCCGGCCGGACACACTTTCTGGGTCATGCCCGGCCTCGGCCAAACGACACACCGCAACCTACCTAGAGCTTAGCAGAGAGGTCCCCGCCGGTCTACATCCTAAGCACTCAGGGGTCTTGGGCCCCTCTCCCTGTGCACTCCGGGTCGTTGTGCGACGAGCCGGGACGAGCACCACCTCATCCTGGATGGCACTGGCCCGACAGGCCCACCATGCTGAACTGGACGTCTGACTGAGCTTTCGGCTGATGCCACGATGCAGAGTGCCCATAACTCTTCCCACGTGATGGTTAGTGCTATCCGGCCAAAGGCCGGCTCGGATCAAATATCCAAATCGTTAGTGGACTAGGGGCTTGCGGTAACGAGCAGAGACTCACGAAAGATGTGACCCCGTCGCCCCGTCTCGAGGACTTGCTGCAAGGGCTAAGAATACCCGGCCGCGCCTCGTATTCATCACTCGGTTAACCTCCAAGTCAACACAACATCCAAAAGACTGTCGGGAACTCAGGTCCACCTCAACTGGGCGGTACCGCCTGTCCCTCCAGTCCGGCAGTAACAGTCTCACGGGTACCCCTCGGGGCCGACACGTATGTAGCATGATTCAGGGTATAGTCACAGTATCTGTGTGTCCAAACACCAAGGGGAATTCCAAGGTATCACCCCCGATGGATGCCCACTCGATGTAACCATCAAGGTGAACTAAGGAGGAATCACCCTCGAGGTTCACGCTTGAGGAATTGCACGACAGAGTTGTGTCGGGGGTGGAGAAGGAGGAATCACCCTCGATGACCACGACCAATTAGCTACTCTACAAGGTTAACATCAGAAGTGCTGACGAGGTATCACACTCGGCACTCGATAGTAACCCAGTATTGTTGTACAATCATGGGGGTGATGTGCGGTGACGTGGCCTGGTCTTCGATCCCGTTGATCGTGTCTTCTGATAATCCAGCGGGGCAGTCGGGATAAGTGGGGTCACTAATGGGTCTCTACCCAGCCTATACTAAACAGTTTAGGATAGCAGGTAGGTATCAACAGCAGGTTACAATAAACAGGCTATGCATCAGAATAGGATAAACAGTAGCAGCAGCAATTTCTAATGCAAGCATGAGAAAATAGAGTGGGCGATATCGGGATGATCAAAGGGGGGGCTTGCCTGGTTGCTCTGCGGCAAAGGCAAGGTCGTCAACGGTGTCGTCGGGCTCCAGAGCTGCGTCGGTCCGGGAACTGCGTCTGTAGCGGGGTCTACCGAGAGAGAAGAGGGGGAGGAAACAGATAAATATACAGCAAACATAAGCAACACAGAGCGTGCTATGCTAACGTGCAGTGCAGGGTTGCTTAGGACATGCCTAATCCATATTAGTTATTTTAGGATTAAGGTTGGATTTATTAACCGGTGTATAAGCACTATTCATCTACCGAAACGGACTAAAAGTTGCGGGTTCACCTCCGTAGAGGGTCCCGACATGGAAACAGATGGCATGGTTGGATTCGTCTCGTCGTTCTGAGCAACTTTCATGTATTAAGTTTTTCGATCCGAGCTACGGATTATTTTATATGATTTTCTATAGTTTAAATGATTTTCTGAATTTATTTAATTATTTTAAATTCGAATTATCCAGAATAGTAGCAGCTGACATCAGCATGACGAAAAGATGACGTCAGCAGTCAACTCTGGCTGACCAGAGTCAAACCTGACAGGTGGGGCCCACCTGTCAGCCTCTGTGGATTAACAGCGGGTTAATTAAAACTAACAGAACTAATTAGGGGCGTGGGCCCCAGTTGTCAGTGACTAATTGACTAATTAATTAATTAACATTTTAATTAACAGTTTATTTATTTTTTAAACTGATTTAAACGGGCGGGGCCCACATGTCATAGACACAGGGCCTGCCCAGTCAGCGTTGACTGGGTCAAGGGGGCCCAGTGGGGCCCGTGGTCAGTGGCACGGGGCAGGGCCCGCGGCTGCCACGTCGGCGCTGAGTCAGCACGGCCACCGGAGTGCGCCGGCGAGCGCGTACGCGGCGTAGGCTCGCCGGACTTGGCTGGAAAACGGCCACAGATGGCCGTTTGTCGCCGGGCTTGGCGCGTTCGGAAGCTGGCGATGTGCCGCGTCAAGTGGTGGCCGCGGCTCGACCGGAGATGGTCGGAGTGGAGCACACCGTCGACAATGGCGGTGGCGGTGTTCGGGCTTGGGCGGATACGGCGTTGCAACGTGGTAGCAAGCGAACTAAAGGGCTAGGGCGACCCTACGTGACGCGGCGAGCGCGATGGTAGCACGCACGGGACCCTAAGGTCGCCGTGGCTACACCGGCGACGAGGCCAGGCGGCGGAGGGTGCGGCCTAACGCGAAGCAGGCGCTACGGGCGGCCAGAGGGGGCAGGGGAGGGCGCATTCCACGCAGGAGCTCACCGCGGGAGCATGGGGTCTAGGCAGAGAGCTCGGGAGGACCGATGGTGCAGATCGACGGCGAGCTCGTGCGGTGGCCGAGGGCGGCGGCGAGGAAGAAAGCGGCGACGCGAGGGGCTCCCGGGCTCGATCCGGCTGTGTAGTGGAAGCAGAGGACCACGGTGGTGCGGACGAGCTCGTCAGAGAGGTGAACGGGCGACGGTGGCCGCGGCTACGGCGATCGGCAGCGAGGAAGGCGCTCGGGCGTTTACGGGAGAGGGAGGAGACGAGCGAGGGGAGGGAAGTTGGGGCGCTAGGGTTTGTCAACGGGGTCGGGGATGGGGTCAAGTAGCCGCCCAGGGCTACAGGGGGGGCGCCGGTGTCGAGCGAGGGAGAGGAGGGGCCTGGCGCGGCGAGTGCGCGCGCAGCGACAGCGGCCAGGAGTGAGCAGTGCGAGGAGGGAGAAGGTGCGGGGGTGGGCTGGCCGGCTGGCTGACTAAGGCCCAGCCACTGCTGGCCTTTTCCTTTTATTCTCTTTTCTGTTTCTGTTTTCTTTTGTTTTCTGTTTTGCAGAAAAGTGTGAGCCCAAATATAGTTTTGTAAAATGCATGACTTAGCCCAATAATTACAGTGCATTATTAGACATTGTTAGAAAAAGGTTTGGAGTACAAATGATTTTATTTGGATTTTAAATAAGAGAAAAAGGGTTAAAAAGTTCTGTTTTGTGGTTGTTAGAGTCACTAAATTTATTTAGTAAATGTTGGCTACAATTTTAGAATGGTCTCCAGAATATTTGTCATTTAATGAACAATTTAGTTTCTGATTTGAGCCACTTTTATTTTCACTTTCAGTTTGAATTTCCATTTGAATTTGAATTTGAAAGGAGATATGATCCAAATGATGTTTAAGCCTTGTTGATCATGATGACAAGGCATCATCAAGAGAGGGATTACTGTAGCTAACCACTGGGGGTGTTACACGATGGAGCTCTTTTCAGTGTAAAAGCCGCAGACTCTAAAGCATCACCTTTTGAAAGGGATAATGGCAAATTTATTTATGTCATCTTTGATCTTACCATGTCATAAATGGTTCGATTACATCTTCACGGACTTCCCACTTGCAGTGGTGTTCCGGGAGGTGCAAGTAATGAAACCCCTTTCACAACTCATCAGACATTCACTAAACTTGTAACTCAAATATTCCTTTCTGCAATCGAATTGTAGAAACATAATTTTCTTGTTACAATAACTTCTACTTCATATTTGAAAACCTTTTGAATGAATTCAAAAGATCCAGACTTACGTCTCATCAAGTAAATATCCACATATCTACTTGAGTCATTTCTGAAGATAGATAAATCCACTACTTGCAACAATATTTATTGAACTACATACATCAAAATGTATGATCACCAATAAGTTCTTTGCTCGTTCCTTATGGCCTGTGAACGGTATTTCAGTCACTTCTCTTTTCGGAGGAAAGTTGCAAGTGTCAGATGATTCAAAATCAAACGACTTCAAAATCCATCATAATGGAATTTATCCATGCGGGTTTCTCCAATGTGACCAAATGTAGTGCCACACTTATGTGGTATTCTCTTAGTCTTACGACATTTAGCGTCAGTGTTATGGGTGTATCATATTACTATCAATATTCATAACATACATCCCATCTGGATGGAAGCATGGCCCTTCATGTTATTCATAATACTGAACAACAATTGTTCTTTTTATGAACAACCCTTTTGCAACAAACATTTTGCAATGGGCTAGAGTGTATGAAACTCTAAAACGAATTATGAAAGTAAAAACAGAGGTAATATATTATTATCATTATTCATAACATACATCTCATTCTCAATGAAAGTATGGCCCTTATGTTATTCATAACATCGAACATAAAAAGTTCTCTTATGAACAACCTTTTTGCAAGATACCTTATGCAAAGGGCTAGAGTGTATGAAACTCTAAAACGAATTATGAAAGTAAATACATAGGGAATACACCGATGGAAGGTATAGTAACTATTACTATGTTCCCAGCATGTATCAAAACCTCATTCCTGGCTAGTCTTTCAGGCCATAGTAGTTCTTACATCGAGTTGCAACAGAATGCAATCGAGCGGGTATCTTTGTGATTGTCTCACAATACCCAAGAATTAGTGATTAACATGTTTAACCATAATTCCCAAGAACTATATCTTTGACCAGCCTTCTATACATCAAAAACTTGTATGACATTCATACATGAGCTGTATATTCCAGTCTTCTTTCTTATTGCCTTTATACTTCTAACAGTTTAACTTTTAGTATTTCTCCTACTTCCAGAAGAAGCACCCAACTTAAGAGTGACGTTAGCCCCAGACTTCCTAGGCGTGAAAGATTCACTAACACCCTTCGGACACTTCCTTTCTCATTAAGTTGTTGTTTTATTCACCTTTCATCATATGATAGGCGTTCTTCTGGATCCCTCTCTTATCAGTCTAATGCATAGTAAACTCCTTTACTAATAGTTTGCAAACAAACATTGCTTTGGATATCTCATATCTTTTAGCCTTTGTCTGTCTCTGAAAATGATTTTCAGATTCCATGAATATCACATAACTATCCAAACTTTCGAAGGACGAGAGTCACATGATCCACAGCATTAGCGGGAGAATACCGAAAGTATGCGATAGGACAAAAGTCCTTCTCGGCACTCTTGAGGACAATCCTCACATTACGTTACCAACCGTAAAGTTTTAACCAGAAATATAACAGCTATTCAATATTAACAGGGAAGGTGGAAACGCGAGCCATTATTCTACAACTATTATGCAAATCACACTTAGACAGTGTTCAAAATTAATTGCACTGAGAATTAAACAAGTTAATTCAACAGTGCGCTCCCACTCAAATCAATATCTCTCATAATTGATTGTGAGTGATTCAAGATCCGCATTTAAATTCGACGCCATTGACGGGTTCATCACTGATGACGTGAATTTCAATCGGTAGGCCAACTTGCCGATCACATCTCTATGTGATTCTTGTTCATCTTTTGATGGGCGTGTTCCGAGGTCAGGACTCTCCTGCCTGAACGTCAAAGACAACCAAGTGATCTTGCTGCGAGGTCTGACCTCACCCGTTTCATTCCTCTCGATTCGTTCGTGCTCATGTGTACATGGCGCACCCCGAAAAGATACGAATTTCAGACGGTGCTACACTTTGGTGAACACTAACTACTTTGATATTTTAAGTGAGAGATCACCCTAATAAAAAGCGACTACCGCGCAATCAAGAAGGGTGCATCATAAGGGATAAACATCTCAGGCAATTCATAATAGCATGATATGGTATAGCCCTTTCTGACGGAGAAGTCTTGTATTTCTTCGTCTTCGGCATTCGCGTCGGTGTTTCACCTTCGCGAAGATTGCCACCACCTTGTCGATGCACCAGATAATATTGCTATCTCTATAGCTAATAAAATAATGCATTACAACAAGGTTGACACACAGGTCATTTAAAGTGCAATCATATGGCTCCAGCCATCATGCCAAATCATGACACGCAGGTCATGTTAATCAATTTACATCATATAGACATCTCATACATAATCAAATTATTAAGAGCACTGCTATACCACATCATATGCACATGCAAACCCTCCTGCAAAACCAAGTTAGACGTCTCTAATCGGTTCATGCAAAAACTTGTTTTACGTGGCTTCTAAGGTTTCGAAACAAACCGAAGCTACCAACGTCCATCATCAAGTATGATAATCCAAGTCGCTAGATTAACAATGCGTGGTGTATGAAGCACGAGATTATAAAATCTTGAACCCCATACTAAACTTCATCATACGCATGACCCCCGTTCAGATCATATCTGCATTGCCCTTTCGTCTGCGAAATTTCATCTTTCTTTTTAACTATGGTGGAATTCAATGAACTGTTAGCACTTCGTTGATCAATCAGGATCGCGGATTGCCAGAACATTGAAACTCCACCATGCTGTAATCAAGATCAGAAATATACAAATTCCAGGGAAGCAACAAGAACATCGGGTAACAGATTTCATCTGCTACCCGCACAAATAATTTTCTGTAATAGAACTCATCTACTACCTAATTATATTATGCAACACCCATACATCTCATGTATTCTAGATCGCAACCTGCATCTACGCATAGCACGGCTCATGATGCCACTGTAGGGTAACGCAGCAGAAAACAAAAGTTTTCCGACCTACGCACCAGCCCAGGACCACTATGGAGACTGCATATAAGGTTTGATCTTTTTCGTTACCGACTCGTAGCGCAGCGGAAGTAGAGTCGATGACGATCAGCGGTGCAGATCCCCGCAGCTAGGATTTACAACCTCCCAACCGCTAGGATGTACTCCCTCATCTGCCCCTCGGAAGCCCTCCTGGAGGCGGTCGAACAGTCCCCCGGATGGTGTCGCGGACAGCCCTTCGGGAGGACCCTCAAAACTCGGACGGGCACTCGGACAGCCCTTCGGGAGGACTCACAGAACTCGGACCGTCACTTGGACAGCCCTTCGGGAGGCACTCTCGAACAGCCCCTCGGGCACTAAGATCGAAACTACGACCTCTCTACAGAGTTGCACACATCCGGTGTCATCTATCCGGCAGGGCTTCGCCGTACAGAACTAGTTCCCACCGGAACCCAAACAGCCTTTCAGCTCTACGAAACTATTTCGCTGGGAGGGAGAGAGAAGCCAGATTATTGAATGGCACTTGTATGTGAGAAGGGATGGATTGGGGCAGCCCCCTCACCTCCTATTTATTGGAAAACCAAGGGGTAGGATGGCCATTCCAAAAACCCAAAAATGCCCATGAAAGAACACTTCCACAAGGGCATATTAGGGAACTAATGGAGCAAGTGGGGCTCCAAGGAGGAGCCCACATGTGGCCGGCCAACCTCTCATGGGGGGGCCCCCAAGGGGGGTTTCTTAGCCCCCAAGTCCTTCTAGAAGCCTTTCCAAAAAGCCCTAAAAGGTGGCTTTCCAAAATATTCCAAAAAGCACTTTCACTATTCACGACGACATATTTCAGCGTCCGTTCGAACTGAAAATATTTATGTGGGCATAGAAAATTTCCAGTACCCACTAAAATAATTTTCAACGTGATCCGAAACAATTCCGGTTTAGTGATTTTCATCTGCGAAAAGCATCTGGAGTGGTTCCGGCAGCTCCAGAACATTTCCGGTTTTCATCTCGGAAAATTCCCAGAAGTTTCTAGAATGATTCTGGCACCCTCCAAGAATTATCAGGCATGTGCCAAAACCAATTTGACTTTATGGTATCCTCTGAAACAACTTTTCAGAATCACCGGAACTTATCCGGTGACCTCTCTCTGCGGAACTTTTCCGCTGTCCGAAACTTTTTTGGTGTCCGAAACTTTTTCGGTGATTTTCTCTCAGACTCCCTGTCTAGTATTCAGCAGATAGATGACCCTTAAGCATGTGACCATATATGTTCGGTGAAGTATAGACATGACACGGAACCCCTTCCGATCAATGATCAACATCGGAGCCGTGGACACCCATATTGACCCCTATACCCACACGAATGAATATTCGAGTGAACCTCCAGTTGCCGTGTGCTATTCCTGTTGCTTCGCGATATGTTACAAATACCCGAGGTGTGACATGTTGGCATTCCTGTGGATCAACAACTTGTCCACTATGCTAGTTACCTCGTTACCGGTATTGTTCTCTTTTCTCGTTACCGTGTTCCGGCATCCCCGTGATCAAATCACAAAGTGTCTGGCCAGACGATGATGGATACCATAACACCGAGAGGGCCCAGAGATATCTCTCCATCGTCGGAGGAGCAAATCCCAATCTCGAGCTATCAAGTTACTTGACATACTTTTCCATGAACCCATAAGCCGCCGTAATAGCCACCCATTTACGGATGACGTTTAACAAACCCCAAAGTTCATGAAGCAAGCATGAAGAAACTCGATACTCTCATGGTCTAAGGAATCAAGCAAACGTTAACCATCTCTGTGTTATTAACCATTAATTTGTGACGAATGTAACTCATAGCATAACATCAATCCGGGTCGATTCAACACAAATGTTCTTCTAACATTGTGCCCTCAAAATTGCTGGCATAGGCATGCCCATGATTGGGAAAACATAATCATCATGCAACACTTGAGCTAGTCTTAGAGGCATGACTAGGAATACATTTTACCGTTTATTATTCCACACATGCACATGGGTTTTCCCCAGAGCCTTTATGGATATACGGGCTCGGGAACCACAGCAGTTATAGCATGGAACAAAAACATAATTATGAGCATGGAGATAAATAATAACATTTATTATTGCCTCTAGGGCATATCTCCTACATTCACAATCACTCTTGGAATTGGAGTAGGAGCTTGAATGAGAGTTGGAGTCAGACTCAAAGCCAGATACCCATTCAATGATGTTGTTGTAGATCTTGTGCTTGGAGTATCTTTTGAGGTATTTGTCCTCCTTATCCTTGTCATTGTCCCTGCAGTATCTTGTTTCCTTCTTTTCCTCCTTGTCCCTCTTGTCCCTCATTTCTCTTCTTTCTCTCCTTGGAGAATCTCCCTCTTTCATGAGTGCAAAAGGATAATTGGCGATGAAGTATTCAAACTCACCACAATTTTAGCAATGTTTTCTCCTTAGCCTTGTTCTTGAAGCATCATTTTTGTACCCAGAGTACTTGTGCTCATTGGACTTGAAGTTGTCACTCTTCTACATTTTATTAAAGTTGCGGACTATAAGAGCAAGTTCTTCATTAAATACTTTGTTGACAGGTTCTTCACTTGAAGCATTGGGGTTATCAATGGCAGCCTTATAGGCTCCACTCTTCTTGTGAAATGAAGAAGTGTGATGGAGGTATTCTTTATCCTCAAGTTCCATCTCATGAGCCACAATCCTTCCTATCACTTCTATATGTTTGAGGTCTTTGTAGTTTGGCATCATTTACAACAAGGGGCAAACGGTGTCATACTTGCAATAAAGAGCTCTCAATATCTTCTTCCTGATGAAGCAGTCGGTCATCTTGGTGCTTCCTAGAATGGCAATCTCATTGGTGATGAGAGATAGTCTTGAATGCATCTCCATTACCCCTTCTCCATCCTTCATGTTGAACTTCTCAAGTTGGTTGGTGAGGATATCAATTTTTGGCTTCCTCACAAAAGATGTTCCTTCATGGATTTAAATGATAGTATCACAAATCTCTTTGGCATTATCAAGGTGGCTGATTTGATTGAATTCCTTGGGGCAAAGAGTGTTGAACAAGGGATTGCACGTTTGTGGACCTTAGGGGATGTCCTTGAGCTCACGTGCCTTAAGTGCTAGACTTGAGATAGAAGGAGAAATTTCTTTGACTGCTTTTGATGTGCCCTCCTTGGCATCAACAAACCATTCTTCTTTGACTTATGCTAGTCGAGCTACGAAAACACCATTGACCACAATGTAACACACAGAGGGGTTAAATGCCATGATATGCATACGGATCTTATTCTTCCAACTAGCAAAGTTTGAACCGTCAAACTTAGAACCTTTACATGGGTAGTTGCCCTCGCTAGACATCTCGATCTTTCCTTAGGCAGTAAAGCCAAAGACAAGGAAACCTTTCTCTGGTACCACTTGTAGCATCAAAGAGGTGTCTAGAAGCTGGGGTGAATAAACAATAATGAAAATTTATCATTTTTAGTGGGAAAATTTTAGCCTTAGTTACCCCTAGCTATCTACAACACCGCAAGCATGCAAGTCTATGAAATTAAGGCACCCTTTGATTTACAGGAATACCAAGGGAAAAGTGCAGGAATACTGTACACACTGGAATATTTCCTTTCCTGCAGTTTGGTTCATAGAGATCGCTATAGGAATTTTGGAGGATAGGACTGGAATTACTTTGCTTTCACAGGAATCGTACAGGGTTCCAAACATCTACTCATGCCTCATTTCTTTCCCAAACATCACTGATGCCCGAAGCAAATTGAGCTTCATCAAATTAATTAGACAAATGAACTCATCGCCCCAGCCACCACAGCCGCTCATCGCTATGACTGTGGTCGTTCATAGCATGGAGGATGAGAGAAGTGGCAAGTTGGGTTGGTGGGTGCATGATTTTTGTTTGACTGTTTGTGTGCGTGCTTGAGTGAGTTTTTTTTTCTTTTTCATCAAAGGGCGCATGAGTTGGTTATTTCGGGTCAATGCACTTCCATATAGTGGCTGATAGGAATTAGATGGGTCAATTTATTAAGCAAATAAGACATGTTTTTCTTATTATGTTGTTAGTCAAGTTTGTGTAAATATAAACAAATGGTTAAGCCAATTTATTCATTTTGGTTAGATTCCTATATTTTTCCTTTCCTGCAAACTAAATGATCAACTTGGAAAAAATCATGTGTTTTTCATTCCTCTGGTTTCCACCAGGATACCTATCCTATTCCTTTATTTTTCCTATTCCTGCATTTTTCCTATTCTATAAACCAAAGGGAGCCTAAGAGTGGAAGCAAAACTTGCAATGAGTAAATAAGTAAGGGAAAGGTATTGCAAACACAGAGATTTTTTAGGTTTGGATTGTTGGCGCAATCCTACTCCTCGTTTGCGGAGGTTCGGACAAAACGTCCTAAGAGCACCACGGTCTCGGCTAGGGTAACCACCAAGGACCTAGCCCACTTACCCCACCATGGAAACCACTAAGGAAGCCTCATTCAGGGTAGATCTTCACACAAAGAGTCGATCTCTAGGCCTTTACAAACTTCTAGACACCTTCATACCTTGAAGGCTCACGAGTGACACTCTAACCGTCTAGGAGGCACACACCCTCGAAGAGTAACAAGCAAAGCAAGGCCACTTGGATTAACTCCCCAACAAGATCTTCAATCAACTCTCAAGAACCCATGGATCTCTTTCTCAACAATGAAAGACAGGTTTAGAGCAAAGAGAGGTGAAGCACAAAGCAAAGAGGCTCTCAAAGGTGGGAGTTTTGCCTTCTCAACATGGTCAAAAATGTGCACCCACTCAAGAGGTCATGGGGGTCTATTTATAGAAAAGGTGAAAATCTAACCGTTGGAACGGGAAAATAACTTACTCAAAAGTACAGAGAAATGAACAAGGAAGTACTGGACAAGTTCAATTTTTGAACGGTTGGGCGGGAAACAGTGGTGATTTCTTGGAGTGTCCTGAGTACCCGCTGGTACTGGATTGTCTAGACACACCTTTGAAGGTCAAAATACCAAGAGGTAATGGAAGAAAAAACTCAAAGTTGCTACACAAAAGGAGCTCGATTTAGCAACGAAGGAGTCAGGCGCTCGAAAGTACCAGGCTTCGATTTCTTAGAAATACCGGGATGAACAGATGAAGCAATTAAATGGAGCTCAGCAGAACGGAGGTATCAAGCGGATGCAACTCGAAATTGTGGCTCTATACTAGAACTGCAAGCTAGAGCAAACTGCAAGAGCTCGGAAGTTTTAGATAAGAGAAACTCAGAGGTACCTGAGCTAACAAAGAAGTCATTGAATGGGTGAAAAGCTCTGAGGTACCAGGAAATGATATTGCCAGTTCCAAATGAAACTTAGAAAAATGGCAGGTTTGGTCAGCAGAGAACTCTCTCCTCACAGGCTTGATTCTACCGGTTAATTTATCCGAAGGTACCGAGGAAGTGTAAAAGTGGTAGAATGGAGAGTTTGAGTGAAAATCTTTGGGAGTTGTTTGAGGATCTTGAAAATATGTGTATCCCTAGTTCTTTGGCATGTGCCCCCTCTTGATAGTACGGTTCTCCTTAGACTCAATGTGGAATCTTTGCTCCACTAAAATCCTATAAAATTACAATCTATAGGCATTGGCCTAAAACTCTTGAAGAAATAAATTTGGGGTCACCATCCATGTTTCCACTTATGAAATGGACTAATCGTAAAATAAAATTTGTTGCAAACATTAGTCCTCTTAATTATCTTGCCATTAATCACCAAAACCCATAGAGGAACTAGATGCACTTTCAAGTGGTCAGGTGGTTGACTCGAGTGTCTGGCTCCTCTTTTGCTCGAGAGCACGGGAGTGTCAGGGCCTTTTAGACACGACCAAGGTTGGAAGCTTTGTTTCAGCACGTCTCAGCACCAACTGTTTTTGAATATGCCTAAACAACAGTTTTGCAGGCACCCCGGTTTGCAAAGAGAGTTCCACCAAGGGATGCATGGGGTGTCGGGACTCCCCTTTCATGCTGTCATGTGGTGTAGTGCTGCTTCCTTCTTTGGCCTTCGAGCGGGTGGTAGAGTGCAAGGAGATTCCCTAGCACGTTGCCAAAGGTAGAGATCACAAGCTCCCTTCCACACATGGTCCTATCACTTCCGGATGTGAATTCCCATCGGTGGGTGCAATTGAATTCCAAAGGCCAATTAGGTAGTACCCCACGAATGTGTCCGACACTTGAGCGAGCGGGGGACGAAACTGCCAGCCGGATGAAATGGCCATCGGGAGACGATGCGGGTGATGGCGCTGTCGGATGGCTACGTAGTCGGGCGTCGGAGTTGAAGGTGTGGGTGGACGGTGGTGGCCAGGTAACGGCGCAGCATAGTGGCACGGAGCCAGATCCGGAGCACGGTCGTGTGGAGCTTTCTCTTCCTTTGTCTCCCCCCAATTACTTGGAGTCAAGTCAAGGCAAGAACTTAAGACAAAACGAGTGAAAGGATGAGAGAATGAGCCAACACTTGCCCCACTCCTCTCAAGTGAGGGATGAGCATCTATTTATAGGAAAAGTTGTGAGAATATACAAGGGATGTCCTATGCATTTTACGATGATGCCCTTGGCTCTGTTCTCATGACCAAGGGTATGTGTGTAATTTGGTAAAAGAATATTCCTATGGCATCTAGCATATTCCTTTATGGTTTTATTAACACAACTAGTAAATTACCTTCTTACCCATGGCTTCTAGAGCATGAGAGAAGCTAGTGTGATATTACTACTTTACCCTTAAGGATTTCCCTCTTCTCTCCTAATCTCAGGGTATTCGTGGGTTTTGAGGCACTCATGTCATCATCTACAAATCCCATCAGTTTTAGGTGACCTGCCATGCAATGGGCTTCGAGTCCATGTGGCAGACCCGACTTTGGATTTTTGGGCCCATGGGGCCCACTAGCTTAGGTTTCGACTTCTGGACCTCGGATTCAGAATCTGTCAGTTCCGGGCAAATTAACATAGGATGGGCTTCAAGTCCATGTGTCATGCCCGACTTTGGATTTTTGGGCCCGCGGAGCGAACTAGCTTGTTTTGACTTCTGGTTGACTTTTTGAGGCCTTTAGATCCTCAGATTCAGATTCGGTCTATTCCGCGTGACTCGCCATGGAATGCACTTTAAGTCCACATGGCATGTTTAACTTCAGATTTTTGGGCCCTTGGAGCCCAGGGGCTTCGTTTTTGACTTCTGGTTGACTTTTGGTGGCCTTCTGAACCACGTATTTAGATTCCGTCAACTCAGGGGGTCTTGTCTTGTTCTATTCTTTGCAAAGGGATGGCGGATATAGACATGGTCTTTTTGGGCCATGGGGCCCGCAGGGCCTACAAGGATCCGGTGGGCCCTGGGGTCCGGCTGCCGAAATTTCCATCTTTCGACGATGGATCCGATTGGTCAAATGATTGTATAAAAGCCATGTGTGAGAATCCACCTGTATCTAGAGCATCCCAGAAATAGATTTTGTATCGATTGGTGGTAGGGCATGAACACCCTTCCACCACAAGCACGATGAAGAACTCAAGGGGGATTCAAGTTTCGGTTGGTTGAATCATGGATCTAGGTCTTGGCTTTCTTTTCTCTCACTTAGATCGAAAATTAGAGCTTTGGGGGATGAGCTACGAGCTTTTCCATGGTGAAATTTCTCAGATCTGAAAGCCTTGGCTTATTGGGGAGAAGGGGCCTGTATATAGCCTCCCCTCCCCCTTCTCCCTGTTATGTACTTCCTGCGACTCACCAAAAGTCTCCGTCACTCGAAGTTCCGAGCACCCGAAGTTCCAGACGGATTCTGGGTAAATATCCAAGCGAATCCAAAGGCTACTGGACTCATCCTGAGGCTCACCCAGAGGATTCGGGCCACAAAAGCAGCAAACCAGCAGAACAAAGTGGTACCTTTTTTAGGTTTATCTCATAGAATTTGAGTGTATATAGGATTTGGTTTAGGCATTGATCCCCAGTCTTGTCCTTCATCGAAACCGTTCGTAATAGTATGGTTTCCCTATGAATCTATCATAAAGAAAAGAGGCACATAATTAAAATACACTGTCTAATATTCCTCTTTTTAATTGGAGAGTCTCAGCCCACCTTTACTCCATTTCGATGGGACTAAGACCTGCTCATATAACTATGAAGACCATTAGTCCCTTAATCACTTGTCATTAACACCAAAACACACATAGGAGCTAATATGTCCTTTCAACGAGGTTCCAATTTATTTTCTCATCCATTGGCTCAAATATTTTTGAATGGTTTTGGATTGATTGGATTAAACCTAAAAAGATGTTTTTATATATTGGTATAGATAATTTCGATACAGCTCTTACTGGTTACCTCTTAAGGGCCTGTTCGGTAGCTCTCCAGCAGCCAGCTTCTCCGACTCCAAGTTTGGAGCTGAGCCGAAGCTATAAATCCAGGAGTTACAAATAAGAAGCTGGCTATCATTTCAGTGCGGAATATGAGGAGTTGTGGAAGCTGGGAAAACCGAGCTCCCAGAAACAGCGGAGCAAGAGTTGGCAAAAATTACAACGTCATGCCACCGCCAAGAAGGTCCGTACCGCTTCACGCCCCCTCCTTTTCTCTCCCATAGTGACAAGTCACCCGTTCCCCTTGTAGATTCCCTCCAAGATTGCCCTGGTTCCTCTCGAATTGGGCCCTCAGCCGGGCCTTTCCTCCTAGTTGGGTTGAATGCTACAAAAATGGGCTGGCAGCCCGTGCCAAGCAAGAGAAATCGGGAGTTGTATTTCCAAACGGTTTTTGATCGCCAGAGTTCACATGAGAAGATAGCAGTCGGAGCGGGAAGCAGGAGTTGGGGAGTTTGGGAGTTTGGGAAGTTGGAGGACTACCGAACAAGCCCTAAGTCTCAATCGCCCACCTCCTTTTGATCAATGGAAGAATACAAATAAAATTCATCAGATTTTTTTTAATCTTTGTCAACCTAAAATGAAGGGTTACTCTCAATAAAAGATCCATGGAACGCACATGTAGCTGCAAACAACATTGTTATAGGACGCGAGGTTCCAACTTATGTTCTCATCCATTGGCTCAAATCTTTTTTGGTTGGTCTAGATTGATTGGATTAAAGCTAAGTAGGGGTTTTTATATATTGATACAGATAATTCCAATACAATTCTTACTGGATACATCTTAAGTCACAATTGCCCACCTTTTGATCGATGGAAGAATACAAATAAAATTCATCGGCAAATATTTTTATTTTGATCTTTATCAACCTGAAATGAAGGGTTACTCTCAATAAAAGATCCATCGATAAGTATTGGAAGTGAACTAAGAGAGTAATTACACAATTAAGAGGGCAATAATGTGGAATTACTATAGGACGTGAGGTTCCAACTTATGTTCACATCCATTGGCTCGAATATTTTCCGGATGGTCTATATTGATTGGATTAAACTTAAGCAGAGGTATTTATATATTGGTACAGATAATTTCGATACAAGTCTTACTAGTTACCTCTTAAGTCTTAATTGCCCACCTTTTGGCTTTATAATTCAACCAAGCTTAAAGCCCCATGTTCTCTTCCATAAAGTGGGTTTTGAGAAGAAAACAAATTTTAACTATAAGTACATTTAAATTTTAGATAAGTTTTTTCTGAAAATTGATAGTTATATTTTCTATGCAATATACATTGCAAAAAAGTGCAATGCACATTCACGTTTGGTAGTGTTAGATAAGATGGAGAGTGCGCAGAGGCCATTTGTGTCCATTACATTCAAAAATTGTCAATTCGTGGTCAATGGAAGAATACAAATAAAATTCATTGGAACACATATTTATTTCGATTTGTATCAACCCGAAATGAAGGGTAACTCTCAATAAAAGATCCATGGGATGCACATGTAGCCGCTTTAAACTCCGTGGCCATTGACGATAAAGGGTTTCCCCTCGCTTTATATTATAAAGCAACCATCCGATACAACAAGCTCGCTGGGGCCGCAGCACAACAAAGCCCAAAAGAAAAACGAGAGAAAGAAAGAGAAACAAATGGCGACACCGGTAGATCAACGAAATGAAGATGACCAGCAACCGCTGCACCCTCCGGAGATATCCCACCGCGCTCCCAGCACTCCCACTACTAGGAAAAGGCCTGTTAGTGGCGCACCTATTTTTGCCATTAATGGCGCACTATAGGTGCGCCACTATCACCACACCACTAGTAACAAGTACTAATGGCGCACCTCTGTTGCGCCATTAGTATTGCAGGTAACAGTGGCGCACCTTGTAGTGCGCCATTACTATTTCTACAGGTGCGCCACTGGTAACTTTTTTTTAAACTTTTTTTAATTTTTTTCTGAATTTTGAAGGCGGGAAAATAGTAGTGGCGCACCGTCTAACCCCCACCGTGCGCCATTGCTATTTTTGAATTTTAAATTTGGATCTGGATCGCGATTTTTTGCCCTTTTTGTTGCTCGTTTTTTTTGCTCATTTTTTTGCACGATATTTTTTCAAATTTTGTTCTCGTTTTTGGATCTTGTACGTTCTTTTGCCGGAGAGGAGTTCGCCGGAGAGGAGGGCCGAGGAGAGACCGTGAGGAGGAGAGGAGGGAGGAGGATGAGGTCACCGGAGAGGAGCTCGCCTACATCGTCGGAGAGGAGGAGGAGGAGGTCATCGGAGAGGAGGGAGGAGGAGATCACCGGAGAGGAGGAAGGAGGAGCTCACCGGAGAGGAGGGAGGAGGAGCTCACCGGAGAGGAGGGAGGAGGAGATCATCGGAGAGGAGGGAGGAGGAGCTCACCAGAGAGGAGGGAGGAGGAGCTCACCGGAGAGGAGGGAGGAGAAACCGTGAGGGGAGGGGAGGAGAGGAGGGAGGAGAAACCGTGAGGGGAGGGGAGGAGAGGAGGGAGGAGGAGGTCGCTGGAGAGGAGGAGGAGGTCGCCGGAGAGGAGGAGGAGGAGGAGGTCGCCGGAGAGGAGGAGGGGAGTATGGTGGAGGAGAGGAGGGGAGATGGAGTGGAGGAGAGGAGGAGATGGAGTGGAGGAGAGCTGGAGTGAAGGAGAAAAATGAAGAGGTAAGAAGGAGAGGACCCCGCCCAGCCATATATACGGCATAGTAATGGCGCACCGTGGGCCGGTGCGCCATTACTAACTTTTTTTTTTGATTTATTTTGAATTTTGAAGGCGGGAAGATAGTAATGGCGCACCTTGGGCAGGTGCGCCATTACTAATTATTTTTTAATTTTTTTTGATTTATTTTGAATTTTGAAGGCGGGAAGATAGTAATGGCGCACCTGGGCAGGTGCGCCATTACTAACTTTTTTTATTTTTTTGATATAGTTTGAATTTTGAAGGCGGGAAGATAGTAATGGCGCACCACGGACAGGTGCGCCATTACTGAGTTTGATTTTTTTTGAATTTTTTTGCCTCTCCAGATCTTGAAAGCCCCGTAACTTTTTTTCTGTTAGGTTTTTGAGGATTCTGAAAATCTTCAACGGGATTCTCCGTTGAATTCGGATATAACTTTTCGAGTAGATGATTTTTCATATAAAAAACTTTTTCATCGGAGTTCGTATGCAAAAGTTATGCCCATTTTACAAATTCTCGAGAGATTTTGCAAAAAAGTCAAAAATTCATGTTTGTAAATTTTCCTAACAACTAGACCACATATCACATGGGAATCTTATTTTCTTTTATTTTTTTTGACATTTCTATCATTTTCTTTTATTTTTTCTGAAACTGAAAAGGCGGTCCGGGGGGGGGGGGGGGGGGGGGGGGTGTGCATTTGGTGAATTTTTTGTAAGACTCAGAAAGTTAGTAATGGCGCACCCACCTAAGAATGCGCGCCATTAGTAAACAGGGTTACTAATGGCGCACCTGTGTGTGGTGCGCCATTACTAGTTTTGAAAAAAAACATACGTTTTTTTTCAAAACTAGTAATGGCGCACCACACACCAGGTGCGCCATTAGTAATGTGGCCAATAATGGCGGACCTGTATCTGGTGCGCCACTGCTATATAGCAGTGGCGCACCACATACATGGTGCGCCATTAATGTCCATATTAGCTATAGCCGTTTTCCTAGTAGTGTCCGAAGCGTCGTGTACCGAGCAACAACTTCAAGAAGGAATGCGACGATGACGCCGCTGCTGCCCGGACAAGTCCTAGGGTTTCCCCCTGTACGCGGATGGCAGTGGGGAAGGGGTAAACCCGACGCCCTTCAGGAAGGAGCGGCGGCGCCCACAGGCGTCACCGCGTCGGTGTCGGACGAGCCGCCAGGGATTTCCCTGACCCAAAACAACCACACCACCCCGGACGATCCGTAGTGCACCATCCCGGATGATCCGTAGTGCACCACCCAACCTGCCGCCCACCAGCCTACACCACCACGGTCAAAGAACCATCCTCATCGCCTCACTGAGGCCACCGACACGAGGCCTGGAGGAAGGAAGAGGAGACAATGGGCTCGGGGGCACCCGCAACACAGCCAACGGGAGGGAACAACCTCCACCGCCGTCGCGGAGCCGACCGGACACAGCGACAGGGACATACCGGCCCCTACTGGCCCGGCCGGGCCCATATGGGCCCGTAAAGCCCCCGCCGCCACGCTGCAGCAAGCCGGCTGATGACGCCGCCACCACCCGCAGACCGCCGACGCCCCGAAAACACCACCATGGAGCAGAGCCGCCGCGTGAAGAACCCAGATGGGGCCGAAAAGGGCCCAAATTTGGGCCGAGCGGGCGCCGCCGGCCACCAGCACCACCACGCTGCCTCGCGGCCAACCGCCGCGCCGCAGCACCAAGGGCACCCGAGGCTCGTGGGATCCGCACCGCCGAGCCAAACCGCCGTCGGCCGAGCTGCACCGCCACCATCGGGGGCCCCCGCGCCCCCCTCCGCCCACGCAGGGAAAGACCGGCCCGCCGCTTCCAGCACCACGCGGGCAGGGCCCGGCGGTCCACGCTGGTAGCGGCGGCAGGGGAGATCGGCGGGGAGGGGCCTGGAGGAGAGGGGAGGGACGAGTGTTCGCCCGTCGCACGCGGGGGGCAAGCGAGTGAGAGGGGGGGGGGGGGGGGGGGAGGTAGCTCGAGCCTTTGCAGAAGAGGGCCCACTCCGTGGCCATTGAAACACATGTGAGCCATGTATAGGTTAGAAAAAAGAAATCTTTAATCCAATAAAAGAAGGCAGTGATATTTATCAGTGGACATTCTTCGTGACACCGCCTCCAAATATCACAACGCGCGCAACTCCACCCCGCTGTCTTCTTCCTCCTGACACCGCCTCCTCCCCTTTCCTCCTTCTCCAGTCGTCGATCGTAATGCCGGTAAAATTTTGCAACCTTCTCCCGCACACCGTCGATCACACGCACGCACACATACGTACGTGGCTCACTCGCCCAACCATGCGTTTGTGCGTGCACACCCAGGACTAGACGTACGCGTCGACGTACACAGAGTCGAGAAGCCGACCGTGCACGCGACCCCTGGGCCCCACGCGGGCATGGACGTCACTGTCCCCCTCCCTCCGTGCGGCGGGGGAGGCGATATATTGGCTTGGCTCCGCTCCAAGCCACTGCAACCACTCCATCCATCCCACACCACACCATGAGAATAGAAGAGTCGATATCCTACACTCCAAGGCGATGAGAAGCGGCCGCAGGGGAAAGCAACAACCGGGTAGGGTTCGTGGCTCCCTGCTCGCTACCTTGAAATTCTCCATCGGAATCACGCATCATCGTTTTATGTATATTTATCAGTTCCTCCCGGCCTTTTGCTGCCCATCGTTTGGTGCCCTGCTCCTGTTGTTTTGAGGGCTTCGGTTGGTTCCTTTACTTTCCTCCACACTCCAGCCCTGCCTGCCTTTCCCCAATCTTCCCCCCTCGTGTGTTTTTAGCCATTTCTCTCCGGAGTCTTCTTCTAGCTTGGCACGGTGCGTGCCCCTCCTCGTCGTCTATCCGTTGATTCCTTGCGTGTGTGTGGTGTGAGTGCTACCTGTGGATTTGTTATCTCCCTTGCTTTGTTCTCTTGCTCGCAAGGGGTATGGTATGCTATGGTATATGGTTTGTCCTGTACATATAAGTACATGGTTGCTGCCTGCTAGCTAGCTAGCTCGCTGTATCTTTTTTTTTTTTTTGAGGGATAGCTCGCTGGATCTTGGTCATATTAATCTCTTTCTCACGTACGCGGCTAGCTATTCTGATCCATCCTCTCTTTCGTTTGTCTTTTAGATCCACAAGACGCCGGAAGCATGGAGGCGCACAGTTGCTACGAACTCCTACGTACGTAGCATGTCGTCGCCTTGTATTCTTTAGACTGACAGCCTTGGACTGGTCGGTTTGCGGCGCTCACCTGAAGCCAACAACAAACAAGCAACGAGTTACCTGAGAGAGGGGAAGGGAACGTCACTTGTTTTTTTCCGATCGATGGCCGCCGCCTCGTCCGCTCCCTTCTTCGGCCTCTCCGACACGCAGATGCACCCTCTCATGCCTCCCGCTCCGGCCGCCGCCGCCGCGCCCGTGCCCGCGCCCAAGAAGAAGCGCAACCAGCCGGGCAACCCAAGTAATTAACCGGCGGTACATATGTCTTAATTAACTGCTAACTATTTATGTACGTGATTAATGGATGATCGATCGGCGGTGCAGATCCGAAAGCGGAGGTGATCGCGCTGTCGCCGCGGTCGCTGATGGCGACGAACCGGTTCGTATGCGAGGTGTGCAGCAAGGGGTTCCAGCGGGAGCAGAACCTGCAGCTGCACCGGCGAGGCCACAACCTGCCCTGGAAGCTCAAGCAGAAGAACCCCCAGAACACGCGGCGACGGGTGTACCTGTGCCCGGAGCCGACGTGCGTGCACCACCACCCCGCCCGCGCCCTCGGCGACCTCACGGGCATCAAGAAGCACTACTGCCTCAAGCACGGCGAGAAGAAGTGGAAGTGCGACAAGTGCGCCAAGCTCTACGCCGTGCAGTCCTACTGGAAGGCGCACTCCAAGACCTGCGGCACCCGCGAGTACCGCTGCGACTGCGGCACCCTCGTCTCCAGGTACCATACGACACGATCGGTCGACGGATTCTTCAATATAGATTTCGATTACGTTTCAGTTTATGTATTGTTTGTTTTTAAAATTTCGATGTGCGTGGATGATATGAATGATTGGGTCACGATGAAACTTGACGAGGAGGCGATTTGACGGGTGATTGGATGGTTGGTAGGGTTAGGGCTGTTACTGCTGGTACGTGACTAGGTATCTACCTAGCAAAATGATGGGCGCGCTGGTGTGTGTGCAAATTTGGTTTAACTTCTTTCTCAAGAAAGAAAACCTTTGGTTTAACTAAAAAAACACTCTTTTTGTTGGATTGGAATTGGATTCCCTAGAGAGCGGGAGAATGGGGTAGAGAGAGAATGGATGGATGGAAGGGGATGGACGATGCAGCTAGAGCTAGCGACCTGCTGGCCGGCTCTGCTCCCACGTGAATCGCTCCTGTCGGGAGGGAACCTGAGATATGCACCCCACACTACCAGAATAACCTTATATGCAGACGGCCTTATATATGCCGACGGCCCCCGTCGGCATAGAGGGAGCTATGCCGACGGCCTATGGAAAACCGTAGACGTAGGAAAGCCGTCGGCATATCTCCATATATGCCGATGGGGGCCGTAGGCATAGAAAGGCCGTCGGCATACAAATATATATGCCTACGGCAGCTGTAGGCATAGTTTGGCCGTCGGCACAGAGGTGGCCTTGGTGGCCCTGGCACAGCCGGCGGGTTCACGCCGTCAAACATATGCCGACGGCCCTAACGTCGGCCGTCGGCATACCTCACTGTGACACGTCATCGATCCGCGGCACCGTGGGCCCGGAGCTATGCCGACGGTTATGCCGTCGGCATATCTCTGGGGCCACGGTGCCGCGGATAGATGTCGTGGCAGGGAGCTATGACTTGTGTGTGGTGATGATGATGATAAACTTGTGGTCTTTGATGGTCCTTTAGATGACTTGTGTGCTTCTTTATATGCTTATGCTTATATTTATGTTGATTGTGATGATGCTTATGCATATATTGTTGTGACGGTGCCGGATGATACTTAGATGTGTTCTATATGTGTATTTCCATCATATATATCTGCTGTATATTTGAATTGAATTGATATGAAAACAAACAGGAAAAAGAAGAAAAAAAATCAAATAATAACTATGCCGACAGCCTAACCGTAGGCATAGCCCTCCCGCCAAGATGCCCGGTTCCTCTCGAATTGGGCCCTCAGCCGGGGCCTTTCCTCCTAGTTGGGTTGAATGCTACAAAAAATAGGGCTGGCAAGCCCGTGCCAAGCAAGAGAAAATCGGGAGTGTATTTCCAAAACGTTTTTTGATCGCCAGAGTTCACATGAGAAGATAGCAGCTGGAGAGCGGAGGAAAGCAGGAGTTGGGGAGTTGAGTTTGGGAGTTTGGGAAGTTGGAGGACTACGAAACAAGCCTAAGTCTCAATCGCCACCTCCTTTTGATCAATGGAAGAACTACAAATAAAATTCATCAGTTTTTTTAATCATTGTCAACCTAAAATGAAGGGTTACTCTCAATAAAGATCCATGGAACGCAAATGTAGCTGCAAACAACATTGTTATAGGACGCGAGGGTTCCAACTTATGTTCTCATCCATTGGCTCAAATCTTTTTTGGTTGGTCTAGATTGATTGGATTTTTAAAGCTAAGTAGGGTTTTTATATTTGATACAGATAATTCCAATACAATTTTACTGGATACATCTTAAGTCACAATTGCCCACCTTTTGATCGATGGAAGAATACAAAAAAAATTCATCGGCAAAATATTTTATTTTGATCTTTATCAACCTGAAATGAAGGGTTACTCTCAATAAAGATCCATCGATAAGTTGGAAGTGAACTAAGAGAGTAATTACACAATTAAGAGGGCAATAATGTGGAATTTACTATAGGACGTGAGGTTCCAACTTATGTTCACATCCATTGGCTCCGAAATTTTCCGGAGTGGTATATTGATGGGATATTAACTTAAGCAGAGGTATTATATATTGGTACAGATAATTTCGATACAAGACTTACTAGTTACCTCTTAAGTCTTAATTGCCCACCTTTTGGCTTTATAATTAACCAAGCTTAAAGCCCATGTTCTCTTCCATAAAGTGGGTTTGAGAAGAAAACAAATTTAACTATAAGTAATTTAAATTTAGATAAGTTTTTTGAAAATTGATAGTTATATTTTCTATGGCCAATATACATTGCAAAAAAAGTGCAAGCAACATTCACGTTTGTAGGTAGTGTGTTAGATAAGAGGAGAGAGTGAGCAGAGGCCATTTGTGTCCATTACTTCAAAAATTGTCATCGTGGTCAATGGAAGAATACAAATAAAATTCATTGGAACACCATATTTATTTCGATTTGTATCAACCCGAAATGAAGGTAACTCTCAATAAAAGATCCATGGGATGCACATGTAGCCGCTTTTTTAAACTCCGTGGCCATTGACGACTTTAAAGGGTTTCCCCTCGCTTTATATTATAAAGCAACCATCGATACAACAAGCTCGCTGGGGCCGCCAGCACAACAAAGCCCAAAGAAAAACGAGGGAGAAAGAAAGAGAAAACAAATGGCGACACCGGTAGATCAACGAAATGAAGATGACCAGCAACCGCTTGCACCTCCGGAGATATCCCACCGCGCTCCAGCACTCCCACTCTAGGAAAAGGCCCTGTAGTGGCGCACTAATTTTTGCATAATGGCGCACTTAGGTGCGCCACTATCACCACACCATAGTAACAAGTATAATGGCGCCCTCTGTTGCGCCATTAGTATTGCAGCGGGTACGGGGGAACAGTGGCGACTTGTAGTGCGCCATTACTATTTCTCAGGTGCGCCATGGTAACTTTTTTTTTACTTTTTTAATTTTTTTCTGAATTTTGAAGGCGGGAAATAGTAGTGGCGCACCGTCTAAACCCCCACCGTGCGCCATTGCTATTTTTGAATTTTAAATTTGGATAGGGATCGTTGATTTTTTGCCCTTTTTGTTGCTCGTTTTTTTTGCTCATTTTTTTGCACGATATTTTTTCAAATTTTGTTTCGTTTTGGAATCTTGTACGTTCTGTTGCCGGAGAGGAGTTCGACGGAGAGGAGAGGGCCGAGGAGGGAGACCGTTGAGGAGGAGAGGAGGGAGGAGGATGAGGTCACACGGAGAGGACTCCGCCTACATCGTCGGAGAGGGGAGGAGGAGGTCTGGAGAGGAGGGAGGAGGGAGGAGATCACCGGAGAGGAGGGAAGGAGGAGCTCCGGAGAGGAGGGAGGAGGGGAGCCACCGGAGAGAGGAGAGGAGGGAGGAGGAGTCATCGGAGAGGAGGGAGGAGGAGTCACAGAGAGGAGGGAGGAGAGTACCGGAGAGGAGGGAGGAGAAGAAACCGTGAGGGGACGGGGAGGAGAGGGATGGGAGGAGAAAAACGTGAGGGGGAGGGGAGAGCGAGGAGGGAGGAGGGGTAGATGGAGAGGAGGAGGAGGTACGACGGAGAGAGAGGAGGAGGAGGTCGCCGGAGAGGGAGAGGAGGAGGGGGAGTATGGTGGAGGAGAGGAGGGAGATGGAGGGGAGTGGAGGAGAGGAGGAGATGGAGTGGAGGAGAGCTGAGTATGAAGGAGAAAAATGAAGAGGTAGAAGGAGAGGACCCCAGCCAGCCATATTACGGCATCATAGTAATGGCGCACACGTGGGCCGGGGGCGCCATTACTAACTTTTTTTTTGATTTATTTTGAATTTTGAAGGCGGGAAGATAGTAATGGCGCACCTTGGGCAGGTGCGCCATTACTAATTATTTTTAATTTTTTTTGATTATTTGAATTTGAAGGCGGGAAGATAGTAATGGCGCACCTGGGCAGGTGCGCCATTACTAATTTTTTATTTTTTTGATATAGTTTGTATTTTGAAGGAGGGGAAAGTATGGCGAACACGGACAGGTGACGCCATTACTGAGTGTTGATTTTTTTGAATTTTTTTGCCTCTCCAGATCTGAAAAGCCCGATAACTTTTTTTTGTTAGGTTTTTGAGGATTCTGAAATATTCAACGGGATTCTCCGTTGAATTCGGATATAACTTTTCGAGTAGATTGATTTTTCATATAAAAACCTTTTTCATCGGAGTTCGTATGCAAAAGTTATGCCCATTTACAAATTCTCGAGAGATTTTGCAAAAAAGTCAAAAATTCATGTTTGTAAATTTTCTAACAAACTAGACCACATATCACATGGGAATCTTATTTTCTTTTTATTTTTTTGACATTTCTCATTTTCTTTTTTTTTCTGAATGAAAAGGCGGTCGGGGGGGGGGGGGGGGGGGGTGTGTTGCATTTGGTGAATTTTTTGTAAGACTCAGGAAAGTAGTAATGGCGACCACCTAAGAATGCGCCATTAGTAAACAGGGTTACTAATGGCGCACCTTGTGTGGGTGGCCATTACTAGTTTTGAAAAAAAACATACGTTTTTTTCAAAAACTAGTAATGGCGCACCACACACCAGGTGCGCCATTAGTAATGTGGCCAATAATGGCGGACTGTATCTGGTGCGCCACTGCTATTAGCAGTGGCGCACCACATACATGGTGGCCATATAAGGTCCAATTAGCTATAGCCGTTTTCCTAGTAGTGTCCGAAGAGTCGTAGTACGAGAACAAACTTCAAGAAGGAATGAGACGATGACGCCGATGCTGCGGGACAAGTCTAGGGTTTCCCCTGTACCGGATGGCAGTGGGGAAGGGGTAAACCCAGAAGCCCTCAGGAAGGAGCGGCGGCGCCCACAGGCGTACAACGCGTCGGGTGTCGGACGAGCGCCAGGGATTTCCCTGACCCAAAACAACCACACCACCCCGGACGATCCGTAGTGCACCATCCGGATGATCCGTAGTGCACCCACCCACCTGCCGCCCACAGCCTACACCACCACGGTCAAAAGAAACCATCTCTCGCCTCATGAGGCCACCGACACGAGGCCTGGAGGAAGGAAGAGGAGACAATGGGCTCGGGGGCACCCGCAACACAGCCAAACGGGAGGGAACAAACCTCCACCGCCGTCGCGGAGACGACCGGACACAGCGACAGGGACATAACGGCCCCACTGGCCCGGCCGGGCCACATTGGGCCCGTAAAGCCCCCGCCGCAAGCTTGCAGCAAGCCGGGTTGATGACGCCGCCACCACCCGCAGACCGCGACGCCCCGAAAACACCACCATGGAGCAGAGCCGCCGCGTGAAGAACCAGATGGGGCCGAAAAGGGCCCAAATTTGGGCCGAGCGGGCGCCGCCGGCCACCAGCACCACCACGCTGCCTCGCGGCCAACCGCCGCGCCGCAGCACCAAGGGCACCCGAGGCTCGTTGGGATCCGCACCGCCGAGCCAAACCGCAGTCGGCCGAGCTGCCACCGCCACCATGGGGGCCCCCGCGCCCCCCTCGCCCACGCGGGAAAGGAAAAGACCGGCCCGCCGCTTCCAGCACCACGCGGGCAGGGCGCGGCGGGTCACGCTGGTAGCGGCGGAATGGGAGATCGGCGGGGCGGGATGGGGAGGGCCTGGAGGAGAGGGGAGGGACGAGGTTCGACCGTCGCACGGGGGGGCAAGCGAGTGAGAGGGGGGGGGGGGGGGGGGGGGGGGGAGGTTTAGCTCGAGCCTTGCAGAAGAGGGCCCCACTCCGTGGCCATTGAACACATGTGAGCCATGTATAGGTTAGAAAAAAAGAAATCTTTAATCCAATAAAAGAAGGCAGTGATATTTATCAGTGGACATTCTTCGTGACACCGCCTCCAAAATACACAACGCCGCAACCCACCCCGCTTCTTCTTACTCCTGACACCGCCGCCTCCCCTTTCCTCCTTCTCCAGTCGTCGATCGTAATGCCGGTTAAAATTTTGCAACCTTCTCGCACACCGTCGATCACACGCACGCACACATTACCGTACGTGGCTCATCGCCCAACATGCGTTGTGCGGCACACCCCCAGGACTAGACGTACGCGTCGAGTAACAGAGTCGAGAAGCGACCGTGCACGCGACCCCTAGGGGCCCCCAAAACGCGCGGGCCATGCGACGTCACCGTCCCCCTCCCTCGGCGGCGGTGGGAGGCGATATTATGGCTTGGCTCCGCTCCAAGCCACTCTGCAAACCATCCTCCATCCCCACACCACCCATGGAGAATAGAAGGTCGATATCCTACAATCCAAGGCGATGAGAGCGGACGCAGGGGAAGCACAACCGGGCGGTGTGGTCCCTGTCGAACCTTGAATTCTCCATCGGAATCAAGGAGATTCCCTAGCACGTTGCCAAAGGTAGAGATCACAAGCTCCTCTCCACCATGGTATATCACTTCCGGATGTGAATTCCACATCGGGGGTGCAATTGAATTCCAAAGGCCAATTAGGTAGTACCCCACGAGTGTCCGACACTTGAGCGAGCGGGGGACGAAACTGCCAGCGGATGAAAGGCATCGGGAGAGCGATGCGGTGTGGTGATGGCGCTGTCGGATGGCTAAGTAGTCGGGCGTCGGAGTTGAAGGGTGGGGTGGACGGTGGTGCCGAGGTAACGGGCGCGCAGATAGTGGCACGGAGACAGATCCGGAGCACGGTGGTGTGGGCTTTCTTTCTTGTCTCCCCCAATTACTTGGAGTCAAGTCAAGCAAGAACTTAAGACAAAACGAGTGAAAGGATGAGAGGAATGAGCCAACACTCCCACTCTCTCAAGTGAGGGATGAGCAATCTATTTATAGGAAAAGTTGTGGGAATATACAAGGGATGTCCAATGCATTTTACAGATGATGCCCTTGGCTCTGTGCTCATGACCAAGGGTATGTGGTTTGAAATTGTATAAAGGAATATTCTTGGCATCTAGCATATTCCTTTATGGTTTATTAACAAACTAGTAATTACTTCTTACCCATGGCTTCTGAGATGAGAGAAGCTAGGTGATATTACTACTTACCCTTAAGATTTCCTCTTCTCTCCTAATCTCAGGGTATTCGTGGGTTTTGAGGCACTCATGTCATCATTACAAATCCCATCGTTTTAGGTGACTGCCATGCAATGGGCTCGAGTCCATGTGGCAGACCCGACTTTGGATTTTTGGGCCCATGGGGACCATAGCTTAGGTTTTCGACTCTGGACCTCGGATTCAGAATCTGTCAGTTCGGGCAAAATAACATAGTGGGCTTCAACAAGTCCATGTGTCATGACGACTTTGGATTTTGGGCCCGCGGAGCGAACTAGCTTGTTTTGACTTCGGTTGTTACTTTTTGAGGCCTTTAGATCTCAGATTCAGATCGGTCTATTCGCGTGACTCGCCTGGAATGCACTTTAAGTCCACATGGCAGTGTTTAATTTCAGATTTTTGGGCCCTTGGAGCCCAGCGGGCTTCGTTTTGACTTCGGTTGACTTTTGGTGGCCTTCTGAACCACGTATTTAGATTCGTATCTCAGGGGGTCTTGTCTTGTTCTATTCTTGCAAGGGATGGCGGAATAGACAGGTCTTTTGGGCCATGGGCCCGCAGGGCCTACAAATCAGGTGGTGGGCCCTTGGGGTCGTGCGAAATTTCCATCTTCGACGCGAGGTCCGATTGGTCAATGATTGTATAAAAGCATGTGTGAGAATCCACTGTATCTTAGAGCATCCCAGAAATAGATTTTGTATCGATTGGTGGTAGGCATGAAAACCCTTCCACCACAAGCACGATGAAGAACTCAGGGGGATTCAAGTTTCGGTTGGTGAATCATGGATCTAGGTCTTGGCTTTCTTTTCTCTCACTTAGATCGAAAATTAGAGCTTGGGGATGAGCTACGAGCTTTTCCATGGTGAAATTTCTCAGATCTGAAAGACTTGGCTTATTGGGGAGAAGGGCCTGTATATAGCCTCCCTCCCCATTCTCCATGTTATGTACTTCGCGACTCACCAAAAGTACCGTCACTCAAGTTCCGAGCACCGAAGTTCCAGACGGATTCTGGGTAAATATCCAAGCGAATCCAAAGGCTACTGGACTCATCCTGAGGCTCACCCAGAGGATTCGGGCCACAAAAGCAGCAAACCAGCAGAACAAGTGGTACCTTTTTTAGGTTATCTCATAGAATTTGAGTGTATATAGGATTGGTTTAGGCATTGATCCCAGTCTTGTCCTCATCGAAACCGTTCGTAATAGTATGGTTCCCATGAATCTTATCATAAAGAAAGAGGCAATAAATTAAAATACACTGTCTAATATTCCTCTTTTTAATGGGAGGTCTCAGCCCACCTTTACTTCCATTCGATGGGACTAGACCTGCTCATATAAATATGGACCATTAGTCCCTTAATCACTTGTCATTAACACCAAAACACACATAGGAGCTAATATGTTCCTTCAACGAGGTTCCAATTTATTTTCTCATCCATTGGCTCAAATATTTTTGAATGGTTTTGGATGATTGATTAACACTAAAATAAAAAGATTGTTTTTATATATTGGTATAGATAATTTGATACAGCTCTTAATGGTTACCTCTAAGGGCACTTTCGTGCTATCAGCAGCCAGCTTCTCCGACTCAAGTTTGGAGCTGAGCCGAAGCTATAAATCCAGGAGAGTTACAAATAAGAAGCGGCTATCATTTCAGTGCGGAATATGAGGAGTTGTGGACGTGGGAAAACCGAGCTCCCAGAAACAGCGGAGCAAGAGTTGGAAAAATTACAACGTCATGCCACCGCCAAGAAGGTCCCGTACCGTTCACGCCCCCTCCTTTTCTCTCCCATAGTGACAAGTCAACCCGTTCCCCTTGTAGATTCCCCCAAGATGCCCTGGTTCCTCTCGAATTGGGCCTCAGCCGGGGCCTTTCCTCCTAGTTGGGTTGAATGCTACAAAAAATAGGGCTGGCAAGCCCGTGCCAAGCAAGAGAAATCGGGAGTGTATTTCCAAACGTTTTTGATCGCCAGAGTTCACATGAGAAGATAGCAGTGGGAGCGGGGAAGCAGGAGTTGGGGAGTGAGTTTGGGAGTTTGGGAAGTTGGAGGACTACCGAACAAGCCTAAGTCCTAATCGCCACCTCCTTTTGATCAATGGAAGAATACAATAAAAATTCATCAGTTTTTTTAATCTTTGTCAACCTAAAATGAAGGTTACTCTCAATAAAGATCCATGGAACGCAATGTAGCTGCAAACAACATTGTTATAGGACGCGAGGTTCCAACTTATGTTCTCATCCATTGGCTCAAATCTTTTTTGGTTGGTCTAGATTGATTGGATTAAAGCTAAGTAGGGTTTTTATATTTGATACAGATAATTCCAATACGCATTTTACTGGATACTCTTAAGTCACAATTGCCCACCTTTTGATCGATGGAAGAATACAAAAAAAATTCATCGGCAAATATTTTATTTTGATCTTTATCAAACTGAAATGAAGGGTTACTCTCAATAAAAGATCCATCGATAAGTTGGAAGTGAACTAAGAGAGTAATTACACAATTAAGAGGGCAATAATGTGGAATTACTATAGGACGTGAGGTTCCAACTTATGTTCACATCCATGGCTCGAAATTTTCCGGATGGTATATTGATGGGAATTAACTTAAGCAGAGGTATTATATATTGGTACAGATAATTTCGATACAAGAGCTTACTAGTTACCTCTTAAGTCTTATTGCCCACCTTTTGGCTTTATAATTAACCAGCTTAAAGCCCATGTTCTTTCCATAAAGTGTGTTGAGAAGAAAACAAATTTTTAACTATAAGTACATTTAAATTTAGATAAGTTTTTTCTGAAATTGATAGTTATATTTTCTATGCAATATACATTGCAAAAAAGTGCAATGCACATTCACGTTTTGGTAGTGTTAGATAAGAGGAGAGAGTGCGCAGAGGCCATTTGTGTCCATTACCTCAAAAATTGTCAATTCGTGGTCAATGGAAGAATACAAATAAAATTCATTGGAACACATATTTATTTCGATTTGTATCAACCCGAAATGAAGGGTAACTCTCAATAAAAGATCCATGGGATGCACATGTAGCCGCTTTTAAACTCCGTGGCCATTGACGACTAAAGGGTTTTCCCTCGCTTTATATTATAAAGCAACCATCGATACAACAAGCTCGCTGGGGCCGCAGCACAACAAAGCCCAAAGAAAAACGAGAGAAAGAAAGGAAAACAAATGGCGACACCGGTAGATCAACGAAATGAAGATGACCAGCAACCGTGCACCTCCGGAGATATCCCACCGCGCTCCAGCACTCCACTACTAGGAAAAGGCCTGTTAGTGGCGCACCTATTTTTGCCATTAATGGCGCACTATAGGTGCGCCACTATCACCACACCACTAGTAACAGGACTAATGGCGCCCTTGTTGCGCCATTAGTATTGCAGCACGGAACAGTGGCGACTTGTAGTGCGCCATTACTATTTCTCAGGTGCGGCCACTGGTAACTTTTTTTTTACTTTTTTAATTTTTTTCTGAATTTTGAAGGCGGGAAATGTAGTGGCGCACCGTCTAACCCCCACCGTGCGCCATTGCTATTTTTGAATTTTAAATTTGGATGGATCGGATTTTTTGCCCTTTTTGTTGCTCGTTTTTTTTGCTCATTTTTTTGCACGATATTTTTTCAAATTTTGTTTCGTTTTGGATCTTGTACGTTCTTTGCCGGAGAGGAGTTCGCCGGAGAGGAGGGGCCGAGGGGAGACCGTTGAGGAGGAGAGGAGGGAGGAGGATGAGGTCAACGGAGAGGACCGCCTACATCGTCGGAGAGGAGGAGGAGGAGGTCTGGAGAGGAGGGAGGAGGAGGAGATCACCGGAGAGGAGGAAGGAGGAGCTCACGGAGAGGAGGGAGGAGGGGAGCACCGGAGAGAGGAGAGGAGGAGGAGGAGTCATCGGAGAGGAGGGAGGAGGAGTCACCAGAGAGGAGGGAGGAGAGCTCACCGGAGAGGAGGGGGAGAGAAACCGTGGGGGAGGGGAGGAGAGGATGGGAGGAGAAAAACCGTGAGGGGGAGGGGAGGGAGGAGGGAGGAGGGGTAGAGGAGAGGAGGAGGAGGTCGCGGAGAGGAGGAGGAGGAGGTCGCCGGGAGAGAGGAGGAGGGGGGAGTATGGTGGAGGAGAGGAGGGAGATGGATGGAGTGGAGGAGAGGAGGGATGGAGTGGAGGAGAGCTGAGTGAAGGAGAAAAATGAAGAGGTAGAAGGAGAGGACCCCGCCAGCCATATTACGGTCATAGTAATGGCGCAACGTGGGCCGGGGCGCCATTACTAACTTTTTTTTTGATTTATTTTGAATTTTGAAGGCGGAAGATAGTAATGGCGCACCTTGGGCAGGTGCGCCATTACTAATTATTTTTAATTTTTTTTGATTTATTTGAATTTTGAAGGCGGGAAGATAGTAATGGCGCACCTGGGCAGGTGCGCCATTACTAATTTTTTATTTTTTTGATATAGTTTGAATTTTGAAGGGGGGAATAGTAATGGCGCACCAGGACAGGTGCGCCATTACTGAGTGTTGATTTTTTTTGAATTTTTTTGCCTCTCAGACTCTTTGAAAGCCCGTAACTTTTTTTTGTTAGGTTTTTGAGGATTCTGAAATATTCAACGGGATTCTCCGTTGAATTCGGATTAACTTTTCGAGTAGATGATTTTTCATATAAAAACTTTTTCATCGGAGTTCGTATGCAAAAGTTATGCCCATTTTACAAATTCTCGAGAGATTTTGCAAAAAAGTCAAAATTCATGTTTGTAAATTTCTAACAACTAGACCACATATCACATGGGAATCTTATTTTCTTTTTATTTTTTTGACATTTCTATCATTTTCTTTTTTTTTCTGAATGAAAAGGCGGTCGGGGGGGGGGGGGGGGGGGGTGTGTTGCATTTGGTGAATTTTTTGTAAGACTCAGAAAGTAGTAATGGCGCACCACTAAGAATGCGCCATTAGTAAACAGGGTTACTAATGGCGCACCTTGTGTGGTGCGCCATTACTAGTTTTGAAAAAAACATACGTTTTTTTCAAAAACTAGTAATGGCGCCACCACACACCAGGTGCGCCATTAGTAATGGGCCAATAATGGCGGACCTGTATCTGGTGCGCCACTGCTATTAGCAGTGGCGCACCACATACATGGTGCGCCAATAAGTCACATATAGTATAGCCGTTTTCCTAGTAGTGTCGAAGAGTCGTGTACCGAGCAACAACTTCAAGAAGGAATGAGACGATGACGCCGTGCTGCCGGACAAGTCCTAGGGTTTCCCCTGTACCGGATGGCAGTGGGGAAGGGGGTAAACCCAGAAGCCCTTCAGGAAGGAGCGGCGGCGCCCACAGGCGTCAACGCGTCGGTGTCGGACGAGCGCCAGGGATTTCCCTGACCAAAACAACCACACCACCCCGGACGATCCGTAGTGCACCATCCGGATGATCCGTAGTGCACCCACCCAACCTGCCGCCCACAGCCTACACCACCACGGTTCAAAGAACCATCCTCTCGCCTCACTGAGGCCACCGACACGAGGCCTGGAGGAAGGAAGAGGAGACAATGGCTCGGGGGCACCCGCAACACAGCCAAACGGGAGGGAACAACCCTCCACCGCCCGTCGCGGAGACCGACCGGACACAGCGACAGGGACATAACGGCCCCTACTGGCCCGGCCGGGCCACATATGGGCCCGTAAAGCCCCCGCCGCACAGCTTGCAGCAAGCCGGGTGATGACGCCGCCACCAACCGCAGACCGCCGACGCCCCGAAAACACACCATGGAGCAGAGCCGCCGCGTGAAGAACCCAGATGGGGCCGAAAAGGGCCCAAATTTGGGCCGAGCGGGCGCCGCCGGCCACCAGCACACACACGCTGCCCGCGGCCAACCGCCGCGCCGCAGCACCAAGGGCACCCGAGGTCGTTGGGATCCGCACCGCCGAGCCAAACCGCCGGCCGAGCTGCCACCGCCACCATCGGGGGCCCCCGCGCCCCCCTCCGCCCACGCGGAGGAAAGACCGGCCCGCCGCTTCCAGCACCACGCGGGCAGGGCCGGCGGGTCAAGCTACGGTAGCGGCGGAAGGGAGATCGGGCGGGATGGGGAGGCCTGGAGGAGAGGGGAGGGACGAGTTCGACCGTCGCACGGGGGGGCAAGCGAGTGAGAGGGGGGGGGGGGGGGGGGGGGGGGGAGGTTTAGCTCGAGCCTTTGCAGAAGAGGGCCCACTCCGTGGCCATTGAACACATGTGAGCCATGTATAGGTTAGAAAAAAAGAAATCTTTAATCCAATAAAAGAAGGCAGTGATATTATCAGTGGACATCTTCGTGACACCGCCTCCAAAATACACAACGCCGCAACTCCACCCCGCTGTCTTCTTCTCCTGACACCGCCTCCTCCCCTTTCCTCCTTCTCCAGTCGTCGATCGTAATGCCGGTTAAAATTTTGCAACCTTCTCGCACACCGTCGATCACACGCACGCACACATACGTACGTGGCTATCGCCCAACATGCGTTTGTGCGGCACACCCAGGACTAGACAGTACGCGTCGACGACACAGAGTCGAGAAGCCGACCGTGCACGCGACCCGGGCCCCACGCGGGCATGGACGTCACGTCCCCCTCCTCCGTGCGGCGGGGGAGGCGATATATATGGCTTGGCTCCGCTCCAACACTGCAAACCATCCATCCATCCCACACCACACCATGAGAATAGAAGAGTCGATATCCTACAATCCAAGGCGATGAGAAGCGGCGCAGGGGAAGCACAACCGGGTAGGGTTCGTGGTCCCTGCTCGACCTTGAAATTCTCCATCGGAATCACGCATCATCGTTTTATGTATATTTATCAGTTCCTCCCCTTTTGCTGCCCATCGTTTGGTGCCTGCTCCTGTTGTTTTGAGGGCTTCGGTTGGTTCCTTTACTTTCCTCCCACTCCAGCCCTGCCTGCCTTTCCCAATCTTCCCCCCTCGTGTGTTTTTAGCCATTTCTCTCCGGAGTCTTCTTCTAGGTTGGCACGGTGCGTGCCCCTCCTCGTCGTCTATCCGTTGATTCTGCGTGTGTGTGGTGTGAGTGCTACCTGTGGATTTGTTATCTCCCTTGCTTTGTTCTCTTGCTCGCAAGGGGTATGGTATGCTATGGTATATGGTTTGTCCTGTACATATAAGTACATGGTTGCTGCCTGAGCTAGCTAGCTCGCTGTATCTTTTTTTTTTTTTTGAGGGATAGCTCGCGGATCTTGGTCATATTAATCTCTTTCTCACGTACGCGGCTAGCTATTCTGATCCATCCTCTCTTTCGTTTGTCTTTTGATCACACAGACGCGGAAGCATGGAGGCGCACAGTTGCTACGAACTCTACGTACGTAGCATGTCGTCGCCTTGTATTCTTAGACTGACAGCCTTGGACTGGTCGGTTGCGCGCTCACCTGAAGCCAACAACAAACAAGCAACGAGTTACCTGAGAGAGGGGAGGGAGGGAACGTCACTTGTTTTTTTCCGATCGATGGCCGCCGCCTCGTCCGCTCCCTTCTTCGGCTCTCCGACACGCAGATGCACCCTCTCAGCCTCCCGTCCGGCCGCCGCCGCGCGCGCCCGTGCCCGCGCCAAGAAGAAGCGCAACCAGCCGGGCAACCCAAGTAATTAACCGGCGGTACATATGTCTTAATTAACTGCTAACTATTTATGTAGTGATTAATGGATGATCGATCGGCGGTGCAGATCCGAAAGCGGAGGTGATGCGCGGTCGCCCGGGTCGCTGATGGCGACGAACCGGTTTATGCGAGGTGTGCAGCAAGGGGTTCCAGCGGGGCAGAAACTGCAGCTGCACCGGCGAGGCCACAACCTGCCCTGGAAGCTCAAGCAGAGAACCCCCAGAACACGCGGCGACGGGTGTACCTGTGCCCGGAGCCGACGTGCGTGCACCACCACCCCGCCCCGCGCCTCGGCGACCTCACGGGCATCAAGAAGCACTACTGCCCCCAGCACGGCGAGAAGAAGTTGAAGTGCGACAAGTGCGCCAAGCTCTACGCCGTGCAGTCCTACTGGAAGGGCACTCCAACTCCGCGGCACCGCGAGTACCGCTGCGACTGCGGCACCCTCGTCCTCCAGGTACCATACGACACGATCGGTCGACGGATCTTCAAATAGATTTCGATTACGTTCAGTTTATGATTGTTTGTTTTAAAATTTCGATGTGCGTGGATGATATGAATGATTGGGTCACGATGAGAAACTTGACGGGAGGCGATTTGACGGGTGATGTGGATGTTGGTAGGGGTTAGGGCTGTTACTGCTGGTACGTGACTAGGTATCACCTAGCAAAATGATGGGCGCGGCTGGTGTGTGTGCAAATTTGGTTAAATTCTTTCTCAAGAAAGAAACCTTTGGTTTAACTAAAAAAAACACTCTTTTGTGTGGATTGGAATGGATTCCCTAGAGAGCGGGAGAAGGGGTAGAGTAGGGGTAGAGAGAGAATGGATGGATGGAAGGGGATGGACGATGCAGCTAGAGCTAGCGACCTGTGTGGCCGGCTCTGCTCCACGTGAATCGCTCCTGTTGGGAGGGAACCTGAGATATGCACCCCACACTACCAGAAATAACCTTATATGCAGACGGCCTTATATATGCGACGGCCCCCGTCGGCATGAGGGAGCTATGCCGACGGCCTATGGAAAACCGTAGACGTAGGAAAGCCGTCGGCATATCTCCATATATGCCGATGGGGGCCGTAGGCATAGAAAGGCGTCGGCATACAAATATATATGCCTACGGCAGTGTAGGCATGTTTGGCCGTCGGCACAGAGGTGGGCTGGTGGCCCTGGCACAGCCGGCGGGTTCACGCCGTCAAACATATGCCGACGGCCCTAACGTCGGCGTCGGCATACCTCACTGTGACACGTCATCGATCCGCGGCACCGTGGGCCGGAGCTATGCCGACGGTTATGCGTCGGCATATCTGGGGCCACGGTGCCGGGATAGATGTCGTGGCAGGGAGCTATGACTTGTGGTGTGGTGATGATGATGATAAACTTGTGGTCTTTGATGGTCCTTTAGATGACTTGTGTGCTTCTTTAATGCTTATGCTATATTTATGTTGATTGTGATGAGCTTATGCATATTTGTTGTGACGGTGCCGGATGATACTTAGATGTGTTCTATGTGTATTTCCATCATATATATCTGCTGTATATTGAATTGAATTGATATGAAAACAAACAGGAAAAAGAAGAAAAAAAATCAAAAATAACTATGCCGACAGCCTAACCGTAGGCATAGCCCTGGCCTGAGCACCAGTTGCTGACACGTGGCAGATATGCCTACGGCCAGCCGTCGGCATAGTTTGCCGACGGCTAGGCCGTAGGCATAGCTGCCCCTGAGAGCCAGCTGCTGACACGTGGCAGGGCTATGCCTACCAGCCTAGCCGTCGGCATAGTTTCAAACTATGCCGACAGCTAGGCCGTAGGCATAGCCCTTTGTTGTACTGTCCCACGAGCAAGGGCTACTCGCCACGTGGCAGGGCTATGCCTACGGCCTGGCCGTCGGCATAGTTTGAAACTATGCCGACGGCCAGGCCGTAGGCATAGCCCTGCCACGTGGCGAGCAGCCCTTGGTTGCCGTTTGACGTTAGGCGGGAACGTTGCCGACGGCCCGGGCCGTCGGCATAGATGTACGAACACCGTCGGCATAGGACCTATGCCGACGGCCTTTCTATGCCGACGGGCTTCCGGGCTACGCCGACGTATATTATGCCGACGGCCCGATGCCGACGGGGGCCGTCGGCATAGGCCTATCCCGACGGTTTTTCAGGGCTATGCCGACGGCTCGGGCCGTCGGTATAGGGGTCGATTCCGGTAGTGCCACACACATGGTCATCTGGCAGCAGTTCCGCCTTTTTTAAACCTTGGAATCCACACACTTCCCCCTCTCTCTCTCATCTGCATCGATGGATCCCCACCTGTTCACGTGATGACATGCTGCCTAGTTCTTTTTTTTTTTGAGTGGGAACAAGGGATTCCATTAAACAGCAAGCTCAGCAGAGTGACTGGCTAAGAGGTTTACAATACAATTAGGGGCTGATGCCTCCCAGAAAGAGTCATAGGACTCAAAATGACGCCCAGCTTGGCAAGCTTATGGGCTACACTATTACAGGTGCGCCGGCTGAAAGAAAAAGCATAAGAGACGAAGTTTAAAATGCATAGGCTTTTAGCTTCTTTCACCAGCACCCCGATCATCGCCTTGTCGTAGTCGTTGCTCTTCAAAGCACGTACAAGAGTTGAGGAATCAGATTCGGAAACGATTATGTTTGCCCCAATCCTGTTTGCTCGATCAACTGCAGCAAGACAAGCAACAGCTTCAGAATGCAAAGCGCTCCTCAGGTTCACAGAATTGCCGGCACCAGCAGCGACGAAAACACCCGCCTGATCACGGATGAGATAGCCCTAGCCGCCTGCACCTGTACTCGCATCAAAGGCCCCGTCGAAGTTTATCTTCACGTGGTGCTCTGGTGGTTTGCTCCACTTATGAATGTCAGGTGGCTTGGGCGGTTTGTTTGGCTTCCGCAGGCTCAGGGAGTCAACCAGCAGCCTCTCACACGGTGACAGACCACCCGGGCATTAGGGGGCGCCTCTCCAGCGTTGGCTTTGTTGCGAACGTTCCACCACTCCCACATGAGGGTCACGTTCCTAGCTACCTAGCTTACTTTTAGCTAGCAATCAGCACCATCCGATCGATTAGCCTCAAACCTGCTGCGGCTATAGTTGATGCATGCCATGTACATGTTGGTGTTGTCTTACGTATGTTTACTGCACTATGTAAATCCCACATGGTCACTATGATTTGGATGATATACATTGCCGTGCACCTTTAGCTAATTTTACCTCATTTCGATGATATTATCATGCGTCTAGCTTCTTTTCTTTTGAAACAACACATCGTGTCATCTATAGCTTAATTTGCTTTTTTCAACTGAATCGAAATATTTCTCAAAAACCATCAGGTAAGAATTAATTGCCAGCTAGCATTCCCTAAGAAAACAAAAGAAACGTCTCCCCCAGGACACGGAATTAATCGGTGGACCTATCCAGTCCATGTTTTACATTGCTACTAGACAATTTTTAGTTTTTTACAGCTCTCAATGGTATGTATGGTGTTCAATAAATTGAGAAACGATAATGTTGATAGGATGTGCAATTAATCTTGTGATGACATGATTTTTTTTCACAGTAATGGCATTGAAATTTTCATTACTCATGTGAATACGTCTATAATTTCGTTTACCAGATTTAAATCACAACCAACACAAAAGAGTAAAATTTGGTAGTACTTTTCTCGATAAATATCGTGACTTGATTTCTCTAGTGTGGAGAGTCATCGTACCTATTTTGGCAGAAACAAAATAACAAAGAACAAAATATATTGTCATCTATCTTTGATTAATTTTATATCGTTTCGGTATTATCATGCATCTAGCTTAGTTGTTTTTACGAAGCGACACACCGTGCCACTGACATCTATAGCTTAATTTGCTTTTTTTGAATTGGATCAGAATATTTCTCAAAAACCTTCGTGTAGGAATTAATTGCCAGCTTGCATTCCCTAAGATAAGAAAAGAAACGTCTCCTCTGGGCGTCCGTGCCATAGATGCACACAACAAAGGATTGCCAGCTACCCAGCTAGCAAAATAAATCGGTACATTTAAGTATTTTTTAGAAGACATTTAGTTAGTACTACGTATAGTGTATTGGGTGAACATCTACCAGCTGGCAAGTGTGAAATTGTTCGACTCGGTATTTTTGAAAAGTTATTCCGTCGAATAAATAAGTAGACGTATAACATGCACCTGATTAATCGGTGGATCGATTGAGTCCATGCGGTACATTGCTACTAGACAACTTTCTTTTTTTACAGCTCTCAATGGTATGTATGGTGTTCAATAAATCAGGAAACGATAATGTTGATAGGATGTGCTATTAACCTTGTGCTGACACGATTTTTTTCACAAAAGTGGCATTGACATTTTCATCACTCATGTGAATCTGTCTAATTTCATTTATCTGATTTAAATCACAGTAAACAAAAAAGAGTAAATTTTGGCACTTTTCGCGATAAAAATTGCGACTTGATTGCTCAGTGTGGAAAGTCATCTACCCATTTCGGCAAAAACAAAATATCAAATTCAATCAATTTTGTATGAAATAAATAGATTTTTTTTTAATTTCTGAAATTTTGGATATTTCTGTGAGGTCCGAACTAATTTTAGTACCGAAGTTTTAAACACAAAGTATCTGAAAATCCTTTAGATATATAGTGTAACAGAGGAAATACCGTATATATGAACTTGACTATTCATGTATCATGTCTGCTACTTGTATTAGATGCTGAAATTTCTTTCCTGGTCAAACTTTGGCCTCGATTTGACTTCAGGATGTATGTTTGATTCTAAATTACTTGATCAAAAAATCATAATGTAACTTACACTCAAGCACATCAATCACCTCACAATTAGGCATCCGATCGATCGTATATTTCATGAAATGTTTTTTGACAATTTTTCCCGTACGCATGCAGAAGGGACAGCTTCATCACCCACCGCGCCTTCTGCGACGCGCTGGCCCAGGAGGGCGTGCGCATGCCAGCTATCGGTGCCGGCATTTACGGTGACTCCAGCAACATGGCCCTCTGTAATCTCTCCAGCATGGGCCCCCAAATGCCGGGCGGCTTGCCAGACCAATCCGGCCACCACTCCTCGGCGTCGGCCATCGACATCCTCAACGTTGGTGGTGGCCGCGTCAACGCCGGTCAGTTCGAGCACCTCATGCCGTCCTCCTCGGGGTCCTCGTTGTTCCGCTCGCAGGCCGCCTCCTGTTCCGCGTTCTATCTCGGCGGCGTCGGCGGCGCCCAGGACTTTGCCGATGATGACGTCCACCGTTCCCATGGCAACCAGGGATCTCTCCTGCAGGGAAAATCGCCGGTAGCCTTCCATGGCCTTTTGCAGCTACCGGACCAGCACCAGGGAAGCGGCGGCGGCAACGGTAACAACAACCTCCTGAACCTTGGTTTCTTCTCAGGCGGCGGCGGCCAGGACTCGCGCCTCGTCTTCCAGAACCAGTTCAACAGCAGCGCTGGAAACGGCAACAGCAGCAGTGGAGAGAATGGCGGTCTCATCACGTCCGGCAGCGTCCTGGGCGGCGGGGGCTTCCCTTCGCTGTACTGCTCGGCTGAGTACGGCGGCGGGCTCCCGCAGATGTCCGCGACGGCACTGCTGCAGATAGGAGCGCCGATGAGCAGCCACAACGCTGGCGCCGGCGGCGGCGGGCTGCTCCGTGGCCCAGGGATCAGGGGCGGCGCCGGGGAAGGCGGGTGGTCGTCGGCAACGGCGGTGAGCGACAGGCAGTCGTTCCATGACCTCATCATGAACCCCCTGGGTAGCGGGAGTAGTGGCGCTAGTTCTACAACCGGTGGTCGCGCCGCGGCGTTCGGCGTCGGCGGCGGCTTCCCCATGGACGACGACAAGCTGAACACGAGGGACTTCCTCGGCGTCGACCCCGGCGGCAAGGCCCAAGCTGGCATGGTCCCGCCCCAGCGCCACGGCGCCGCCAGGATCCACGTCGGCTCGCTGGACCCGGCCGAATTTAAGCAGTACAGTAACATACAGGATCGATCGGCAAGAAAAACAAAATAATGCATGGAAATTCTCAAGGTAAGGCGGCGAGGGAGGGAGAGAGCATGCATATTACTGCATTAGAACAAAGGTTAATTAATTTCTAGGGTGATCCGTCATCTGTTGATTAATTAGTTTCTGTGTTTTTGTTGGCAAGGCAATGGCATATATCGCTGCACTAGCTAGCTAGCTAGGGATCATGAAGCCAGATTCAATCAAGAACCCTAAGATCGAGGCCAGAACTTCAATTTAATTTTGATATCTTCCATGCATGTATGTATGTACATTTGGTCGGTCGGTCTTCTTTGATGCGAAGACCGGACCGGACGGGACCAGACCAGACCAGAGTTTATCATTTGGAGTTTTACTGCTTGCTCGGTACATGCATGCATGCACTTTTGTTTGGATGCTCAGAATATACGTCTATGTCTGCGCCGGTTTTATATCTCATGCATGTTTGTTTCTTCTCTGGGTGGCGCTGCTTTCAAAGCTGAAAGGCCTGGGCTAATTAACAATTTAGCAAGAACAGTGTGCATTAATTAGCTGGTACGTCCTGAGGTTGTGACCAGTAAATCAGGCTGGATCGATCAGTGTATACATGTACTGTAGCTCCCAGGTCAGCCCAGACCAGACAGGAAGCACACGACAGGGGAGGAAGATACAAGCAGATGATCCAAGGCACGCATCTCCAGTGGTTGAGCAGCAGCTGCTGCTGGCTCTAGTAGATACACCAGGCCCCGTAATTATTCCCTCTTGGCTTCTTGACTTTTTGCCCTCGTCGTCTACAGTCCAGCTATCTGCAAGCAATTGATCCATCTGCGTGCACTGTTCTCACTGATCTGGTCTGGTTGAAGCACACCACACATATGGGGGGACGGATTGACGTATACAAATGTAGGCACAGGAAAAGGTACGTACCGCGTTGCTATGGAACATTTGAAATTAGCTAAATGCTACAGGACAAGCTGGCCCTCTCAAAGTTTTTCTAGTCCACGTGAAGAGAGACATGCAAGTCTGTGCAGCAGGCAGATCCTGAACCTTCAGATACAATACTACTCCCTCCGTCTGAAAATAAGTGTCTCAACTTTGTAGATAGGCAGACCCGTGAGTAGTACTGTGAAATGTTACACGAAAGTGTAGCTGTAGCACGGATGGATTATTGCGCACGTACACCCGTAGCTCCTGTTTTGCCCAACGCAGTTGTGTACATCAATCAGTTGCCACACTTTTATGTGTGACAAATAACACATTTGGCTAAATTAATTAATTTAGTTGTCAATGATGACATGTCTGCAGTGAAAACTGTTTATGTGATCACTACTCACTAGCCACAGTTTGCCTAATTAAGACCGTGTTCGAAACACATGAACTAAGAAATGCAGGAACAAGAAAACTGCAGGAATTTATGTGTCATGTGCCTTGGAGTCCTATAGGAAGCGAAGCATAGGAAAACTTTAGAATTGTCGTTTGACTGCCACACAGGAAAAAAAAAGGGAAATTTTACGGTACATTGCAATACACGAAGGCATGTGTATTATATGGGTGATCCAACAGATGACACTCACTGGGCCTTGTTAAAGCCCAGGGGCATTTTCGACCTGTAAATTTATTAAAATTTAATAGGCCCAATTCGGTCCAGGGGTATTATCGTCCTAAAATTTCTCGATTAACTTAATTGCATTAACATAGCACTTAATTATAACTAAACGGCATCGTGCGGGTCATTTGAATTTGGGTTAGAGCGGTTCCGTACGAACCCTAGTCTCTGGCGAACACATCACCGCCCTCGATCGCCGCCGATCGCCGCCGCGCGCACTTGCCGTGGTACTCCCTCCTCCTCCTCCCCATCCTACACCCCATCATCCCCTCACTCGCACGCGATCCCCCTCGCGTTATGCGTCGCAAGATCTTCCGAGGAGCGGCCAAATCCCCTCCTTCCCCGATGCGACTACCCCTTCCCCGACGCGAGGCCAGATCATCCTCATCGTCGTCCATCAACTTCATCGCGCCGGATCTTCGCATCGATCTCTGAGATGTAAGTGCCTAGCCGTCTCTTATCTTGGTCAGTCCCTTCTGCATAGTACCAATAGGGTCAGATTTGATTAGGGTTTAGGATTTGTTATATGAGAAAGTTGTGTCTAGATTTCGACTGAATGGAAGTGTAATTCGGATTTAGTTAGGATATATTTTGGACTTAGTTAGGGTTATGTGGCATGAGAAAGATGTCAGCAGATTTGGATTCAAAGAAAGCCTAGTTGGATTTAGTTATGACATATTCAGTCCCTTCTGCATAGTATTGTGCCTAGATTTCGACTGAATGGAAGTGTAATTCAGATTTAGTTAGGATATATTTTGGACTTAGTTAGGGTTATGTGGCATGAGAAAGATGTCAGCAGATTTGGATTCAAAGAAAGCTTAGATGGATTTAGTTATGACAGATTCAGTCCCTTCTGCATAGTACCAATAGAGTCAAGATTTGATTAGGATTTAGGATATGTTATATGAGAAAGTTGTCACTACATTTCGACCGAAAGGAAGTGTAATTCGGATTTAGTTAGGACATATTTTGGACTTAGTTAGGGTTATGTGGCATGAGAAAGTTGTCAGCAGATATGGATTGAAAGAAAGTCTAGTTGGATTTAGTTATGACATATTTTGGATTTAGTTAGGAGATATTTTGGACTTAGTTTGGAGTTATTTTGGATTTAGTTAGGAGATATTTTTGAATTGAGTTCGGAGTTATCTTGGATTTAGATAGGAGATATTGGATCTATGAGGGTGGGTTTATAAGTGCGTGATTAGTCATGGCATTTGAAGGAATTGTGGACGATTAGAGTAACGAATTTAAACAAACCTGCATACATGAAGAATTATGTGATATCCTTAAATCATAGACAGAAGCAATCAAATGTTTCAATTATTTAAGCACAGTAGTGCATAATTATTTTGTATGCTACGGATCCGTAACATTGTCTATGTGTTTTCGTTGGCAGCATAATGACATGGATGAAAAAGGCATCGATGGCGAAAACATGGCTGATAAAGGCAAGGATGACAAGGACATAGGTGATAGAGGCAATGAAGGCAAGGACATGGATGATAAGGACAATGAGGACGTAGGCATGGACAGCAAAGGAATGGATGGCAAAGGCATGGATGATGTAGGCAACGATGGCATAGACATGGATGGCATAGACATGGATGGTAAAGAAATGGATGATGTAGGCATGCAAGGCAAAGGAATTGATGATAAAGGCATGGGTGGTACAGACATATATACAGTCCTGAATGAGTATATGGAATACGTAGACATCGTGAAGAAAACTTTCAGGAGTGAGGCAGAAGCCTACATGTTCTACGTAGGCTATGCGAGATGCATATCGACGGACGTACAAGTGCTGCAAACAAGGATGGCGGGCCCTTAAGCACTTTAACAGAGCTGAAAGAAAAAGAATACCGAGGGGTCTTTCTCGGTGTGGGTGTCCCGCTCTTTTTCAAGTTGAGCTACAGGATAGCAGTGGCCTCTGGTTCGTCAAGAATTTTGTCGACAAGCATAACCATCAGTTTGTCCCTCCTGACCTGACTCCCTACTTATCGGCTAATCGTAGAATGACTGACACGCAAAAGGCGGATGTCATCGAGTATGCTGTCGGTGGACTTCGAACACATCAGATTATGAATGTAATGGAGAAGAATGCCGGAGGTCCTGACAAGCTTGGATTTATAGATCGGGACCTATATAACCATGTTTCTGTTCAGAAGAAGCGCAAGATAGAAGGCAGTGATGCTAGATATTTGCTCACCTATATGATAGCACAGCGAAAAGCAGACCCGAAATTCTTTTTCAAATACACAACAGACAGCGAAGGCCATTTGAGGAACATATTCTTGGCTGATTCACAATGTCGGATTGACTATGTTGCCTTTGGTGGTGTCGTGGTGTTCGACAGCACATACCGGTCTAACAAGTACAGGCTTCCGTTTGTCCCATTTGTTGGTCTGAACCATCACCGCAGCATAGTTATGTTTGGGATCGGCCTAGTGTCAGACGAGACAGTTGCATCATACCAGTGGCTTCTTCAGGTATTTTTTTGGAGGCAATATCCCAGAAGCAACCCATTTCAGCAATCACCGATGGGGACGGTTCGATGGCTAAAGCAGTAGCTACTGTCTGGATGACAACAGATCATCGCTTGTGCACGTGGCATATCGAGGAGAATATGGTGATGCACCTCTGGAAGGAAAAGTTAGAAGAGTTTAGGAAATTTATTTACCATCGTTGGGATATTGATGAGTTTGAGAAAGAATGGGAGGCTTATAAGGTTCAGTTCAAAATAAAACCAACAGGGAAGAGGTCGTCATGGGTTAACAGGATGTATGAGCTGAGACACAAGTGGGCTGCGGCGTACACAAAGGGCAGATATTTCCTAGCCATGATGAGTAATCAGAGGAGTGAGTCTCTCAACTCAAGGCTTCATGTGCACCTGAACAGGAAGATGCAACTTGTTGATTTGTTGTAGCATGTTAAGCACTGCGTGTCGATTATGCACAAGAATGAAGCAGCATTAGACGCAGTAGCGGCACATGGTACCCTTCACTAAGCTGAGTGCACACCCTCTCGAGATTGCTGCCTCTTATATTTATACTCCTGTGATGTTTGCAAAGGTAAAGCATCAGATTGTCGAAGGAACAAATTGGCAGGTCGTACACCGGGAGGGGTCTGATGGTTTGGTAAAGTATGCAGTTTTGCGCAAAGTCCCTTATGATAAAGTCGCATATGCCCAGGATGCTACAGACTTGCAAGGTAAGGATGGTAAGGACTTGGATGCTAAGGTTCCTACAGACATGGAAGGTAAGGATGGTAAGGACTTGGATGGAAAAAACCTGGATGGTAAGGATCCCAATGACTTGGAAGGTAAGGATGTTGAGGAGTTGGAGGCAAAAAAAGTTGGATAAGCAAGGCTTGGATGCTAAGTCTGTGGATGTTAGATATCACGTGACTTGTCTGTTCAGAGGAGCAACACTAGATGATGCAGCTTGTAAATGTAGAAAGTTGGAAAGCAAGGATTACCCATGAGCACATATATTTTGTGTTCTGGATCATCTTGGTGTACGCGCATTTCCAACATTTTTTGTGAAGAAAAGATGGACAATGCATGCCAAGCCAGCATTCCCTTCTTCGAGGACTGCGAATACTCATGTATGGTCTGATCACATGAATAAGTACCATCAACTACGCAACATGGCTAGTGACGCTTTATTCACAGCTGCAGCTAGCGATTCACAATCAGAAGAGGTGATGGAGTTCCTCAGGAGTATATTGGTTGATGGAGAAAAAACTAATTTGGATGAAGGCCAGAAATCGTTTGTTCCTTTGCTGGCATACTACTCTGCTGCTCGCGAATGCTGCACAGATGACATGGAAAACCCAATCAAAATAGTTCCAAAAGGGAGACCAACTACCGAAGAATCCAACAAGAGAATGAAATCTAGGCGCGAGCGGATGAGAGGGAAAAAAACCAAAGAAGTTAGTGTCTCATTGTTCATTTCCATACATGCTTACACCGTAATTTGTTCCATGGGAGAGTGTTCAAATATCTTTCTTCAATTTATGCAGGAAAGATTCAGGAAAAGCAAAGGGCACGAGGAGGAGGAAGAGAAAAAAGGAAGATTCAGATACAGAAGAAGAGGAAGATTCAGATACAGAAGAAGAGACAGATTCAGATATAGAAGAGGAGACAGATTCAGATACAGAAGAAGAGGAAGATTCGGATGTAGAAGAAGAGAAAGATTCAGATGTAGAAGATGGTGGGCTTCGGAGGGGTAGGAAGAGACCATTGAAGGATGGTAGGCTGTGGAAGGGTAGGAAGATACCATCGGAGGATGCGGAATAAGATTATGCAAAATCAAACAAGTGGGCATTTAGCACTATGATGCGTAGTTAAACATGTTTACGAATGTTGGCTGCCTATTCATCTATTTCATTTTTCGCAGGAAACGCTAGTGCGCTGGAAATGTGAAAGCTGGGAGGAAGAAAAAGCAAGATGACAAGGAAGTGCCTGCTAGGAATGTTGCAGCAAAGGGTGCTCGAAGAAACCCAGTGAAGTTAGTGTATGTACTTACATGTCTGATGTACAAGTTGTGTCCTTGTTAGTACGGTGTTGATGTTTCTTAACTTTTCCAGGAAGGCCTCTACAAAGGGCGGAAAAGAAGAACAGGTCAAAGGTGTGATGAAGATAAAAAGGCCTGCTAAGAATGTTGTAGCAAAGGCTGTGCGAATAAGAGCTGTGAAGTTAGCTTCTGCAGCTATATGAAGAGAAAACCAGCGAAGTTCGTGTTTTTTGTGTTCAAGTGCAATGTACACGTTCAAATCTTCTTTGGTATCCTATTAACAAATGTTGATTCCTGCAGGAAATGAAAAGTGAAGTCGAGATAGGATATTTAGGTGCACAGGGTCAGGCAGAGAAAACAGAAGGATTTCTGGGGTGCAAAGATTGAGAAAACAAAATGAACTTAAATTTGGATTTCCGTGTGGTGATCCACCTTGTTTTGGATGTATTTGACCTGTAAGACTGTCATGTGTGCTTGCTGCCGTATTTGATGGAATGCCACTATTTTCGTGAATTCCTAGTTTGATTGGTAGCCTCATTTTAATGTGGACTGGTCGAAATGGAAGCTCGTTATGATTTATCAACACATCGACGGATTCAAATATTGAACCCATCAAATAATGCAATTTTAGTGAAGTGGGTTTTATGTATTTATTTTTTTTCATGAAATTTTACTCAAATTTGGTCAAATTGTAGTCAAATTTCAGACTTGAGATCAAAATAGAAACCTCATTTTTAAAATTCGAAATAGCATGTTGCATTTTCTTAAAAATAATTATTATGAGCACCAAATTTCAAATTCGGATCTAAATAGAAGCCTCATTTTTTAATAAATATAAAAAATGGGAGATATTTTAAAATAATCTTGAAAAATGTTAATTTTGAAATAGAAAATAAGCAAATTGATTTGAAAATTGATTAAAAAATCATGCAGATTTGAAGAAAAAACTGCTAATTTTAAAATAGCATCCTGTTTTGAATATGCTGCTTTTAAAAATACCATGCTCAATTGAAACTGCTGATTTGAAAACACTGATTTAAAAACAACAAGCTATTTTTAAAAACAGCCTGCTATTTTTTTAAATAGCAAACAACATGCTCTTTTTAAAAATAGCATACTATTTTTAAAAATAGCATGCTGATTTGAATATAGCATGCTGATTTAAAAATAGCTCTATTTTGAAAATAACATTCCGGTTTGAAATTAACAGAAACATTGTTTTTGAATATATCATCGTTTTTGCACTAATTTTTTTTCACTGAATTTTTGGCGGCCTTACATATAATTAACTCGTACTAGCCAACACAGAAACCTCGTTTTCAATAGCATCTAATCCTTGTGAAAACCGGTTCGATTTGATTTTCAGGAACTAGCATCATTTCAAAATTATGGTAAACACTCATTGCAGTCAGAGGTAACGATATCAAGGAGGGTACCAGGATTGGATATACATGCATACCAAGTACTGTAGGTCACAAAAGTTCATACTACCATCTGGTAGTTACTGCCAAGTTCCACTTACTGGATGATCTTCATATCGAGAGCTAGTACTAACAAGTTCCTGCCAAGTTCCACTTTACTACCAAGTTCATATCCAGTTGGACCCAAAAGCTGATAGTAACAAGTTCCAGTTACTGCATAACAAGTAGCATCAAACTACTACCTAGTACATACATATCATAATCTGCCATTCAGTCATGGTTCATCACATGGGTCAACGAATCTTCATGCCACTGGCCATGTTCACCTTAAGCCCACCTGCCCTCCTTTCCATGAACCTGAAGATAGCCATATGACCTTCTTTCATCTTGGTGCCCTCAACGACTTCTCTCCAGTTTTTTGTCATGATCGCACGCCCGTCCTGCTTGCCCATCTTGAACAAGACCTTTTTATAACCTTCAAAATGTTCGTTGGTGACACGCACAACCATGGGCCTTCACAGATATTCTTTGAGGTTGGCCTGACTGTACTCCCGTGAGAAGCACTGAGTGCACAAGGAAATAAATAATGTTACATGGTGGCATTCTCACTGCTGAAATGTGATTTGCAAAAAGAAAGTCCAAGTGTTTACCATCTTGCTCTTCCCTTTGATGACTGCCGAGCGAGTGACGGTGCAGACATAGTATGGTAAGCAAGGTGTGACATGCTTTACTATGGATTTGAGACGGTCCCACCTCCTCAGGTCTAGAATAATATGGTTGCCGTAAAAGATGTGCTTTTCGAAACCTTTTCTCCCCTGGTATCCTAGATCTGTATCAACAAAATTAAGATGACAGAGTAGTTCATAATTTCATACATAAGATCTAGAACATTAGCACTGGGTTGATGATCAATGCCTACTCCAATGAGCTAGAAATGAAGGACCTATAACCCAATCAAATAAAACCGGCAATATCTTGTAAAAACATGGGCAAATTGAATATTTGATTGATTTGAACTAACAACTAAACAAATTGAATAGTTGAGTCAATGTTGATTTGGAAACAGAGTGAAGTGTGGTAATCAAGTGTTACTCAAACCTGAACTTTAGACAGTTCATGGTTCAGTTAATATCTGACCAGCCACATAGAACTTTAACCCTTTCTGCCATGATGGGATCGTGGTCGCCATCTCCATCAGAACTATCATCAGTGTCATATTCGCTAGAGATGTCGTCATCACCGCTATAGCCGTCACTCCCATGTGAAGTGCCATCTGAGGCATCATCTGAGGTGGCCCGGTGATCACTTTCTTCACTGCTGATGAGGATGGTTTCCCTTGCTATTGAAACTGCATGCATCGCAATGAACAAATGATAGTTATTGATATATGAAATCAGTCTTACATTAGGACTTGGCAGCACAATATACAATGGGAATAACCTTTTCGCATACTTCTTGTACAAACATCTACATGAAGAAGCTAGTCGACAACCAGATTGAGACTACTAGACTAGTCGCACGGCTAGTCAAGACTAGTGGTTAGACTCATAATCATTAGGCAGACATACAGCATAATTGGTTCGATGCCAAAAGTTGGCAAATGTTGGCTTGTGATTGGTTAGCTAGCAACTATTTTTGCCAATTTCTAAAAAAGTTGCCAACTTTTATTAACTTTGATTTTGAAATGTTGGCTTGCCAAACGTTGGCATCAAACCAATTAGGCTAAAACCAATTAGGCTATATCGAAGTTACCAAAAGTTGGTAACTTTTTGTGAGATTGGAAAAAAATTGTTGGTAGCTAACTAATCACTAGCGAACAATTGGTATTTGCCAAATATTGGCTTGCCAACTGTTGGCATCGAACCAATTATGCTGATAGAGCATGATTGGTTTGCTACCAATATTTGGCTAGCCAAATGTTGGCATTGCCAAATATTGGCAACTTTATGTGAGCTGGACAAGAAAACTTTGTAACCAACCAACTAGTAGCTAGTATTTGGCAGAATGTGAAACATTGGCATGCCAATTTTTGGCACCAAACCAATTACACTTATAATTCAGACAAGTAGTAAAAAGAATCATCAAAAATATAAACCAACCATAATTATTACATGTGTGCACATTTCATAAAAAATATGCACAAATTAGTAGCCTTGTATACTTAACAAATCATTCAAAACATGCACCATGATTGAGTGCTCTCATCGAGTAATACGTGAAACTATAACTGATCCGCCTTCAATCACTACAAATTTCGTGATGTGCTGTTGTGTGGTACCATTAGCTAACAAATACAGTCTTCAAATTATCCAAACAAACCAAATAATGCATATGCTCTTGTACATAAACATTTTATAGGTAGCTGTGGAGGTTCATTTCCAGTGAGAATACGGACTTGATAGCATCTCTCAAGCAAGATGACAGCATAGTGAAGGCTATGACAATGAGCAAGGTATGTTGGCCAACAGCCACCCTTTTGTCTACCTTGGTAAGTGTTTACTCATTACAATCCATACCAACAAGTAAAATCATGATTATGAAGTAAAATGGCAGAAAATCTAACAGTGAAGTCTTTGTTGCAATATGAACTACTAGCTCACAGCAAATTGTCATCGACCCCAAGAAGCGCATACCGTATCATGGAGATAGGCGGACATAATTCAAATAAGCAGTAACAAGAATCATCAAAAATATGCACTAACCATAAATGTTAAATGTGTGCACATATCATCAAAAATATGCACCAATCTGTAGCAATGTATACTTAACAAATCTTTGAAAATATGCACCATCATCGTACTACCATCGAGTAATATGTGAAACTATAACTGATCCTCCTTCCATCATTACGAATTTCCTCATGGACTGTTTGTGTGCTCGAATTGTAGTTTTTAATTAGGCATCAACAAATACATATACACAGTCATCATCATATTATCCCCAACAAACCAAAACACGCATATGCTGTTGTAAATAATCTTTTTTTTACAGCTAGCAGTGGGGTTCATTTTCCAGTGAGAAGGACTTGATAGCATCTCTCAAGCAAGATGATAGCATAGTGAAGACTATGTCGACGAGCAAGATATGCTGGCCAACAGCCACCCTTCTCTCTTACTTGCTAGGAAAGTGTTTAGTCATTACTACCCATACGAATAAGTAAAATCATGATTATGCAGTACATTTTCAGAATATCCAACTGTGAAATTACTTGTTGCAATATGACCTACTAGTTGACAGCAAATCAACATATACTCGAAACATGCATGCACACACGCAAGTGTGAGATTTTAACTTGGGTGGTGCTGCTAGATCGGAAAATGACAGTCAGTTAGAGATGCGTAGGGCAGGGAAGATCAATCTTACCTTGCGAAGTGGTAGCAGATGGGGCTGGACTAGACTTGTTCGAAGCTGGCACCACGGAAGCTTGGAGCGCCATGGCCAGGGATTGGGGAGAAGAGGTGAGGTGCCGTAGTCAGACCTTGTTGTCGATGAAGCAGCGGACAATGGTGGCTCGAGTAGTGGGGAGTGCGTAGCCTCCCGGATCCGGCCGATTTGGCCACGACGGTGGCGGCCAAGGTGACGGTGGCGCAAACCCTAGCCGTCGCCCTCCAAGTCGCCTCTCTGTCTGTGGATAGAACGAAGGGTGGTGGGATTGGGAATGCAGGGTGGGGTTGGGGGCATCGCTCGCTCTCTCTGTGCCTACCACTTGTCCCGGCCCACAAATAGCAATGAAACTTTGGGTCGGATCAGTTGCAGATTTGGCATCTTACCGATTCTGGCCAGACAGAATATAACAGCAGGACCAGGCCAGTAGGACGACCACATGTGTGCTTTTGATGAAACCCTAAAAATACAGTGTTGTTGATATTGCATGTGCATGTGTCTTCCAGTACACCAATTGATCTTGCATTTTTTTAGCACTCCATAGTATATATGTATATAAATGAATAAAATAGGGAACCGATAAAATGGAAAACTATTAGATGTAAGGTTAAAATATTTGAAAAAATGAAGAATTAAATAGTATGCATTTTATGGTTAAATATAATATTTTTACCATTTTTGCAATAACTGGGATAATTAAAATATTCATCGGTATTTTCAAAAAAAATTAACCGCAAAGGACTACTTATGCCAACCAAAACTTCTTCAGGATTTCAATTATTCTTCTACTTTTTGGCATGTTGGTTCTCATCATGCCTTCTTCGGACCTTCTCTTTGTCTGACAAATTCCTGAGATGTTGGGCTAGCGCCTTGTGTTTCGCCCGCACACCAGGATTAATTTGGTAGCCTTTGGCAACGCCTTCGGCGTGCTCAAGAATAGTAATGAAAGCCGGGTCCAGATATTTGCCATAGAAGGAGCATCGATATGCCATACGCTTAAGCATGTTGCACTGTCCATTATGCAATTGTTCAAGGGTTTTCTGAGTCTGTGCATCCATCTCTCCTTCCGAAATGTCCACATAATCATCAGAATGAGGCTGCAAATTAAAATTATGTATGATATAAGTTGCACCATTATTTATATAGTACCTAATAGTCCCTACGTTCCATACTATAGTGCCTATAAATTATTTTTAAAAGACATATTTATTAACTTTGACAAATTAAGGCGAAAAAAGCAATATCAAATCCATATGAAAGCGTAAATCATATGATGTACTTTTGTTTATATTTTTCTCAATAAACTTGGACAACCTTTATGATGTTTGACTTTTAGAAGAAAACTAAAGGCCCTAAATTGTATAGTGGGTGAACCATTAATTTGTAAATGATTGATTGAATAAATAATGATCAATATGTACTGATGATCAACAATATTTAGTGCTAACACATAATGTTCACGCCAACTCACAAGGCTTCCACATGGCGACTCCACCTCCCACCCACCCACCCACCCCAACTCCGGCGATCTCCTCCCCCATCCACTAATCTATGGATCCTCTCTGATGACAAGACCCGGCGGCGCTTCTGGATCACGCCAATACCCATCTTCCATGGGTTCTAACGGTGGATCAACCCTGGACTTGGACTTTTCCAAGGGTTTAGCTTTTGCAGATGAGATCTATAGATCCACTGGCCTCACGGTGCATCCGATGGAGGACACGGGCTCTTTCACCCTGGTGGTCTCTTTCAACCGTCATGATTTCCGTCTCTCAGAAGATTCGGTGGCGGCAGCCCTGGAATCATCCCTGGGGGCTCTGCAATTGATCTTATGGTTTCTCACGTCAAAGATAAGGTTTTTTCATTCCATGTCTCATGCAAGCAAGTTGGGTTTTATATTGTTGATCTCCGATCTTATGCATGCATGCAATTCAAGTGCTATTTTAATCTATGGGGCAATGGGGCTTCTAACTGCATTAGAGAACTCAAGATCTGGAGGAAGGAATGTGACGCAGAATGGATCCTAGTGAGTCCTTCTAAACGTCATTCGGCCTTAGGGCTTTTGGCTATGCATAAGCCACCAGCTCGATCCGCACTCGAAAGTGCAAATGCTCCTAGAAAGAAACTTTCATTTGCAACCTTTCAGAGGTATGATTTTTGCCATGGATATAGATACCCGGCGACGCAAGTGTGCATTGACATGGCTAAGGATGCAGGCTATGAGGTTTCGGCTCATGACAGGGTTGTTATTCGCCCTCCTCCTCCGGCTGAACTACAGTGGACGGTGGCTAGGCCACCCATCACCTTTGGCACGGTTCAGACCTCGTTAGTGGGTCCTCCTCCGGCGAGCTGCAGTCAGCCCAATCCCATGCATCATGCTGCTCCTACCGTGATTCACGCGGGAGAATCGGAATTTCCAGTTATTCAAGCTAACGCTCAGGAGCATGGCCCAATTGCTGGCCCTGTAACTCCCATTGGCCCATTACAGAGCCCTAGCCGCAGGCCCATAGAGGAATCCCCACAAATTCCTAGCTCACGGGAAGCGGCTAACATGGTGGCCCAAATTATGACATGTTCAGTCTGCAATGAGCAGGGCCACCTGCCATCATCTTGTGGAAGGCGAATGGTCTGCTCGGCTTGCTCTCGGGTTGGTCACTATAGGAAAGATTGTTTTGATTACGCGCGAGCTAACAGATTGGTATGGAGGCCAATTAATCACAAGCATAGCTCGGATTTCTCGGGGTTGCATACCGGCTTGGGAAACTGTGCCCCTATTGATGAGACGCTACACCCGGTCACCTCAGCTCTGCCCAATTCTCAGCAACCACAATCTTCCTCCTCTGCTCCATCTTCAGATCTTCCCTCCCCGGCGATGGCGGTTTTTTAGATTGATCCTGAGCGCTTCGTTCCGGCTGGCCACCACATCATCGATGGTGGTCAGTTTCGTCTTCCATGCACCTACATCACGCCATCTTTGAGGCCGCCGTGCCGCCATGAGGATTACATGGTAGCAGAGGTGATGCCCCGCCCAGAGGGGCCATTGGGGCCGGTCAGAGAGGAAGTGGTCGAGTTTCTGCAAAACAGAGGTATTGTGGTCCGCTCTGCTCAACCTTGGTTCCATGGAGTTTGTCTGTTTCACATCAGAGATCCAGTAGTCCATTATGGTTTGATTCAGCATGCTCCTTTCGATATTGGGAATGATCGCTTTGTCCGATTTATGAAGCATGACGAGGGAGAGGGTTTTAGGGGAGCACATGGGTTCAGAGATGGCTGGCTTATGTTTATTGGTATTCCTTTGGATTATCGCACCACAGAGTTCATTGCACAGGCAGTCAGTACCTTTGGCAAGTTTCAATCTTGGGACAGTGAAGATCCCTATCTGGTTCGTACTTTGGTCAGGGCCTCTTTTCCTGATACACTGTTGGTCCCGCGCAGTGTGGTCTTTGGGGATTATGCTGAATGGGGAGGGGCGAGGGTTTCTTGGACTGCGGCTTGCTACGTGCTTGGAGCGGACTTTGCCCCTCTGCCTGGCCAATTTTTGCCTGACAACATTCCATTTGTCTTGCCTCCTTACCCGCAGCTTGGATGGAATGAAGCTCCGATGGAACCTGAGCCCCCAGTGCAGGCAAATGATGCTGAGGGCTGGGGTAATGCAGTCTGGGAGGAGCCACCTCCATCGCAGCAGGAACAACCACTGCAAGACCAAGAGTCCATTGTCATCGATCAGCCTGAAGCTTCGGTCTCTGTTGACCAGATAGTTTTGGAGGTGCAGCACAATGCAGCAGACCCGCAGCACAATGCAGCAGACCCAATTGAGCAGCTTGCAATTGTTCCCTACCAGCCACCTATCATTCAGCCCCAGCAAGTGTTCATTGGCATGGTGCGTGTGGTGGAGGGCCCAGCGCTTACCCCTAGGATGATTTGGAGAAGGACTTTTCTCAATCTTCTGCCTGAGTTTGATGTTTTGGAAGTACCTCGTCCTATTTTCTGCAAGCCAATGGGCCCGGTGATCTACTCCAAGCGAGCATGGAGTATTGCCTTTGTTGTGGATCTCTTGGTTTCTAAGATGGTCAGGCATGTTGATTCCTCCTCAGTGACTCGTGAAGTGATCACACTCCCCAGGCGGCCTGTGGCACGAGCCTTATTTATTGATCAAACTCCCACTGTCGATGAAGGCACTAAGGACAGCCCGACTGTTTTCTCTGCTGAGAGAGTGAAGTCTCTGAAGAATAAGGGCAGAAAGAAGGCAACTATACCAATTGTGGAAACTTCAGTTAGACGCTGCACCAGGAGCTCTGCTCGGTGGGATGGTTTCAAACAGGTTTTTGAAGAGTTGCCCCTGCAGCCTAGGAAGAAGAGGCCAAGAGCTAAGCCTATTGTAGTCTCTCCCAAGGCCCAGCAAAACAGCCCAATGGACACCACAGCCCAGCAAAGCGAACAGCTCATGGTTCCACCTGAAACACCCATCGAAGTTTTACAGAATGCAGGGAAGGATCTGGAGATGGACCCGGCTTTGCTCACTCAGGAGAAGCTTATGGCTGAACCTCCAAAAGAAACGACCAAAGTGTCTGACAAATGATGTGTTCTCTCCATGATTTTCATGGGTTTGGCAAGCCCTTCAAATTTGCTAGTTATCCCAGGTCTTATATGCTACTTTTGTTGCTCGGTTATGGTACTGGAGAACTTTTTATTTTGTGGGGTACTATGGTTTTAATGTGCAACACTATGTGCTGTACTTTTGCTGCTCGAACTATACTTGTTAATCATGAATTTAAATTCTAATCGAAGTTGGAAGGTGCTGTGTTGGAACATGAGAGGCCTTAATTCTGATATGCGCCAGCGAGCAGTTAGAGAGAAGATAAATGAGAGCCAATGCTCGGTTGTTTGTTTACAAGAAACAAAGTTATCTGAATGTGATCGTCGGCTAATGAGAAACATCTGCCCATCTAGATTTGACCAGTTCATTGAGTCTCCCTCAAGAGGGGCCTCGGGTGGTCTGTTAATTGCTTCGAGATCAGACTGTTTCACTAGTTCCTTGGTTGAGATTAAACCTTATGGTATTGTGGTTAATTTCACCTGAGTACATAATAATGATTGCTAGACTTTGGTTAATGTTTATGGTCCTAGTCAAGGGGAAATGAGAGATGACTTCGTGCAGTGGCTCTATAATCTGAATATTGACCCCCAAACAAACTGGATGGTTTTGGGGGACTTCAACTTCATACGGTCACAGTATAATAGAAACTTGCCAGGGGGGATGTCAATGACCTGTTTATCTTTAATGAAATAGTAGGCCACCTTGGTTTGCTTGAGTTGCCTCTAAAAGGTAGAAAATATACCTGGTCAAACATGCAAGATTCCCCTATGTTGGAACAGTTGGATTGGATCTTCACCTCTGCAAATTGGATTGATTCTTATGCAATGTCACAAGTTGTTCACCTAGCCAGAACCACCTCTGATTATGTACCTTGCTTGGTTACTCTCTCCACTTCTATTCCAAAGGCTAGCATTTTCAGGTTTGAGAACTATTGGACTGGGCAGCCTGGTTTTGTAGAATGTGTTCAGCAATCCTAGTCACAACCTTCCTCAAAGCAACACATCACTGCCATCATTTCAGATAAATTAAAGGCCCTGAGGAAGGATTTAAAGTCTTGGCAAAAAGGTATTTCACATATCAAAAACCTGATTGAGAAATGTAACTGGGTTATCTGCTAGATTGACAGTTTGGAAGACTGGAGGCCCTTATTCAGACAGGAATTCAATTTCAGGAAGTTGGTGAAATTGCATCATGCACACTTGGTGCACTTACAGTGTGTCTACTGGAAGAAAAGATGCACCATCAGATATATCAAGGTAGGGGAGGAAAACTCTGTGACGCCCCCGGCTTAATGATGCACTAATCATACACGCAAATGCACATGATCAAGCCTAAGGACTCACTTGAAGGAATCACAACACAACTCTAAAAACATAAATAAATGCATACAAGTATTATATTACAAGCCAGGGCCTCGAGGGCTCAAATACATAAGCTTGATGTCAACAAGCATCAGCGGAAGCGTTAGATATCTGAGTACAGATATAAAAGAGAAACAGATAAGCCTTTAAGAAGGCGGTGCAAAGAAAAAGCTACAATCGAAAAGGCGCAGGCCTCCTGCCTGGGACCCTCCGAACCTACTCCCGGTCATCAGCCAACTCGTAGTAGTAACCATCCTCGGGGTGGCACTAGTAGTCGTCGGCGGGGGCAGCTGTCTCAGGGGCTCCATCATCTGGTAGCATCAAACGGGTATGGGGAAAAAGAGGAAGCAAAGCAACCGTGAGTACTCATCCGAAGTACTCGGCAAGCAAGGATCTACACTACATATGCAACATTATCAAAGAAAGGCTGTATATGTGGACTGGGCTGCAGAGATGCCAGAATAGAGAGAAGGCCTAGTCCTATCGAAGACTAGCATCTTCAGTGGTCTTGCGGCATTAGAAGTGTGTAGATTAGCACAGTATAAAGTAGTAGTAACATTAAGTACCAACCTCGTCCAGAGATCCTTTCTCGACTCCCTGCGAGAAAGCGATCTCAGAGCCCTAATATCCATTTCTCATCACAAGTATCCAGTTCTAGTTGTATCGATCGGGATACAACTCCGAGCGTCCGTTACCAAGGATCCGGCTATGCATAGATGTTTTCTTCCCTGCAGGGGTGCACCAACTTACCCACCACGCTCGATTAACTCCGGCCAGACACACTTCACTGGGTCATGCCCGGCCTCGGCCAAACGATACGCCGTAACCCGACCTAGGCTCTAAAGAGAGGTCAGCACGCCAGACTAACCTATGCGCACAGGGGTCTTGGGCCTTCGCCCTGCGTGCTTCTGCACGTTGCGAGGACGCCCGGAAGCAGACCTAGCCCCCTTAATATAAGCGCGGGCTTAACCAGTCCAATCCGGAGCGGGCAAATCCTCGCTGACGTCTATAGAGCTTCGGCTGATGCATACGACGCAGAGTGCCCATAACTGATCCCACATGATGGTTAGTGCTATCGGGCCAGAGGCCCACTCGAATCAAATATCCAAATTGTTAGTGTATTGGTAATGCGACAACGAGCAGAGACTCACGATCGATGTGACCCCGTCGCCCCGTCTCGAGGACTTGCGGCAAGGGCTAAGAATGCCCGGCCACGCCTCGTATTTATCACTCGGGCACCATCCAGGTCAACTCGTCGCGCAAAAGACTATCGGGAACTCAGGTCCACCTCTACTGGGCGGTACCGCCTGTCCCTCCAGTCCTGCAGTAAAAGTAACTCTCGCGGGTCCCCGTCGGGGCCGACCCGTTCTAACATGGTTCAGGGGTAAAGTCACAGTAACCGTGTGTCCATAACATCAAGGGGGAATCCGAGGGATCATCCTCGATAGATGCCCATTCGATGTAACCGTCAAGGTGAACTCGGAGGAATCACCCTCGATGGGTTCACGCTTGAGGTGTTGCACGACAACGTCATTGTCGGGAGTGGTGAAGCAGGAATCACCCTCGATGACCACGACCGAGTAACTTCACCACAGAGTTAACATCCGAAGTGCTTACGAGGTATCACCCTCAGCACTCGATAGTAACGCGACAGTGTTGTACGGATAAAGGGGATGTGATGTGCGGTGCCGGGCCTGGTTGTCGAGTCTTCCGATCATCCAGCGGGGGCAACTAGGACAAGTGGGGTCACTGGGGTTTACTAACCAGCCTATTCTAAACAGTTTAGTATAAGCAGGTAATTATCAAAAGCAGGTTACAAAATCAGGCTGTGCATCAGAATAGGTAAAGCAGTAGCAGCAGCAATTCTAATGCAAGCACAAGAGAGAAGAGAATAGGCGATATAGGCATGCTCAAGGGGGGATGCTTGCCTGGTTGCTCTGCGGCAAAGGCAAGGTCGTCAACGATGTCGTCGGGCTCCTGAGCTGCGTCGGTCTTGGGAACTACGTCGGTACCGGGGTCTATCGGGAGAGAAGAGGGGAAGGAAACAGATAAATACACAACAAACATATGCAACACAGAGCATACTAAGCTAAGATGCAGTGCAGGGTTGCCTAAAAGCATGTCTAAGTCATATTAGTTATTTTAGGATTTAAGTTGAAATTATTAACCAATGTATATGCACTATTCATCAACCAGAAATAGGTTAAAAGTTGTGGGTTCACCTCCGTAGAGGGTCCCGACACGGAAATAGATGGCACGTTTGCATTCGTCTCGTCTTTCTAAGCAACTTTCATATATAAAGTTTTTCTATCCGAGCTACGGTTTAATTTCTATGGATTTTCAAGGATTTAAACATTTTCGGGAATTATTTAAATTATCAGAAATAACCAGAAAAGTAAATATGACGTCAGCATGACGTCAAGATGACATCAGCAGTCAACTGCGGCTGACCAGAGTCAAACCTGACCAGTGGGACCCACATGTCATAGACACAGGGCCTGCCCAGTCGGTGTTGAGTGGGTTAACCGGGCCCAGTGGGACCCAGGGTCAGTGGCTGAGCGGTGGGGCCCGCGGCGCCATGTTGGCGCCGAGTCAGCGCGGCCACCGAAGTGCGCTGGCAAGCCCCGACGTGGTGGCCGAAATCTGGCGAGCTTGGAAATGCTTTGTAGTGGACCAAAACGGGTGCGGCCAGGCTCTCTGGAACGGCCTCTCCAAGCCGTGTCCGATGGTGGGAAGCACGGCGGTGGCGACGGCTCGGGTGCGCTACGGGAACCGCGCTACGGCGAGTTAACGGACGAGGCGAAGCACTGGGAGGCTCTACGCGTTGCGGTGAGTAAAATGCGCACAGGCCCGAAGCCATTTGGTCGTCGGAGCACCACCGGTGACGAGCTCGGGCGGAGCCGTGTTCGGGCACGACGAGGGCGGTGCGTACAGCTAGCGAACGGCAACGAGAGAGAGAGGGGAGGAAGCGGAGGCTCACAATGAGCCCGCAGATGTTCAACGGTGGGCTCGGGGAAAGGCGACGGCGGCGAATTGATGGCGGCGATGCAGGTGGCCGAAGGTGGAAGACGACGGCGTAGGGGACGATGCAGAGGCGCTCCTGCTCGGGTGACTCGTCGGGAAGGAAGAGGAGGTCGCGGCGATCCTTCTTGGCGCGGAGGCGAGGCGAAACGGTGGCGGTGGCCGCGCGCGTCATGGCGGCGGAGCCATGGTTGCGCTCGGGAGGGGAAAAACAGAGAGGAAGAGCGGGGAAGAATGAGCGAGGGGGACGCCAGGGGGTCGCGGGGCCTCGCCCTTATCCTCCATGCGGGCGCACTGTCGAGCGAGAGAGAGGGGGGGCCTGGCTGCGGGTGTGGGCGCGCGCGCGTGGGGACGACAGCGGGCGTAGGTGAGCAGTAACGAGAGGTGGGAGACGGTGCGGGGTGGATCGGGCCGGCGCTGTAGCACTTAAGCCCAGGTACAGTGGGCCTTTTTTTTGCTTTTCTGTTTTCTGTTTTGTCTTTTCCTTTTATTACAAAACACTTTTGCAAAATATGTGACTTGCCCAAATAATTATCATGCAATATTTACCACTGCCAGAAAATGGTTTGTAGGCAATTGGATTTCATTTAATTTGTAGATTAATTAAAATGGATTAAACCTTGCTATTTTGGTACTGTTTTAGGGTGTTGGAGTAATTTAAATAATTCAATAAATGTTGCTGTTAGTTTTATTATTGCTTTGGGAATATTTTCAACATGATGAACATTTTAGTTCCTGGATTTGAACAACATTTATTTTTACTATAAGTTTGAATTTCCATTTGAATTTTAATTTGAAATGAGATATGGTACTAATGATGATTACTCACTGTTGATCATGATGACATGGCAATATCCAAAGGGTGATTACTGTAGCTAACCACTGGGGGTGTTACAAATTATCCTCCTCTAAAAGAAATTCTCGTCCCGAGAATTGAGGAGGTAGAAGGAAAGAGGTCGGGGTATTCTTCCCGAAGATGATCCTCGTGTTCCCAAGTGGCTTCATCTTCTGTATGATTTGACAACTGCACTTTGAGGAACTTGGTCGTCTTCTGAAGGGTTCGACGTTCAGATTCATCGAAGATGCGGATCGGATGCTCCTTATAAGATAGGTTATCTTGCAATTCGAGCATCTCGTGATCCACTGCTCAGTGCGGAGACTCCTTGAAGCAACGACGAAGTTGCGACACATGGAAGACGTCGTGGATATGAGAAAATTGCGGCGGCAACTCAAATTTATATGCCACCTGACCATGTCTTGCAACAATGCGGAAAGGACCAATGTAGCATGGAGCTAACTTGCCCTTAATCCCGAAACGGTGAGTGCCCTTCTTTGGTGTGACACGCAGATAAGCTTGATCACCAGGTTGATAAATCAAACCCCATCGTTTGCGATCATAGTTGCTCTTCTGGCGGTCCTGAGCCGCCTTTAGATTTTTTTTCGAACGATACGGACTTGCTGTTCGGCATGTTGGATAATATTCGGACCCACGAGCGGTCGTTCCCCAGTTTCTGACCAATTCAGAGGGGTTCGACATTTATGTCCGTAAAGGACTTCGAAGGGGGCCATTTTCAAGCTGGCTTGATAGCTGTTGTTGTAAGAGAATTCGGCATACAGGAGAGATTCTTCCCACTTCTTACCGAACGATATAACACAAGCTCGAAGCACGTCTTCAAGCACTTGATTGACTCGCTCAACTTGGCCTTGGGATTGGGGGTGATAAGCTGAACTCCAGGTAATATGGGTTCCCATAGCTTCTTGGAAACTTTCCCAGAACTTTGAGGTGAAAAGACCGCCACGGTCCGAACTGATCTCCTTCGGAATACCGTGGAGCGATACAATTCTGGAGATATATAACTCTGCTAACTGACTAGCAGTGATCGTCTCCTTGACAGGCAGAAAGTGTGCAACTTTAGAGAGTTGGTCGATGACGACAAGAATAGCATCGTGACCCTTCTGTGACTTGGGACGGCCAGTAATGAAATCCATTTCAACCTTATCCAATTTCCATAAAGGAATAGGAAGCGGTTGCAGAATTCCAGCAGGCTTCTGATGTTCTGCTTTAATGCGATGGCAAACATCACATTCAGCAACAAGCATTGGGATTGTATGGAATCATTCATGAAGTACTCACGCACAACAGAAGGAAGCGCAGTAGATACAACATCAGTCATCATGACATACAGATCCATACATAAGTTCGGTTACAGACTAGCGTTATAACAGCATGAAGGTAAGCTAGACAACTTAGGCGGCACACAGGCACGCGGTGGAGGGATACAACAACGCGATATAGCGACATGCTACATCAATGTCGAGGAAAACCTCTGTAACGGGGTAACTGCAAGTGCGGATGATGAATGGCCGCCGTAGGAAAATCCTGCTCTCCATGTGCACTCTGATGCAGAATCTGGTCTCAAGCTGGAAGAAGAGGTCCACGTGCAGGTGTGTGACCTCCAACAGCAGGCCAATCAGTACCAGCATACATCTGAGTACTGCGCGGATAAAAGATGTACTTCGGATGTATCCCTGCACGAATAGCTGGTAGCAACTGTGTCATAGCATCGTAGAGACGTGCTCGAGTGGCAAACAACTCGACGGCAAGGGCCCGAACAGTGCGATCCAGAGCCTGAGTGCATTGAATCAGAACTTGCGGGTCGTAACGACGACACTCGTACGGGGCACAGATAGCTGTGTAGTATCTAGTAGCATCTCCAGCAGGGGCGTACGGAATGTATCGGAACTCAGAGGCATCCAAGCTAATGCTGAGCTCTCCTCGGAGACGTGCGACAGCAGAATAGGCGGCATCATGGACTGCCATCTCAATCGTCATGCTGATACCATGGAAAAGGTGCAGCTAAGTGTCTGAGTCATCTTGCTGATCATAGATACGAACATCAGCATGGTACTGTTCCTGGTTGAACTCGCGGTAATCCTTGTAGACCATGTACTTGGGGTACCAGCGGTAGCCCAGTCTGGTCAGGAGGGCGAGCAGGACAGCTGGAAAACCAGGGGCATCACGAGCCCAAGTGCGCAGCACAAGCTGCGTCGCAGGGCGTGGTGGAAACAAATGATCCATCTGAAACAGAGGAAATTCAGGATTGTTAGATGACAATGAGAAGTATAATACAATTCGGATAGAAAAGGTTGAACAAACCAATGGAAAGGAAAATGATTATCAGATTAATCAGATCAATGGTAAGGAATAAGCACAGATATCCAGCTCTCCGGGTAGACATGATTTACGAGATCCTAAGTGTCAACGTTAGTAAGTCCATTTTAACCCAAATAGAAGAGAATTTAGAGTCCCAGAGTAAAGACGAGGAATAAAAGATCCTAATAACTCCCAATTGGCGACATGAGCCCGTAAGCCACACAACCAACTTAGTAAAACGGTTTTTGGATACTAGAATCAACTTCGGCCAAGGAGTTGGAAAGTGGGGTTCCTACAGGCAGTCGGCTCTGATACCAACCTGTGATGCCCCCGGCTTAATCGTGCACTGATACGTCTCCAATGTATCTACTTTTCCTAACGCTTTTCCTCTTGTTTTGAACTCTAATTTGCATGATTTGAATGAAACTAACCCCGGACTGACGCTGTTTTCAGTAGAACTACCATGGTGTTGTTTTTATGCAGAAATAAAAGTTCTCGGAATGGAACGAAACTTTACGAGGAATTTTTATACAAAATAAGAGAATTTCTGGAGCCAAGAGCCACCTGAGGGGGCACCTGGGTGGGCACAACACACCAGGGCGCACCTGCCCCCCAGGCGCGCCCAGGTGGGTTGTCCCCACCTGGTGGCCCTGCTGACCCTGAAACCGACTATAAAATCCTATTTTTCCAGAAAAAAATTAGGGAGAAAGAATTATCGCGTTTCGTGAGATGGAGCCACCGCCACCTCCTGTTCTTCATCGGGAGGCCAGATCTGGGGTCCGTTTGGGGCTCCGGAGAAGGGAACCTTTGAATTTCGTCATCACCAACCCTTCTCCACCGCCAATTCCATGATGCTCCCCACCGGGAGTGAGTAATTCCTTTGTAGGCTCGCTGGTCGGTGAGGAGTTGGATGAGATTCATCATGAAATCGAGTTAGTTTTGGTAGGGCTTGATCCCTAGTATCCATTATGTTCTGAGATTGATGTTGCTATGACTTTGCCATGCTTAATGCTTGTCACTTTGGGCCCGGGTGCCATGATTTCAGATCTGAACCGTTTATATTATCATCATTATATCCATGTTCTAGATCCGATCTTGCAAGTTATAGTCACCTACTACGTGTTATGATCCGGCAACCCCGGAGTGACAATAGTCGGGACCACTCCCGGTGATGACCGTAGTTTGAGGAGTTCATGTATTCACCGTGTGTTAATTCTTTGTTCAGGTTCTCTATTAAAAGGAGGCCTTAATATCCCTTAGTTTCCAATATGGACCCCGCTGCCACGGGAGGGTAGGACAAAAGATGTCATGCAAGTTCTTTCCATATGCACGTATGACTATTTACGGAATACATGCCTACATTATATTTATGAACTGGAGCTAGTGCCGTATCACCCTAGGTTATAACTATCTCATGATGAATATCATGCAACAAATTACCGATCCAATGCCTACGATTTTCCTACATATTGTTCTTGCTAAGTTACTACTGCTACCGTTACTGTTGCACTTGCTACATTATCACTGTTACTGTTACTATTGCTGCTGCTACTATTATCAAAACTATCATACTACTTTGCTACTGATCACTTTGTTGCAGATAATTAATCTCCATGTTTGGTTGAATTGACAACTCAGCTGCTAATACTTACAAATATTCTTTGGCTCCCCGTGTGTCGAATCTATAAATTTGGGTTGAATACTCTACCCTCAAAAACTGTTGCGATCCCCTATACTTGTGGGTTATCAAGACCTTTTTCTGGCGCCGTTGCCGGGGAGCATAGCTATATTTGTTGAGTCACTTGGGATTATTATCAATTATACACTATGAAGAATCTGAAGGATGCTAATACTAAGATTTTTCCCTCTAAGACGAGGGGAGGTAAGGAACTGCCATCCAGCTCCGCTTTAGATTCACCTTCTGTTATAAGTAAACTTAAAACACCACCACATACTACTAATCCTGATATGTCGCAAGTTATTGATGATGCTACTTCTGTTATGAATGATGCTTATGATGATGCTAGTACCTTGCTTGATGATGATGTGCCATTAGGTGAATTTCTTGATGAACAAATTGCTAGAGTAAGACAACATGATGTTGTTGAATCTGATGATGAACTCGAAACTGAAACACTTGAAACACCTACTAGAACAAGCCCTCCTAGATATGAATTGCCTAAGGTACTGGAAGGTTATGTTATGAATGAGGAGACAACTAGAGATATTGTTGCTTGTAAGGATAGAGATGACCTAGAGAAATTATTATGCAAGTATAAAGAAAAATCTCTGAATGCTAGAATGCAATATGCTCCTAAGTTTGCTACCTCACCTATCTTTATTGATGATAAGGATTATGAATTCTCTGTCGACCCAGAGTTAATTACTTTGGTTGAATCTGATCCTTTCCATGGTTATGAAGCTGAGACTGTTGTGGCACATCTTACTAAGTTGAATGACATAGCCACCCTTTTTACTCATGATGAGAAAACTCGCTATTACTATATTCTCAAATTATTTCCATTCTCATTAAAGGGTGATGCTAAAGCTTGGTACAATACTCTTGCTCCTGGTTGTGTGCATAGTCCCCAGGATATGATTTATTACTTCTCTGAAAAATATTTTCCTGCTCATAAGAAACAAGCTGCCTTACAGGAAATATATAACTTTGTGCAAATTGAAGAAGAGAGTCTCCCACAAGCTTGGGGGAGGCTTTGCCAGTTACTTAATGCTTTGGCTGATCATCCTCTTAAGAAAAATGAAATACTTGATATCTTCTATAATGGACTAACCGATGCTTCTATGGACTTCCTAGATAGTTGTGCTGGTTGTGTTTTCAGGGAACGAACTATTGGACAACCCGAAGAATTATTGAATAACATATTGAAAAATTATGATGATTGGACTCCTCCTGAAACACCACCTAAACCCACTCCGAAGAAGAGGGGTATCTTATATCTCAGTCCCAAAGATATGCAAGAGGCAAAGAAATCTATGAAGGAAAAAGGTATTAAAGCTGAGGATGTCAAAAATTTACCTCCTATTGAAGAAATACATGGGCTTGATACATCACCACCACCTAAGGTGGTAGAGGTAAATTCTCTAATGAAATTCAATGATAATGATAATCCTCACAATATGCACCCTAGCCAATGCCTTTATGAGTTTGAAAACTACATTAGAAAACAAGATCACTTCAATGCAAATGTTATGAAACAATTAAATATAATTCTAATATGATTGCTCGCTTGAGTGACTTGTTATTTAGAATCTCAAATGATGTTAGAGGTGTAGGGAAACATGCTTCTATGGTACAAACCCAGTTAGAACAAGTTGCTAAATCTCAAGGAGAATTGCTTGATGAAATGAATAACAACATACATGACTTTGCTGTTAGAGTTGCAACTAGAGGAGGTAAAATGACTCAGGAACCACTTTATCCTGAGGGACACCCAAAAAGAATTGAACAGGATTCACAAAGGAACAATACCACTGCACCTAGTCCTTCTAAAAAGAAAAAGAAAAAGAAAAATGATAGGACTTTGCATGCTTCTAGTGAACCTGAAGTAGAGAAACCTCCTGATAATGATAGTGATGTTTCTATTTCTGATGCTGAAACTCAATCTGGTAATGAGCATTCACCTTCTGATAATGAAAAAGATAATGATGAGGTTCATGAAGAAACTCAAACAAATAATAAAGAACCAGACAATGATGTTGAGATAGAACGAGCTGTTGATCTTGATAACCCACAAACCAAGAATACACGTTATGATAAAAGAGATTTTATTGCTAGAAAACACGGTAAAGAAAGAGAACCATGGGTTCAAAAACCTATGCCTTTTCCACCTAAGACAACTAAAAAGAAAGATGATGAAGAATTTGAACGCTTTGTTGAAATGCTGAGGCCAGTCTATTTGCGTACTCGCTTGACTGATATCTTGAAAATGCCTCCTTATGCAAAGTACATGAAGGACATCATCACTAATAAGAGAAAAATACCAGAAGCTGAAATCTCCACCATGCTTGCTAATTACACTTTTAAGGATGGAGTACCTAAAAAACTTGGAGATCCGGGAATACCAACTATACCTTGCTCCATCAAAAAGAATTATGTGAAAACTGCTTTATGTGATTTGGGAGCTAGTGTTAGTGTTATGCCTTTCTCTTTATATAAAAGCCTTGATTTGAATAAACTCACACCTACTGAAATATCTTTGCAAATGGCTGACAAATCAACTGCCATACCTATCAGTATTTGTGAGGATGTGCCCGTTGTTGTTGCTAATGTTACTATTTTGACTGACTTTGTTATACATGAGATGCCCGAGGACGACAACATGTCGATTATCCTTGGGAGACCCTTCTTGAATACTGCAGGGGCTGTTATTGATTGCAATAAAAGCAAGGTCACTTTTCATATCAATGGTAATGAGCATACGGTGCACTTTCCGAAGAAACAATTCCAAGTGAATGGTATTAATGTTATTGAAAAATCTCCGACAATCACTATTGGAAGTTTTCAACTACTTCTTCCTACTACCAAAAAGAAATATGAAATGCTTATTGTTGGGAACATTCATATCCCCATAGAGGTAACTTAGTGATTGACGAAAGTTGTTAGGTTTCATGCTAATCAAAAGTGGTTGTTAATAAGACTTGATCAACCTTATTAATGGATCATTTTTGAGAGGTATGAAGTTGATGAATTTAGTGAGCACTACCTTCTGTCCCTACCTTTTATTTTCTGTTCCTATTAGTTAAATAAAATAAAATACCATGTTTTGTCTGTTTTCTGATTTTTCCCGTGCAATAAAAAAATGACCCAAAAATAAAAGTTCTCAGAATGCCCTGGAAATTTAATATTATTTTTTTTCTGATTATTTAAGAATTTCTGGTGCAAATAATATCAGAGGGAGGTGCACCAGGTGGGCACAACCAACCTGGGCGCGCCAGGACCCCCAGGCGCGCCCTGGTGGGTTGTGGTCCCCACGTGGGCCCCCTCACTTATCTCTTCATCCCATATCATCACCTACCTCCAGAAAAAATTCACCATTGCTCTTGCTCTCAAACTCGCGGATTTCGATCTCTTTGCTCGAAGCTCTGTTTCAAAAACTGTTTCAGGGGATTTTTGCTTGGTATGTGACTCCTCCATTTGTCCAATTAGTTTTTGTTTTAGTGGTTCATATTTTGAATAATTAGCTGCTCTTGGTGCTACTGTAGATGAGCTTGCATGTTGAATTCTTAGAGTTCTAAGTAGTTTGAATGCTTGCTATGGCCTCTATGCTTCCCTATGAGTAGTTGCTACCAATTTTGTAGAGTTTTGTTGAGAAAAATTTGTGGACTAAAAATTTCAGAATTTTTGTTCATAGGAAATACATGAGTATCTTTAGGAAGTTTGCTTCCAAGAAGAACTCCAAGGGAGTGATTGGGGAGTCATCTGATAGTGATCTCCATACTCGGAGATTGGCGGAGCTACGGCCGTGCGAATGGCCGCATACCCCGTTCATGGAAGAGGCTGGAATCTTTCAAGAGTTTGCACAATATGCTACTAATGCCGGCCTCACCGACTTCATCACAGCTGAATGCGAACAGTATCACCTCCTCACAAATTCCTTTGTGCAAAGCTTTACTTTCCTTCCTAGGAATAACCCCCTTGAAGTGTAGTTTAATTTATATGCTGAACCCCGTCAGATAACACTTACTGAATTTTGTGAAATATGCTTGCTTCCTTCTGATGGTAGTCTGGCAGAGCCTAGGCCCGCAGAGTTTGAAAGCTTCTATCGTACTCCGACAGTGGGTGATGAGAGAGGGGTGTCGAGTATCACTGCCGCTGGCTTGCATTTTCCTGCTGTTCATTATTTTGCTCTTTTTATTACAAAATGCTTGCTTGCTAGAGAGAAGGTAGGTGCACTCAGTTCACCAGACCTTGCTGTTTTGCGTCGTGCACTAGAGGGCGACAACACTTATAGCTTGGGAGCTATTGTGGCACGTCGCCTCCACATTAATAAGTCCAGGGGTAAAATTCATGGAGGCATTTACGCCACTCGTTTGGCGGCTCGCTTTAATGTTCAGATTCGCCTGCATGATTATCCTTTGCCCAAGGTTTACCTAGATCGCGCGGCTATGAATCACCACCAGTTTACTGCTATCGATTATCCTAACATTCCTATTCCTTATAATCTGGTTTTTATTGTGAGAACTCATGATATTATTCCACTGCCTGCACCTGCTTTGTTTGATCCTATTGCCAGGGGCGGATACAGGATTATGCCTGCGGATATTATCGCCTACCGAAACAACCAGGCTGCAGCAGAGGAGGAGCCTCAGCAGTGGGATCCGTGGGTGCCTGCTCCTCAGCACCCCAACTATCATCCAGGCTATTGACTGATTACCAAGCTAGGTCAAAAGCCTAAGCTTGGGGGAGTACGTGTTTCTCACCAACATTACATTCATGTTCACATATTTCATTTGTCGGTGTTCACACTTTTTCATTGTATTAGCCATGCTCAAATTTATTTTCTCGCTTTCTTCTAGTGTGTTTGAAAAACTTCGAGAAAATCCAAAAATATTTCCAGCTTCTTTTTGCTTTTTCTTTCTAGAGTAGTTAGCTGTAGCATTAAAAAGAAAACCTAAAAATATTTCCTTGTTCTTCTTTTGCTTGTTGGGAGCTTTCCCATGTAAATATTTTTCTTGTTTTTGCTTTTCCCTTTTTATTTGCTTCTCTCGAATAAAATCAAAAACTCCAAAAATATTTCAGTATAGTTCTCTGAATTTCTTTTCTTTCTTTTGAGTCATACCAAGGAGAAGACCACGATGAAAATGTTGAGTGGCTCTCATATGCATTATTGTTAATCTAACAAAGAGCCCATTTTACCTTGTCTTCTCCTGTTGAATAAATGCTTACAGATTCCAGCTTAGTCCATGGCACTCTTGCACTATTATTTTCATATCGTTCGGTCGTGCAAGTGAAAGGCAATAATGACGATATTCGATGAACTGGCCGTGGCAGAGAGAAACAGGTATGAACTCGACTTATTCTTATTTTGTAAATATGTTTAACCTAGTATCCATGATTTAGCCCATTATGATTAAACATGTTTGCAATGACAATTAGAGATTATAGTTTCTCATGCCATGCATAAGTAGCTGGGAGTGAATAATGATTTATCTTGGATATCAACATTGCGTTAAGATGATTGTGATGTAGTATGATGATATGGTATCCTCCTCTGAACGTTCGAGTGGCTTGACTTGGCACATGTTCATGCATGTAGTTGAATCAAAACCAACATAGCCTCTATGATATTTATGTTCATGGTATTCATATCCTACTCATGCTAGTGTCCAATGTTACTTATGCATAATGCATGTTCATGACCGTTGTTGCTCTCTAGCTGGCCGCTTCTCAACCTATTTGCTAGCCTTCACCTGTACTAAGTGGGAATTCTGCTTGTACATCCAAAAACCTAAAACCCAAGTTATTCCAGATGAGTCCACTATACCTACCTATATGCGGTATTACCCTGCCGTCCTAAGTAAATTTGCATGTGCCACCTATAAAAACTTCTAATAAATATCCTTTTTGTGTGCCTGGATCGTTCATGGAACGATAGGAGGTGGTCGGTATCTTCCATGCTAAGCGAGTAACTCTCAAGTTGAGTGTTTATTCACTCGCCATCGCATGAGAAAAGGGCGGTAATAGGGATTCCCAGTCCCGAACTCAAAAATGCAAATAATTAAACAAAACTCCCCCGGGACTGTTGTTGGTATGGACGGCACCCGTTGTTTCGGACAAGCCGTGGAGTGTGATTGATGGTGGAGGGGGAGTAAACCTTTACTTTATCACTTGGGAACCGCCACTAGCACGCTTAGCATGGAAGATGTTGATAGCTGATGGTCGTGAAGTAAATGAGAAGGGTGCATGTCTCAAAATATCATTTACCTCTTTTTTTAAAACTTGAGCTCTGGCACCTCTGCAAATCACTGCTTCCCTCTGTGAAGGGACTATCTATTTACTTTCATGTTGTGTCATCACCTTCTTAAATAAGCGCCAGAACCTGAGAGCACTGCTGTCATGCTTATGCATTGTGTGTAGCTAATGTTGGGTGCATCATGACTGGATCTTTTCTACCATGAATTACAATGTTTAGTCACTGCTTGAACTTTGGAGGTGCTCTGCATTTATGTTTTGCAGCCTCAGAAAGGGCTAGCGAGATACCACTATTGTCATATTATATCATGGTTGTTTTGATAACGTGTTGCTATTTGAGATAACTTATTATTGCTCGCTAGCTGATTATGTCATTGATATGAGTTAATATAATTTTTAAGAGTTATTGTCGACATGGTTAGTAATAATATTGGCTGAAAACCTGGGTGCTGTTTAAGTTTATTTATGCAAACAAGAGCAAAAGAGTTCGTAAAAGTTTTTCTTTTTCACTTTCAGTTTATCAACTGAATTGCTTGAGCACAAGCAAAGGTTTAAGCTTGGGGGAATTGATATGTCTCCAACGTATCTATTTTTCCTAACACTTTTCCTCTAGTTTTGGACTCTAATTTGCATGATTTGAATGAAACTAACCCCGGACTGGCGCTGTTTTCAGCAAAACTACCATGGTGTCGTTTTTGTGCAGAAATAAAAGTTCTCGGAATGGAGCGAAACTTTGCGATGAAATTTTATACAAAATAAGAGAATTTCTGGAGCTAAGAGCCACCTGAGGGGGGCACCTGGGTGGGCACAACCCACCAGGGCGCGCCTGCCCACCCCAGGCGCGCCCAAGTAGGTTGTCCCCACCTGGTGGCCCCGCTGACCCTGAAACTGACTCTATAAAATCCTATTTTTCCAGAAAAAATCAGGGAGAAAGAATTATCGCGTTTCGCGAGATGGAGCCGCTGCCACCTCATGTTCTTCATTGGGAGGCCAGATCTGGAGTCCATTTGGGGCTCCGGAGAAGGGGACCTTCGATCTTCATCATCACCAACCCTTCTCCACCGCCAATTCCATGATGCTCCCCACCGGTAGTGAGTAATTGCTTTGTAGGCTCGCTGGTCGGTGAGGAGTTGGATGAGATTCATCATGTAATCGAGTTAGTTTTGTTAGGGCTTGATCCCTAGTATCCATTATGTTCTGAGATTGATGTTGCTATGACTTTGCCATGCTTAATGCTTGTCACTTTGGGCCCGGGTGCCATGATTTCAGATCTGAACCGTTTATATTATCATCATTATATCCATGTTCTAGATCCGATCTTGCAAGTTATAGTCACCTACTATGTGTTATGATCCGGCAACCCCGGAGTGACAATAGTCGGGACCACTCCCGGTGATGACCGTAGTTTGAGGAGTTCATGTATTCACCGTGTGTTAATGCTTTGTTCTGGTTCTCTATTAAAAGGAGACCTTAATATCCCTTAATTTCCAATATGGACCCCGCTGCCACGGGAGGGTAGGACAAAAGATGCCATGCAAGTTCTTTCCATAAGCACGTATGACTATTTACGGAATACATGCCTACATTATATTTATGAACTAGAGCTAGTGTCGTATCGCCCTAGGTTATAACTGTCTCATGATGAATATCATCCAACAAATTACCGATCCAATGCCTACGATTTTCCTACATATTGTTCTTGCTAAGTTACTACTGCTACCGTTACTGTTGCACTTGCTACATTATCACTGCTATCACTATTACCATTACTACTGCTGCTACTATTATCAAAACTATCATACTACTTTGCTACTGATCACTTTGTTGCAGATAATTAATCTCCAAGTGTGGTTGAATTGACAATTCAGCTGCTAATACTAACAAATATTCTTTGGCACCCCTTGTATCGAATCTATAAATTTGGGTTGAATACTCTACCCTCGAAAACTGTTGCGACCCCATATACTTGTGGGTTATCATGCGCTAATCATACACGCAAAATGCACACGATCAAGCCTAAGGACTCACTTGAAGGAATCACAACACAACTCTAAAAACATAAATAAAGGCATACAAGCATTATATTACAAGCCAGGGCCTCGAGGGCTCGAATACATAAGCTTGATGTCAACAAGCATCAGCGGAAGCATTAGATATCTGAGTACAGATATAAAAGAGAAACAGATAAACCTTTAAGAAGGCGGTGCAAAGCAAAAGCTACGATCGAAAAGGCGCAGGCCTCCTGCCTGTGACCCTCCGAACCTACTCCCGATCGTCAGCCAACTCGTAGTAGTAACCATCCTCGGGGTGGCAGTAGTAGTCGTCGGCGGGGCAGCTGTCTCAGGGGCTCCGTCATCTGGTTGCATCAAACGGATATGGGGAAAAAAGGAAGCAAAGCAACCGTGAGTACTCATCCGAAGTACTCAGCAAGCAAGGATATACACTACATATGCAACATTATCAAAGAAAGGCTGTATATGTGGACTGGGCTGCAGAAATGCCAGAATAGAGAGAAGGCCTAGTCCTATCGAAGACTAGCATCTTCAGCGGTCTTGCAGCATTAGAAGAGTGTAGATTAGCACAGTATAAAGTAGTAGTAACATCAAGTACCAACCTCGGCCAGAGATCCTTTCTCAACTCCCTGCGAGAAAGCGATCCCAGAGCCCTAATATCCATTTCTCGTCACAAGTATCCAGTTCTAGTTGTATCGATTGGGATACAACTCCGAGCGTCCGTTACCGAGGATCCGGCTATGCATAGATGTTTTCTTCCCTGCAGGGGTGCACCAACTTACCCACCATGCTCGATTAACTCCGGCCGGACACACTTTACCGGGTCATGCCCGGCCTCGGCCAAACGATACGCCGCAGCCCGACCTAGGCTCTAAAGAGAGGTCAGCACGCCGGACTAACCTATGCGCACAGGGGTCTTGGGCCTTCGCCCTGCGCGCTCCTGCATGTTACGAGGATGCCCGGAAGCAGACCTAGCCCCCTTAATACAAGCGCGGGCTTAACCAGTCCCGTCCAGAGCGGGCCGCTCCTCGCTGATGTCTATAGAGCTTTGGCTGATGCATACGACGCAGAGTGCCCATAACTGATCCCACATGATGGTTAGTGCTATCGGGCCAGAGGCCCACTCAGATCAAATATCCAAATCGTTAGTGTATTGGTAGTGCGGCAACGAGCAGAGACTCATGATCGATGTGACCCCGTCGCCCCGTCTCAAGGACTTGCGGCAAGGGCTAAGAATGCCCGGCCATGCCTCGTATTTATCACTCGGGCACCATCCAGGTCAACCCGTCTCGCAAAAGACTGTCGGGAACTCAGGTCCACCTCTACTGGGCGGTACCGCCTGTCCCTCCAGTCCTGCAGTAAAAGTAACTCTTGCGGGTCCCCCTCGGGGCCGACCCGTTCTAACATGGTTCAGGGGTAAAGTCGCAGTAACCATGTGTCCATAACATCAAGGGGGAATCCGAGGGATCACCCTCGACAGATGCCCACTCGATGTAACCGTCAAGGTGAACTCAGAGGAATCACCCTCGATGGGTTCACGCTTGAGGTGTTACACGATAGCGTCGTTATCGGGAGTGGTGAAGGAGGAATCACCCTCGATGACCACGACCGAGTAACTTCTCCATAGAGTTAACATCCGAAGTGCTTACGAGGTATCACCCTCGGCACTCGATAGTAACGCTACAGTGTCGTACAGATAAAGGGGATGTGATGTACGGTGCCGGGCCTGGTTGTCGAGTCTTCCGATCATCCAGCGAGGGCAACTGGGACAAGTGGGGTCACTGGGGTTTACTAACCAGCCTATTCTAAACAGTTTAGGATAAGCAGGTAATTATCAAAAGCAGGTTACAAAATCAGGCTATGCATCAGAATAGGTAAAGCAGTAGCAGCAGCAATTCTAATGCAAGCACAAGAGAGAAGAGAATAGGAGATATTGGCATGCTCAAGTGGGGGTGCTTGCCTGGTTGCTCTGCGGCAAAGGCAAGGTCATCAACGGTGTCGTCGGGCTCCTGAGCTGCGTTAGTCTCGGGAACTACATCGGTACCGGGGTCTATCGAGAGAGAAGAGGGGGAGGAAACAGATAAATACACAGCAAACATATGCAACACAGAGCATACTATGCTAAGATGCAGTGCAGGGTTGCCTAAAAGCATGTCTAGGTCCTATTAGTTATTTTATGATTTAAGTTGGAATTATTAACTGGTGTATATGCACTATTCATCTATCGGAAATAGGCTAAAAGTTGCGGGTTCACCTCCGTAGAGGGTCCCAACACGGAAACAGATGGCACGGTTGGATTTGTCTCGTCTTTCTGAGCAACTTTCATATATAAAGTTTTTCAATCCGAGCTACGGTTTATTTTCTACGGATTTTAAAAGATTTAAACATTTTCGAGAATTATTTAAATTATCAGAAATAACCAGAAAAGTAAATATGACATCAGCAGGACATCAAGATGATGTGAGCAGTCAACTACGGCTGACCAGAGTCAAACCTGACCAGTGGGACCCACATGTCATAGACACAGGGCCAGCCCAGTCAGCGTTGACTGGGTCAACTGGGCCCAGTGGGACCCAGGGTCAGTGGCTGAGCGGTGGGGCCCGCGGCGCCATGTCGGTGCCGAGTCAGCGCGGCCACCGGAGTGCGCCGGCGAGCACAGACGCGGTGGCCGAACTCCGGCGAGCTCGGAAATGCGCTGCACTGGACCAAAACGGGCGCGGCCAGGCTCTCTGGAACGGCCTCTCCAAGCCGCGTCCGATGGTGGGGAGCACGGCAGCGGGGATGGCCGGAATGGTCGTCGGCGTTGACTTTGGCGGCGAAGGCTCGGGTGCACTACGGGAACCGCGCTACGGCGAGTTAATGGACGAGGCGAAGCGCTGGGGAGGCTCTACGCGTTGCGGTGAGTAAAATGCGCACAGGCCCGAAGCCATTTGGTCGCCGGAGCACCGCCGGCGACGAGCTCCGGCGGAGCCGTGTTCGGGCATGACGGGGGCGGCGCGTACAGCTATCGAACGGCGACGAGAGAGAGAAGGGAGGAAGCGGAGGCTCACAATGAGCCTGCAGATGTGCAACGGTGGGCTCGGGTAAGGGCGATGGCGGTGAATCGACGGCGGCGATGCAGGTGGCCGAAGGTGGAAGACGACGGTGTAGGGGACGATGCAGAGGCGCTCCTGCTTGGGTGACTCATCGGGGAGGAAGAGGAGGTCGCGGCGATCCTTCTTGGCGCGGAGGCGAGGCGAAACGGTGGCGGTGGCCACGCGCGTCACGGCGGCGGAGCCATGGTTGCGCTCGGGAGGGGAAAAACAGAGAGGGAGAGCGGGGGAGAATGAGCGAGTGGGACGCCAGGGGGTCGCGAGGCCTCGCCCTTATCCTCCACGCGGGCGCGGGTGCACTGTCGAGCAAGAGAGAGGGGGGGCTGGCTGCGGGTGTGGGTGCGCGCACGTGGGGACGACAGCGGGCGCAGGTGAGCAGTAACGGGAGGTGGGAGACGGTGCGGGGTGGATCGGGCTGGCGCTGTAGCACTTAAGCCCAGGTACAGTGGGCCTTTTTTTTTGCTTTTCTCTTTTCTGTGTTGTCTTTTCCTTTTATTACAAAACACTTCTGCAAAATATGAGACTTGCCCAAATAATTATCATGCAATATTTACCACTGCTAGAAAATGGTTTGTAGGCAATTGGATTTCATTTAATTTGTAGATTAATTAAAATGGATTAAACCTTGCTATTTTGGTACTGTTTTAGGGTGCTACAGTAATTTAAATAATTCAATAAATGTTGATGTTAGTTTTATTATTGCTTTGGGAATATTTTCAACATGATGAACATTTTAGTTCCTGGATTTTAACAACTTTTATTTTTACTTTAAGTTTGAATTTCCATTTGAATTTTAATTTGAAATGAGATATGGTACTAATGATGATTACTCACTGCTGATCATGATGACATGGCAATATCCAAAGGGTGATTACTGTAGCTAACCACTGGGGGTGTTACAAACTCAAAGTTCTTCCAAGCTATGGCATCTGAGAGACATAGGAGAAACTCAATTGCCTCCTTGACTCTGGGGGATGGACCTGTCACTTCTCAACATGATGTCATTACTGATGCTTTCCATAAAGCTTTCAAGGAGAGAATGGGCCAAGCCAAGGGTATTAATATGGGCCTAGACTTGGATAATCTCCTCCAGAGGGTACCTGGGCTGGATGTGCTTGTGAAACCTTTTGGAAAAGAGGAAATTGAGCAGGTGGTGAAGGAAATGCAAGTGGATAAATCTCCAGGGCCTGATGGATTTAATGGGCTTTTCTTCAAGAAGTGCTGGCACATTATTTCTCATGACTTTAACACTCTGGCACAGGAGTTTCATGCAGGGAAGGCCAAGCTGGAGAACATTAATGGTTCTTTTATTGTGTTGGTACCCAAATCAAATACTCCTGAGGGGGTGGGTGATTATAGACCAATATCCCTTACTAGCTTTGGGCTTAAGCTGCTGACAAAAATGGCTGCCAACAGGTTTCAACAGGAGATTTTGAGGTGTATTCACAAGAATCAGTATGGGTTTATTAAAACAAGAACAATTCAAGATTGTCTTGCCTGGAGTTTTGAGTATATACACCAATGCAAGCAGTCAAGGAGGCCCATAATCCTTTTTAAGCTGGATTTTGAGAAGGCCTTTGATTCTTTTGAGCATGAGGCTATCCTCACCATTTTGCAGGCCAAGGGTTTCCCACAGAAGTGGATTTCTTGGGTCAAAGAGCAGTTATCCTCTGTAACTTCTTCTGTGCTGGTAAATGGAGTTCCTGGCAGGCACTTCAAATGCAAATGTGGGGTCAGGCAAGGAGACCCTTTGTCTCCTTTGTTATTTGTTTTAGCAACTGATATTCTCCATTGAATGTTAAATAATATGGTCCAGAGGGGCCTCCTTTCACTACCAATACCATCACATGATCCAGACTTCCCAGTGGTGCAGTATGCTGATGACACTATTTTATTTATCCCTGCCCAGAGAGATCAGTTGGTGGTTCTAAAAGAGGCTCTTATGATTTTTTCACAATCAACAGGCCTGAAAATCAATTTCCACAAATCCTCAATGATTCCCATCAATGTGGACAGCAACCTGGCAGAAGATCTGGCTAGTGTTCTAGGCTGTAAAATTGGGACAATGCCCTTTACTTATCTTGGCCTGCCACTTGGTACAACAAGGCCCAGGATCATTGATTTCATGCCTCTGGTTGATTGCATGGAGAGGAGGCTCACTGCCAGCTCATGGTTCCTGCCCCAGGGGGGAAGATTGTAATTGCTCAATTCTGTAAAATCCTCCATGCCAATTTTCTTCTTATGTAGCTTGCAAATTCCACCTGGTATTTTGAAGCAATTGGAAAGGATACAGAGACAATGCCTATGGCAGAAGTATGGACAAGAAGCTAGACACTCTTTGGCTGCTTGGCCTCTGGTTTGCAGACCCAAGAACAAGGGGGGCCTGGGAATTCTAAACCTCAATGTGCAAAATGATGCACTTTTGCTTAAACATCTGCACAAATTCTACAACAAGGAGGATATTCCATGGGTGCATCTAATCTGGAATTCCTATTATCATGGTAGGGTTCCCCATGACACCACCTTGTGTAGATCCTTTTGGTGGAGAGATGTCTCCAAACTTATGGACAAATTCAGAGCTGTTTCTGTAGTTTAAGTTAACAGTGGGGATACTGTTCTGTTTTGGAGGGACAGTTGGGCTGATAATAGCAGTATGCTACTCCAAGATAAATTTAAAAGGCTCTTCTCCTACTGTTTAGACCAGAACATATCAGTGCGGCAAGTTCTCAGCACTGACAACCTTCTGGGTCTTTTTCAGTTGCCTTTATCTGAACATGCATATGTGGAGCTTCAATGCCTGTCACAATGCCTGGATAACATTGCTGGAGATAGATTGCTGCCTGATTGCTGGTCTTGGAATGATAGCAAAAAGTCACAATATACTACCAAGAAGTATTATGATCTGGTTCATCGGCCCATTGTGGCAAACCCCATCCTGAATTCGATATGGAAGAGTTGTTGTACTATGTCCATTAAAATGTTTGCATGGCTTGTGATTATGGACAGAGTCAACACCAAAGACATGATACAGAGAAGGCACTGGAGAATTGAGGATGGCCCTGAATGTGTGTTATGCAGATCTGGCTCTCTGGAGGACAGAAATCATCTGTTCTTCCAATGTAATTTCAGTACCAGAGTTTGGAATTACTTGCGGATATATTGTTCTTCCAGCTCTGATATGGTGGATATTGCAGTCCAAGCCAGAAAGGAGTTTGCTAAGCCTTTCTTTGCAGAAGTGGTCTTTTTAACCTGGTGGAATATCTGGATGGTTAGAAATGATAAGATCTTCAGAAAGATAAGACCATCTTTTGGTAGATGGAAGGCTGGATTCATAAATGATATTTCCCTGATGGCACACAGGATAAAATCAAGACACAAGGAGGAACTTCTTCACTGGATTGCATTCCTGCCACCTTGAGGATTCATTTCTTTTTGCTTTCCCCTGTAGATTAGTTTAGTTTAGCTTTTTATTCTTTTGTTTCCACGGCTTGTGGATCTATACATATGACTTTGTCTGCTCTATTTTTAATAAAATGCTGTGGGGCCAAGCCCTACTGTTTCCATGGTAAAAATATATATTTAGTGCTAGATTCGATTATGCCAATTCAACAACATATTGATGGTTTATTGATTCACCTAACCTTAAACTTGAAGACAGATCTAGGGTTCAAAAAATAAAAAAATTACTGTAACGGCATTCCAGTCCATGCCGTGCATCTGCTGCTCCTTGTGATCGACGACAGAGTCGTGCACCTCCTCGTGGACATGATGATTCTCTGGGTCGGACACTAAGTAGTCCAAAGCTTTGTCGTGGGGATCCTGATCCATGCCATGGATGACGACGTCGGTGGTTGGCCCCGTACGTCCACGATCTGTCACGATGGCGTCCATGACAGGCCACGCACGCCCATGGTCATGATATGTCACGACGGCCACTCGATCTCCACGAGTGAACTTCTTATCCGGCGGCAGGGAGGTGGGCGTGTGAGTGGTGGCGATGGATTCAGAACGTACCCTAGTGGGGGAGATGCCGGGAGTAATTGGTAGTTACCTACTTTAGTGGAAATATTGACTAACCAAAAAGGCCGGAGGGATTGGTTGGACAAAAAATGATTGCATTATTTTCTGTCTGATGAAATAGATAAAGCAAAAAAAATCTGACATTAAATGTGTTAAACTATTTACATAATTGATTACACATACTACTATTTATCAGTCTTGGGACATCTCCAACGATGACCCGCAAATTCGCCCCGACATCCATCTGCGGACACTGATGCGAGAGCCGGGCATCTAAAGGTAGCCGCATATGTCCGGTTACATTTCAAATGAAATTCAATGAAATTGAAGAAATTTGATTCAAACTCAAACAAAGGTCCAAAATATGTCCTAAGTCAATCCAAAATATCAGTTAGTTCTAACTAAATGATATTTTGGTTTGACTATGCCTTTGAGACCCGCGGACGGTTGCGGGCGGTTTGAGGGTCGACGTTGGAGATGCCCTTACATAAGGTTTCAGTATATTGAATTATTATATTAAACAAAAAGAAAGTGGAGCCTTGCATACCCGTCGTGTACATCTACGCGATGCAATCCAAAGACGATACCGGGGTGGGGTTGGGGATTGAAAATTTTGTACATAAACCCTAGTGCTCAAAACTTGTGAAACATGAGATCAAATTGTCATCAAGTGATCTGAAAAGATCAAATTGAGAAAGATGTGTATGCAGAGGCCATTCTAGTATATCTTGGATCTAGACTTTGTGATCATCATGTAGCCCCGCCACAACCAACACGATGGTCCCCGTGGCCATCTAGACCCCACGACATGCACCCTTGGCCGCCTAGACCGTCAAGCCATGCATTCATGTCATCACGTCTCGCATGCATTTGCGATGCTAGCAGTGTCCTCACGTGGTGTCAAAATCTAACAAGCGTGTGACAATAATTTGATGAAACAACAACAAAATACTAAAGCAACAATATTTTAATCCTAGGTTGCTATAAGAGAAGCATAGATTTCCATCTACCTGGCTGATTGCAGCTCAAGGCTATAATTGCATTGCACTGGTACATTAGATATAGTCGGCATAGGGTACTGCTTAACATTGTTCACCATAAAGTCTCGCCAACATACCACAAACTAAGGTACTACTTAACATAGTTCAGAACCTTCCATATCTACCAAACCACACAGTACTGCTGCACATAGTTCAACCATAACAGTTCGCCAACATAGCATAGATTAGGGTAGTACCAAAAGTGCTTCAATTCTAGGTGTGAGGGTGCGCACTGCCCTAAAGCCTCACCAAGTACTCAGCGTACGCGGCATGCTTCACCCTGAAAGAATGGCAATTCTTGAGGGAGCCTATGGCTGTTCCGATTGCATGCTGAATAGCACTCTGCAGGGTGCCAGTAATCAACTTGTTGCAGAATGGGCATCCGTAGCCCCTCCGATACTTAGGCCTGACGCCTGTGTCATGCTTCCCATTGTCGAGCTCCCTCCTGATGCGCCTCCTATAAATCTTATGGCCTTCTATGTCGCCATCGACGTCATCAGATAGTATCTACATATAGCAAAAAATGGGGCGTAAGTATATTTAATAATGAGAATTCAGGAGGCACAGAGTTTATGAAGCATAATATAATAGATGACAGCGTAAACCTAAAACCCTAAATAATCTTGATGAAAGAAGTGCATTATTTATTAGGTGCTACATAAACAACTAACTGGGATACTATATAGTAAAAAATAATGAAGATCATCCATACATGTATGTTCCAACCACCCAACACTGATACCATGTCGATGAGAGCACACAACTTAGTGCAACAAAATTCACTCATGACGTAAAAATGCATGGACTGATGATGTACCATGGCAGAGCTGCATATAGATGTACTGATGCAAAAAATGACTTATAACGTACATGCATGAGTTGCTGATATGCCACTGGTCCATGAGTAGGTAAAATAGGTAGTTAGTTGTATCTATTTAGCAATAGAGGAAAAGAGAGTCATCTCTAAAACAGTGAAAAATCAACTATATATGTATTCTCCAAGCGTCCAACACACCTTATCGCGCACTGATATATTTACTTGTCATGTTGTAAAATTTGACAACCATATCCAGCTAATGTTTTCTTGTTCTCTATCTTAAAAATACCGCCAGTTTTCTATCTTAGCGATGTTGGTAGGTATAAAAATAGGACAATTCTGTTGCTATAAAAATAGCTATAAAAATAAGACCATTCTGTTGCTTTTTTCATCCAGTTTAGTGTCATAAAAGAGCCACCCTGTATCTAGTAACATATAGATTTTTTGTGGTTAGGATCATGGATATTGAAAATCCCCATGTTATCGTCGTGGCAGATTCCCCTGTGGATAAGCCAGCCATCAATGGTCATGAACTATTCAACATTCTAGGTGAAGTAGTTATTATGAATTCTGACAATAAGCGGTCCAAAATTTAGTATTAGCAAAATAATAATATAAGACAACTCAAGTAAACCATTGATGATATGAAATTTCTTTCTGCATTAGCCACTGCTTAGAGATAATCAATGTTTAAAATCATTGGCACAATCACTTAAGTAGATCATTAAAACCAAAGATCCAGTGCACATAGAACAAAAGCAGAAAATCATATACTCAACATTTTAAGACCTTCTTTGCCTTGTGCATAAAGCTTGCCCAGAGCAAATCAATCTTTATGTTATTATGACAATCATCTACATAGGCAATTCAGTTCAGCTACCAATTAGTATTAGCACAATCACCAACCCTAGCCGGACTATTAACAGAATAATTTATATAGATAAAAAAAGACCTATACAGGGCTCAACACATGTAACCTAGGTAGTTACCTAACGCATCTACAAAATCTAGATAGGGCTTTCATCGATTAAAGAAAATAAGAAACCCTAGCATTCCCCAAAAATAGAGAAAGGGGCTGACCAGAGAAAACCGAGGATGTTACAAAAAAGAGAGGAGATAGATGACTAACATCTTCTTCGTCGTCGTTGCCGGCGACCACAGGCTCGGGCAGAGGAGGCAATACCCATGGGAGAGGAGCAACCAGCTGCGGCAGAGGAGCGACCTGCTCCGGCTGAGGAGGCACCTACTCCGGCTCAGGAGCCGGAGGAGCTACTCCCTGTTCCAGATTATTAGCAGAATAATTTATATAGATCAAAAAATGATATATACATTGCTCAACACATGTAACCTAGCTAGACAGTTGCGAATCCGGGATTTCACACTTGGGTGTTCAAAAAATTTATATTGGAAACTAAAACCATGATAATTATTTTCAAACGAAGGGAGTAATATCTAAAATGTTCATGTGAAAAGAATTTTTTTCCATCATAATGACAGCATTGACATGAATGACAGAAAATAAAGATCATTTACTACATGATCATACAGTATGAGATTTTCATACACAAGGCATGGTGTTGTTATCCTTTAGTTACAAAAAAATATTCTGCTCAAAATATGCATCCAAAAAGTATATTTCAAGTAGGGATGATAACAGGGCGTAAATGTTACACCCTATGCTAATTGGGCTCCAAGAATCAAGCAATTGGTGTTGAGCAAATTGACCACCAAAATTTATGTCTGTTGGATTAAGTGTTAGAGGCTAGTTTTATACGAATTGACATGAAGTTTAGTGAACAAACTACACCAATTTTAGTCCATTTACCAAGCATACACAATTATCAGGGAATGGAAAACACAAATAATGGATGCGCACGGGCACGCACACATGTGGATCCGCCCTGAACCTAACTGATGTACAGAATCTAGGTACGGATTTCATGGACTAAAGAAAAACAGAAACCCTAGCCTTCCCCAAAAATAGAGAAAAGGACTGGCAAGAGAAAACCTAGGATATTACCAAAAATGGGAGCTAGATGACTGACCTCTTCTCTGTCGTCATCGCAGTCGACCACGGGCCCGAGTAGTGGAGTCAGCGCCTGTGGTGGAGAGTCACCCACTTCGGCTGAGGAGCCACCTGCTTCAGATGAAGACCCTGGATGGCGGCGATGACGTCAAGCCCGCCCTGCTGCCGGCTTGAACCCTCACCGGCGGCGACCTCCATGTTCTGCTGACTATGGGGCTTGAATGCTTCGACCGCCAGGGCGTCGGCCCCGGCGTCGCCCCTCCCTCCCATGGTACGCCTGGGCATCTCGACGGTGGAAGTGTAGCAGCAGGAAGGGTGCACGGCGAGAAGTGAGACACCGGAGGAGAAAACCCTCTTTTCTGGCTTCTTCTCGATTTGTGGATGGGGAAGCCGAGGATTAGATTTGTTAGGATTTAAATTAATTCTGTTATTAGGGATAATCCTCCCTTGTGTAAACGGACGTCGGTTGCCACAGGCACCCGTTCGACACTCCCACGACCCCCACGATCGGACGCATCTGTTCGTGGCGACGGTTCCCTATGTATATAATCCTCATGGATCATCAATGAAAGTGATAGTTCGATCAATTCGTTCTTTCATACGTTATCAGCACTTGTCTCTGCCCAGAGCATGCATAGGCAAATCACGCCGGCGACAATCGCCGGAGAAAGGAAACCAGAAGGGAAGAAAGGAAAAGGTGAGAGGATGCCTCGTGGTCTCCTGTCCTTCTTCCTGCACCTTGTTCGTAGCGGTGGTCGACGTCGACAGAGCCGCCGCCGAGGCCATGGCGTTGGCGGACTTCGCCGCCACAACTGCAACGCCCGCGATCTTCGCCGGTTCGGAGGACGCCGGAACGGTTTCCGTCGCCGTGGACCGCGTCTTGGACATGGCGCTCGAGGTCGCGACGGTGCTGGGCCTTCTGGTGCTTCGCCTGAACCGGCCATGCCGGCGGCAGTGCCGCTCACGGCCTGGATTCTTGCCGGTCCGGCCGCTCCAAACCTGTACGCGGACGAGGTAATGGAGCCCGCGGACGACGCAATGGACGTCGACGTTGAGCCGGAACTCGCGGCTCCTCCACCACCGTGTCCGTGCCCGGTGCATGGTTGGGGGCCATGGATGGTCCTGCAGCCACCCCCGCCATAGGATTACGAGGTCCAGGAGGAGGCCGAACCTGTGCCGCCCGCGGAGCCCGCGCAGCCGGACTCCCCGCGTCTTCCGTCTCCGACGCCGGCGCACGAGGCGGCCGGCGCTGGGGCTTCTTCGTCGAGCGCTAGCCTCGGGCTGCGCCTCCCCGCGCGGGCTGCTGCGCTCGGGGACGTCTTCGACAACTGGGCGAGCAGCTCCACTGGCCCATCGGCGCCCCGCCGCTGGCACATAGTGCCGCGGGCCGAGCTGCAACGCAGCCGCGCGGTGGTTCTTGGACTGGCCAACGGCCACTCCAACAGCGTCGCACCTGGGACGCAGCTTCCTGGTGGATCTTCTTCAGAGGAGGAAGATGCTACGCCGGGGCCGTCGACCTCGCGCCGGTGAGGCAGTCGCTGGTGGAGGAGATTGGTGGTAGTGGTGCAGACGGCCACCGCTCGAGTTGGATTGGGGACGATTTGTCGATGGGAACGAAGTATCCCGTCGCCTCCCCTTATCCACTCGTGCGTGTGTATGGCTGTTGGACAGCCAGCACACTAGCCACTAATCCATGCTGTACGAGCAGCAAAGAAAAAAAAAGATTAAAAAAACGAAAAGAAAGAAGGTGGCTTTGCCACGGTAGTAGGCTGTTCTGTTTTGGCCTATTGCCATTCTTTTCGTTTTCTTTACTGATTAGCTTCTAGCTTTTTCAGTTTTTGTACATAAGTGTTTGTTAGTATTTTCTAACATAGTACTATGTAATGTCTGGTTATGAATGTCAACATGTTTTTATGGATGCAATTTTTAATTCCTACATGTTGATTATGCTTGAAAATCATATGACTACTTTCAATTTTTGCACATATCTTATGGATTGCACTTGTGGCAATACATATCTTTGTTCACAACTGTGAGGTCTACACCATCTGGTGATTACCTTCAAAGTGTTTTAAGTAACACAAGGTTGTACAAAGTACCATAAGGATAAGGTCTACGCTACTTAGTAGTGATTACCTCAAAGCAAAAATGAAAGCACACATATTATGGCATGAAAATTGCCATACGAGTGTCTATGCCACTTCGTGGTGACTACCTCTATGTGTTCTACAAAACAAAGATCTACGCCATTTTATGGTGATTATCTTTTGTAGAAAGTCATATTTTGGGTCGTTTAGGCTTTTCCTAGACCATTATATTTGATTCAAGCATTTTATTTTACACACAATTAATTTACATGAGTGTAAATTAATGCGCATGATATTTTCATGCAGGATATGGCTGACATATCCAAGAAGGAATTTGCTGAGCTTGCCATTGATGGCAGAAACTATTTGACCAGGGCCATGGATATCAAGATCAACTTGGCGGCCAGGAATCTGATCAGCACTATAACCACACCTACTCAAGGTGCTCCTGCTATCGTAGATACGGCAAAGTATGCTTCTTTGCACTTCATTCGACACCACCTTGATCCTACTCTGAAAGAAGAGTACATGATGGAGGAAAGTCCTCTATCACTGTGGAACTCCTTAAAGGAGCGTTATGATCAACAAAGGTCGGTGATGTTGCCTGAAGCGCAAAGAGAATGGGCACTTATCCGTTTCCAGGATTTTAAGTCCGTTGCAGCATACAATTCTGCCGTGCATCAAATCAACTCAAAGTTGAGATTCTGCAACAGTGCAGTTTCCGATGCGGATCTCATTGAAAAGACACTCTCTACTTTCCATCCTAATATGAGGATTCTTGCTGAACAACATCGTCAGCAGAAATACAAGAAGCATTCTGAGTTGATATATGCACTTCTTCAGGCAGAAAAGCACAGTGAAATTCTCGATAAGAATAATATGTCCCGTCCAACGGGAACACTGCCGCTGCCTGAAGCACATTTCAATTCTCAGAATACTCAAAAGTCCCGTGGTCCCAAAAGGAACAATAGGAAGTTTAAAGGAAAGTGGAGACACAATGAGAATCAGAATAGCAATGGAGTACAAAAGGGCAAGAATCATTTTAAGAAAAATGATAAGGGTAGCAGCTCTCAAGCTTGCTACAGATGTGGTTGTACTACTCATCATGCAAGGAAGTGCACAACTTCTAAGCATTTGGTGACGCTGTATCAGCAATCAATTGGCAAGAGCAAGAAGGCTCAAGGGAACCAGTACGAAGCTCACTTCACTGGTCCAATGATTGAAAGTTCTCAAGGCGTTCATCAGAACGAACTTCATGACAACATGGAGAACCAAGATCAGGCTCAGCAAAAGGAAGGACCACCACTTACTGTTGAAGACATGGTGGATTTCACTTCTACTAATGACATATATGGAGATATGCTTTGATCTTCCAATAATGTCATAAGTATTGGGATATGTCCTTAGTTATATTGTGTGTTGTAAAATAATTATGTCCTCAGACATATGGTATTGTAATAATTATGTCCTTAAACATAATGTATTATAATATGTAGCAGACATACATAGTATGTAATGTATGTGTTATTTCTATATGAGATTGAATAAATAATGAATTTTATTCTTTTACTCTATAGAAAACTTCGAGAAACAATCCAATGGAGGAGGAAATTTGTTTAGTGGACAGTGGTGCCTCTAACACAATTCTACGGGAAGTTAAATACTTCCGAAGTCTCAAAAAGAGTAAGGGAAGTGTTATGACAATTGGTGGTCATGACACGGTAATTGTTGGTTCTGGTCAAGCCACATTTACACTCCCGAATGGTACAAAACTTGAAATCCAGGAGGCTTTATTGTATCCGGATTCAACTCGTACCCTGTTGAATTTTAAGGATATCCGCATGAATGGCTACCACATTGAAACTCATGAAGAAAATGCGGTTGAAAGCCTGCTCATAACTCAGCAGAAGGGATCCGACAAGGAAACCCTTGAGAGACGGCCTGCTCTATCTTCTGGACTGTATTACACATACATAAAGCCAGAGCAACATTTGGCATACAAAATAATTTTTCAGAATCTTGACAAGTTCAAGATATGGCATGATCGCCTGGGTCATCCTAGTGTGGGGATGATGAGAAAAATTATTGATGGTTCAACTGGACACAACATAACGGTTGCTAATTTCCCCAAATCCTCGGATTTTGTATGCACTGCATGTGCAACTGGGAAATTAATCATAAGACCTTCATATCTGAAGATCAAGAATGAACCACTTAATTTTCTTGAACGCATTCAAGGAGATATATGTGGTCCAATTCAACCGTTATCGGGACCATTTAGATATTTTATGGTGCTCATTGATGCATCAACAAGATGGTCCAATGTGTGTCTATTATCAACAAGGAACCATGCTTTTGCAAAACTGATCCCTCAAATCATTAAACTGAGGGCAAATCATCCTGAACACAGGATAAAATCCAGCAGAATGGATAATGCTGCTGAATTTAGTTCACGAGCATTCAACGATTACTGCCTAGCTTTGGGCATAACTGTGGAGCATTCTGTACCATATGTACACACACAAAATGGTCTTGCGGAATCACTTATCAAGAGGATCAAGTTGATAGCAAGACCACTCCTACAGAACTGTAATCTTCCAACATCTTGTTGGGGACATGCGGTATTGCATGCCGCGGAGTTGATACAAATTCGACCAACTGCATATCATACGGCCTCCCCGTTGCAGTTAGTACGTGGAAATCAACCAAGTATTTCTCATCTTCGAAGATTCGGTTGCGCTGTGTACGTACCGATATCACCACCTCAGCGTACATCGATGGGTCCACATAGAAAAATGGGGATCTATGTGGGGTACAATTCTCCGTCGATTATAAAGTACCTGGAACCTCTAACAGGGGATCTATTTACAGCCCGGTACGCTGATTGTATCTTCGATGAGGACAATTTTCCGGCATTAGGGGGAGAAAAGAACCACAAAGAATGCCGGGAAATAGATTGGAATGTCAAAGGCATTCAGTCCTTAGATCCACGTACGAATGAATCTGAGCTGGAAGTTCAGAAGATTATTAATTTGCAAAATATTGCAAATAACCTGCCAGATGCATTTACTGATTATAAAGGTGTCACTAAATCCCATGTTCCTGCTATGAATGTTCCAGAGAGAGTTGAGATATCTCATAAGACCACTCAACCGCCCAAGAGGGGGAGAAAACTGGACAAAAAGGACAATGCTTCTCAGAAGCGTCCGCGGGAAATGAGGATCCCTCAAATAGTAAATGCAGGTCAACCGCGAGTTGATATTCAACCTAGTGTTGAAAGACACCTAAAGGATGTTATGCATCCAGAACCCAGCACAACTGTGCACACAAATATTGGTGCTGGGACATCGGTACACCTTGACTCGATTGTTGTGGGAAATCACGATGAGTCAGAAGGTATTGATGAGATTTCCATCAACTATGTTGAATCAGGAGAATCATTCAACAGAAAGACTACAATTGTCGACATATTTTTTGCCTCAAAGATTGCAGATGACCTGGCATTGGATCATGAACCTAAGTCCATGGCAGAGTGTATGAAACGCTCAGACTGGTCCAACTGGAAGGTTGCAATAGAGGACGAATTGCTCTCGCTTGCCAAGAGAGGGGTATTTACTGCAGTAATACCTACTCCTTCTAATGTTTTCCCCGTGGGGGCAAAATGGGTTTTTGTTCGTAAAAGGAACGAAAACAATGAGGTGGTGAGATATAAAGCGAGGCTTGTAGCACAAGGGTTTACACAGAGACCCGGCATCGATTATGATGAAACATATTCTCCTGTGATGAGTGGAATCACGTACCGATACTTGATATCACTGGCAGTGCAAATGAATTTGTATATCCAATTGATGGATGTGGTGACTGCATATTTATATGGGTCACTTAAGACGGATATCTATATGAAAGTTCCCGAGGGACTGAAGATTCCGGATCCGAAAGCTAATCGCAACATGTATTGCGTAAAGCTACTGAAGTCGTTATACGGCTTGAGACAGTCGGGCAGAATGTGGTATAACCGACTAAGTGAGTTCCTTCTGAAGAAGGGTTACTCAAACAACAATGATTGCCCATGTGTGTTCATCAAGAAATCCACTGATGGATTTTGCATAATTTCCGTGTATGTAGATGACTTGAACATCATTGGGACTACACGAGAAATACATGAGGCGTGTAATCATTTGAAGATGGAATTCGAGATGAAAGATTTGGGTAAAACCAAAATTTGTCTTGGTTTGCAACTTGAACATTTTTCTTCAGGAATACTTGTTCATCAGTCTGCTTATATCCAAAAGATATTGGAAAAGTTCAATATGGATAAAGCATACCCGTCAAAAAAACCTATGGTCGTCAGATCTCTTGAAAGAGATAAAGACCCATTTAGACCTAAGGGTGATGATGAAGAGGTATTAGGACCTGAGTTTCCTTACCTCAGTGCTATTGGAGCACTAATGTATCTAGCGAACTGCACCAGGCCTGACATAGCATTTGCAGTTAATTTACTGGCTAGATACAGCGCATCACCAACGAAACGGCATTGGGTTGGTGTGAAGAATATTTTCAGATATCTTCAGGGCACCAAAGATCTTGGTTTATTCTATCAGAAAAATCAAGAGAGAACCATGGTGGGGTATTGCGATGCTGGATACTTGTCAGATCCCCATGATGCCAGATCGCAGACTGGTTTTGTTTTCTTGCATGGAGGTACGGCCTTCTCTTGGAAGTCAACAAAGCAAACCTTAGTGGCAACGTCCACCAATCATTCTGAGATAATTGCTTTGTTCGAAGCAACACGAGAATGTGTATGGCTTCGCAGAATGATGAACTTTGTCCAAAGTTCAAGTGGGATTGGTTCGTTAAAATCACCCACCATTATCTATGAAGATAATGTGGCTTGTATTGCACAAATGCAAACGGGTTATATTAAGAGCAATATTACGAAGCATATTTCTCCTAAATTATTTTATCCCCATGATCAGCAAGAAAAGGGGAAGATAAGTATTTTGCAAACGAAGTCATGCGACAATCTCGCTGATCTGTTTACTAAGTCCTTACCAAGTTCTCTGTTTCATAAATATGTAACTGGAATTGGTATGCGACGACTTCGAGACTTGCAAAATTCAGGGGGAGAAATCTCTTAAGATATAACCTGTTAAGATCATAAGATCATTAATATTGCACTCTTTTCCTTTATGAGTTTTTCCAAATGGTTTCTCATGTAAGGTTTTTAATGAGGCAATATCAATGCAAGCATGGACGATATATGTCGTTTTCTCCTTATTTTCCCACTGGGTTTTAGAAGGAGTTTTTCATTGCATATTGTATATTTTCTTCTCATTTTTCCCACAGGGTTTTGGAGGAGGATATTTCAAAGATGATCGGTCTCAAGGACAAGCGAGGATTAGGGGGAGTGTTAGGATTTAAATTAATTCTGTTATTAGGGATAATCCTCCCTTGTGTAAACGGACGTCGGTTGCCACAGGCACCTGTTCGACACTCCCACGACCCCCACGATCGGACGCATCTGTTCGTGGCGACGGTTCCCTATGTATATAATCCTCATGGATCATCAATGAAAGTGATAGTTCGATCAATTCGTTCTTTCATAAGATTAATAGGGGAGAAGCGGAGCGGCCGGCTCGGGATCCATTAATTAGTCTCTGGATAGTCAAACACAGCTTGTGCCACGTTCACACGATCCATGCGTTGTTCATTCACACCATCCCGTCTGGCGCATCATAATGCAACTGCCCATTAAAACGAAAGTCCCGATCGTGCACAGCCAGGATTTTTTTTCGGAAGTGCACAGCTAGGATTTAGGAGTATAATGCAACTTCCCTTAGGTGTAACGCAACTGCTCACGCCTACACAGAACAAAATCAATAAGTGGGACAACTGCTTTTGTTGTCTTGTTCCATGTGCACGTGTCTAGTTTTATATTTTTTGGAAAATATGCTGTAAAACTTTACAAACAATGCAATGGAAAATGAATGTGACAAAACTTCAACATTGACTAGTTCTCATCGACTTTGATTTACAAACGATTGAATTGTTGTTTTAATATGTTAATAATTCCTAAATATTGAATTTCAGCATGCACCTAACACATGGCGGTTAGTTCAAATTTGACTTATCCAATCTTCGTCGGTGACCACGCGGATTTGTCTGCCATATGCCCGCTGTGCGGTACTAGGGAGGGGAATGTGAATCCATGCAATGCCATGCGGTTTGTCTGGACCCATATCATGCACCCCTAGCCAACCGGGCAGAAAAATGCACCGCTAGCCTCCTCGATCCAAACAACGCGCTAGTGTGCACCATGGGCAAAGATGCTTGGCTGGACACGTACATTTGCTAGCGCTAGTGCGTGATGGCGGACCTCGGTGTGCACGACGTGTAGCCACATGTCGCTTTGATATGCCTGGCATACCGAGTGAATGGACTCATCGGAGACCCAATGAACCGAGGTGGGGACAAGGGTGGATGGATGGCATGGGTCAACTTGGCTAGCGGTGCACGGTTTGAGTGTAGGTGGCTAGGTGTGCATGGCTGGGGGTAGATGGCCAATAAGTGTGCATGCGTCATGTGTGCATTGTCATGGTTGACCGGTGGGTGTCTATGTGGCCACGCGTGCATGCATGGTGTGTGTCCAGTTGGCGGACGGGACTTGCTGGCTAGGGCCCACATCTCATGGAACCGAGTTTCTGAGGCAGGTGAAGGGACGGGCCCCGCACTCCCATCACAGGCCGGGCTCGTTCACTCTCGATGCCTAGCTCCGGCATGCGATCTGGTCCCATTTCCACACAACCTACGTGATGGCTTATGCGTGCCGCTCTAGAAGTTTAACGCACTCACTACACAAACCGGACGCGTTCCCTCTCGGTAGCTAGATCGAAACAATGCACCCCCCCCCCCCCGTCCAGACCCACGTGTAGCACCACCTAGGCACTAGACCCACACCACTTACGCCAGCACCCAGCTCAAGCATCCCCCCGTGTAGAATCATATGTTGCACCCCGTAAAAGTGCTTAACATGGAACTTTCACCCCGATTACCAGCTATGATTTCATGTGGCCGCGGTCTAGACATTGAATTTCCGAGGCTACCACCCTGTGCACCCTAGCCAGCATGACACACTGCATGAACCTAGAGCTACCGCATGTGCCGACAACATGCACCACTACACCTAAGGGTCCACCCAATGAACTATCCGCATTATCAACTTTTTTTTGCCAAAACAAGTAAGGTTGTTTTTTTTTGCCAAAAATATCAAGGTTTCTGTTAAATAATAATATCATTAATTACAGATTATAAGGTGAATTTTTTGTAACCCCACAAAATTCCTTCCTTCCCTAAAAAAAAATCCTTGTCGACCCTCTCACCATCACGTTCACGTGCCTCACCATATAATCTAGGAGAGGTCAATCCAATCTCCCCACGGGGGCCAGCTTCCATGCAGTAGCTATTTTTGGTTGGTTGCAAAATTATCTCCAAAACGGTTTATGATGGGAAAATCACCTTTTTCTTTTTTTCCTTCAAAAAAAGATATGTGACAAAAAATATGGACCAAAATCATAGGAGGCAAGGTGGGACACGTGCACATGTTTTTTTTTCCTAGAAGTGCACTTGATGGCAATTTGCATGTGCTCGTGTCTTGTTTCAATTTTTCTTGAAAATATGTTGTACAACTTTACATGGACGATTGAATTATTGTTTTAATATGTTAATAATTACTAAATATCGAATTTCAGAGAGAGGTATTCGTGCACAGACGCGGCTGGACCTTTGGTGTTGTCGAGACTCGAGACTGGACGCGTACAGAGAGAGACATTCATACAGAGAGAGGCATTCATGTACAACTACTATCAATGGTAGAGGCATTTCGCTGTGCGCCACATCCAACGCTTTGCAAAAATTCTTATCTCAAACTGAAACTTGCAAAAGAGGGCTCCCCCCCTCCAATTTCATATACCAAACCATCAGTCATGGAACCAACATCATCTTTTTCATAGAGATCAAGGTACTTCCACATTCAACCTAATAATAGAAATTCAAAGGATCAACTTAATACATTAACAACACATAGGGATGTAGCCAGAAATTCAACGACTAGAGGCAAAAGGAGGAACAAAAACTGGAAGAACAAGGATCAGCCAGCAGTAGCACCATCGGCCTCCTAGCCTCACAACTCCAGGTCTCCAGCCTTGCGAACTCCAGGTTTTTTTCCTGCAAAACACAAATGACAATGTTGCTGTTACAGATTAGGACTGGGTGAAAATTACAGTAATGAAGAAATAGTTACAATGACTAGTAGTGTTGACATGATGGTTACAGCAAGCAAACAAATTCCATTGGCACAAATTCAGAGGAAGCATGGATTTGACAAAACCATGCTCACAAGTTGCAACTTTCTGTTAACCGCAAACAGTTATATTAACATGACCACTTTATAGCAAGATTTTACCATGCAACATAAACTTGTCATAGCAACAAAAGAAATGGAATGAAAGTACTGACAACATAGTGCAAATCATGTTTAGGAAGCATGGCCAAAGTAGCTATAGTTTAGTGGGAACGATCAAGCAAATTTGCAAAGTTTTATAACTGACAGATTTATACTTACTAAGATGCATAGAGTTAAAATGATGGCATGTTGAAGGCAAGAAATAAATATGCTACAAGGCTTGTAATGGTATCAAATTGCACATCATGCTAGTAAAAATCATGGAGAACAATACATCCAACATGAGCATCTCCATAGGAGCTACAGATCCATGGCTACCATCAAGAGAAAATGCAATGTTTTAAATCAGACTGACGACTTAGTGAAAACAAGCACATTCATTTCAGCAACATTCACATGGCATTTTTCATGGTTGGTTCAGTGGCTTATCATGTGTATCATGGCATGGAAATATTTTTAGCAGCAAGTAGGCATGAAAATGCTCCAAACACATGTACAAAGTTTCACCATATGATGCATGGATTAAATCATACAAAAATGACAAAATGGCAAGTTATGCAAATTTGCTCGAAAACTCATCGAAATGACAAAACTAATACCACAGATGGATGCAGACATGCTACTCCATAAAGCCCAAAATCATAGCATATACACTAGGATCCTATCATTCGTACTACTCCACAGAGCCCAAAACATAGCAGATATGCCTACCCACACATTTTTCTTATCTTCTTTTGGAAATCTATTAATCCAATTTTCTTATCTTCTTTTGGAAACCTAGTTAGCCAAATTAAGTTAGATTCAGTACTCAAGGGACAAATTCAGTTAACTAAACAAAAAATTCAATTAACTTAACAAATTCAGTTAACTTAACACACATAATTCTACCTAGGGTTCATATACATAGAAATCTAGCACTAGAAGACAAAAAAAATTCCTAGGGTTCATATACATAAAATTCGAGCACTAGAATACTACAAATTTTGCCTAGGGTTCATAATTTTTTCTAGGGTTCATATACATCCTAATCCAGCCCCCAAAGCATGTAGTCAAATCTTCATGCAAATTATTCAGATTAAAATCACATCCTTCCCCTCCCCATTCAATGACATCTAGCATCCCCTCTCTGAACTATTATCATCACTAGCACTAACCATGAGCAGAAGGAAGATTAGGAGTGGCGAAGCTTACTCATAACCCTACTACTCCTCGGCCGCAGACCGTCGCCCCATGAGACGAGTGGAACGGCGACAGAACCATGGAGAATGGCGGGGAAGCGACGTCGGCACATATGTGTTCCTCCTCCTGCGGTTGCTCGACCAAGACTCCTCTGGCACATGCCATTTCCATGGCAAGATCTCAAGAGGCACCATGGCAAGTCTCGGTTCTCCCTCCTCTGGATGCTCGATCTTGGAGCGATAGTGCCACCACCTCTCCCTCGCGGCCGGCCTCAGGGAATCTGACTTCTACATGGCGCAGAGGAGGTACTCGATGTAGTTGCCATGCCATACTTGGATCTCATCCTTCGCTCTCTGTAACAGATATGGGCGCATGGACCGCACTGCGGCCACTATCGGCCCTTGGTGGGTAAACCAAGAGACGATCTCCCATAGCCTGCATAGCTTGACCTCGTCGCCTCCGGCGATCTGCACAATGACGTTCTCCACCGCCGTGGCAAACCTGATCTTCATCTGCGTGATCTCGTCCTCCATGGAGGTTTTGGCTTGGATGGAAGAGGGGGTTGGATGTGGAAGAGGGGGTTGGATGTGGAAGAGGGGACGACATCATTGCTGTTGGAATGGCAGGGAGAGGAGCGGCGGTGGATTTGGAATGCAGGAGGAGAGGGAGGAGAGGGCTGTGGTTTTAATGACAATGGAAGAGGAGAGCACCATGGGCGGCTGTTCTGCATTGGAGGAGAGGGGCAGCGCGCTGACTGGATAAGTGAGCCCACATTGTCATCAGTACCGCCCGAGAAAAATGGTTACCCAGATTCTCGCTGCCCCACGAGAAAGACGTGTACCGATCAAAAAATCCTGAATTTTTTGAATTTTTACGTCTAAAGTACGTTAAAAAATAAAGTCCCAGCAAGAGTCGACCTCATTGCGCATGCGTAGACGTTGAACCATTCAGATACTATCACTTTAGTGTCCAATACCGGTTCAAGCCATATCTATATCTAGTTTAAATGGATTTGAATTCAAAATTCAATTATAAATTTTGTCTGAATAAGGAGCGGTAGTTCTCGGCACTGTTTAAGATATCTTCCGATATTCCGATAAATCGACCGATTTATCGCTTACCGGTGTCTAACCGATAGGATAAACTGGCCGATAAATCAGTCGATATGCTGATAAATCGGCCGATATGCCGATAAACTGGCCGATTTAACCCTTATCTTGCGTCGACTGATAAGTTCCGATAAGCGATATCCCCAACATTGGTTCTCGGTAACCGTGGTAACCGATAATCTCGCCCCCCCATGAGAAAATTCGTCCGTTCGAAATCCAAAGCCTTGCCCCACACAACTTAGTACCTTCCAGTACTTTTTGGTGAGTACTACCTAGTACCTTTTATTTTTACACCGTTAGATCAAGAGGAATGGACGACCTCTAAATACACCAATCACCCTAGAACTTGTATGCTTCCCCGCCATTCTCCACGGTTCCCTCGCCGTTCTCCTCGTCTCATATGCAAGGTCATATACCAAATGACCATATGCAACAACCATACGCAACGTCATATACCAAATGACCATCGAAGAGATGGCACGATTCAAGGCAAACCAGTCTAGTTACAAATAACTTAAGTAGCCCAGTCCTAGATAATGGCATAACATACTACTATATATACCAGGGGTGGCGCGTGGATGCAACATGATCCATGCTTTTAGGTCTTCACCCTCCCCAATATGTTGGCCAACTCAGCAGGTTTTGCCTTAAGATGCCGCCTCTTTCTGTAAGCTGTAATTGCTGTGGTTTTGGAATGCTGGTTCTCTTTCCTGTAGAACGGGCATTTATAGTGCCCGTTACGCCGGTACACAATCTTTGCAGCCACGAGCCACTTGAAGATTTTCCTTCTAAAAGCTTCCCTCAGCTGTAGGTAGTTGTCCCATTGCTCCAAATCTGCAATCAGCTATTAGCAAGAAAAAAAATCCCATATCAGCGAATTGAACATTATATCAAAGCCAGGCATAAAATGGGTTGTTTTTTCTTTGCATTGGTTTCCTATAACTTTGGTTATATGAAAGACAGACATAAAAAGGAATACAAAAGATCCATTCATCTAAATTTGCAAACCCTATGACTGATGACCGTATGATTAATCAAAAAAATGAACAGTAGGATTATCCGTATGACTAGCGAGGAATAAATAGAGAGCAATTTCTAGGGTTAACCTCGAGAAGGCAAATTCTAGGGTTAATCTCTGCAGACACTAACCGATTCGTCGTTGTTGGTGATGTCTTCGACCAGCTGCGGCTGCGAATCATCAACGGCAGTGACGACATCCTTGTCGACCAGTTCCTGCATGGGGTCCACATTCACCGCACAGAACGCACTAGCCGCGCCCCCTGCTCCAGTAGGTAGGATCATCCTCACCGGCAAGAATGTTGGCGTTGGGCGGTGGGAAGTGGTGCGGCAAACACGTGTGTGGATAGGTAGAGGCGATCCAACGCTGGACGCGGGAGCGAGATTTGGGGAATGAAAATTCAATTTGTTCTGGAGGGAGAGGTCCAGGCCGTGCACCCTTCGTCACTTTTTTTAAAAAGAAAATAAACTCCTTCGTCACATGAGAATAAATAATAAAGTGAGAACTACTAAATAGGAGGGACAGTTGGCACATTTAATTTCACGTGGCATCTAGCTTTTTTGTTCAACCCTAGCTATGTTGTACCGTTTTGGCAAAATTAAAGGATTAATGTTTTTATTTCTCATCATGTGTAAGAGATATGCAAATGTACTCATGAACCCAAGAATTCAAAATGACAATTTCCTCTTTACCCAGAAAAAAGAACATAAATTACTGTTAATTTAATGACAACTAAGACATGATAAACAATTTAATGACAACTAAGACATGCAAAAGACTTTGATATAAATTTGTGTTAATTGGATATGATTTAGGTTTACTACTACAATGATTGTTATAGTGTAAGTGTGTTAATTTTTTTTGAGGTAAGTGTGTTAAATAGGTCCAGCATATTGATATTCAAGGTGCACCTAGCCCACACGAGCGTTCATACACACATATCTTCACGATCGTGTCACATTCAGTTGGCTCGGATCAATAAGGGTTCATTATATGGGCCCTTATGGCTACTGCAGTCCGGTGTGGGTTTTGACAGCTATATGTGCATATTGTGGGCCATGGCATCAGCTGTCTGGCATGGTGTGCCCCCCTAGCCAGCTAATCCCATGGCAGACACGGATCCGCACCGGCCATGAATGCACTTCTATCCATCAGGGCCAACATGGTTCAGTACTAGACAACAGGGTCCACAACATGACCCTGGTAGATTCCAACACCGACATGGTTCACCTTCTAATCATCAGGACCCACACCATGCACCCTTAGCTATCTACAATAAAAAACAGGCACCACTACCCATGTAGACCCAACGCACTTACGATGATAGATCTTGACCAACAACATGCATCCTTTGCTATCTAGTCCCACACCATGCACCACTAACTTGCCCTACACCATGCATTACTATCTAGTGTGCATGGTTGAGGGCTATATGGCTAATAAGTTTGCATGCATCATGTGTACATTGTCAAGGTTGACCGGTGGGTGTCTACGTGGCCAAGTGTGCATGCATGATGTGGGTCCAGTAGGCATGTCGTGCACAGGGACATGCCTTGGTATCTATGGCTCACATCAGCAGCCCCAAGTTTTGAGGCAAAACAAGGAACGGGCCCCGCACTCCCTTCACAGGCTGGACACATTCCCTCTCGATGGCTAGATCCGGCATGCGATATGGCCCCGTTTCCACACAGCCTATGTGAGGGCTTATGCATGCCGCTCTCGATGTTTTAACACACCCTCCAGGGGTCGTATGATGGCATCACGCTGGGTCCCGTGAATTTTCGAGCCCTCCCTTTGGTAGCACATGGCACATATATGGACCAAAGAGCATAACGTGGGGCTTTCAGCCCATTCCCTGCTATGATTTCATGTGGACGCGGTCTAGATCTTGTATTTTCGAGGTTATAACACTAGAAATGCGGTAAATGTCCCGATTACGACAGGGGAGGGGGCTGGCGCGAAAGCCCAGGCAATAAACTACCCCCATAATTTAGTTTTATTTTTCTATCAAGACAAACAAGTTTTTTCTGAATAAGGATTTTTAGCACTTTTTAGTAAGGATTTTATAATTTGACATTATAATGTAATTTTTTTTCTTGTACAAAGTTGTTCTAAACGCACAAAACTCCTCCTTGAGCCTCTCACCATCACGTTCACCTTGACGTCACCCTAAAATCAAGGAGTTGTCGATCGAATCTTCCCATGGGGGGGAGGGGCAACCTCCATGCAGTAGCTAAATATGGTTAGTTGAGATTTTCTCCCCATGTCATTTTTTGAGGGGGAAATCACCTTCTTCTTTTTTTTCTCCAATATATGTGGCAAAAAACATGGCACACAAATCGTGGGAAGCACGGTGGAACAAGTGCACCTGTTTTTTCCCTCCAAAAGTGCACTTGTTGGAAAATTGCATGTGAACGCGTCATGTTTCGCATTTTTTTGGAGCACATGTTTCACATTTTCTTGAAAACATGTTGTACACCTATACAAACAATTGAATTATTGTTATTATTTGTTCGTAATTCCTGAATATTGAATTTTAGCATGCACCTACCCCATGAAGGTTAGTTCAAATTTGTATCATCCAAGCTCCGCCGGCGAACACGCGGATTCTTCTACCATACGCGTGCTGCTCCGGCGTCCGGTACCGAAGAGAGGAATCTGGATGCGATGCGATGCAATTCATTTGGACCCATATCATTTTCCCCTAGCCAACCAGGCCGACAATGCAACGCTAGCCACCTCGATCCGAACCAAAGATGCTCGACTCAACATGTTTGCTGGCACTAGTGCATGATGGCGGATCTCGATGTGCAAGACATGTAGCTGCGTGTCGCTTTGACATGCTTGGCCCACCGAGGGAAGGGACTCGTCGGAGACCCAATGATCTGAGGTGGGGTCAAGGGTGGATGGATGGTGTGCGTCAAGTTAGCTAACGGTGTACGGTTTGAGTATAGGTGGCTAGGTGTCATGGCTGGGGGTCTAGATGGCTAATAAGTGTGCATGTGTCATGTGTACGTTGTCAAACGCATTCCCTCTCGGTAGCTAGATCAAAACCAGGCACCCCGCCATCTAGACCCATGTGGAGCAGCACTTCACTGGTAGAAAACTGACCTTTCACCCGGAGCACTAGTCCCGGCAGGGCTTGGCCCGGGACTAATGTGAGCATTAGTCCCAGTTCCAACGGCTAGGAGTGGACAGGGGCACGGCCAGGATTAGTCCCGGTTCAAATGGGACCTCTAGTCCCGGTTGGTGATACCAACCAGTACTAAAGGGGTTGCGGCATGCTGGGGCCCCCTTTAGTCCCGTTTGGTATCACCCACCGGGACTAAAGATAGACCTTTAGTTCCAGTTGGTGTATCCAACTGGGACTAAAGTCTTCCCTATATAAAGCTGCTTCGTCCAGCCCGAGTCCAAGCTTTCTCTCCTCTCTGTTTCCTTCCCCAAGCTTGAGTTCATCCTCCATTTTTGCCAAGATTTGTCAAGATTGGAGGCACCCCATCTATCCAAGGGTTCTAAAAGGTTAGCAACTTCATCCTTTCATCTCTCATTGCTAGTTTAGCTCGTTTCATGCTCTATAAGTATAGTGATTTGTGGTTTTTAGTTTGGGAGTAATTATGTGGGAGTTTATTTGATTTATATGCAATTTGAGCTCAAATTAACTTCTTAGTTTGCATATGTGTAGGTGTGGTTTACTTAGTACCTTCCCGTCCCCGTCCTCACCGCCGTCGATCGCCCGCACCGTCCCGTCGCCGGCACCACCTTGGTGAGCCTCTTGTTCTTATCCTTTTTCTAAAAAAAACTTATTTGTATGATTTAGATAGTTACTTGTATAATTTTCTTACTTGTATGATTGTTTGTTATATATAGTGTCATGGTTTTGATATCCGTCCCCGTCGGCCCTCGTCCGGTTTATGATTCAGATGTGGTATATTATCTTTTTTAACTATTTGTTTCATTTCGTGTTTATGACAATTATGCCCATCAAGTTGACATAGATATTTTTATCTAGGAGGTATCTGAACCAGAAATTGCAACTGACCCTCTTGTCGAGAAGTTAAATTTAGTTGAAAAAGAAAATGATTATTTGAAAGAAAAATTGAAAAGAATTGAAGAAGAGAAGATGAAATTGGAGTTGTATGTTGCCGATGTCGTCGATGATCACAAGATCAAGATGGATGCAATGCGCTTGAAGATTAGAAAGATTAGAAAATATGCCATCAATAAAGAGGCTTGGTATCATTATGCTGTTGGATCAATTATTACCGTAGTTGCGTTTTTTATCGCATTTGTTGTTGCATTTAAATGCTTTAGCTAGATAGTTGCATGTTGTTTTATGAGAAGTATGTTTGAACTTTATGTATGAACTTGTATTAATTTGGTCACTTCGATGTTGTGTAATGAAGATGAGCCGGCAATGGATGTACAATAACTGATGCTCTCCCGAGTTAATTAATGGCGTGCATAATTTTCTGTGTGTGGCTGAGGCAAACAAGTGGAATGATTTTATGTGTTGTCCATGTGGTGTCTGTAAGAATGATAAGGATTACTCTAGCTCAAAAATCCTTCCCAGCCACCTGCTTCAAGCCGGTTCCATGTCCAGCTATAACTGTTGGACGAAGCACGGAGAAAGAGGGGTTATAATGGAAAACAGTGAAGAAGAAGAGGATGATGACAACTATCCTAGGTTCCCTAAATATGATGGTACTACAATGGGGGAAGCCGAAGAAGAGGCATCAGATGAGCCCACTGAGGATCTTGGTCAGGCCATTGCTGATGCAAAGAGAAACTGCGAAACTGAAAAGGAGAGGTTGAAGTTGGAGCGCATGTTAGAGGATCACAAAAATTGTTGTACCCAAATTGCGAAGATGACAAGAAAAAGCTAGGTACCACACTAGAATTGCTGCAATGGAAGACAGAGCATGGTGTATCTGACAAGGGATTTGAAAAGTTGCTGAAAATGATAAAGAAGACGCTTCCAAAGGATAACGAATTGCCCGACAGTACATACGAAGCAAAGAAGGCTGTCTGCCCTCTAGGATTAGAGGTGCAGAAGATACATGCATGCCCTAATGACTGCATCCTCTACCGCGGTGAGGAGTATGAGAATTTGAATGCATGCCCGGTATGCGGTGCATTGCGCTATAAGATCAGCCGCGATGACCCTGGTGATGTTGAGGGCGAGCGCCCCAGGAAGAGGGTTCCTGCCAAGGTGATGTGGTATGCTCCTATAATACCACGGTTGAAACGTTTGTTCCAAAACAAAGAGCATGCCAAGTTGTTGCAATGGCACAAAGAAGACCGTAAGAAAGACACGATGTTGAGAGTACCCGCTGATGGGTCGCAGTGGAGAAAAACTGAGAGAAAGTGGCCGGAGTTTGTAGATGACGCAAGGAACTTATGGTTTGGTATAAGTACAGATGCCATGAATCCTTTTGGGGAGCAGAGCAGCAGTCATAGCACCTGGCCTGTGACTCTATGTATCTATAACCTTTCTCCGTGGTTGTGCATGAAGCGGAAGTTCATTATGATGCCAGTGCTCATCCAAGGCCCTAAGCAACCCGGCAACGACATTGATGTGTACCTAAGGCCATTAGTTGAAGAACTTTTACAGTTGTGGGATATAAAAGGTGTACGTGTGTGGGATAAGCACAAACAGCAGGAATTTGACCTACGAGCGTTGCTGTTTGTAACCATCAATGATTGGCCTGCTCTTAGTAATCTTTCAGGATAGACAAACAAGGGATACAATGCATGCATGCACTATTTAGATGAGACTGAAAGTATATATTTGGATAAATGTAAGAAGAATGTGTACCTGGGACATCGTCAATTTCTTCCGATCAGGCATCCCTTAAGAAAGAAAGGCAAGCATTTCAAAGGTGAAGCAGATCACCGAAAGAAGCCTGACCACCGTACTGGCGATGATATATTTGATATGGTCAAAGATTTAAAAGTAATCTTTGGAAAGGGTCCTGGCGGACAATCTATTCCGAATGACGCTAACGGACACGCACCCTTGTGGAAGAAGAAATCTATATTTTGGGAGCTACCCTATTGGAAAGTCCTAGAGGTTCACTCTGCAATCGACGTGATGCACATGACAAAGAATCTTTGCGTGAACCTGCTAGGCTTCTTGGGCGTCTATGGGAAGACAAAAGATACACCGGAGGCACCGGAGGACCAACAACGTATGAACAAAAAAGACGCCATGCATCCAAAGCAGTATCAAGGTCCTACCAGCTACGCTCTTACCAAAGAAGAGAAGGAAATCTTTTTTGAATGCCTGAATAGTATGAAGGTCCTGTCGGGCTTCTCATCGAGTATAAAGGGAATAATAAATATGGCAGAGAAAAAATTCCAAAACCTAAAGTTTCATGACTGCCACGTGATTATGACGCAATTACTTCCGGTTGCATTGAGGGGGCTTCTACCAAAAAATGTTTCATTAGCCATTGTGAAGCTATGTGCATTCTTCAATGCAATTTCTCAGAAAGTAATCGATCCAGAAATCCTACCAAGGTTACAGAATGATTTGGTCCAATGTCTTGTTAGTTTCGAGTTGGTGTTCCCACCATCCTTCTTCAATATTATGACGCACGTCCTAGTTCACCTAGTCGAAGAGATTACCATTCTGGGTCCTGTATTTCTACACAATATGTTCCCCTTTGAGAGGTTCGTGGGAGTCTTAAAGAAATATGTTCATAACCGTGCTAGGCCAGAAGGAAGCATCTCCAAGGGCCATGAAACAGAGGAGGTTATTGAGTTTTGTGTTGACTTTATTCCTGACCTTAAGTCGATTGGTGTTCCTCAATCGCGGCATGAGGGGAGACTGAGTGGAAAAGGCACGCTAGGAAAGAATTCAGTAATAAGTATGGACGGGCATTCTTTCACTCAAGCACACTACACAGTTATACAAAATTCCACCTTGGTGGCTCCGTATATCGAGGAAAACATGGATATTATACGCTCCAAGAACCCAGAGCTGTCTGAGTCCTGGATTAAATGTACACACATGGTGACTTTCGGCGGTTGGTTGCAAACACATCTCATGAATAACACCACTGTTGGAGATGAGCTGTACTTGTTGGCCAAGTCACCATCTTCGACTATATTCACTTTCAAAGGGTATGAGATAAATGGGAATATATTTTACACGATCGCCCAAGATAAAAAGAGCACCAACCAAAACAGTGATGTCCGCTTTGATGCAACAAACAACAATAGGAAAAAGACACATATTATGGTTACATAGAGGAGATATGGGAACTTGACTATGCACTACTAGGGAAAACCTTATACACAGAGGTATAGCAGTAGCGCTGGTTAGAACCGAGCGCTACTACTAATTAGTATTAGCGTGTGCCAATAAAGCGCGCTACAGCTATGGTTCTAGCAGTGGTGCATCTGCACGTAATAGCGCTACTACAATAATTCCCACACTGTTGCCGGTATGCAAGAAATAGTAGTAGCGAGGCTGAAAGAAGAACACTACCGCTAAGTGCATTGTAGTAGCGCGTTTCCTGTATAGAGCGCTACTGCTAAAAAAAGAAAATAAAATGGAAAAGAAGTAGAAAAGTAAATAAAAATGAAAGAAGTAGAAAAGGGAGAAATGAAAAAAAGAAAATATAAAGATAAACAAAAGAAAAAGAAAAATAAAGGAGAAAGGCATAGCAGTAGCGCTTGTTGCCACAAAGCGCTGTAGTTACTATAGCAGTAGCGCATTTTATAAGCACGTGCTATAGCTACATTCCTTATTTAAAAAGAAAAGAAAAAGGAAAATAAATAACTACTTCCTATAGGAGTAGCGCGTTTGGGTAGAAAGCACTATAGCTAAATTAACTATAGCGCTTTTTGCCTACCAGCGCTACTGCTATTTTGACTTAACCCCGCGCGGGCTCAAAATTTTGCTAAATCCTTTTCCCTAATTCCCCATCGATCTCCTCCATTGCCGCCTCTCCCTCGCCGCCCTTGCTCCCTCACCGCCGTCGTTCCCTCGCCGGCCCTGCCCCAACGGAGCCGCGAGCCGTCGCCGCCACCGAAGCCGTGCGCCCTCGACGCCCCTGCCTCCGTCGCCGCCACTGCTTCCCTCGTCCGCTCCTCACCACCCCTGCCTCCGTCGCCGCCACTGCCTCCGTCGCCGCCAATTGAGCCGCGCGCCCTCGCCGCCCCTGCCTCCGTCGCCGAGCATCTCCCCGCCACCGTCTCTCCCCTCTTTGTAAGCCCCCACCCCTCCTCTCTCTGCTTGTTCTTCCTGCCATGTTTTTTAGTAGTAGTAGTAGATGTTAATTAGTAGTAGGGTTCATAGATAATGTTTTTTAGTAGTAGTCGTAGTAGTAGATGTTAATTAGTAGTAGTGGTGGTACTAGTTAACTAGGGCAGTAGGGTTAATAGTAGAAGTTTTTTAGTTAGGGTAATAATAGATGTTAAGTAGTAGATAATGTAGATGTTAATTAGTTCAGTAGGGTTTAGTTTTTGAATTGAGTTTGTTTAACTAGATGTTAATTAGGGCAGTAGGGTTTAGTTTAGAGTAAAATTTAGTTCAGTAGTTAACTAAATATAATTTTTAGGAAAAATTTGTATATGCTTAACTAGGGCAGTAGGGTTAGGGCTGTAGGGTTTAATTACAAATGTTAGGAAAGTAAGGTTTAACTAGATGTTAACTAGGGTAGTAGGATTTAGTTTAGAGAAAAAATCAATATAAAAATGTAAATTTCTATTAGTGCTGCCAGTCCAGTAGGTTCTTAATTTGTAGTGAATTTTTATTAGGACAAAAATTTAGGACATAATTTGAGTTCTAGGGTTCATAATTTTTATTAGGACAGAAATTGAGTTCTAGGCTTCATAATTCTTATTAGGACATAATTTTTATTAGGACAAAAATATGAAAAGGTTCTAGGTTTCTAGGGTTCATCCATCTATATTTGGTTTTTGAATTGAGTTTGAGAGAGCATGAGATTTGTGTAGAATTATTAGGACATAATTCCTCAATAGTGTTTGCTCATGTTTATCTACTGTTGTAGTTGCTCATGTACATGTTCTTAAGTGGTCCTGTTATATGCAACATTGAAGTGGTTCGATTGTGCCCAAGTGGCCTTTTGTTGTTCACAGGGAATGATTCCGAGTGGCCTATGTTTTGCCGGAATGTTGATTCATTTCCGTTCTGGCAAATTTCAGGTGCTCTATTTGTCCAGTTTGTAGCAAAGGTCATGCCGAAATTTTCCGTGAATTTCGGCATGACTTGTGCTACAAACTAGGACATATCGAGTGCCCGGGATTTGCCGCGACGGGAATGAATCAACATTCCTGCCAAACATTGGCCTTTTTTTTAGGTCATTATTCATTTTATTAGGTCTAGAATTAATTGACTAGATTTAATCATAGGAAACATGGCTAGCAACAATGAAGGACATGGTTCTGGTGATTGCAACGTCTACGCGGCGGCAGACGCCTATTTGAACCTTCTCGATGAGCAACGGTTGTTGCAGGGCCAACCTGTCACATCCGAGACTGAGACCGACATCGAGACTGGCGTCGAGACCGGTGCTGAGACTGACACCGGCGCCGAGACCGACACTGAGACTAGCGAAGCCGGTATAGAACCAAAACCAAAGAGGCAACAGTGCCCAAACCAGCTCATCACTACTACACTGGTGGTCACGGAGGTGGACGATGGTAATTTTGAGCCAAAAGAGCCTGCGGAAGCGCGCGCGTGCTACGTCAATCAAATAGGCTGCATCCTACGGGCAGCCACCACCATCAACGATGCGAAACTAAGGAAGATACCAGATATGAAGCAGTAAAGGGTGAAAGCAAGGATCATCGACAAAAAGGAACCCTACTCTGAGATTGTAAAGGATAATCCGACAATTACGGAAGAGCAGTTTGAAATATTCAAGGCGGCTTGCGTTGCTGAAGCTGCCAAAGAAAAGTCAGAGTACATGAAGGGGCTTCAAGAGAGGAACATGGGGTGCCACCACCTCGGAAGCCGTGGTTACGCAGGGAAGAGGTCCATATGGGCCAAGGAGGACGCGGAACGCGAAAGTCTGGGCATCCCAGACCCCTTGGCGGAGTTCACCGTCCCATAGGAGCGTGACGTCCTCAGGGCCCGGTACCATTGGGTCCCAGTCAAGAAGGTTTTCAAGACGGACGCGGTCATGACGGAGTTCATGAGACTGCTGGTAATTTTTAATTTACCCCCTAATTTTAGCTTCTGATCAATTCGACTGCACGTTTAGTCATATTTCTAAAGGATCCTCGTTCCTTATGCAGAGAGAGCAGCACAGGATCGCGGCCGAAAGTGACTCGCCGTCTGAGGCATTGGCGAGGCCCAAGTGGGACACCCCATTCAACCGGGCCTTCAACATATTGAAAGGACTCCCGGTGAACACTCGGCCGTCGTATGGACGCGTGCACAGCGTTGGAGACGGCGCCACATGGAAGAAGTACTACCGTGAGACCACGGAGGAGAGAAAGGAAAGACGGAGGTTAAATGAAGAAAACATCGACAAGAAGGTTCAGATTGCGGTTGAGAAGAAATCAGTTGAGACAGTCGGAGCAGCAGTAGCTGTCGCAAAACAGGAGAATGCAGCTTTGTATGGTGTCTTGGTTATGGCTATCGTCAGTTGGAGCAGGCAAAATCCAAATAAAGAGGTAGCGGACTTTCCCCTTTCCGACTTCTTCGGGAGCAGCTCGACTAGCGTTGCACTAGCACCTGCTCCCACACCTGCTCCTGCACCGGCTCCCGCACTTGCTCCTGCACTGGCTCCCCTACCAGCTCCTGCACTGGCTCCCGCACCAGCTCCTACACCGGCTCCCGCACCTGCTCATAGCGGCCTGTCCTCCGTCTCGGACATGCTCGGCGGTGCTTCGTCTTTGGCTGAGCTCGATGCCCTCACGGTACCTGTCACACCGTCCCTCATCAATAAATGTATAATCTCCCGTTTTCGTTGCCTTTCGGATGTCTCACATCGCAGACATGTCTTTGCAGGCCGATGTAACCCCATGCACCATATTGTACACCATCAGCGGCCAGAAGGTGGACGTCGGGAAGGCGACGATAGTGAAGCCGAAGGAACAATTGTTCCACAGCCGGCCGATCCCCCCTGACATCTTCAAGGTTTCTGTGGCCAGTGTCAAACTGGGCCATGAGAATTTGGCTCCTCCGGTACTAGGGGGAGATGATGACGAGACCCCGCGGCGGCTTGGTGATTGCAAGAGGTGGGTCCTGTTGTGGCCAAAGAGTCTGCTTCGTCTGGAGGCGGCCGGGAGCACACCCACGACCAAGCAGCCTCAGCAAGGTATGAACACAAACACCCCACCTACCCAATTAGCATCGCCTGTCGTGCCGGGTAAGGAAGAGGCTCCATTAGTCGCTGATGATGTCGGCGCCGTCGAAGAAGCAATGCATGATATCGATGCCATCGATGAGGATGAGGATGACCCTCTATAGTATCTCAATACTGGCACCTCTGACGACGGAGGATTGATGGCTCAGCAGTATGAGTACTCAGGGTTTGAGCGTCATGAGTCGGTGTCTGAATTATCGGAGGATGAATGTATTATAGATGACCTTCCAATACCAAAGAAGCATAGGAAGACATCGAGGAAAGGCAACAAAGCTGCTTCTATGATCCAGCCGCCTCAGCAGCCTCGGGTTCAACACCGTATACCTATCCCCGGTGCGGCAAAATGTCATATCCCCGGTCATCCGATCCTACCTATGGCAGTGGTAGAGGCCATATACGGTGATCTAAGGAGACTTCATGACGATGTGCTACGGAGAGAGAAAACCTGATCACCTCGAAAAATCCAGGATACCCGCTCTACGTGGTTAACGTGCCGCAGCAAAGGTTGTACGTCGACACATTCCCCACGGAGAAGTTCTTCCTTCGATTCGATTACATCTTTGACATGTTTCACTTGAAAAAGCTGGATTTTACGTTTGTTTGCCTTTTTGCCTTGTACATGAACTACATCATTAGGATTGAGCAGATACCTTATATCTATGTCGCTGACCCGTACTTCATGCACGAGGGCTTCTTGGCAGTCTGCTCAGAGCATCGTGAATACGCGAGTAACTACATCGCCGATTTCATGGTCGGCAATAAGGACAAGGAGACGATTCTCGTGCCTTAAAATCCCATGTAAGTCATCTGCGCGGGTATCATTCCTTCGATTTCAATCATTCATTTGCACGGTGGAGGCTAATTTGAGGTGTACTTATTTTGCGCAGCAACGGGCGCGCCGTCCTCATCATCCTTTATCCCCGATTCTCCCACGCTCTTTACTTGGACTCGTCGAAGAACACGAACAAAAAGGATTACACCCACATCAAGTCTTTTCTCGACAGTGCTATCTTTAGCTACAGCCTACGGGGTCAAGAGATCAAGACCAGGAAGACAAGGAACCGCAAGCCCGCCTTCGGCCATAAGACCGATTTCTGCTGCATCCAGCAACCGAGTGGTACTCTTAGTGATATATTCTATGTCCTCCACCACATGCTGGAGTACAGACGGGATCAGCAGAACCTTCGCATGTCACCTACATCTGGCGATGCCCATATTCTGCAATGGGCAAAGAACCTAGGAGATATCCTGGATCATCAACTTTGAGCTGAGTTCTATCACATCCAGTGTGAACTTTCCCAAATCATCATGAAGGAGGTCGTCGAAAAAACAGGGATGTTCTACGAAGGAGGGCAAATGTCGTGGGAAGACGTCCGAACACGCGTATCGGCTCAGCGTCTCGACCTGAAGCCTTTCACTGTGCTCGGGGACTATCTCCCTGACATGGATGGATGGCATGACATGTTGGAGTGATTGACGATAAATGAAAAAGTGTCCGTTTAGTCCATACTTTCTCTATGACGAAACTTTGAGTTATGCAGAACGGAACTTTATTTGTGATGTAATTAAACCGTCCTCCTCAACTAGCGAAGATCACTCTAGTTAGGGCATATTCTGGGTACTATGAACTTTGTTATTTATGCTTATGAGATTTTGCTTCTATTTTTGCCAAGTCTGTCTCTTTCTGTTGCTCAACTATATATGTTGCATATTATCGACTCATGTGACGATGCAGGTACATAGATCATCGATGGCGAAGAAGTGCTACGCCAGGAGTATACGATGAGTGGCCGGAGTGTCAGTCCCAGGAGTACCGGTTTCCGAGCGACAGCCAGTAGTTAGTTTAGGTTCGCGCTAGTGCGAGAGAGGGATACGAACCGACGCCTCAAGAAGTACTACATTATGTATGATGATACATGTCATGTAACTTGTATAGCTATATCGTGATTATGATGTGACGACATGATTTGTGTTGAATGATATGATGAGACTATTATGTGTATGATATGATGAGCATATTGCATGTTTATGATATGATTAGAATACTGTATAAAACCTGTACAAAAATATAGCAAATACGTAGCAAAAAAAAAGATATGAGAAAATATAGTAGTAGCGCTCTTTAGCACTGGACAGGAAAACGCTACTGCTAAAGCACTTAGCAATCGCGCTGGTATGGAAAGCGCTACTGCTAAGTAGGTATATCAGTAGTGCGTGTCAATACGCGCTACTGATAAACTTTAGCTGTAGCGCCATATCAGTAGTGCGGGTACCCGCGCTACTGATACACCAAATACCCGCGCTACTGCTAGGCTTTTCCCTAGTAGTGATGGACCTTCTTTTAAGGTCCCTTTGTTTCGGTGCAAACGAGTCAATCTGACAGGAGGCGGGGTAAAGGTAGACCCGCAGTACGGAATGACAACAGTGGATCTCAACAATCTTGGGTACACAGACGAACCATTCGTCCTAGCCAATGATGTGGCTCAGGTTTTCTATGTGAAGGTCATGTCTACCAAACCGGGAAAAAGAAAAGATAAGGAAGCGAATACATCATACGATGATCCAAAGTGCCACATAGTTCTTTGAGGGATAAGAAACATCGTGGGAGTGGAGGACAAGACAGACATGTCAGAAGATTATAATATGAAATTCCTCCCTTCACAGTGAAGACTGACCCAAGCATCGTGTTAAATGATGAAGATTCTCCATGGTTATGGCGCAATCATAGGCAAGGGACATACGCGAAGAAAAAGTTTTATACCCCAAGATCCCACTCTGCGATGTGACCAGTTTCACCGTCATCATTTTCTCTCTTGTGAGTTTCTGGACTTATAGCTGGAAAGTCCCACTTCAGACAAACCGGAGAAAATCTTTGTAAGAGTTAGGGTATATATGTGTTTTGGGTGTTCCTAGGTGGACTCCGAAGCGTCGGAATCCAAGCAAAAAGCTAGGGCATTTTGGCATTTGAAACATGATTTTTGAATAATTATTTATTAAGTTTTGAATTTTCAATTATTCCTGTCCTTTTAGTATTTTAATTATACAAAGGAGTTAATCAATGCAATTATGTCCAAACAAAATATGAATGTGTAGGTTATGCTTAAGACAAACAATTTGACATCTTATTTGCTCCATTTGGCTTAACAGAACTGAAGATATGAATATTTAAAGTTTAAAATAATGTCTCCAATTACTGTATTTAATTAATAAGTGCAAAATTAATTATGCAACTTCCTATCAAAATGATACTAGTTGATAGAAATCTTCAAGATGAATCCACAGAAATTTGAATCAACTCATTTGGTTTAGTTTTCAAATTGTTATGCATTTTGTAAGAATTAATTTCAATCTGTAAAATTGAATCTGTCAAATAATTTCTTCAAAATAAAAATTAACTGAAAGACACCTTTAGTCCTGGTTGCAACCACCAGCCGGGACTAAAGGTTTCAGCTCCCGCGTGGAATTTCGGCCACCGAAAAGGTTGGCCTTTAGTCCCGGTTCGTGCATGGAGCCGGGACTAAAGGACCTTTAGTCCTGGTTCGTAGCTGGAGCCGGGACTAAAGGTCGTGGGTATATAACTGGTGTCTCGATGCCAGCCACCGCCCGGGACAAGGAACAGATCCATCCCGCCAGGCCGCTCGTCTTCAACATCCGACCGCCGGATATCACCGATGCCGTCCCGCTCGCTTCGGCCCCTCCCCGAGCTCGCCATCTGCCTCGTCCGACCCGCCGTGAGCTCCTGCACATTTCCCACCTAATGCCGTGCTTTATTTCTTACCATAGCCATCACCCCCTTGCTGACCATAGCACGCCGCCACCCGAGCTCATCGCCGACACAGCTCCGGTGACGTTCGGGTCCCGTGCGCGTGCCCGTTGGGCTCGTGTGCATGCGTAGGTTCGTTTGGTGCTAGCCGTTGACCCTGCCGTGCACCGCAATGCCGAAACCGCCGAGTCCCAAACTCTGACCACCGCTGACCTCGACGCCGCCATGGATTCTGGCCACCCCAGGCCCGGCTAACCGCACCACTCGACGCACGAGTTCACTAGCTAACTGTAGGTGGTCTCCGCCGTCCATTTGGACGCAGGAGCGTGAAACCCGCGGCCCTCCACCGCGTCTGGCCTCGGCGGCGTCAAACCGCCGACAGGTTTAGGTCATTTGGACCAGATTTGACTCCTCCTGGGGTCAATGACTAGTGGGCCCTGCCCTGGCTAATTTTTAGATTAGGGCAAAAATTAACACTAATTTTTCTGTTAGTGACTGAGTCACTGACCAGTGGGCCCCATTGGTCAGATTTGACCAGGGACAGCCCAGTTGACTTGCTGACGCAATGATGACATCATACTGACATCATAATAATTTTCTGGCCATTTTATATTTCAGAAATGATTTATAAAATCCAAAAAATTGTTTAAACTTCAAAAATTCATAGAAAATTAAATGTAGCTCAGAATGAAATAATTTGTATATAAAAAATTATCAGAAAATTTCAAGGAATCCATCTGTAAAATTTTCATGCATGAAAAACCAAATTATACTTGCTGTATAAGTGAAAACATCTAATTGGCATTTAAAATGCTTAAATTGGAGTTTGCATTTGAACCCTTGGTTCAAATGGACTTCATTGCACTTGTTGCTAGTTGCATTAGCACAATCCACATCATTCTTTACATGTCATGTTCATGCATCATATTGTTGCATTTGTTGTGTATATTGATTGCCAAAACTGTCCTTCTCGATAGGTCCTGCTCCTGCGAGTGGCACTGAGCCCCTGTCTGAGGAGCAGTACTACCCTGTTGTTCCCCCAGGCAAGCAATCCCCCTTGATCATTTCGATGCAACCCCACTCTCTTGCTCCTGCTCTCTTTTACTGCATTAGGACAACAATGATTCAACTGTTACTTTATGTTGCGGTAGTTGAACCCATTCCTCTGCATGACTTGTCATTGTCACAGTAAACCAACTTATACTTGCTGTATAAGTGAAAACATCTAAATGGCATTTAAAATTGCTGTGTATTGATTGCATCTCCGGTATTGTTCTTCTTGATACTATGATACAGTTTTTGCTTATTGAATGCATTCTAATTTAAATACTAAATTGTTTTATCTTTCTTCTGGATTAGTTAAGCTATGGACGATAGCGGCAGAGACCATGAACAGGATATCTTTGATATCATACGCTCCTCCAAAAACTAAGAGAATGAACCAGATGACGGCTCACAATTTCTGAACGACTCCGGTGAGGGACTTCAGCAAGAACCAAAAGACGAAGGGCAAACAAACAATGATGGCGAAGAAAATGTTAGACAATTAACAAAGTCCGACGAGGTATATATATATATATATGTTAGGCCTCTAGTGATCATTAGATGTATTAATTGATTTGTATATATATATTAACGAATCTTTCTTCTTTTAGCCATCCAGATCAAGCCAATCTCCTAGAAGGGTACGAGGCTGGGCCAAAAAGTTGGGCGATGGCATAAAGTTCAACATCGATGAAGTCGCAGAAGATGGTGAATCGATTGCTCCTGAACAGAATGCCCATAAATTTATATATCAATGCAGAGTTATTGTTAGGGACAACATCCCGATCATCATTCAAGAATGGAATAAGCCAAAGGAAGATCGAGGAGTTAGTTATGTCGACGAAAGATTGAAATTTTTGCTTTGGGATACGCTCATGTCACATTTCGACCTACCAGAGGGTCTCACAGATGGCCAATGGTTGAGAGTCAAGCAGTTTGCTCTTAAGAAGATGGCCACACAATTCCAAAGCTAGTAGAAAAGATTATACAATGACTACATCAAGGCAAAAAAGAAGACTCCAGGATTCACTGGAGCACTAGAGAAGATAAAAGATCACTGGGATGCATTTGTGAAGTACAAGGAATCGGATGAAGCTCTGGAAAGGTCGAGAAAAAATAAGATAAATACTGTGAAAAAGGAGTATCACCATGTTTTGGGGACAGGTGGCTACAAGAGAGCCGTGCCTAATTGGGAAGTAGCTGAGGTGAAGATGCTTGCTGAAGGGGTCATTCCAGCTACAGTGAATTGGCCCGAGAGGTCCAAGAATTGGTTTTATGCGCTTGGGGGAATGTTGGACCCAGCGAAAGGGGAGATTATTGAAAAGGCAGATCTTAAAACAGCCTCGGACGCTTTAGTTGAAGCAATAGAAGATGCTCGAAAGGGGTTGTTCCAGCCCGAGAGAGAGAACAACAAGCTTACACGTGCCCTCAAGAATCCTGAACACAGAGGACAAACACGAGGCAAAGGCGTTGCTGCGTGGGTTCAGGGGTTTTCAGAGTGGAACAACACTTATAGAAGCCGTCAGAGAAAAAAGAAGCAGGATGCAGACCGGCTTCAGAAGGTAGAAACAACGAACGAGGAGTTGGAACACATTTTAAAGCGGCAGCAGGAGCAACTGGATAGAATTAGCCAGCAAAGGGCATCTCCGCGGCAGGAGCAAGCAGATCCAGCATTGGATAGTACCGACCCATCTATGCGGAAAAGTAGCATGGGTTCCACGGGGGTCCGGGCTGATGATGCACGGCTAGCTCGCAACCCCGTGGATGATATCAAAGAGAGGACAAGTCGTGAGCTACACCAGAAAATGAAGAACATATCCATGAAGGTGGCGGTTGGCTTTGCTTTACCGACTGCACCTGAAGCAACCATCCATGGCAATCCGATTCCAGCTGGCTATGCTCGTGTCGGGGTGGATGAAGTTCTGCCGGGATATGACTCACTAGAGCTTGACATTCCTGGAGGTGAAGGGGAGCAGACACTGGAAGAAGTCATACATGGTGTCATTGTATGGAGAAAGGAATGCATCGTGTTTCCAAACTCGGCGCCAAGGCCACCGACTCCTCCGAGTAGCAATACACCTCTAAGTCCACCCCACCTCGAGAGGGAGCCCAGCGCGACTCCACCATATCGATCTCTGCCACGTCAGCCGACTCCACCCTCTATGTCCCAGCAGGGCCAGAAGCGGAAGAAAGCACCAAAGAAGAAAGCCAACGATGAGCCTCCTGCCAAAAAGAAGTTAGCTTACGATATGACTGATGAGGAAACCAGAGCGGTCGTGGTTTCTGAAGTGAAGTCCCATTTTGCATCAAAACTGCCCCCACCGCCAAAGGAGATAATACCGATGAAAACCATAAAGCACTTTGTGGACTTTCTTGAGCGACCCCCGGCACATGTGGAGAGTAGGCCATCAGACTATGACTCTATTAGGAAGTCATGCGAGGAACAAATGCAGCAGTCGAGACGTACAAGTAGTAATAAAAGTGGGAAAATAGTTCCCCAGCTCGGATAACAGGTAATGCAATCGATCCCCCCGCTCAAGGTGATTACCGATAAGGTAATCGGCGCTGCTAGAGACCGGGGTATCAGTGTTGATCAACTCCTAGGCACCGAGGAAGTCCCCGTGGATGATGTAGCATGGCAATATGTCCTCGGGAACCCTCTGGTCAGACCTAAGCAGGTCCTGCATCTATCAACACAAATGCGAAGATTACATGAGTGGTACATGAAAGAAGTAAAGAACGGGCGAGATATGCTCATGGTGAAAGTCAAGGAAGAACATTACTTCTATTTAAACGATCTATGCATTGAGCTTCCAGAAATTTTTCAGTTATAGAATCAAGACGCACTCGACAAATCTATCGTCAATTGCTATTGTCTGTAAGTGATTTCTTTCTGTAATTTAAGTCTCTAGCTTAGCTCGTTCTTTGCCTGTAATTATCCTCACTATATCCTTTTGTATGCTATTATGCAGAATGAAGATTCTTGAATGCAAAGGAGATGGAATCTATGACATTGGGTTCGTTGACCCATATATCATTAATGAACGAATGATACAAAACCACGCCAAAGACACAGAGGAAAACTTGCTAAGGTTTTTGAAGGCACTAAATACCAGAACAGAAATACTATTTCCTTACAACTTCAAGTGAGTGTTACTGTCTTGTACTACAAATTCTATTTTGCTTACTCGATGTTAAGTGTTGTTGATGAGTTATGCATGCCTGCTTATATAAACGGGCATAGGTTCCACTGGATCCTGCTAATCATTAGAGTTGATGATGGAACTGTTGAAACCCTGGACTCACTAGGTGAAGACACTCGAGAATACACCAGCGTGTTTTTGATGCTCAAAAGGTAATTTCAATCATTATCGCACTATATCGGCCTCTTCCGTTCATTTCCTGATATCAAGTAATTAATAACTTCTTTATTCATTTTCTTTGCCGAGCAGGATTTGGAAACGGTTCAACAAAGATGTTGTCGGTGAATGGAAACCGGAGCTGCGTTGGCGACGGCCCAACGTAATTAAGTAGTACTAGCTAGGTCCGCACATCTCTTTAATTCTAGTTTCAATACCATTATCATGCATGATTATTATCTGATTGAATTCTATTCTCGCAAAGTGCATGAGGCAGAAACAGGGGACTAATTTATGTGCATACTACGTTTGCGAGAACATTCGCATGACGACTGAATGGCGGAGAGATGTAAGGCAACTTCAGGTACGTAAACACTATTCACAATTTTTTATGATGATCTAATATATATACACACAACTAATATATTCATATTGATCTCCTTCTTTAAAGATGGAAGAGATGCGGGAGAAGCTCCGACCAGAGAAACGCATACGAGCAATTCAAGAGGAAATTACGGGATTTTTGCTTATGGAGGTCATATCTGAAAGCGGAGAATACCATTGCCGCTAATGCCTGATTGTAATGATCTCCAAATTGTAGGAGAAATTGTATATACCAAATTGTATATATATATATATGTATGGACGTACGAGAAATTATATTATATATGTATGGTCGTACGAGAAATTATATTATATATGCATAACGTGTACAGTATGTAGCAGCGTAAAATATGTTTGAAATGAAAAAGAATAGAATGGAAAACACAAAATGAAAAAGAAAAATAAACCATAAACCCTAAACCCTAAAACCCTAACCCCCAACACAAAATCCTTACTCTAGGTTGGTGTCACCAACCGAGACTAAAGGTCCTCCAGCCCCCGGCGCTAGCTCGCGGCCACGTGGAGGGACCTTAGTCCCGGTTGGTGTCACCAACCGGGAGTAAAGGTCTTAGTCCCGGGTTGTGGCCAACCGGGACTAAAAGGTGGGGGCCTTTAGTCCCAATTTCGTTGTCCCGGTTGATGACCCGGGACTAAAGGCCGTCTCCAACCAGGACTAAAGCCCCGTTTAGGCACAAGCCCCACACCACTTACACCAGCCCCCGAACCATGCATGGGACTATCATCCCAATCCCTGCTATGGCACGCGGGCCTCGAGAAAGGCCGGGACATGGCATGCGCCTTTGTATTGTTCTCCGTTGACCCTAGAGAAAGCACCGACGGAAACGAAGGAACGGGCCCCGCACTCACTGCACATACCGGACGCGTTCCCTCACGGTAGCTATATCAAACCATCACGTTATAAGGTGCATTTTTTGATAATAATTTCATTAATTACACATTATAATGTGCATTTTTTGTCCCTAAAAAATGGGTGCATTTTTTGTAACCCTACAAAATTCCTTCCCTCCATTGAAAAAAAAAATTCTTCTTGACCCTTTCACCATCACGTTCACGATGGCCTCACCCTATAATCTAGGAGAGGTCGATCCAATCTCCCTACGGGGGCCAACTTCCATGCAGTAGCTATTATTGGTTGGTTGCGAATTTCTCTCCAAAGCAGTTTATGATGGGAAAATCACCTTCATCTTTTTTTCCATCCAAAGATACGTGGCGGCAAAACATAGAACAAAATCGTAGGAGGCACGGTGGTACACGTGCACATGTTTTTTTTTCTCCTGCATGTGCACTTGTTGGCAAATTGCATGTGCACGTGTCATGTTTCAATTTTTCTAGAAAATTATGTTGTACACCTTTACATGGACATTTGAATTATTGTTTTAATATGTTAATAATACCTAAATATTGAATTTCAGCATGCACCTAACACATGGCATCCAAGCTCCATTGGCGACCGCACGGATTCGTCTGCCATATGCCCGCTGTCCGGTACCGGGGAGGGGAATGTGGATCCACGCGATGCCATGCGTTTCATTTGGACCCATATCATGCACCCCTAGCCAACCGGGCCGACAGCATGCGCCGCTAGCCTCCTCGATCCAATCCATGCACTAGTGTCCACCGTGGGCAAAGATGCTCAGGTGGACACGTCTGCTTGCACTAGTGCATGATGTCGGATCTCGGTGTGCAATACATGTAGCCGCGTGTCACTTTGACATGCCTGGCATACCGAGGGAAGGGACTCATCGGAGATCCAACGAACCGAGGTAGGGTCAAGGGTGGATGGATGGTGTGGGTCAACTTGGCTAAGTGTGCATGGCTAGTGGCTAGATGGCCAATAAGTGTGCATGAGTCATGTGTACAATTGTCAAAGTTGACCGGTGGGTGTCTACGTGGCCACGCGTGCATGCATGGTGTGGGTCCAGTTGGCATGCGGCAGACGGGACAGGCCTTGGTGGCAAGGGCCCACATCTTAAAGCACCGAGGTGACCCTTCCCTTTGGTAGCACATGGCCCATACATGGACCAAAGAGCATAGCACAGGACTGTCATCCCATTCGCTGCTATGATTTCATGTGGCCGCGGTTTATATCTTGAATTTCTGAGGTTACTACCCTACAAATGCGGTAAATGTCCTGAATATGGCACGCGGGCCCTGAGAAAGGCCGGGACCTGGCATGCGACTTTGGATCTTTCTCCGTTGACCCCAAAGAAAGCACCGACAGAGATAGAAGAACGGGCCCCACACTCACTACACAAAACAACGTGTTCCCTCTCGGTAGCTACCTGGGCCCACAACATGACACACTACACCTAGAAGAACTTGCCGTTTCTTCTATAAAACTGAAAGTTGTAGTTTCTTATCTAAAACTGAAACTTGTAAAAGAGGGCTCCCCCTCCGTTTTCATTAATGAAACCATTTGTCCAATAACCAACATCATTTTGATTTAAGATTCAACCTAATAGTAGAAATTCAAAGGTTCAACTTATTACATCAACAACACATAGGGATGTAGCCTATAAATCCAACGACTAGAGATGATAGGAGGAACAAAAGCTGGAACAACATGGAACAGCCAGTAGCAGCACCATCAGCCTCCCAGCCTCAGAACTCCAGGTATCCAGCCTTGTGAAGTCCAGGTTTTTTTTCTACAAAAGAGACTAATGCACAATGCAATTGCACATCAGTCTCACTAACATCATGGTAACATGAATTTTTTATCTCTGAAAGTAATAACATTTCTACATTTCCATGAAGACCAAAAATAGCAGAAATTCCAACCAAAAGAAGCTGTTTGTCAGTTTTCTGAAATGTTCTGAGCCAAACATTCAAACAATCATGCAAATTTCTTGGAAGTGATATTAAATTAAAGGCACATTTTATCAGGCTCCTGCCCAATCTGGCAGCTGAGCATTCAAAGAACAAATGATTAATTTTTTCCTCGTGTCCACAAAATACACAATCCTTTCCTCCATTCCAACCTTTTTTTTATCAAGTTGTCTTGGTCAGGATGCTCTTAAGAGCAAGCAACCAGAAGAACATTTTGATTTTAGCAGGAATCTTTATTTTCCATAAGAACTTATGTGGAAACCTACATTAGTCTTAATGAGAAACATATATATATTTCACAAAAAAAATCTGTCATTAGTTAGCATCCATTGTGGTTTGTCTTTTCCCTCATACATTCTGACCACATCAAATCTATTTTTGGGACTAGCCCACAAATCTGCAGACTCACCAGTGTTATTTCTTCCAAAAGAAAAAGTATCCCAACCCTGCCTCAGCAACACAAATCTTATGATCAAAATTAATGGCATATAATCTGGCATATGCATCTTTAAGTGGTTTGGATAATTCATTTCTTTTAATAACAGACATTGGATTAAAATTCCCTTTTCTAATAGACATTATATCATTCCTACAAATCCACAAAGCCCAAAACATAGCTGATATGCCCACCCACCCAAGTTTCTTATCTGCTATTGGAAATCTATTAATCCAGCCCCCAAAGCATGTAGTCAAATCATCAGGCAAATTATTCAGACTAAAAGCATATTTTAAAAGATTCCACCTACTCAGGGGCAACGACGCGAAGCTCAAAACATCTCATATTCCCATGCTCCTGAAACAAAAAAATACTCTACAAAATCTATACCAAAATCTACATCCTTCCCCATTACAGGATCCTCAACAAATCACAAGAGGGAGCAATTCCCCTCTCTGAACTATTATCATCCCTAGCAGAATTAGTCCTCCTAATTTTGGAGAAGACATTAGCACTATTTTTCATTCTAGACACAGACTTACTGAAGCAAGTGAGAATTTGACAGTAAATAAAAAGTGAAGCAAGTGACTGCAAAATGCCAAAGATGTTCTATAATGCAAAAGAATTCACATCCAACATAATTACAAAAATCAAAGCTTATAAAAATGGCAACTACCCTAAAACTTGTATCTAAACACTCAAACCATGATTGTAAGCATGAAGAGAAGGAACAGTAGATCAAGTGCGAAGCTTACTGACAAACCTAAGCTCCTATTCATCAACCGCAGACCGCCGCCCCATGAGACAATTAGAATGATGAGGGAACCGTGGAGAACGGCAGGGAAGCGATGTTGCCACAAATGTGTTCCTCCTCCTGTGGTTGGTCCATGAAAACTCCTCCAGCTCTGGTTTCCAAGGCACCCTCACAAAGGGCACCATGAATATTGTCGATTCTTTATCCTCTGGCTTCTCGATCTTGGATCGATTGTCCCACCACTTCTCCCTGATGGCTGATCTCGGTGAATCCGATTGCTCCATGGCCCAGAGGAGCACCTCTATGGGCCGCCACCCGTCTGCCCCCTGGTGCATCACCGCACTTTCTTTCTTTGTCAGACGTGGCAACATTGTCATCATCATCGCCGCTAAGTGCCGCTCATTCTTGAACCAAGAACGGATCTCCCTTAGCCTGGCTAACTTTCACTGGTCGCCGCCGGCGAGCTGCACGTACTCGTCCTCCATCGATCTACTTCACGGTGGGGGAGCGGCGGAGCGGCGGCGGTGGTTTTGGATTGGATGGAAGAGGAGAGGAGGGCAGCGGTTGTGGATTTCGAATGCAAGAGGAGAGAAGCGGCCGTGATGTTTCAATGGAGAGGAGCGGTGGGCGGTGGTTTTGGATTGGACGAGAGCGGCGGCTACATCGATCCTCGTAATGAATAATTTACCCCTAACTTAACATGCGAACCCCACTAAATCTTGAGCACTGACCCCATGCTACGTAGTAGTACTACCTAGTACTACTAATTTATAGTTAGATCGAGATCAACGGACAGCTTAGAAGGATGACAACCACCCTATAATTTGTATTACAATATATAATATTTTGCAACTATTCAATAACCCAATAAAATATAGAATGGGTGTGTCTAGAACTCAGTCGACTGAGACATAACGAAGTCTCAGTCGAGTGACGTCAGCATGGTTCTTTTTTTGCTACAAGCGATAAGGCTGGATGCTACAAACGGCGACAAAAATGTTGCGATGGTATTGCAAGCAACAACGACAAATGGTACAACCGCTATAACAAAAATGCGACAACCATCAATGAAGGATGCAACCGGTGAGATGCTATGCTACAACCGATGAGGGATGACATGCTTCAACCAGAAAGACAAATGTTGCAACCGGTAGGAAAAAATGTTGCAAACAATGGAAAATAATGCTTCATGGTTGACTGAGACTTGGTTAAATCTCAGTTGACTGAGTTTTAGCAGGACCGATATAGATTATTTATTTTTATTTTTTACATATATTTATTGACCCAAAGGTTTCATACGATCAAATCTTACTGAAAATTGTGGGGTATCATCTTATTTTCTTAGGGTTTAGGATGTTGTGTAAGTGGCCAGGTGAGCATACATGGTTTGGGGCTACATGGCTAATATGTTTGCACGCGTCATGTGTGCATTGGTAAGGTTGACCGGTGTGTGTCTACGTGGACAAGTTTGCATGCATGGTGTGAGTCCAGTTGGCGTACAATGGACGGGACGGGTGTAGGTGGCTAGGCCGCACACCATACGACACCAAGTGAAACCGGTCTTGTTTTTAGATAAAAAAAGGCACCGCAACAACCATATAGAACGTCATATACCAAACGACCATCGAAGTGATGGCAGGGTTCAAGGCAAATTAGTCTATTTACAAATAACTTAAGTAGACCAGGCCTAGATAAAGGTGTAACAGACTACTAAATATTGGCAGGGGTGGCGGATGCAACATGATCCATGCTTGTAGGTCTTCACCCTCCCCAATATGTTGAATTTTCGAGGTTATAACACTAGAAATGCGGTAAATGTCCCGATTATGGCAGGGGGGTGGCGCGAAAGGCCAGGCAATAAACTACCGGCGCTGTAACCCGCCTCCCCGCCGGGCCCCGACGCGGCCATCTCAATGACCCCTGCCTTCCTTGGCCGGCCGCGACGCGCCCACTCCGCCGGCTGCAGCGGTCCTTCCACCGCTGCCTGGGTGAGCCTCTCCTCCCCCCGTTTTTACCCAATATTTCTGTGATTGGCTACTGTGATTGCTCAATATAACCATGATTGCTCAGTATAACTATGAATGGCTAAAGTGATTGTTTAGTATAACTGTGATTGCTCAATATATATGTGAATGGCTAATGTGATTGCTCAATAAAACTGTGAATTGATATTGTTTTTGCTCAATATAACTGTCAATGGCTACTATGATTGCTCAAATATAACTGTGAATTGCTCCTGTGATTGCCCAATATAACTATGAATCACTACTTTGAATGCTCGATTAGCTATATGATTTTGTTCCCTTGTGCTGCTGCCTGATCAGTTGATGGATCTTGTAAGTTCATTTTCTCCAATATGACACACAAGTGGGCTAATTGAGTTGGTTATCCTGATGATCCTTCATCGTTCCAGAATATATTTTCTTTTCTTTTTCCAGGAACAGAGTGTTGAATGCGGATGTATGTTGACGGGATGTGTTAAAGGTGTGCGTGTATAGATGGGCTGGGCCGAGTAATAGCATTAGTAGATTTTATGTTTTGATAGTATTTTTCTCAGAGATTACTGCTCAATCTCAGACAGTACCTCAGTCGTGCGATAGAGGAGGGGGAGTCAATGCCACGGGTCAATGCTCGGGACGAGCCCATGCTGCCGGTCGACGATCAGGAGAAGGACATGTCTGAAGAAGCCGTGGTGCGGCGGGCACGTGCTGCATTGCGGGGTTATGAGGAGTGGAGGGCGAGCAACCCCTGCAGTTCTAGTGTATGATTGTTGATTACAGATGTAGTACCTTTGTTGATTATACTATATGATTGTTTATTATTGTGTTTATATTCTCTACAAGCCCTTTTCTGCAATTCTCATCCTTTGATTTTCTTCATTTTATTTTGTTTACACAGTTGGTGCGCATAACCTGTCGACAAGACTGCAATAGGACCGATGCCACTGGTCTAACATTTACCATTAGGCTAGATGGGGACACTTCAGCTTTGGTATAAATAAGCATGTCAATTTTTACTTGTATTTTGTTTGTTCCCCTTTACTTTCAAGATCAACAAAATGTAGGAACTAAATGGTAATTAAATTTTACATCTACAGATCGTGCCATGCTATGCATGGCACCAATTCAGCGCCATCCCTGGCAGTTCATTGCTTTTTCAAGCGAGTGGGAGTCGCACCTATGAATTTGAGGTGCACAAAGGGAATTCTAGGGCGATCATTGATGGTGACAACTGGCAGAGGTTTGTCGAAGACTTTGACCTGCGAGAAGGCAACCATGTCTCCTTCGATTTGACCGAAGACATTCCTAGGGTGTACTTCCACAACCTGCCAAGGGCAGGCGATCAAAACAAAGAGCATAAATACCCTATAGAATTAGCTGTCATAACGAAGGGAATTAATCTGACGGAGCAAGAGGAGCTGAATCTACATGACCTTTTGGCGACGAAGAAAGGTTATGTAGGTGCATTTTTTGTCCACCGGTTCACCAAGTCGAACATCGCAGGAAAGACGATGGTATGTTTTTGGTGTATTATTATTTTGTATGCAATTTTCTTTTCTTTTTTCTTGGAGAGAAAGATTAATGCTATGCTATTCTACCTGGAAATACTGAATACACTGATGTGTGTTTTGCATATCCTTTTGTTTCCCATATATGTAGAGGTAGCTGAAGATCCTTTTGTTTACAATTCCTTCACATATTTGATATTTTTTTTCTTCCTATGATGGTGCATACAGAGATTACCGACGAAAGTTGTCGACACCCTGAAGACCCAAGGAGATGGGGAGATACCGGGAGATGGGCTTGCTGGCATTGGTCTGGGCGAGGACAGCTTTAGGCCGGTCAAGTACCACAAGTGTGATGATTGCCGCATCATCTTCGGCAAGGGATGGAGTGATTTTATCGACAGTGAAGAGCTTAAGATTCATAAAGCCGTTCTTTTCAGTTTCAAGACCACCACCCGTGAAGATCTTCAGATCAAGGTGGTTATGAACATCCTGACCGATGAGCCACAAATGTAGTAGGACAATGCAAGAGTGTCTATATTGCAGATGAAGGTGGAAAACAAAGAGATGCTGATGTTGGGAGCAAAGCTGCTAGATCGAGTAGTAGGTGAATTGTACAGATCATCGCAAGTGTGGAAGCATAGCGTACTGCGGTGTCGCCTGGCCATCTCTCAGCTATATTTTTAGTCCTCTACCATAGTTCTATCTTTTGGACCTTGATGTTAAGTCTAGCTGGTCTTGCTACCATGTGTGATTTGTGCTGCCAGTTGATGACTTTAGTTTCTAGCTGTAGTTTGTATTTGGGGCTTAAAAGACCATCTGGTTTCTGTTAATGCAAAATCTGAGGGGGTGACCCTTCTTTTGATTAAAAAAAAGAACTTTCTCTATGCAACTCAAGTTGACAATAGTGTTTATGAAAAATCTGAAAAAATCTTTTGGTAAAATTAGTTATTGCCTATATGTGATGCTACATTGACAATAGTATTCATTTATGGTTGTTTTCATGAACCCTAACCGAAAAGCATGTTGTTGCTTTGCTATACATTCTAAATCATACCTAGCAAAATTGAAACAAAATAAACGTCCTATCTTACCCTGCTTCATGTTTATCGTGGATCAAATTAGGGAAGACAAAAAACAAATCAATGATTCAGAGGCACATAACCAGAAATCAAGAAAAGGATGATTCAACTTGCAGGAAATTTGAATTTATGACTTAGTAGCAGTATAATAATGTTTACAAACTATCAGCTAGATTAACAGAAACATGATAGGTTGACTAAATCTTCCTTTCGGACCTCCTCGACCGCCTAGATGGTTGGACGTGGATGGGCTCGCACAGCCTCGCAAACCCCTTCTGGAAGTTGACCAATCGCCTGTATACATTGTAGGTAGCATACGCGTCCATGGAAGCATAATAGATGTTCTTCAAGGGCAGGGGCTCTTCCGCCCATATCTCTTGGTCATCTTGTGTCATACCATCCTTCATCTTCTTGAAACTGTGGTGGATGAACGAACCAGCATAGTTAGCCAAGCCATCCTTCAACTTGAACTTCTCTGGATTAGGCACTCTCCACTTACTCTGGATATCCACAAAGTTTCCTACCAACAGACCAACACGGCGAAGCTTTTCCCGGTCATTAATAATGTCCACCCCAGCAAAGGTGTACTCCTTGTCGAGTAGGAAGGTGGCCAGCGAGCCACAATGCTCATCAGCAATGCTTATCTGGTACACGAGGACGTAGACACCGACGCATAACTGGACCACGGTAGCCTTCTGCATCAGACCTTGAGGCCAGGTGTACTCCACATCCAGTCCAACTATCTTCGGGTCATCCTTCTACAACCAGTACTTGAATCTGCCAATGTAGTACTGAACACAGCTGGCCTTGTTCGTGTACTTCACAGCAAGTTCGGTGTTGCCATCTGCCCTGATAGTGTAATCTTTCACGAACGGCATGCCGAAGGACTTTGATTGATGAAATCAGTATAAGACATGAAGCATGACAAGAACATTGATAACAGAAAGCCGAGATGAATATGACGGCAGGTAGTACATACTAATTCTGATGCTATTGAAAATTTATCTAAACAAGTGCATCAACAATTTAAACTAAACATGTACTCCCTCTATAAAGAAATTTAAGATCTTTTAGATCACTAAAGTAGTGAACTAAAAGATGTTATATTTCTTTACAGAGGGAGTATCTGTGATTTAAGAATCAAAAAATCTGATGCTGTTGAAATTTTATCTAAATAACTGCATCAACAATCAAGAATGAACATCTATCTATGAATTCAGAATCAAAAAATTCACAAGCTGTTGAAAATTAATATAAGCAAGTGTATCAACACTCAACAACATGTAGCAGGAACAACAGTCTGCGTGAACAATCAAAATTGTGACATTGTCTTCTTTTTCAGCACAGTTTTGATATAGCAAGAACAATAGTCTGATTGATTTCTTGCTTAGATCTAGGGTTCATCGCTCATGCAGATGAATCATTGTGCACAAACTAAAGAAGCAGCGCAACAAGAAATTGGCAAGAAGAAGAAGGCCGTCATATGTTCTGCTACTCGAGAACAACAAATGAAATTGACAGCAAGGAGAACTCACCGATCCAGAAGCCAGATTGTTGGGCGAGTGGGTGACGCAGAGGAAGTCGAGTGGACGTGGAGGCAGAGGAACCGTCCGAGAGAGTCGTGGCAGTATGGATGAAGCGCCCTCGCGCATTCCCGTTATAATAGAGTCGTGGCACTCCTCCCGGCTGATGGACTCCTCCCGCCTGTTGGACACCTCGATTTCCCTTTTTTTTACTGGGGGACTCCTCGCTTTCCTTTCATTTTTTTATTTGAAATGGGCTCCCACCATTATAATAGGCCCATATAAGAAAGTAGAAAAGGCCCAAACTCTTCACGGTTGCGATTACATTATGTGATCTAAAACTACCTCTTCGTGAGATCTCTACGTGATGTAAAACTACCTCTTCGTATCGTTTGTTTACGGTATATCCCAATATTTCCTTGTGGTCGGTTGTTAGATCATACCCCCTATAAATACAAATCCCTTGACGGCATAGATCATGTACTTGATCCGAATTACCACCCCACGCTTCCCATACCTAACCTTGCCATGACTTCACTGCATTACCACTCCACGCCGCCCAAAGTAGCTCCTAGGTCAGAGAAGCCGACGGAGCCTGCGTCGGTGAATCCAAAGATAGAAGAGAAGGGCATGTCAGAGAAGCCGATGAAAGAGAAGGGCACATCAGAGAAGCCGATGAAGCCAAACATGAAAGAGAACGGCAGTGGAGCCGGTCCCTCTAAGGAAGGCCATCGAGAGAATCCTCCGGTAACGAGCGAGATGCTTATAATACTCAATCCTTCCCAAAATCTTGGGCATCTTATTTTTTGCATGCAATCCCATTATTTACGGCGCTCTTGCCTTTCTCTCTCATTTAGTTACAGCCATAACTAACTATCCCTATTTTACTGGAAGAGAGATCGTGGATGCCTTCCTATGTTGTTTCTTTTTAGTCGTCAATGCCTCTCTCTGTATGATGGCACAAGTAATGATCAACGTGCACTAATTCACTCAATTTTATTTTTAGTCGTGAATGCATCTCTCTGCTAATTCTGTTTAAAACTAGCTACTGAATTAACAAAATACGCAGTAGACAGAATACAAAGTAGTTTTGTAAGATGTTTTCTCTTTGTGTTGATTGGCCTGGTTTATACTGAACTTCTACAAATCATGGCTAGTGTTTGGAGCTAATTTGTTCACTGTGAATCTGTGAACACTGGGCCAACTTGTGAGTTGTGCGTGTTTCAATGGTCACAATCGACTTGATTTTGTAAAACATAAAAAATATCTTTGTAGTCTTCTTGGTGATGGCAGTCTTTTTTTACTAATGTATATAAGGATCACATGTTTCGGTCCATGTCATCAATTTTAGGCTGCTTGATTATGCCTAGTTGTGTTTTTGGTTGCTCCTGGAGTCACTATTATGGTCATGTTTACTGGATATCATGGTTATCATCTCTGTTTATGTGCCAAAAAATTGCTACATTCTTTTCTTCAGATTATCTATAAACTGTTGGCTTCCGAACATCTGTGCAATTGTTTGTGTAAGCTTGGTGCCTGAACTTTAGTAGTGCACATACACCAAACTCTGCTAGTTCTACTAAATATCTACACTATTATCAGTCAGTTTGCCGAGAGAGATGAATAGCTTGTTTTTCTATGTCTGTTGCTGATGCGATGCCTTATTGTTCTTGTTATTTCTATATGGTTCAGATTATATGGCTGAGAAGCTATATGAAATTTCATGCAGTACCGTAGTGCACAATTTTTGTATTGGCATATGTTACATGTAGTTGGTTTTATCAGTTTTTAAATGTATACCATACTAATTCTAATCAGAATATTTGCACATTCAGGGAACTCAAGTTGCTTCTCTTCTACTCTCATACAAGAAATAAACACACAGCAATGGACGTACATCATGTTGATAGGATTGGGTGACCTTCTCAAGACACCTAGGATGAAAATGAGACGTCTACTATGCCAGGGCATCGCTTATTCATATGATCCAGAGCAGGATGCCTTTATCATTAATGGGAGACCATGTAGGATCACTCTACAAGATGTAGAGCATATAATAGGCCTGCCGTGCATGGGGAAGAAGTACATCCCTTCAAATCTCAATAAGAGTAGGGAGTTGTGGAAGGAACTGAAAGACCCCAATGACACAAAAGTAACTTTGAAAGGATTGCTAGACAAGATGAAAGGCGACAGCACACCTAATTTTGTCAGGCCATTTGTCTTCTACACTATAGGCAAATATCTATGCCCAACAACACAGCAGTATGTGGATAACAAATACCTTGGGATTGTTAGAAACGTCAAGACGATAAAGGGCACCAATCTTGGACAGCTAATGCTTGACCATCTTATGGCCAGCGTCAAGAAATTTGTAAATGGTGGAGCAAATCTGGAGGGGAACCTACCACTGCTGTAGGTAATTCACACTAATACAATCATCAGTTACCTACCATACAGTACGTAATGCATGGCAAAGTTACTAAACTGCTTTTGTTGTTATGCAGATGTGGTACTACAAGAAGTTCAGGGTGCACCAATTGGACTCTACCATCTCGTATGCATCAAGGTTAAGACCGCTGATACAGAACTGGAGTGAGGAGAAGGCACACAAGATCGACAACATAATCAACAAAAATTATCTAGGAGTTGGAGAGGTAAAGTGTCAATACTGTGCCTTGATTATGTACCATATATTCTGAATTATACTAATGACCCTAAACTGCAGTACATTATGGACCTGATGTGGCCATTCATTCCGCCAATAGATGGTATGCTGGCCAAACAGAAGACTGACGGTCAGGTAAATTAGGCACAAATACATATTATAACTTTGCAAGTACAATCGAAGTTCTATGCTTCTAAATCATTGTAAGTTGTAGGATAAGGCACTCATCGGCCATGTATTGGCTGATTTGAGAGAAGTTGCCTCCATCGTGCGGGAGACCGGTGCACAACAATTCGATAGGATGTGCAACCTTGAAAAAAAATGGATGAGTGCCTTAGGCGTACCCTTGCCTACGGCAGACGCGTGGACAACCTCATCACAGAATTCAATGTAAGCATACCATTATGGTTTTCTAAATAATTTAACTCTGAAAACTCCCCAGACTAACATGTTTTTTTGTTGAAGTACCACCGCTATGGAATATTTGATGCTGATCGCCCAGGAGTCGAGGACATACAGCTATCTGACCTGGGAGTACCTGCAGACCCAATGGAGGTCCCTGCTGAAAATACTCCTCACCAGGGAAAATAAAAGGATGACATGGAGGTCACTGCCAAAGGCAATTCGGCTAAGGGAATACAAAAAGATGACAAGGAGGCCCCCATGAAGAACATTGGTCAAGATTTACAGGGTGCTCCTAGTTTGCATTCGTGAAAGCATTCCAAAGCCGCCACAAGCCTTGGAGCTTTCATGGTGAAACACATTTTACATTAAACTGATTTTGTTTTTAAGTTCATGCAGATCGCTAGCTAACATATGATCTTCCATGCTCAGGATGAAAAAGACAGGGCTGTTGCTACAGCTTGCAAGGAGAGTCGCAGGAATGTTTCAGAGCTTTATAAAGAGGTCGATGCTTCGCAGGGTGCTCCGAGTTTGGATTCGTGAAAGCCTTCTAAAGTCACCCCAAGCCTTGAAGCTTTCCTGGTGATGCACATTTTACATTAAACTGGTTTTGTTTTTAAGTTCGCGCAGATTGCTAGCTAACACACGCTTTATTTCAAATCACAGGATCCCCTGGATTTGAGGCGCAGTAAGAATGTGCAAAAGGCTGAAGAAGAAAGAAGAAAACAAGTTGACGAAGATGTCAGTATTGATGAGGACAACTGTGATGATTCCTTACAAATGAGGTCAGAAAGTGTGGTTGAATCCATGCCACCAACTCCTGCGAGTGGCCGGAAAAGAGTGGCATCTTCATTATTCAAGAATGAAGATTACGTTTTGTACGATAGTGAGAAGAAGAGAAAGAAAAACAAGACTGCATCGGAGTCTACCAATGATTCCAGGGACTCAAAGAATACAAAGAGGAAAAACCGGCATAGCAATTTAAAAAATACGGAAGCTTCCAGCCTGGAGCGCCAGCTAGACAAATTTCGACAGGAGTTCATGGTCGAAATTGTCAACACTTCAGATCTTGAAAAAGAAATGGTGGTAATTGAAGACATTGTTCTGTTACAGAAGCATTTGCAATGCCTCACCATGATAGATGGAGCTGAAGATGACAAATGGTTGGGTGACGAAGTAAGATATTTCCCAAATTAGTTTATCAATTTTATTTTGTACAGTACAATTAACTTGATTTTTGTTTTAGTGGTTGATGCTGTGATTCAGCTCATGCGTCATGATAATCCTACGGACACAAGGAACAGGCAACTGGATTACATTGAGAGGGTGGCCGGTGTTGCTATGCTCGAAAGAGAAGGTAGGGTAGATAACTGCCATGAGGACGCTTTGGCGGGTAGTCATGGAACAATAAAAGGCGACAACTACCTCAGATATGATCTGGTACCATATAACCATGACGTAAAACACATTTCTTTTTCTTATTACTATACATGTCGATCTAATCATTTTGCTTTCCAGGTTTTCCTACCTACGAACATGGCGAAGACCCACTGGTTCCTTGTGGTCGTAAACCCCAGAAGGAGGGAGATTCAGATTCTTGATTCACTTTTCAGCTACGTAGAACGCACACAAGTATATCATGTGGTGAGAATTTAAACGTCTTTCAATAAAACACAGGATTTAACATCATACCTAACTGTGTGTCATGAGCAACTTCTCATCCCATGGACATGCAGATATGTGGGGTGGAAGCACACCTGAGAGCATCGTTGCAAATCAATGGACCACAAAGTCATGCATGGCAAGACATTAACGTGACCCAATGGCCAGTAAAGCTTGTTCATGTGCCAAGACAAGATGACACGTCAGTCAACAATATTAGCTTTTGTTTTTGTTTTTCATTGTTAATACGTGAATAGCTGCTAACCAAATTAAATGTTGTAGTTCTTCTTGTGCACTCTACATGCTGAAGAACATCGAATTCTTTACGGGAGAAGAACTGACACTGCAATATGACCAAGTACGAAGAGTAACACCTTAATTTCTATCAATTTTTTAAACCTACAGAACGATACTAACATATCCTCCCATGCAGGCCTACATCGATGATTACATAAGAGAGCTACCAATTGTGCTTCTCAATTCACCCTACAACAAATTGAAATCTATGAAAAGGCTCAAGATGTACAATGCTAGCCTATCGGCTGCAGCTGCGGTTGAAGATCAATCATGAAGATGCAAGTAGTTGATTCTTTCTTAGATATGGAGTGTACACTTGGCTATAAAGCGATAGAGTAGGGTGTGGTTTGGTTTTAGTCCCGAAGAAGGTTTCCTAGCCATATTCTTAGTCCAATGCTGATTAATCAAGTTGTAATACTTCACAGTACCGGTTCCAAATACTATTCTTAAAAAAAAGGGTATGAATGGAAGCACCTTCAAATATATATTTGCTTTTTACAACCAGAACTTTTGTTTCAAGGTTAGGAAAGTAGGACTGAAATCTGAATTTTATAGTTCAGTTTCGTCAGAGTCTGGACAAGATTCACACCAATTACACACAGTGCATGACCGAACCTAGATGGAGTCCTTAATGGAGAAACAAAATTACACTGTGGGTTTCTTTAAATTTCCTATCGCTAATTGCAAGTGCCATGCCATCTTGAGCAGGACCAGACATGTTTCAGTATTATCAACAAAATTTGCTCTCACATATACGAGAGGAAAAAGATATGAGCATGAGCATGCAAGATCAGATGGGCAATAACAAGAGTAAAAGCACATCTAGGCCAGGAAATGGCACAGAACCAACAAGCGCTTGCGTTAGTACTGTGTTCAAAAAACAAAAACAAAAACAAAAACAATAACAAGAGTAAAAGCACATAATAGATTCTCTTCCTCGATAGTTAGATGAGCGAGCGATTTCCGACAAGGCAGTTAGGCTTTATAAGGCAACCACGTCCAGCCAAGTATCCCTTTAAATTAGGAAGGAGAGAGATAAGTGGAGAGATTAACCATGGGAAAAGGGATTACATCAAATATCTTACTTGCCCATGTTAAAATCAGGGGGGCAGAGAGATTAGAGGAGAGATCTCTTTGGGTCCACCTTAAAATCAGGGGGGAAGATTAGGATCGTGGGGAGAGAGAGAGATTTTTTGAATTATAAATAGGAAGACTTTCAAGACCGAACCCATAAGCCTCCTCAGATCGTTCATCGTTCTACGCGCCACCCAAGTCGAGCGAACCCAGCAAGACAGAAGCCTCCTCAGATTGTTAATCATTCTACGTACGGCCCAAACAGAGCCAACGATGAATCCTCTGGTAACGATCTCCTGCTGTAACCCTAGTTTTTTCCAGCCATGATCTCCCTCCCATGATTCGCTATGTTAGAGTGTGTGAACTACTCGTACTTTGGTTTCCAGTCCAATTTTTAGTGCTAGTTCGCCACACCTGAATTTTTTTTTAGTCCTTCGCAACACCTCAATTCATGGAACTGAACATGCTTCTAAATAAATTAACTCATAAGATGTTAGGGGCGGAGCCAGCAATCTGGTAAGGTTTGGCCCCTGCCACACCTAAACTTCGGTGCAAGCACTAGCTATATATACTGGCATACTCCTATATAGTACGTGCTTGAAGTCTTTAGCTAAGCCGTCAGACCGTGCCAACCTACAGGACTAATTGTTAACTCTCGGGGCATGTCAGCGTGTGTCTTGAGTGCACTGCATGTTCTCCTATAAACATTGCACATAAGTAAAACTATTGATGATTATTTAAGAAAAAATTCTAGAGATTATGCTTGTTGAATCCAAATCCTTTGGATCAGGAAACTTGCTCGGTCTGCTTATTAAAGGTAGAGCTTCCTTATGGGAATGTACACTTTGTATGTAGCTTCACTTGCATAATGTGTTTTCTATTATTCTATCCCACTAGTTATTAATTCATGATTATCTATTGTTTATTTCTTTTGCAGATTTTCTTTATTCCCTTGTAGTCAATATAGATGATAAATTGGTGATGGGTCATCCATGTAATATCAATTGAGTGAAAAAAAAATCTAACGAAATACTTTTAGTGCCAATACATAACTTATGCATTTCGGTTATATTTGTTGAACATGAATTTCTTGCTTATGGTTTTCTCATTCACAAACTTCGCCACACCTGAAAAATATTTTTGCCTTCGCTGTATACCATGCTGAATCTAATCACACAATTTGCACATTCATGGAACGCAGGATGCTTCTTTGCCGCCATTTGAGAAGTTCATAAACGAACTGAACACGCAGCAACGGATGTACATCAAGTTGATTGGAACGAGTGACCTTCTCAAGACACCTAGCATTACAATTAGACGTCTATTGTGCCAGGCCATCACTAATTCATATGATCCAGAGTAGGATGCCTTTATCATTAATGGGAGACCATGTAGGATCACACTACAAGATGTAGTGCATATAACAGGCATGCCCTGCGCGGGGAAGAAGCACGTCCCTTCAAATCTCGATGATACTATGGAGTTGTGGAAGAAACTGAAAGACCCCAATGACACAAAAATAACCTTGAAAGGACTGCTAGCCAAGACGAAGGAAGACAGCACTCCTAATTTTGTCAGGCTATTTGTCTTGTACACTATAGGCAAATATCTATGCCCGACAACACAACAGTATGTGGATAACAAATACCTTGTGATCGTTAGAAATGTCGAGACAGCTAACGCTTGACCATCTCATGGCTAGCGTCAAGAAATTTGCTAATGGTGTACCAAATCTGGAGGGGAACCTACCACTTTTGCAGGTAATTCGCACTAATACAATCATCAGTTACCTAACATACATTACGTAATCTAAGACAAAGTTTCTGAACTGGTTTTATTGTCATGCAGACGTGGTACTACGAGAAGTTTAGGGTGCACCAATTGGACTCCAGCATCTCATATGTATCAAGGTTAAGGCCGCTGATCCAGAACTGGAGTGAGGAGAAGGCACACAAGGTTGACAACATAATCAACAAAAATTATCTAGGAGTTGGAGAGGTAAAGTGTCAGTATTGTGCCTTGATTATGTACCATATATATTTTGAATTATACTAATAACACTAAACTGCAGTATGTTGAGGACCTGCTGCGGCCTTTCATTCCGCCAGCAGATGGTACGCTAGCCAAACCGAAGACTGGTGGTCAAGTAAATGAGTTACATATATATATTGTAACATTGCAACTACTATCGCTTCTAACTGCTTTGAAGTTGCAGATTAAGGTACTCGTCGGCCATGTATTGACTGATTTGAAAGAAGTTGGGTCCCTCATGCGGGAGGCCGGTGCAAAACAACTCGATAGGATGTGCACCCTTGAAAAGAAAATGGATGAGTGCCTTAAGCGTACCCTCGTACATGGCAGACTCCTGGAGGACCTCATCAAAGAATTCAACGTAAGCATATCGTTATTTTGTAAATAATCATATTATGAGATTATTATAACTGGAAATATATGTGTAGAAGGTTTTGTCTAAATAAATTTACTATCA